>OX101755.1:41640005-42840005 GCA_944452675.1 Tachina lurida | reverse complement strand
TTTGGATTTATTTCATTAAAAACGAAATACATAATTCCAATGAAATAAGGCTCAAAAATTTAATATTTCCCAAAAAATTAAATAAGTCCCAATGAAAAGAGTTGTACAAAAATTAAATAGCCTTTCATGAAATAAGACCCAGGAAAAATTAAGTAACTCCCATACAAATAAATACAAACAAAAGCAAACAACACATTATTATCGATATAACTAGTCATTGCTTTTGAATTTGCTCCATAACATGCATCTTAATCTTCTTCTTTAACATCAGCGGATTTTCCCATTTCATTGTAGAGGAAGAAGATTATCTGCATGTACGGCCTTCGGACAGGCTTAAAACGTTTCTCCACCGACACGGAGCCGCTTACTAAAGGTTTCTGACATTTCCTGCCTTTGGCGTGCTAAAAGATTTTCTCCACCACGGTATTTCCCGATACGTCGCTGCTATCTTTGGGTGAGCTGAAGGAAATATTTAAGGCTGTGATACACTATCATACACAGTTGTTCGATCTGCCAAAAAAATCGTGTGTGCGCAAAAAGTATGATAGTGTGGATTAAAATTTGATATGTGTGACAGATTTTTTGACAAGTCTGTCCGATTTCCAAAAGTTTATGAAAATTTTCATAAAATGATAATTTCTATTACAAGATCAGAGATGCAGTTTGTAAGACAGTTGATAAGAAAACAGCAAATTCTGCTTCATTTATTTAACATAGCGTCTATACCTGATATTATGTCTGATATTATATGAGAGAGAACGTCGGCAGAATGAGAAGAAAAATATATTTATATTAATATTAATATCTATATAGTGGAAAACTTACTCCTTTAATATCATAATATTTCATAATTATCATGCAGCCGTGCAGTAAACGTCTTCGTTTATTGTTTGTTTCATAAAAATTTTGGCATTTCCTTAATACATCGTGTATAATTAAAACATTTCCGCATTATTTTTATCAAAATATATTAATTTTCACTTTAATAGACACTTCTCTTCACGTATTTATGTATGTGTCCGTTTTTTGACACTTGATATCATAATATTGTTTTCTAAATATATATTATGAAAACAATATTATAATACCTGATATAATAGTAATATAATACTAATATTGCAGTCCACACGTAATATGATTCTCTCTGCTATGAAATTTGACGTTTGCTGATAGAAATATATTTGATTATATCAGATATAGACGCTATGTAAAAGTAGATAGATACATTTTGAAAATTACATTTTGCGTTATTATTTCTTTAGAAATGCAAAATAATTAAACATAAAAATGATTTTAAATGTTTTTACATCTTTTTTGTGTAATAGTGTGGCACCTATAAGAGATTTTTTTGGAGTCTGACAGAATTCAATCCGATTTTTCAGTGAATGAATCGTACGACTGTGTATGATAGTGTATCACGGCCTTTAGCAGCACCGTTATACGCGTGTTTACCATAAATTTTTTATTGCAGTTTAAAGAACTTTTATAAAATGACAATAATATTGAAAAAAGAAATAATAAAATAAATGACATAACTCCCAAAAATATTAAGGGGATGTTTGTCTAAATGCTAACGAACGTTTCTATCGAATATTAGTATTAGAAACAAAAACAAATTTAAGTTTTTTGTTTTTGTTTTTAATATAAATGTTCGTTCGCATTTAGACAAACAGGCCATAAATAACTTTTAAATAAAAATTAAATAACTCGAAAAAAAAATCGTATAACTCCCAACAAAAAAAAAGACACACATATCGTAGTTTGTGGTTGTTCGTAACTCCTGATCTCTGGAGCTATAAGAGCTGTGGAGCTAACTTTGCAACACAGGTTCGGATCAATACCCGGTAGGCTTTCCTTTTGTTTTTATCCAAGAAATGACCGGTGTGTGGAATTTCCCAGCTAGTAATCTTAAAAAAAAAAATAAAAAATTAGTTATTTACTTATTCCTTCTATATTGCCAAATTAGCAACGTGGTTTGACATTCATCTGAATTTGCTGCCCTTTATTTAAATTCAAGTTAAAGTTTTGTTCATTATAAAATGGCTGACTTCCAAAACGTATCAATACAAATTTTGTATACATTTACATTACGGTGTTTATATCAAGTAGATACAAAAAGTTAGGAAATAGTATAGCCATGAGTATCACCCTTGTTGACAACTTTTTTAAAGGCTGTGAATAGTCAACATTTTTTACTTTGATCCAAGATAAAACAATTGACATTTTGGAAGTTAGCCAACAAGTTTTTTGAAAGTTTATTTGAGTATGTGGTTTATGTTTGAATTATAATATTTCTTTTTATATTTGTTTTTAATATAATTTTAGCAAATGTAGGCACCCTAATTTTTAAAGCTTTTTGCAAAACACTTTTTTAATACGATTTTACTCATTGATTTATAATAATAAATAACATTTTTTTGTTTTAAAATATACAATTTTACTTTACTTAAACGTAACTTAAATGTTTTAAAAGTATTTTGACTAGTTTAAATTTAATTTACGAGTATGTTTGTTATTGGTCTTTTTTAATCCTTTTTTGGTTAGGTTATATGTTCATTAATTTGGGATTTCTTTTAAAACTAGTTACATTAGTTAGTTAATTTTTAATTAACTTACGTTTAAGATTTTAATCTATTTCCTTTAGTGGTAATTAAATTGTTAATTTATGTTTTGATTTTTAGTCAATATTTAGTAGTATTTTCATAACATTTTTATTTTATTATTTTGTTTATTAAAACGTACTACTCTATATAAATTGGTCTCTTTTGTCACTTTAATTTTTAGATTTAAATTATTTAAATTAGATTTTTGAATATGATTTTTAAAATGTAAAATATCTATGACATAATATACAAATATGTTAAAAAGTTAAACTAGTTAACTTCTTTTTCTTGTTTTTTCTTTAATATTTTCTTTGTTACTTCTTGCGTGTGTAACGGGCCTCTGAAATCAACTGTGTTATAACATAAATGATTTTAACCGAATAGTAACTTTTGAATAACGCAAAAGAATCTAAAAAAACTAAAATTATAGTTAATTTAATTATTAATTTTCGAACTGTATTTGTTTCTATATTCTTATGAATTGAATATGCTAATGTTCGTAACGCTTTTTAAGCCAAATTACATGTGATGATTATTAATGAACAAATAACATCAAGGTTAGTTGTAAATATTCTGACAAACAACACATAGTTGAACGGAACAGCTAGCCGTTTTCGAAGGCCACTAAACCTTCCTCATCAGCGTTCTTCTGTGTTTTGGTCCACTGTGTGTGGTGTCAGTTGATGTAGATGTCTGCCTTATATACGAAACTTTATTGCAAATGGAATATGTGAATTGGTTTGATTTATTGCATCTCAATTTGCTCATGTGTTTTGTAATGAAGTTACCATCTCTATATTTACAACAGTCTTACCATTGTCGTTTTTTCTTTACTAACTATGCACATGTTTGTTAATTTGCTTATTTTTGTTCTACTTAAGGCAAACTTTTTTGGTTTGTTACTATTAAGTATATTTTTAATTTAATATTTAGTTAATTTAATTATTATTTTTCGAACTGTATTTGTTTCTATATTCTTATGAATTGAATAGGCTAATGTTCGTAACGCTTTTTAAGCCAAATTACATGTGATAATTATTAATGAACAAATAACATCAAAGTTAGTTGTAAATATTCTGACAAACAACACATAGTTGGACGGAACAGCCAGCCGTTTTCGAAGGCCACTAAACCTTCCTCATCAGCGTTCTTCTGTGTTTTGGTCCACTGTGTGTGGACCAAATAATAGTAACAAACCAAAAAAGATTGTCTTAAGTAGAACAAAAATAAGCAAATTAACAAACATGTGCATAGTTAGTAAAGAACAAACAACAATGGTAAGACTGTTGTAAATATAGAGATGGTAACTTCATTACAAAACACATGAGCAAATTGAAATGCCATGAATCAAACCAATTCACATATTCCATTTGCAATAAAGTTTCGTATATAAGGCAGACATCTTCATCAACTGACACCACACACAGTGGACCAAAACACAGAAGAACGCTGATGAGGAAGGTTTAGTGGCCTTCGAAAACGGCTGGCTGTTCCGTTCAACTATGTGTTGTTTGTCAGAATATTTAAAACTAACCTTGATATTATTTGTTCATTAATAATTATCACATGTAATTTGGCTTAAAAAGCGTTACGAACATTAGCCTATTATAAGAATATAGAAACTAAAATTATGTTTTTCAATATGAAATTTTGTACTAATTACGATAAATTTGTTAAATCATCTATAGAGGGAATGATTGAACGCATGAAAACAGTTTTGTACCTATTAGTCCCAGTCCAGACTTGCAATTTTTGTTGCAGCAATTCTTGAATATGTGTGAGAGTGTTGAAATAGAAATATATACTTTTTGTATTCCTGTCTCGCTCTTTTGCACTAAAAAATAAAAAGTTGCTGCAACAAAAATTGCAAGTCTGGACCGGCACTTACCAATGTTATGATATCAATTGTCAGATTTGCAAATATGGCTTCAATTAAAGAATTGAAATAATTTACTAAAGCAACTCAGTAATTGAAATATAGGCCAGAATAAATTAAAACCTGTTTGATTGTAGTTTTTAAAAGCATGCTTCTCTACATAGTCTTGAAACATATTTATTTTTTCAATTAACTGTTTAATTGATTCAATATCATTAAAAATTTTGATTTCAAACAAATGCAAATAATAAATAAATTACTTGTATTTGTGTGTTTGCTGAGTCGAGTGTTTGTCTTTTGACTTAATTATTTGAAAGTAATATATAATATATATATTCCATGGGCGGAAGAAAACACAGCTGAATGTTACCGGGCGCATAATAGAAAGCTCTGCAGATATACGGAGCAGCTGCTAAGGCAGTCGCGGAAAATCAGAGTTTCCGAGTGAAGGGTTCCCGATTGGCACCAGACTCTCAACATATTCTGAGTTCCTACGATACTTGTAACGTAAAGACGAGTGATTGGCGCCTTCAAATAACCAACATCCAGCTACTGTTTCTTATGTTAAAGGTGGCTGAAAGCGGGTGTCTGATCTTGTAAAAACGGCTCTAAGGCTTCTTAGCCAGCCAGCCTGGAGGCCATACTGGCAACCCCAGTTCCAAGTTCGGATGAGGAAGCCCAATCAGGTCCTCATCTATAATACAACTGATTACCGAAACCTTAAGCAATAGTGATGAAAGTAATACCCATTCAACCCCTCTGATGACTACCTTCAGCTTTGAACACTAGACACGATTTGTAAATTGGACCATCAGAACGCTTTTACATCCTTCAAACCTTGCGTAGATCCGCCGGGAAGCAAATAAATATAATGAAACTGCAGACACACAGGTAAAGGAAACATTTTATAGCCATATAGCCAGCGTAATCTCAAATGCTAACACAGGTGACATAGTATTGGTGAGTGGTGATTTGGACGCCCAAGTGGGCAATTATAACTTAAACTGGGAGCGAGCTATGGACAGCCATGTAATAGGAAGCATCACCGAAAATGTGGAGTTGTTCACCGAAATGTACTGAAACAACAAACTTGTAATAGTAGGCTGGGTACCCAGCAAAAAATTACACATTACTATCAGAAGTACTTGTCATATAATGACTTACTTTTCTGATTACCAAATTTCATTACTCGCTTACAAATCACATTACCTAAAATTTCAAACAATTATGTACAATTTGCTAAATGAGGAGAATAATATTTTTAAATTAAATATATTACGTGAAGAAGTTGCCAAATTAAAAAAGTAAGTACTTCTCAAGAATCGTTTATTTTAGTCTCAACCACGCCTTGTTAAAATCATTGAGTTGGTAATCCAGTTAGGAGCAGCTTCCACCAAAAATGCTTAATTCCAAACCCGATTATCTTTTTTGAAATTTTTTGCTAGGTATATACATTTTAATTTAACATTAATAATTTAAAACAAAATACGAGTGTTGCGTACCTCTTCATAATGTCCAATTAAAACCTAACAGGGACTTTAATGTCCACTTTTGTATGAAGAACTGTCAGTTAAAGTTCACGTTAACTCCTAATCATACATTGAGAAAAGGGAAGTAAGATTAGGTATAAAAAAGTTAATTGTTTTTGTAGATAATATTATTATTAACTCAGATAATAATATAATTTCAGCTTTGCTTTTCTATTGACAATAATATGATATTTTTTCGGTCGGTGTATAAAGAAGTCAAGCGCAGTGTTCGCAAGGACAAATGGAAATGGACAGAACACGTGACAAAAAAGCAGTAACGGCGGCCAAATCAGGAAATAAACTAACG
This sequence comes from Tachina lurida, assembly GCA_944452675.1. Classification (NCBI taxonomy): domain Eukaryota; kingdom Metazoa; phylum Arthropoda; class Insecta; order Diptera; family Tachinidae; genus Tachina; species Tachina lurida. The sequence continues at coordinate 42,833,690 of OX101755.1, read as the reverse complement.
AAAAAAGTCGCTAATAAAAACTTCGTCTTGTAGTATACCTCACTTACTATAATACACTGTATTATAATATAACTGCATTGCAACACAGTTCATTGTAATAATTAAGAGAACGCTTACTTTATTAAATTTAAATGACACACTTTTGTTTTCATTATAAAATTAAGTTATTATAGATGGTCAGCAAAAGTAAACACATTAGGAAGCACAAAAATAGTAAAATGTCAAATAGAGGTAGAGTAAAATGTTAAATAAATCAGACTTTGATTTGTAAACGCAATCCGGCAATAACTTGCCTTGTTTAAATTCAAATTCTCAAAATCGTTTGGCACTTTTTTTGAACGCCTACGTTTAAGCTGGAACCCTTTAAGCTGTATAAAATAAATACAAGGGCTATAGGGCAAATCCACCACAACACCATACACGCTAGGACTGTCCTTACAATCATGATCCTGTTTTTATTCTTGACGTTCAATTTTTACATGGCGATCCTCCGTTCTACGTTTACATGCCGATACTGCTAGTTCAATCTTTACAATCTCCTCAAAAACATTACGTTACCACAATAGTGATCTCATCGCCTTAAAACAGCCAGTTTAATATGTTGGTACAGTACAGTACTCCAACATGTTATCAATGAACGTGCGCATACCCCAACAATTATGTAATTGCACTAGTCACATCGCATTATGGTCCCAATACCAAATTCAGCGCGAACAAATTACTTCTTTTAAATGGTACAAAAGTGAACATTTTTGATGGTTTTTTAATCACAAGCTTGCACCGTGCACAACGGTATAATTTTGGTATATTTGCAATATTAAAACTGCAGTACTGTTTTAAACAGAAGTAATTGCTTAATTTTGTTTTTAATAGGAAACTAGTCGATAATTGTGTGTTCTTTGGAGAGCTTATAATATAAAGCGAAAATATTTTCTGTAATATTTGTTGATTTTATATAAACAATAGTTGATTTATCAGTCCGTTTAAAAAAATATGTGTGAAAATTAAAATGTATTCGTTAATTGTGCAATTGTATCTGTATTAAAATTTGTGTTAGACTTTTAAAAGTGAATTTCACCAGATTCCGCTTCAATTTGTGTGTCGTCATATTCTATAATATGTGAATTATTAAATATTTAAGAAATCAGCTGCCGATATTTGCTTAAACACTTTATATTGAGTCTTTAGATTGCAAGATCTAGCACCAAAAGGGATTGGTTCAATGTTTGGTATCCTGAAACGGAGCAAAAGAAAAAGAATGATGCTGGTATATTTTACATTTGCGTTAAAAGTGGTAAACAAAATGATGAAAATGATAACTATACAAATAAAATAAAGCAAGCATATCGAAATTTCGTTAGCATGCTGTCGAAGAAGTGGATGAAATCACATCAAACAAAGAAGGTGTTCGAGTAAACTTATAAATGTTGGTTGGATGATATCTTTCTATTTCCCAGTAAAACTTCGTGAATTTTTTTGGATGAAGACACGGTGGATGGACCCTCAACACAGAAATATGACCGATCTTGCAAACTGTTTTTAGAAGGGGCAAGGATCAAAACAATCAAAATTGAAATCTCTGGTGAAGACTTACTCCCCAGAAGAGTTAACAGTTGCTGTTGCAAGTAGTCTTCATAAGGCAGGTAAACGAGTTGCTGCCGACGTTATTATAACCACAGATTAAAAAAATACGAAATGTCTGAAACCACAATAAACTTATCTTATTGTGTATTTTTTTACTATTTCTTATTTTTAGGGTTCCGAACACCAAAGGTGAAAAGGCTACGCTGTCCGTCTGTCCGTCATAGGCTATTTTCTCGAGAACCGTAAGAGCTACGGACCTGAAATTTGGACAGAATGTGTAGACCTTTGGCCGCTACAACAACAACATGAGAGATAAAAATTAAAGGGTATTCCAAAACTGGCAACGAAAAATATTATAATCCCTTGTAATATACATACAATTGTATGTATATTATTGTATGTACATACAATTGTATGTATACGAGTATTAGGGTGCACCGAAATTTCATTTTTCGATTTTCGCAAATGCCCAGGCGGAATATTGTGCCGTTTGGTCTAAAATATAACTGGTAAAAATTTCAGCAAAATCGGACAACTTAAGTGCTGCCCCAAAGAGGTTAAAGGTCAAATTTAAGTAAATTCTATACTTTTATTAGGAATTTTCTTGGTTGTTCTTGGATTGGCACGAAAATTTTTCATTAATTTTATGAAAGGTCGTTAGAATATTTTGTGAATATTTTTTGGTGAAATTATCGCTTTTGAGCTTAACTGAACCAATTTTTTAAACGCAAATAAAACTTAATATTCAGCCAGTTTTCTTTTTGAAATATAAGTTCTTTAAACAAATTTAAGAATATTAGCCGTTTTTATATTGGGTTAAAATATAATTCTAATTGATATATTTTTATATTTAATTGAACTGTAGTGAATTTTAATCAGAAATAATTTCTCAATCGGGCTTAAGCTCAGTAATTTCAATTCTTATTGAATGAAATATTTTTATTAATTAATTCGAGTTTCTAAAGAAGAGAAGAAAAATTAAACTAGACTTATTAGTTTGGGAAATACATATATATATATATATTTGTCTGTGCAGCCACGGACTTCATCAGCACCCATGTCTATCTACTGGGGTAGAGATTGTTGTTAATATTAGCTATTTAACGCAAATTTTCTATGAAACGAAATATGATAAATGATTATTTCCCCCCGTTAATAAAGTCTAGTTTAATTTCTCTTTTCTTGACACAGTTGTCAAAATTCAATATAGCGGCCAACATACGCCGAAGTCGGCGAAATATATGAAAAGGGGTATAATTTGACAGGTATTATATAATCATATCTAGGTTTCTCTTATGATTTTTCATTTCGAATGACTGTTTAGGATATTTAACGGTTCAAATTTGGTCGGGTTTTTAGATTTTTTTATAAATAAAGCAAAACATTATTTATTTTTAAGAATGGGTAAATTACATTTATCCTGTCTCACAGGAAAAACTGAAGAACGCCTACCACAATAGCAACTGTTCCAGATCTTGAACATATAATTAATATATAGCTGTTAAGTAATGATTAGTAATCGTACTGATTACTAATTTGATTACTTTTTTTAGGGTAAAGTAATGATTAAATTACGATTATATTCAGTTTCGCACGATTACTAATTGATTACGATTACTAATAATGAAAAAGTAATCTGAATTACTTGAAATTACAACAAAATAATTAAAAAGAATCAAAAGTAATCAAAAAATATTCCGATTACTTCTAAGGATTACTTTTAATTATTTATTAAGTTTATTGCTTGAAAGATATCTGTTGATACATTTTTATAGTTATACAAAAACTTGGCGTATATATGTTCACAATTAAAGATTGGCGTGTGTTATTCAAAAAAGTGCTCAAAGTGCTGATAAAGCAGACCAAGATCTTTTGAACAACATTGAATCCTGGAGAAATTTGGAAAATTACAAAAAAAAAAATTAACCAAAATATATCAGATAAGGCAATAATAAAATTTCTCAACCATCTTTACTATTTGAATGAAGAATGTGTATGTTTTTCGTTATTCGATGATAGAATAGATTTTAAAACTAAAGCCAAATTTCTTACGAAGATGGAAAGTAAGAAGATAATCTGGATGAAGATGAAAAAATTCCAAAAGACTTACGCTTAAACATCAAAATCTCGAATGTTTCATGAGCAGAGATAATTTATTAATTCTGGAGGAATTGTTCTCCAAGAATACTAGAAAATTTCAACAGATTTTTTTTAAATAGAGCCAAGTTTATGGAATGATTTATCTGAATATCGAAGGGCAAAAAATAATAAACGACTGCGCCAAAAGAGGAATTAAGCTTATCCAAGATTACGATGAAAAAATCACCAAAGATGAGGATCAGAGGCAACATCTATTTAAAGCAATAAAAATGTTGTTGTATATCTTACTAAAGTTTAAGATTTAACACACCCTTGTTAGGGTTCCGTACACCAGAGGTGAAAAGGAACCCTATTGTTTTCGCTACGCTATCCGACTGTCCGTCCGTCCGTCACAGGGTATTTTCTCGAGAACCGTAAGAGGTACGGACCTGAAATTTGGACACAGTGTGCAGACATTTGGCCGCTACAACAACAAATACATAGTTAAAAATTAAAGGGTGCTTCAAAACGAGTAACGAAAAATGTTAAAATCCCATATAATATACAGACAATTGTATGTTATACACTTGATATTTGTAAGGTTAGTGTAATTTTATACAGACTACAACAATTAACACTAAAATTTAAAAAAATTTAAATTAAAGGGTGTTCCATCAGTTGATGCGATTTTGACTATGTAATTTTGACAACTTGATGTATCTTGGAAACCGTAAAAGCTAAACTCTTAAAATTTTCAAAAACGGAAAAACAAAAAAATCCCAAAATTATAAAATCGAAAAACCAAAAAAAAAATTGCCAAAAACAAAAAAAATCGGCAACAAATTTCTAAAACTAAAAACCGGAAAATCGCCCAAATTAAAAAAATCGCCAAAATTAAAAAAATTGCTAAATGAAAAAAAATCGCCCAAATGAAAAAAAATCGCCAAATAGAAAAAAATCGCCAAAATTAGAAAAAAAAACAAAAAAAATCATTTCAGCTGAAAAAATCATTTCACAGTCGCACTTTTTTACTGAATTTATTTTTGTTTGCAGTGAATATTTACTTATTTTGACTACACAACACACGGAAATCAATTTATAGTAATGTCAGTGGTTATGAATTGATTTTGCACTATCTATGTAAGTTAATTGTTACATGAAAATTGCCACACCCATTCAATAAAATTCGCCCATTTTTGGAATGAGATCGTGCGATGCTAAGTCATTTGTTTATACAAATTTGTATGCTTCTAGGACTTCTAAAAGAAAGTTACGACTTTTTTCGCGTTAAATTTGTCATTGGGACCACTCGGTATTGGGAAGAAAGTGTAACGTAACTCATTATATACACGTTTTTTAAATTATTTTTAACCATTTTCACAATGTACAATTAAAAGCTAACAGGGACTTCAACGGCAAGTTTTGAATGAAGAACTGTCAGTTAAAATTCACGTTAACTCTTAATCATACATTGTGAAAAGGAACATTAATAATATAAATTTCTTATTAATGTATATATGTATATTTAAAATTGTTAAAAATCATCAATGTACATTATTATCCCACAAAATATTAACAGCCATATTAAAAAAAATATTTTATTATAGCTTTTAACAAAGAAATAGCTATTAAAGCTTTACTGCCAAATAATCAATTTTTAAAAATTTGTATTCAAAAGCGCCAAATAGCTGATATATAGCTAATAAACGATTTTAGCAGTATTAGGTGTCTGTATGGCAACTCGCTTTACTTTCGGCTGTCATCTCAATCTAAGTGATGTTTAAAACCAGAATATCAATTTACCTGGTAGTCAAGTGAAGAAAGTTAATAATATATATTTTGTTAAAAGAAAACTTCTTTATGGTGATAAAAATGTGTTTTACCGGTAAAAAAAAAACAAAACAATAAATATAACAAAAAATGTGTTTGTAATCAGATTTTAGCAGTATACAACACTAAAAGTATTCGAGTACCGGCCAAGTAGCAGGTTTGTGTGTGTTTAGTTTACTCATCACTAGCATTATTTGCATTTTATAATTTAAAAGCGGGAAGTTTTAGAATATTTTGCATTGTCCTTAAATAAAAATATTAAAATGACTGACGAAATTAAAATAATGACTCCAGAAGATTTTAGTGTGGAGTGTCAGTGGGCTATAGTTCCTGTCGAAAGAAATTTTTTAAGTAAATTGTCTTCTTTTGATCAAATTCTACTTGCCTATTCTGCGAATTGTACTTATTACATCCATAGTTAAATTTTAGCTTGAAATACATAAATTCATATATTTAACAATTATTAACACAAAAAAGAAATATTATATTTTTTCATAAAAATGCACGACAAAATGTTTTGACAAAAATGTAAACAATGTCATCATAACAAAATATGTATGTATGTATATGTACATGTACCTGTCTTATTTTTGGTTTAAACAAGGGTAAAGCGAACAATAAAATTTTTGATTTTATAATTTGCTTATTGAACGTCAAATAAGCTTTTTTCGATTTATGAATACAATTTTAGTCAATTATGTCAAAAAACTGCTAATAAACCAGAAATAATTTTTTATGAATATGGCTGTAAATGTTTATATACATATGTATATTTATAACAAATTACTGTATTTATACAATAATTTAAAAATTTTAAATCCTTATGTATTTATGTTTGTACATGTCCATATGTATATGTTTATACATGTGTACATGCAGGTGATTTGGTTATATGTGTTGATATACATACCCTGCAGTCAGACTGGGGCCAAATGTCCCTATGTCAACGCTAAAATTCTAGTAGTATGTACATTGTCTACAATTTCTCTTCTATTCGTCAGTACAAAAGAACGAGAGAAAACAGATGTGGTGCATTTGTGGTGCGTTTTGCAACAACTTGTCAATATTCCTATAATTGTATGTACGTAAGGTATAGAAATGTACCACTAAGTGTCTGGTTGGTCTGTCTCCATGTTCCCATAAGAACTATGTAGTCACTACCTAGTCAACTGTTTTAGTGTTACTAGTAGATTTTCAATGACAAGCACATGCTAAATGTCTATAGCACAAAGTATTGTATGGGTATAATTAGAGAGTAGTACTGGTGACAAAGTCAAAAGCGATTCAGTACATTTTCACCATCGACATTTCCTTCAGGGTTTATATGCGCCTATATTACTACTATATTTTTTTATTTAAAAACTCAATTTTCGAAAAATTTTATGACATGTTTCAAAACCATTTCTTATAATTTATAAAATATCAATTTCAATTGCTTATTTCCTGACGATGTTAACAAACTGTTAACGAAATATTTAAAAAAAAATAATTAAAACTTAATTAAAACGACCTCGAGCTTAACAAACAAAAATAAATAAACAAAAAAAAGGTCAAATAAATATAATTAAAATCAAGTATTTTACATTACATAACTTTTTTATTTGTTGTTAGGTAATCAAATTACTCCAAATTATAAATACTTATGTAAGGCTGAGTTTACATCTGGCATTTCATGTGTGTTATTTGCCCGAAAAAGCGTAACCACTAATTACTAATGAAAAAATTTTTGATTCCGACACGTACGAGTATTTATTAATTAAACAGTTTCATATATAAGTAATTGAAAATTTTATAGAATACAACTGGATTGGAAACTGTTTAAATCAATAAACACATGTCTGAATCAGTTTTTCATTAGTAATTAGTGGTTACGCTTTTTTGGGCACATGACACACCCGGCCTAAGTTTGTTTGTATACGTCAGCTAAGCGTATCTTTTGTTTTCTTTCTAGGAAAATATAATATTTCTTTAATAAAATTAGAAAGTGTCTTACAATTCCTGATGATGAGTTTATAAAAAAATCAACTGATTAGAGAAAATCAAAAGCCTTAAGAATCGAATTATAAAGAACTCGTGTATCCGTTTGTATGTAAGAGTTCACGTACAGACCAAACTGCTGATCCGATTTTGATTTAGTTTTTATGTTTGAAAGGTGACTTAATCGAAAGTGTTTTTAGCTACGTTTGAAGAGAACAGATTCAGCCGTTTAGAAGACACCACATCTTTCTATTGAATCTGTATGTCTTTGACACCGTAGCTCCCAAATGGCTTGACCTATTGAAATTGGAAAGGTGACTTGATCGTATATATCCTAGTCTATCAGTTATACAAATTTTCTATATATTAATTTACTCTTTTCTTTATTGCGATTCTGTTACTTCAATAATATTAGTGGAGCATAGAGTTCTTAACTTATGCTACAGCGTCAATTTCGTCGAAGAACTTTAAAAACTTTTAATTTTTGTTATTAATATTTTTATTTATTTGTTTTTCTTGTGTATTGAACTATTTTTCGTTTGTTAATAAGACAAATTAACTGCCAGTTTATAGAAGCCATGTAAAAATTCTCGGCTGTCTATTTATATTGAAAGCAAAAACAAAGCACTCAAACTTTGTTTTTGTTTTCAATATAAATAGACAGCCGAGAATTTTTAAATGGCTTCTATAAACTGGCAGTAAAGTAATACACTAATACACATGCGTGTCGTTTTTTACAAACTTTTTTAAAATTATTCGAATAAATTTTTTTATTCTTTGTTAGTTCGAATATTCGAATAAAAGTTCAAAATTATTCATCTGTTCGAACAAGGAAAAAATCATGAAATTTCGTTCGCACAAATATAAAAGACGAATAATTAACAACACTACACCATTTCCAGTTGTATTTCAGAAGTTTCCAATTGTTTTTCAGAAATTTCTAAATATGTTTCAGAAGTTTCTAATTATGCAAGTATAGGAGTAAAGAAGAAAATACTTCGTGACTGAAAAATTTGTGATGCTTGCTTCTTTCTACGCATGGGCGCGTATACAAGCGTCATGCATGTACATATACACACACGTTGTGTGTATGCTCTTTTATTTTTGTGCGCACACACAAACGCACACATGCATGGACATTAGTTGTGTGCGCTTGCTTTAAAAAAAAACCTCCCTTAAACACATAATAGCTTACCATCTACATCTTACACACACACACTCAAACGTACAATATGGAAAATCCACACTACTTTGTTGATTGTTTGTTCATAACAGGAAGTCTTCACGGCATTGCTTGTTAGCACTCATATAGACGCACACAAATACATCTATCGAGCTTTGCTTATAAATAGTACGACAGCATTTATTATTGGTTTAGTATAATGCAGTCACGAGAATATGTACATTTAAAAAACAAGACGTATTTACATTTTAAGACTATTTACGCAGGTCTTTAATGTGCATATACAAATTTATTTGTTACATTTACTGCCAGTTTACAGAAAACATGTAAAAATTCTCGTCTGCCTATTTAGATTGAAAGCAAAAACAAAGCACTCAAATTTGTTTTTTTTATTATAAATAGACAGACGAGAATTTTTACATGGCAGTTAATGTAAAAATAAGAAATTGATATTAATTTCTGCTCAAAATAATAAAAATTATGAAATAAAACATTAAACACATTCACCACAGCAAGCTACCGACTACAAAATATCAAAAAATAGAATACACATGTTTATATGAGAATGATTATTTTGATGGCAACAAGGCAACGGGCTACAGGTTGTTGTCCGTGCTACATTTGTCGTTGTAGTCAAATTAAACTAATTTCTATTTTTTATGGCTGCAAACCAAAAACAGTGTTGACAATATAGCAAAATACATATGCAAATCAAATTAGTGCCAAGAAATATTTTTTATTGCAAAATAAAAAACAAAGTTACAAAATTTTAATGTTAATCACAAAAGTAATATATTTTTGCAAAGCGAAAAAAGTTATAATTCGCGAAAAGTTGCAAAATTTTAAAAAAGCCATATTGTTGATTAAAAGTCGCTAAAAATGAAAGGAATGCAAAAAATTTGCGAAAATTAAGAAAAAAAAGCAAAACGTTACTAACAGCGGGATGATAACAAACTCTAATAATGTGTAAAACTCTTCAAAACATTTAGGAAGTTAAAAAACACACATAGTCGCTTTTATTGCGAACTTTGCAAAAATCGCGAAAATTTGCAAAATTTTCAACAAGCCATAATATTGATTCAAAGTCGCTAAAACTTTAAGGAATACGAAAAATCGGCAAAAATCACGAAAGTTACGAAAATCTGCAGAAACGTATTAATGGCGGGATGATAACAAAGTCTAATATTGTTGAAAAATCAGAAAAACTCGTAGAAAACTAAAAACGTGCAGAAAGTCACTTTTTTCACGAATTATGCAAAAAATTGCGAAAATTTACAAAAATTTTAAACAAGCCATAATAGGGATTAAAAATTGCTAAAACTGTAAGGAATGCAAAAATTTCGGTAAAAATCGCGGAATGGCGAAAATTCGCAAAAACTTATTCGTACTAACAGCGAGGTAATAACAAAGCCTAATATTGTTTAAAAATCGGCTAAACCGTTAGGAGGCTGAAAGCATGCAAGAAGTCGGTTTTATAGCGAAGTGTGCAAAAATTGGCGAGAAATTGCAAAATCGGAAGCAAGTCCTAAAATTTATTAGAAATCGCGAGTCATTGAAAATATAACAAGATTGGAAACAAGTGAAAAAAGCGAAAAAATCGGAGGTTAGCAAAAAATTGCTAAAACTATTAAAGAAATTACTAAACCTATAAATAGTAAAAATCCAAAAAAAAAAAAATATGAAGAAATAAACTGAATTATTTTTATATTTATTTATATTATTTTTTAAACTATTTTATTTTTATAAATGTGAAATATTTGAAAGCGGCACCACTGAAATATAAATTTATGGTGCTGCTGCCGTCTTCAAAATAATTAAGTAGCTGACTACTAGGCAACATTTGTTGCCAGCGGCACTTGTAGTCGTGTAGCCATGTAGCCTGCTGTGGTGAATGTGTTTAATGCATAAGTTTTATATCTGCTCAAAAAAAATAAAAATCAGAAATTGATTTTTATTTCTGCTCAAAAAAATAAGAATCAGAAAATAACAATTATTTCTGTCCAAAAAAATAATAATCAAAAAATAACTACATAGTATATGTATTCTGATTTTTATTATAAAATGCATAACAATTATGGTCCCTGGTTATTCCAAAAAATATTTTTTTGTTTATTCGAAAAAGTATATGTATATGTGTTTGATGACAAAAGACGCACAAATTGTATGTATAATTATTGCATTATTTTATATGAATGTATTTTCTGTTATACTCGCCCCAAGTTTTTTTTTTGCTGGTGCATAAGCAAACAAAATTAATAAAGCTCGCGAATAATTCTTTTTAACACTACTCGCGAGTCGAGTTTTATTTTTGATACTTAATATTTGAATTCTTCTCGCGAGTCCTATTTTCGATTTTCAAAAATTAAATGCGCTCGCTAGTTTTATTTTTTTTAACTCGCGGGCAGATAAGAGTAGCTCCTTTCAATACAAAAAATAAACTCGCTCGAATTGAATTCGTTTGCGAGCGAGTTTAATTCGAGCACTCTCCGCACTCTGTTGTGTACTACATAAATTGAATAACAATCTGCAGAATTTCTCGTCAAAAGACTGTTTACCTAGCGATTACTAGTTTCTACAAAACAATGCCTCAAATTACATAGGTCATATTGAGAACACCACCTGAGCTTTCCTGAGCTTTGTGTGTTTAGTTGGTTTTTGTTGCTGAGTTTTTGAAATAAAATAATATAAAAATCAAAAAACTTTAATTATATGGTGGTGAGTCCTTAGTTCTGAAGTCAATAAATTATACTAAAATTGCATGTTTTTCTACCAAACCGATTATTACTCGTATGTAACTTTTAATAAAATATCACTGTAGAGAAGTAGGCGTCTCGAAATGTTAAGTGCATGTTTGTAAAATAGTTACAAGCGAGTAAATTGACTATCAATGGAATAGAATTCACACAAATTCACATCATTTGCACTGTAATATAATATGGTATGAATTACAACACATCAACTAACCGTCAGATGGGCACAACGTTTCTCCTTTGGAATCTTGCGAGCTAATAGCTTATCAAATTCACAATTAAAAATTTCCAGTGCAATACGTACAAACTTAGAAATCGGCTTGATTTTTACATCTATATAAAATTAAAAAAAAGTCGCCTTTAAGTCCGTTATAAAAACATGTTTAATTAAAATGATAAATAGAGGTTATTCTTTAGGCTTTTCAGAAAAAGAATTAACAAGGTACACGAAATAGCTTTTACCAAAATCACTTTTCTGAAAAAAAAAACTTTCTTTAGTCATGTTTTTATTGAATTTTTTAAAATGAACTGTTGAACATGTCTTAGGGCTAATAAATCAGTCAATGATTATTTGTATATTATTTTTAAATCTTATTTAAACACAAAAATTTGTTTCTCACTGCACAATTAAATCAAACTTAAGCAGCCAACACTGTAGATTTAAGTGTTGTTTAAATTTTACAAACACACCATATGTTTTGTGCATGTGTGTGTTTTTTGAAGGCACGTACATGAACATCATGTGGTCGTATTAAAATGAATTTCGTTTAATTTTCGCAAATGTACAACAAATGTAACACATATTTTCATATCATGAAATATATAAATAGAAAAATGCATTCTGATGCTCTTTTTGTATCATAAAATGTGTTTTTTGCTATTTCACTTTTCTGCAAATTGATACATCAACTTTCTTGTTTATATTGAACAGCTGTTTTTTTGAAAGCTTTCCATAATATTGTAGTGCTACCGTACTTTCAACTTAATTTGATAATAACTTTAATTAACCACTGAAAAAATGAAAGTGTATTTAAACACATTTTAATATTTAATGAAAATTAACTCAAACTATATTTAAACATTCACTGATTTATTAGCTATTAAATGCTTTTTCCGAGCTTGAAAGAAAATTTACAAATTAGAAACCTGAGCCTTTGTATGAGAAATCGGTGGTTTTCTTGAATAACGACCAATGTTATATAATTATCATTTCGAGTTTATGGTGGTAAATTGCTATATTTTAATTACTTTCTAAAAAGATGTAAGATGTATGTACATAATTTTCTTCTAAAACAACAACACAACTTCTACCTTTTTTAAATAAGCTTCAAAAATAACTTTGGCTTTACTGAAAAAATTAGATTTTTGGATATGCACTGTTATTCATGAGAAATAAATAGCCTCGTTGCAAGAAGTACGTTATTTGCATATCTCACACATCGGAAAAATGTAAAATTTTCTCTATAAGAAATGAGATTTATTTATTATTGAGGTGTTGAAGTTCCAAGTCGAACAAACGTTTTCTAGACTATGTAGTAGAACCAAGGTTGGCAAACGGTATCGTAAAAATACCGATACCGATTCAAATACCGCTATAATTAGATACCGGTATCTTTACCGATACCGAAATCCATTTCGGTTAGAAAATACCGGTATCCAGACTACCGTTTACGTCTATACCTGTACGTACCGGTATACCGTTTCCGGCCAAAAAATAAATGATAAGTGAGTTGTAGTTGCCAAATTTTTATAATGTATTACAACTTTTTCCACCATGAGACATTTTGGTTTTTATTTCGATCATTGCATTCGTTTTGCTTTATTATTCCAGAAGCCAACCAATCCCATTTGTCAGGCAATATTATTGCCACGTTTATAAAACATAGAATCTCAAGAAAAAACAGCAAAGCCAGAACTAAAAATATTTAAAATGTTTTGTAATAGATACTATGGTTTCAAAAAACATAGCATAGATAAGAACCTTTGTTTTTCGAGCAGTTATTCGAAGATAACTAAAATTAGTTTTTATTCAGAATACCAAAAGTTAAGTTGTTTCAGTTTCAATCCAACTTAGTTGAGCTGTAAGCCGTAGTATGGGCAAAAATTTCAAAAATATATATCAATTAACTTTCTTTCTTTGGCTTAGAGAAAAAACTTCTAAACTTTTATATTTGAAGTTAAAGATTCCTCTCTTGAGGTGAAGAAAAGAGCCTGCTTTAAATTTTTAAATGTTAATTGTACAAGAAGATTGTTTTCCTTGTTTTTAAGTTGGCTGAAATAATATTGTTTATTCTTTGAATTGAAAAATTCAATGTTCGTTTCGTCTGAATTTGGCGAGAAAGTTATTAACAATATGGGTCCAGTACAAAAATATTGCCTAAGAACGTGTCCAAAGTATAAAAGTGTCGAAAAAAAACCCAAAAAATTAAAAAAAAATACCGATACCGCTACCGATACCGAAATTTAAAAAATAATTGTACCGGTATCAATACCGATACCGTTATTTGTTTCGGTTTCCAACCTTGAGTAGAACATATCTAACTCGTTTATACGTAAATCTTATTTGCAAACAAAACTATTTGTAAATACTGAATTCAACTTTTATACGTATGTAGTATGTAGATAGCATACATTATTATCTGTGTATTATATATCTGAAAAACCAAAATAATTGGCATCATTTTACACTTTATTTGTAAATAGTGTGTTATTTTGCATATATATTTCCTGAGTTATTAACTTATAATAAAAAAGCTATACGGCCACGCTTTCGACTTTTATTTGCAAATAAGAAGTGCGTGTAAACGGGATAATAGATAAGGCCTTATTGTTGACATGATATCATATTGGTTATTGTAGAGCTGAGTCACAATGACTTATCCTTCATCCATCGATATATTATACATATATATAAAGTAATTTTGAGGACATTAAAATTTCTTTATATGTATTATAAGGAATTGCAAAGACATATGAGACTTCTTGGAGATTTCATTATGACACGCGTTTTTGGTCAGCTTCGATACATTTTTTGTTTGCATATCATCACTTTTGTGTAAAGTGGTCAGATTTAAAATCATCTTTTTGTGTGCGGAATCATTTTCGAGTCATTGTTAAATATAGGTTTTAATAGTTTCATTATACATATTAACAAATTCATGACATATGTATGCTTTGTCTAGTTTTATGAGAGTCGAGAGAGTAAAGCAACTGAGCTTGTATTATTACAATTCCGTACCAGTATTATAAAAAAGGCTTTTAAATAGGTTTAGCAGTTCCTATTACAAACTTTTAGCGCTACATTAACTTTTTCCCACCAATTTCTTTTGAAATTTAATTTAGTTAGAAAAAAAAATAACATGAAATAAAAATAATTCACATGTGCATGGCAGAAACTAAAGCAACTTACATCAACTTATTAACATTTGTAAATCTATTTTAATAATTAATGGCATATCCACTATTTTTCAAAAAAGCACCGCATCTTCTAGGCATTGAGGTGATTAACCTGTCAATTTCGCTTTTAGAAATGCTTTCCCGGGCTTTTTTTCTTTCTAGGAAAAAATTTCGGGCCTAATTTTGTAAAACGCAAGCCTTAGCGTTGACAAATTTTGTATATATTTTGTTTTTGTAATATTCATTTTTTCCATACAAAATTTTTCAACTTTTGGCGTTGTGTTTTACAAAATTAGGTTCTTCGTTTCTTCGACCCATGGTCCTGCTTTATCTTTCTGTCGACCATATCCCTCAAGCTCTCTATAGGGCTTAAATCAGCTGATTGGACAGGCATTTTATTTTTTGCAAAAGGGAAACATGACAGTTTCTGAAATGTTTTTGTATAGGTAGCGGTCCATGGTTTCATTAATTTCATGCCGAGACCCGATACCATTGAATGAAAAACACCTCCACACTATGACAGTTCGTACAATACAATAAGTATAATACTTCGAGGTCGTCGAATGGCTTTATTTTTTTGAGACGGATCCTTTAAGGTTAAATTTATTTAATCAGAAAATAATATTTTTCGCCATTCTTCAAAACTTCAATGAAAATTTTCCTTCGCAAACTCTTTTCTTGCCTGGCGGTACTTCGGGGAAATAATTGGTTTTTGAAGTTTTTCTCGATCACGGTCTTACCTTCAAAGCCCTGTCTCCCTGTAGTGTGGCGGTGTTTTTTACTCAATGGAATCGGGTCTCTGCATGAAATTAAAGAAACCATGGATTGCTACCTCTACAAAAACATTTTAGAAACTTTCATGTTTCCGTTTGCAAGACATAAAGTGGCCAGCCCAATCACCTGATTTAAACCCTATAGAGAACTTGTGGGATATGGTCTACAGAAAGATAAAACGGGACCAAGGGTCGAATAACCGAAATTGATCAATTAATCACCTCAATGCTCAGAAGATGAGCTGCTGTTTTGAAAAAGAATGGATTTGCTATTAATTATTAAAATAGACTTAAAAATTTTCATAAGTTAATGTGAGTTGCTTTAGTTTTTGCCATGCACATATGAATTATTTTTATATATGTGATATTTTTTTTTTAACTAAATAAATTTTTTTTTTAAAAAGGTGGTAAAAGGTCAATATAGCGCTAAAACTTTCTAATAGGAACTCTAAGCCTATTTAAATTTATTTTTTTACAATACGGCCATGGAGTTTTAATAATACTAGCTCAGTTGCTTTATTTTTTGCCACTAGTGTATATATTGTCACCATAAATACAAACGGACGTAATTACACAAAAATTCGAAATCGAGTTTTTGATTGATTATGGTTCATTTTATCAAACTACATGTTCACGCAAATATTTAAACGGACGTAATTACAAATGTATCTATTTTTTATTCCAAGGAACGTAACTAGCATAAAAGCTTACATCTATATAATTAATAGGCGAACAAGTTTTTTGTAATCCCTTTTGCGCCGGAACTACTGCACCGATTTTGGAAAGACTTACATGATTTTAAAGGATTTTCTATTTTGGGAGCTATAAGCGTTTAAAGTTGCTACTACTACATGCAAACATAGAACACACGCATTTATTAGCTTACACTTAAAAATTAACCAAAACATGTGTGTTTTCTCTTATTTGTTATTGTATGAAAGCCATAAAACTGATAGGAAGAGAGTTCAATAAATTGAAGTAGCTTTAATAAAGGGATTTTGTTTCTGGTTTTTTTTTTAATTTTATGTACGAATAATTGTTTATGTAAATATGTATGCATATTGTGTGACTGTTTTAATGAATTTTTTATGACGTTTAGATAATTTTTCTTTGAATCTTAATATAATTATTTACATCTAGAATACGGACGATTATGTCGTCCGTTTGGTATATCTAGTATATATAAAAAGGAAATAAATGATTAAAAATATATACATAAGTATCCATACTACAAGTAAATTTAGAAGAAAATGTTCAAAATGTTAATAGTCTTGTGAAAAGAATACGAGTTGTTTTGTCAAAAGTGAAAACGAAAAAAGCTAAAAATTGGAAATCGTCCATTTAAAAATCGTTTTCATCTAAAATCGGATGCAAGAACACGAACTACTAATTTTTATTTTCTAAATCTCAACTTAAAACAGGTGTAGGATGTGTTTTAACATCCGATCCCACAAGAAAACATGTGAAAACGATGTGGAAGCCACAACACACACAATTATTATTGATTTTGTAACGTTTTTAGTTTCTCCTGTAAAATATATAAATGTGTAGTTACGTCCGTTTGTATTTAAGGTGACGATATGCGTTTCGATACACATTAGTGATTTTCATATTGGGTTTTCCAGAAAAAAAAATTTCCATTGTCTTAAAATTTTCTGTGAATTCATTAATTATCAAAAAGAAATTTATTTGCTGGTGTATCACCGTCTCTATGCATTTCATTGTTGCTCTAACAAATCGTCAGTAGAATCCTACCACACATTTTGAACAGTCACAAACCTCTTATCTTATGCACAGACTTTCAAAAACTATTGAGAATTGACAAATTGAGAATTCACAAATAATAATATTTTTGAAAATCACAAAAGAAAAATAAGCGTAGTAGGCTTAGAAACTTATTCTACTGAAGATTTGTTACATCTGAACCACGAGCAAATGAATTTCGGGTTGGGATGAACTTATGAGAATATGTTGAATGGGGAATTTCTTAAATTATCAAAAAGAAATATAATTTATGTGTAAAAATTATTTTGTGTGAAGGTAAATGTGCCTTATTCGTTACTGGAAATTGGAAAGAAAGCCCCAAAATCATTACATAAAAAATTTGTAAAAACAGACAACATTGGAAAAATATTCGAATAAGAAATAAAATTTAAAATAGTTGTAAATGGTGACTTTTCTGTAAGAAATATTACAAACGCACATTTATTTTTGAAAATCTTGAACTTAGAAGCCTTTATTTACCAAAAGCGGAACACGACGTGTAATGTGTAAGGAAATAAAAGACCCAGATTTGCTTAGTAAAAACAAACAAACATTTTTTTTCACTTCTTCCTTACAAGGGGATGATTTTACATGCAGAAGAGTTGCATGATGGGGGTTTAAATTAGATTATAGAAATGCATTAAAATGCTGGGTCAAATAAAATCATACTCGTTTTAAATGGATTTAAAACTAATAAATGCTAATAAAACTGAAAGTCACTAAAGATTACATAACGATCTTTTGCCTATACAACTAACATCCATAGAAGGTGAACGTATTTTTCATTGACTGGACTTTTCTTTTCTGTCAAACTTTTCTATCAATACTTCTTCTGTACAAAAGTCCTATTTTCAAGGTAATATTTATTTTTTTTACAATATATCGTCAGCTGAAAGGCAAAACAAAATTTTACTGTTGATAACATCGGCTCCATGGTATATAAAAAAATTCAAATATACATCGTGATTTAAATATGCCACTAGTGACTGAAGAAATTGCAAAATACGCAGGCAAATATTTAACAAAACTCGAGTCACATCCTAATCCGCTTGCTCGTAATATCTTGAACTTTACTGGACACATCCACTTTAAAAAAGAGGGACACAAGGGCTCTTATACTCAACACTCCAGATGGGACTGCATGAAAATACTTTTTATTTTATTTTTTTTCTTCCTTTTGATTATCACTACTTATGTATTATTTATAACTATCTCTAAATTTATGTCCGACAGTGATAAATAAAAAATCATGTATTAATAAATGTATTAAAAAATAATATTAATAAATAAAAAATCATGTATTAATTAAAAAAAGTTTCACCGTTTTTGAAAATTTTAAGACTTTTGCTCTTACGGCTTCTTAGATACAGCAAGTTGTCAAAATTACATAGTCAAAATTACCATAACTGATGGAACACCCTTTAATTTAATTTTTTTTTTAAATTTTAGTGTTAATTGTTGTAGTCTGTATAAAAATACACTAACTTTACAAATTTCAACTGTATATACTAGAGCTGTGCAAACTATGCTTGTTTGCTTAGCCTTCATGTTGTACAGCATTGAATTGTTCTCTCTTTTTAGTGCTGTTGATTTTATGAGAACACTAAAAATGGTATTCAATTTTATCAAAAGTATGCAACAGCATTTGTGTATCTGCCAAGCGAGGGCATATCCCTTTCGATACAAATTTTTATTGAGCAGCTCAAAAAATCTAATTTTTAGGATTCATACTGCAATTGGCCCTAAAAGCAATAATCAATAATTTAATTCAAAATTTTTTTTCCTAAATGCGTTTTTTGAAACGTATCCATATGGATACAAATTCACTTAGTGGTAAAAAAAATGCCGAAATTTTTTTTTTTATTTTATAAATGATTTTATTTATCTATATATAAATAGGCAAGTGAAAAATGTTAAGAACCATTTTAACTGACTTAAACTCAACGTATTCGCTTGATTTTTTTTGTTAGATAGATTGACAATAGGAGCAGTGCAGAATGAATTTTTTCTTCTACATTTTTGTGTCTAAGATAGTTAAAAACAGTTAAGAATATTAGCCAATCATAAAGCCATGATTTCTCTTTCTCTCTTAATTTGCTAAAAAAAAAAATTACAACAATTCGGCTTGGCAACTCCATAAACACTCAGAAGGAAAAACGTATTTTATTTGTTCATTCTATTCTTATTTCCATCTTTCTATGTACTTAAACGATTATTGCTGAAACTAATAAAATTTGGATATTTAAATAACGAGTGGTACTGTATTATTTTTCTTTAGATGCTTAAAAATAATATATTTTTTAACTATTAATAACTTTGATTAAAGTTAAATTCACCTACAGCACAAAGTAAGTTTTTTATTTTTGGTTTATTTTTTTTTTGTGTGCGTTTTGTTTTTGTTCATTGTTTTCATTATTTTTCTGTGCTTTAAATTACTGAACATACTGGAATGTTGAAATATGATGGAATGTTGGAATATGATGGAATGTTTATATTATTAGGCTAGCATATTCGTACATACATACATATGGGGTCTTTCTCAAAGAATAGGGAATAGAAACTTTTTTATAACAAACGTTTTAATGGGGAGTCTAAAACTTTAGAGAAAAAGCGTTCAATGAAAAAATAAACGAATATTTTTGTTTTGGGCAATAATAATAAATATGAAGTGAAAACACTAGGAGCAAATATATAATTACATTTAGTTCAAAAAGTGAACAACTTTTTTTAAATAGTTTGCTTAAAATCTATTCTTATTTATGCCGATAAATGAAATTTTAAATTCGTATTTAGTAGTTAAGAAAGTGGTTTAAGAGAGTGGTTTACCTTGGAGTCTATACATATGTATATTTGAATATAGTTTTTAAATTGTGTTTTAAATTCATCAAACTTTAAATATTTTCATTCTATTCTCCACCTCTGTGCGTTAATGGTTGATTTTCAACCACTGGGCGAACACTAGTCTTTTTAGTTTTTATACATAAAATTTAAATTTTTTCCACAAAAATAACATAAAATTAAATTAAATAAACACAAAATAAATTAAAGAAAAATTTAACATGTGTGTTGACCCTAAATTCATTCAAAATATTATATATTTATTGAAGGATTATTTAGCAAAATTCAATTTTAATCCGATTTCAATTAACATTAAATATATTCTATGAATTTAGCGGTTTTTATAAATGCATATATAAATTTGTATTGACAAAAATAAAGATAATTGCACATGCGTAAACTAAATACATACCAAAATCATATTCATTTACTATATTTATAATGAAAATCCTTGAAGCAATTCCTTGATCCATTTGGCATACAGAGGAGAACATCACATTTAGCACATTTATATCTAGTTTGGCCTTTACATCCGTTGAGCTTACATCTGCCTTTATTTTCCGTATGGTCCGGCCAGTGCTGATTACCGTCATAGCGTACTGAAAGTGATGGTGTGGTTTTTCTACTCTTTCCAGATGTTGTTGGACTTTCTGCTATGTCTTCATTTAAACTTGTTGGCCGTCCTCGCTTACGAGATAGAGCTGGCAAACTATCGATAGTACTATCGATAGTTTTATTTCCTTTAGACTATCGATAGTTTTTTCTCGATAGCGATACTATCGTTGAAAAAATGTATTACCAAATTGGTAGTAAACTCGACCAAATTTAACATATTGGCTTTCTTTTATTAAAAATACATCTAAGTACATATCGCTCCTTTACTTAAATAACGTCATAACTCAAAGTAATAAATTTATGGACTTACTAATACAGAATTCGTGTGTAACGGATCAACTCTTGATAGATGAACACTTTTTAATATCTCCACTGAGTAGTATGTAAATTGAAAACTAAACTCATTTGAAAATTAAATTTAACATTCCCAACTCTTCGTCTCATGCTGATATGAAATGACTTACTCGTACTTTAACACTAACTCATTGATCACCAAAAGGCCGCCCGTGGGCACTTTGTTATGCTCTTTTTTACACGTACATTCGTACAAGGCTGCAAATTGTTCTCTTTTACATTACATATGTATGTGTTTGCTTATCATTGCACTAACTGCAAGTAAGAAAAAATTACGCTGTTAGAGTTTTGCCTAGCAGAATTGATGGTTGTGGAATAAAGACGGAATATATCTTTTTGTGTGCTATCTCCTTTTTTATCATATCTTATTTTAACAGAGTTGCTTAAACAGATTCCTTAACAGCCGTGTTAGGTTAGGTTAGGTTGAAAAGTGGAAAGATTATTGGGAACATACCCCAATATAAACCTTAAGCAAACATTAACATTTTAATATGTATATTTATATGAATAATTATTCGACCTTTTTATTTAAAATATAATGTGTATTTTATAGAATTGCTCTATTCAGGCTTCCAAGGTCATTCAAATTAATTTTAATGCAAATAAAAGAAATTTTTTTTATTTCATTTATTCATATCCGACGTTTTGTTGGGATTTTCCAACATCTTCAGGGATACTATTTTTATTGAAATCTGGTAACATTAATAAATAAAAGAAAAATTTTAATGCAATAACAACAATAATAATAAAACAATTAATACTCTGCTTTAACTTACCTATAGAATTTTTTAATAAAATTTGCATTTAGGTTTCAATAATGTTATTTTACGCGACATGACAATATACAACATAAAACACATAATTTAAAAAATAATTGCAAAAATAATCAAAAATTGTAAATATCACAGTATAAAGCTTTTTCTTAACGTTCTAATATCACAGCTGGAGTTACACTAAAACTTAAATTAATAAAATGCTATAAGTAGCATTAGTTTTGTCTTTATCAGTCTTGTTGTTCATTGCTATGTCCATTTTTTGTTGAATACTTAAGCTTTCCAAAGTGTATCTTTTGTTGTATTTTCTTTCTTTGTGTAATATTTTCACATTTTCCACATCAGCTGTGTGAGAATAATCTAAACAATGTTGAGCTAGTGCAGTAGATTGTCGTCCTTTTTTGATATCACTCTCATGTTCAGCTACTCTTACTCCTAGATTTCTTTTCGTTGTCCCGATGTAAACTTGTTCACAGCTTTCGTGCGCGTTTCCATTACATGTTATTTCATATACTACATTGCTTTGCTCTCTTTTATTTATTTTTGTTTTTAGATTTGTGAATAGTACTATTCACAACTATGATATTAGAACGTTAAGAAAAAGCTTTATACTGTGATATTTACAATTTTTGATTATTTTTGCAATTATTTTTTAAATTATGTGTTTTATGTTGTATATTGTCATGTCGCGTAAAATAACATTATTGAAACCTAAATGCAAATTTTATTAAAAAATTCTATAGGTAAGTTAAAGCAGAGTATTAATTGTTTTATTATTATTGTTGTTATTGCATTAAAATTTTTCTTTTATTTATTAATGTTACCAGATTTTAATAAAAATAGTATCCCTGAAGATGTTGGAAAATCCCAACGAAACGTCGGATATGAATAAATGAAATAAAAAAATTTTCTTTTATTTGCATTAAAATTAATTTGAATGACTTTGGAAGCCTGAATAGAGCAATTCTATAAAATACACATTATATTAACATTTTAAGTCTTCACTTAACATTAACTAGAAATTAATGTCATTTTAAGTTACCTGTAGACCTCAAGTAAAATAATTCGATACTATCGATAGTTTTCCAACAAACTATCGAAAATATCGAATGGCGAGACTATCGATAGTTTGCCAGCTCTACTGTATGACTCAGCCTTGTTAAGGTCTTTGTCCGGCTTTGGAATCATTATGACCTTGGCAAGCTTCCAGCTGTGTGGATAATACTCCAGTCGCAAAATGGCATTAAATATGAATACCAGGATTCTAATTGCAACAAGTGGCAAATTCATCAGCATCTGATTACTAAGTCCATCAAAATCCGGAGCTTTCTTCGGGTTGAGTTCAGTAATTAGTTTTTGTACATCACGCGTCATAAACTTTATTTTTTGAGGTGGTAGAGCGACTACACTCGGCAAATCAATTACACTAGTACATGTGTTTGGGGAAAATAAGTATTTTAAATGATCAGCAAATATGTTACCTTTTTCGCTTCTTGCTCAACCTCCGGTAAATGTGCGCAGAGGTAATTTGAACTCAACTGGTGTTTTAAGCTTTCTAGCAACGCGTCAAAAAGAGTAATTAGATGTTGGTGTGACATCAAGACCTTCCAAATAATTTTTAAGAAATGCAGTTTTTTCAAATGCAAGCAACTCATGGAGTCGTTTAGTGCACTCTTTAAATCTTATTTAAAATTGGGGTGATCTGTGATGTTGCCATTCTGTTCTAGCTCTTCTTTTTTCACACATAATATGCTCAATTTCCGTAGAATATATTCTGTTAAACCCAGCCGGCAGATGGGAGGTAGTGGCATGTTCAGCAGCCTGTTTAATCACTTCGATAAGGTTGGCAATGTTAGCTTCAATATCTTTGGGTGCTCCTAAGCGTAATGCTTCCCGTGCAATGACTACTAAGATATTTTTTAAATCGCAGCCAATTAACACGATTTATTATCTTTACATATAGGTGAGGTAAGTCACTTCCTAATGGGCTACAAATTGTAACGATCGTGGGAGAATGAAGCTTCAACTTAATTTAAATCCCAAGAGATATTTTTCATGACGCCAAAATCTATAACATCCGGAATTTTTTGTATATCAATAGGCCAGTAAGTGGGCTCCAAGCTAGAAATGACGTCCAAGCCCATTTTTGAAATTCTGTTGAACAACGCTCGACCTCTGGGTGTAATAAGACGTGAACCACAGAACGTATGTTTGCATTGCAGTCGCCAGATGCTACAAAACAAGGTCCAAGAGATTTGTAGAAATTCTCGTATTGATCTTCAGTGATTGAAAATCTGGGAGGGGAGTAAATTGATGATACCACGAAATTTATACAAGATTTTTCACTGCCAATATTTGTTGCCTGTAGGTGTTCCTCACAAATTTTGTCAAAAATATAGTGCTTGAGTCTTGACTCAAGGGTCCTTTGTATTATATATATAGTGTAGCCATACTTTAAAGAAACTTCTCGAAGTCAAATGAGTCTCCGATACCAACATTATATCAATATTTCTTCCGTGAGGAAGTGCTCAAGTTCATTTTTATGTTAGCGAATGCCGTTTGCGTTCCAGAAACATATTTTTAACGTGTTCTTGGCCTGTTAACTAATGCCTGAAGCAGTGTATTTTGCATTCGCAGCATTTCTTGCATCATGCTGTTATATCTGTTGTAAAGTTGTTTATAGTTCGCACCAGATTCTCTATAGTATCTTCAAGGCGACTAAAGTTAATGCTTGAGCTTGCATTCGCTGAATTATTTTGCGGTGGAACATTTTGCATTATACCCGCTTAAGCACAAAAAATATTTTTAAAATCTACAATTTTGGAATATTGCACATGTGCGTGACTGCACAGAAAAATATCGGTATTTTCCCCAGCTAATAAAGTCTAGTTTAAATTTTCTTCTCTTCTTCAGATACTCACATTAATTAATAAAAATATTTCATTCAATAAGAATTGAAATTACTGAACTCAAGCCTGATTAAGAAATTATTTCTGATTAAAATTCACTACAGTTCAATTAAATCTAAAAATGTCTCAAATAAAAATATTATCAAAAAAATTTTTGCTTTCACTTTTTAATCTGTCAAAAAAAAATCCAGTCTGTAAAAAATTTATTTTGAAATAATTTTTCATTACCTTTTATTTTTAAGGACCTTACATTTTATTTAGTCTAGCTTCAGTTGTTTAATCGATCTCATGTTTGTTGGGCATGCCAGTAAGAAACAAAGTCTTATCGCCTGTTTCACAATAACGAAACGAAACTTTCGACTGAAAATTTATATTGAAAACAACAAATTTTCATATTTTATTGTTGTTTTCAATATAAATATTCAGTCGAAAGTTTCGTTTCGTTATTGTGAAACTGACCAGTAATCATTTATTTTATATACATATATATTTCATTAACTCTCTACTTTTATAGAAAAATCAACAAACCGTCAAAGATGCCCAAAAATGTCAAAATGTTGGTAAATCGTCCCAACTGGCAACTGGGAAAATTTGCGATAAAAATCCTAAGCTTGAGCCTTATAATTCCGAATAAATCAGTTGTTTCTGGTCCTTCAAATTAAAATTCACATATTTCAAAATTAAAATTCTTTGTTCAAGAGTGTAAAAAAAACAAAATATTGTGAAGTGAGCTCTAACAGCAGAAATGCCTATTTTACTGTGAATTCTGAAGTTCTTAATGAAAACCATCAAAATAACAAATCTTATGATAGACTTTCTCTAACGGCAAAGCCACTTTTTCGTCAGCGATCAACTTCGCTTTGTCCAATGCCAACTACGGATTCGTTAACATTACAGTTGCCTAGTAATTAGTTCGTCATTTAAGTCAACCACATCATCCTCTTCGGCTCGTGCTTATCACTTAAGCAAGTTATCATCATAGATCAGTAATGGGAAATGAGATTTGCATTTCGGTACTTTTCTTTTAAGTACTTTTTTGATGCCGAGAGTACCAAAAATTATTATTATTTTTAATTAAAAAATAATATATAATTCATTTACAAAGAAATAAAAAAGGAACACAAAGCATATACTTACATATTCAAAATCGATAATTTGAGTTCCGCCTTTATTATATTAAGCCATCATTACTCACATATCGTTAACTTAATATAGAAAGGCTCTAAATTTTTTTAAATCGAGTTTTTTGTATATTTCGATAGAAAAACATCTAATGTATCGAAAAAATTAAAAAATTTCCATTAAAAAATAATCATTTAGGGCCTTTCTATATTAAGGTAACAATATGAAGGTAAAAATTTTAAAGTTATAACAGAAACAGTTTTTAGACTTCAATAAATCTTTGAACTGGATAAAATTCGATACTGTTGGAACATAAAGCATGTCCCTTTGTTTTGCTTTCATTAGATTTTGGTAAGAGAAAGTCCTTTCGACATTTGAAAAGGAGTGAGGTATGGACATTATTCTGCAATCTATCGATATATCAGGAAAAATGTATTCATCTAATGCGGTTTTAGTTTACCTACTGCACAGTGGGGACTTTGGCAAAATAAATGGTAATACATTTGGATTCCAAATGTTCCAAATTTCGGAACTTATAAACTACTGATTGCACGATGTGCAGTAGACCTGGCGTTAAATTTTTTTTTTGGAAACTTGAATGCGGGTAGCGATGAAAATATGCGGTTTGATGCCAAAATTGATGTTGTAAATTTTCAGGCTGATCGCATGGTGCCTACCCGTGCCATAATGGGGTCAAAGGTCAAAATTTTGAAAAATCACCAAAATATTTTTTTTTTGCATTTGATAATTTTTTTAATAAGAAATACTATAAATATGTTTTTTTATTTTATTTTTATTTCATATGCTTATTATTCTTATTTTAAATCAACGAAGATTTTGTGTAGGTAGGAAAGTCCTTGCGGTAGCCCTCTACAATGTGTAATAAATATTGTTTATCAGCTTCGTTGTGTGTTAAGGATATGTTAAAGTCAGTTATTAGTTTAACTTTCCTTTCGGCGGCATCATTTACAACATTAATGCATTTTGCGATCTGTTCCCCTTTACAAAACGCTTCGCTCTTAGGCCAATTTGACGGATCTAAGAGTAAGAAATCCATAGAAATTTCCAAACGAGAGAAAAAAAATTTTGTTTTGGTAGTCACAAAAGAACTCAAATCCTTGGATGTGAACAATTGCAATTCATCAACGCTTACGCACACTTTTTTAGAAGGGAAAACATTTACATCATCACCGATATGATTGTCATCTTTGGACTCTATTTGCAATGCCAAAACCATCTTTTTCTTTGTTTCTGAGTCTACATGAGGATCAAAAAAGGCAAGTGCGATTGCCTCCTCTGATAAATACCACAGATGGTTCCGAATTTTTTCCAATAGCACTGTAGATACTTCTTTATTATAATAGGTAATAATCCCCTTTATCAGCTGCATATCTCTATTTGGCGCTTCAACTACATTTCCGGTTCTGAACCAGTACGGAATATAGAGACTTACTAAGAAAATGCAGATATTACGAATTCCATTCAACTGATTCGCAGAAATTTTAAAGTGTCCATGAAACAAGTATATTTTTAGACAATAGATAGCCTTGGACATAAATCTTGCATGAGACGTAGCTCCAGGTGTACGAAAAGTGAAATTGGGAATGCTACCACCAAGAAAAATGAATGCAAGTTGTAGGAGTTCTCTATAATCATGACGAATGTGAACTTTAGCTAAATATTCAAGACAAAAGTTCTTGCTTGCTTCGCGTTCTTGGACAGGTATGACTTTCAAGACTTGATCATCCTGCATACAAGTGCTGAATCCCTTTGAATAAAATGTGCTCCATTCTCGTGCAAATCGTTCAAAAATCGCCACCTCTGGGCCACTTGATTTTCCTACATTAATCTCAAATACAGCTTTTAATAGAATTTCTGCAATATGGTGGCGACATGGTAACCACAATAAGCTGCGTTCCAGTTTGCGTTCCAATAAAGTTCCAGCACCACTATGAGAGCCAGTATTTGCAGCAGTTGTGTCAAAACATATCATTTCTAACGAATTCTGCATATTCATTTTTAGCAAATATTCGTAGACTGATTGAGCAACTGCAGCACCTGTTCCATCTTTAATGATTGGGATAGCTATCAATTTTTCAACGTTCTCCGACGTGAGTACAATAGCCAAGCGGTCAACTTTGTCCTTTCCAGCAAGTGCGGGAAGTAGCTTTCCGTCCCAATGCAAAACAAATGTTTCAGGGATCTAACTAAAAAACTTAAGCTCAAAAAAACTTAAAACTTGGCCAAAATAAAAAATATGTACCTTCAAATTTTCAATAATTTGTTTGCCATGACGTCGACGATATTTTTTACGTTGTTCACGCAAACTTGTGCAATTCAGAACAAGATCCTCAATATTGTGACCCAACGCTTTGGCAGTTGCACTGATGAAGTGTATAGCAAATGGAGTTGACATATTGCCAGCATCTATCGTCTATAAAATTCTTCTTTCCACGTCTTTGAATCGGCTTATTGGAGCAACTTGGAATGTTGTCACTCTGTTCATCCATCGCCTGGTTATCTTCTCCCAATTCATCACTTTCAAATTCAACATATTCCATAGTCAAGTCTGTTCATGAAATTAAGTGGTAAAAATAGCCACTGCCTGTCCAAATACTACATAATAATTACCTGAAGTGCCTTTTTTCTTTTCATTATTTTCTTTTCGACGTTTTTCATCTTCCAATCTTTGTGCCTTTCTTTTTTCTTTTTTTGTAACATTTCTATCGACACAAGTCATGCTACCAACGCGTCCATTTTCTCGCTGCTTCGTTAGAAAGTCTATATCTTCCTGTATACTCATCAGCTTGAGTGCGTCAACGTGTGCAATGTCAAACAAATTATTTAAATTTTCCTTAAAGTCATTTTCTTTTTTGCGATAACTCGGAAAAGGAGAATTGCCCACTTTTTGGACTGTTCTCCACTCTTCATAAAGTTTAATGACTTTTGCAGCACATGTTCTTTGATCTGGAGTTGGTATTCTAGCTTTTTCCCAAAAAGGCAATATTTCAGCCAACACCAATCTTGCACTTTCTTTAACTGTTTTATTTTCACAACGAACATTATAAAAAAAACACTGAAGCACTTGTTGTTTTGATGGCAATTTCACACCAACTATTTTGGGTTCACATTTACCGATTAAATACACATTTGTATCAGCAGATCGAAGCCGTTTCAACGATGAAATTTTCTTTTGAGCCATTAATTACGAAAATTAACAAAGTAATTTATTTTACATAAACGAAACCTTTCACAACAATATTCAAATTTACAATGACAAAACTTTATATGTATATTTATATCAAAAGCATTGCAATGTGTGCAGTAACAGAGCTAGAACAACGGTACTTTTAGACCAGACGTTGCAAAAAATCTCCTTATAGCAAAACAACAGAAAAATAAAAAAAATTCTGCTTGCGCAGAAGTCAAATGAGTTCATCATAGCTGTTAGAGGAATAACAGCAATTCACTTAAGAGAGCAACTATCAAGAAAAAACGTACACAAGAAAAGCATAAGAATTTTGAGGTGAGCAACGAAAAAATAGTTTTACCGTTGTTTCAATAATAGTTGCTGGTATAGATATTGTTGGTATTTTTTAATTTCTATAAATATTTTCGTCTTATTGTTTTAGCAGAAGCACCATAATTTTTTACAACTTAAAGCTGAATTGAAAATTATAATAAACATTTATTTGATTTTTAAAAATTTGGTGATTTGGTGATTTTTCAAAATTTTGACCTTTGACCCCATTATGGCACGGGTAGGCACCATGCGATCAGCCTGAAAATTTACTACATCAATTTTGGCATTAAATCGCATATTTTCATTGCTACCCGCATTCAAAATACCGAAAAATAAAAAACCCCATATTAGCTGCGCCAGGTCTAATGTGCAGTCCATTACATTTTTTGCATGAAAAATTAACGATGAATAGTCCACTTAATTTTTTCTGAAACTTCGAAATCTTTAGAGGGTACTTCTCCCTTAGGCCTTATAACACATATATCTGTGGCAAAAAGGAAAAAGTGCTTAAGTCGAGATAAGATAATTTTGAGTTAATGGTACCTCCGTAATCTACATATCTGAAAGTATCCCTGGTCAGAAACTCAATTTATTTGTATGATTTTTCAGGAAGTTAAAGCATTATGACTTCCGGCTTATCTTCTCGTTTGGAATAATAGCTTAACCCTGCTGTTAGGTTAAGAAAAACTTACGAATCTTAGGTATGGGACCATTTTGGTCCATATTGGTTTTTTTTAACAAATGCTCATATTAAGATTTTTTTTACTTTTTTTTAATAGTCTTCAGACAAATAGAGTTAATTTTCATATCTTTTACTAATATATTTTTTTGTTCAAATAACTAAAAATTTATTTAAAAAGAGAAAAATAATATTTAAAATAACGTTTAAGTGTTGACAACAGGTATGTAACAAAAATTTTATATGTAATCCTGTTATAATGTCGAAATATATTTGTGATGCACACAGTGTGTCATTGCAGCGTTAGGTTGAGTTTGCTTTATATCTATGATTCCCCAAAATTAGTATGCCATGTCTCAACTGGTCTCAAATTTTGGCTAGCAGTCGATTCAAAGTCAGGATATGTATGAATGAAAATCCAACCACACCTTGGAAAACTAAAAAATTAATAGCCTAAAAAAATCAGGGGGAGCGGGTCGTATTGGATCTCACTAAAGGCTTGAAAGGTCAAGATATCACAGCTGATAATTTTTTTCAAGTTTTGAATTAGGTAAAAAGCTTTTGGAAAGGAAGTTGACATACGTTGGCTACTATGGTACAAAACGAAAAACAAATCGATGGCCAAATTTCGTATTTTACAATTAGATTGACATATCCGCATTGAACGCGTATATATTGTTTTCTGAAATTGATGTTTCGTGGGCGCCAATGAATAAAAATCGCAAGAGAGCAGAATTTTTACGGCAGTTATATGAGACTATATGACCCAAAGATCTAAGCTGCCTAGAAATAAATTTTCAGCTGAGCTTCTTTCCGAAGTAAGAACATCATCTTCTGATTGTACAGCATCTACGAGTACGAGTGGTTTACAAAAAATAACAGCTGCTAGAAAACGAGGAACCTGCAGCTGCTGCAAATCTAAGTACGATAGCAAATGCATCATATGCAACAAATTTATATGCAAGTTGCAACGGAAGATAATTTGCTCGTCATGTACTGAGAAAATTTGATTTTTCCACTCATTCTGTAAATTTTTTTCATATGAATAAATTGAAAACCAAGAACGGACCAAAATGGTCCTAAGCCTAAGATTCGTAATTTTTTATTTTTCTAGTTTCCTTTACATAATTCATAATTAAAATTTTTGCAGAAGTAATAAAATATAAAAATACCACATTAGCTAAATTTTTAAGTTAATATTTTAAACCGTTCCGTAGTCAAAGCGAAGAGAAAACAAAAATTGACCAAAATGGTCCAAACCTAACAGCAGGGTTAATTAAGGTAATACTTTGGTATATTTCAACTAAAATCTGTTAGTTATAGTGTATAGACCGATGTTTGCTTAAAAAATAAAGGTTAATAGAGAATTTCCCAATTTAACTGAAAAAGAAATAAATTTCTGAAAATCGACTTGAAACCTTAAAAGTGCTCTCCTGCAAAACAGTAAAATATGACTTAAGCACTTTTTCCTTATTGTCACAGATATATCTTGTTAGCCTTCTGGCTTAAGTCAAAAGTCATAGATTTATTATCATTTATTTTGCAAAAGTCCCCACTGTGCACTGTAGACCAGAAGCTGCATATATTTTCTGTTGTTAATGGTTTCAGTTCTTCCATATCAGCTAATGCTCTATATCGGTTGTTAACATTTTCAAAATATTGCTTTTCGCTGGGAAACTTTTAATTGAAAGTGGTGTAATGCTGTTCGTTTTAACCGAGAAAACATTTTATGGGGAAAACTTACTAAACCAAACTAACATTTGATTCTCAAAGCACAATTTGCCTTTAGAACTTTTTACAATTTTCCTCACACTGATTTAAAACATGAGCTGTGTATATATATATAGATCAACTTCTGTCCCGCAGAAAATATCATTGAGTGAAATATGGTTTTCGTTCATATATAATTGTAAAGGGTTGCACTTTTCTAAAGTTTGTTTGCTAATAAAGTTTCGTGCCATTCGTCGATAAAGAAATTTAATTCCTGGCAAAATAAATGCATACGCGCGTCTTCCGACTGTATTTCTAAGTTGAGTGCGAGAGTATGAAATGTGTTTGGGGGGTACTACGGTACTTTTTCATGTGAAATAGTATCAAAAAAAGTACGATCGTACCAACTTTCCCATCACTGCCATAGATAACCGTAGTCAAAAATCTAAAGTACAAGTCGGAATGGTAAAGCGCGAGCGAAGCCCAAATTAATCAAAAATCTCATCGGTTGCCAAGATATCCAGGGATAACGACGCTGCATCAGTTAACCGTCAAAATCATTTTTCAATATTGCAAGCTAATAACGACCAACCCGCTGTATCATCGAAAAAAAACCTCTAAACTGCCACCAATATATCAGAAAAAAAAAATTCTAACGCCCTTATTAAAAAATTAGTCTCGGCCATTGGTGAGAACACATTTCATTCCAATAAAACGTGGTAACATTGATGAAACGAAAATTCAAATATACGAAGAAAAAGATTTCCGCAAAATAAATGGGCCTTGATACAAACGTTTCCAATACATTTTTAATAAGCATTAACATGTTTCTTAAATGATACGGATTTTGTCAGCTGATACACACGATACAATTTGACTAACGAACCCAATATTAACCGAATAACACAAAAAGTGGTTTAAATTACGCAAACGCTAAATGTCACTAAATCTTTAAAACTAGAGCTGATAGGGAAAAACTAAAAACTAGTTGTGTAAGCACCGCTGACAAAAACAAACCGATGTCAGCCGCATGCATCTGCGACGGCTTTGTCAATGAAAATAAGACCGGTGGTGACTATCAGCCGGCTGTGAGCCGCACGAATTGCACCTTTGGTCATATAACGGTAGGTACAGACTTAAGCTTGAATTAGACGTGACATAGCCATAACGCCATAGCCATAACCAAACCAAAATTCAATTGGTTTCTATGGTGAGAGTTATGGCGAGTCTCTCTCACTCTCACTCTCACCATAGAAATCAATTGAATTTTGGTTTGGTTAAGGCTATGGCGTTATGGCTATGTCACGTCTAATTCAAGCTTTAGCAACGTGTTTATGGAACCAGGCAGGTTGCTTTTAAAATTACAAACTCCATTACTGGGTCATCCATCAATAGTGATTGATAATTTCGAAAAAAATACATTAAGGAATATTTAATAAACTTTAAATGTCAACCGCATGTGAATAAAATTCACATTAAAGCTTCGCGCCCACCTTATAAATCACGTATATAAATTGAATACGAAAATTCGAACAACAAATCACTCACAAGCGCGGTGGAAACACTTTGAAGTGATTTACTTAAACCTACTTGATTTACAGACACATCCATACAGAGATATTAGTTTTGTAAAAAATTAATAATTTTTTTCTCTAAAGCAATTAATAGTAAGTGACCTTTCAGTATTTTTCGATTAAAGAATTTGATTCAATTATTTTATTTTCGATATTAGCAATAGTTAAATATTTTACTCTACACTCTGTGGTTAAGATATATATTACATTCACTCTTATTTCAGTCAACATCGACTTCACGTCAATACAATACCAAAAAAGATGTTCAAAAACGGTGCTGCTATTTAATAACTCTAAAATATTCTTAGTATTGCACCTCCATACCAAGCAGTGATGCAAAATGTGGCACAATTGGGCCATTTGTGGCACTTTTGGATGTTTGATGGCCCTGTGGTACTCTTTAGGCTAATTTGGCCCTTTCAGCTCAAAATTCAAATAATTCCTTCAAACCTTTGAGTACGCTTTTTAATTGAGTTTTTTCCGTTTTAAAAACTACTTTTATTTTTTGGAGATTTTTATTTTAACTGGCTTCAGAAATCTGCCCCAGATCCTGTTTTGAGTGGGAAGGCAACAGTATTGTACCACATCCTATTAAACTTTTTCAAAAGGGTACAGAACAAATAAATAACGAACATAGGACAGTATCGCAAGTTCCAGAATTTAAAAACCTCGAAGATTTAAGTAGAAGTAAATTTTGAAAAACGATTTCTACCATTAAAAATCGTTTTGGTAAACCTTTGCATACAAATTTATATAAAATTATTCAAGCAACTCTTTTCTATCCATATCACTCAGCATGTGTGGAAAGTATTCTTTCTTTCGACTGAAAATTTATATTGAAATCAACAATAATCAAGCATGTTCTGAAAATCAAATTTTTCAAATCACTAGAGATTTGAAAAGTAATAATGGCCCTGTAGACGTTTTTAAAATCATATACGATAATTTTTTTTCAGAAATGATATTTGATGATCTATACAATAGAATAATTAAAAAAAAGAGCGAACAAATATCTGCATGACCATTATTACTTTTGAAATCACTAGTGATTTGAAAAAAGTGATTTTCAGAACATGCCTGAATATGTGAAAATTCGCTTTTGTTTTCAATATAAATTTTTAGTCGAGAGTTTTCTTTCGATATCGTGAAGCAGGCCATAATAGAAGAAATAGTCGTCATGTAAAAAATACTGTGTCATATTTAATACAATTAAAAGATTTAATGAAATCTAATTCTAATAATAATTGTTATGATGAAGATATTTTAAAACTTAACACAAAAAAGAAATGCTTTTAAACAGGAGTAAATTGAGGAAATATTGGACTAATAATTTAGAGATTATGTATAATAAAACTAGAATTGCATATATGTAGCTTGAATGTTTTTAAACTAAAATTTAATTTTTTTAAGCAACATACATACATATGTACATACATATAAAATATGTAGTTACTTTAATTTAACAAAAATAAAATAATTTAAAAAACTTAAATTTTTGTCGCTAATTTCTGTTTTTGCTCTAAACAAAATAAATCACATGTATTATATTATTAATACCTACATACTTTTGTTTTTTTTATTTAAATTAAAATATTATAGTCAAGTACATTAAAAAACTTTTTTGGCCCTATCAAGGTATTTTGGCCCCTTTTAAATCGTTAATTTGGCCCTAAAACAAAAAACTCAAAATGCATCAATGATACCAAGTAAACTAACTTGATTTATATTTTCCCGTATTTAATAATCATTGATGCTGCAAAACTGCTAAGTGTCTTGATTTAAAGTTCCCATTGGAAATGGTATACATCGTGGTATTATGTAAACGTTTTATTCCTACAGGATTTTTTTTGGAAATTTGTTCAGCAGAAAGGAAAGGTATCAGGAAAATTAAACGGAACATGTCCTTTAATTTATCTTTAGCGATAAATTTTAGTTTTATATCCATTTACTAAAAATTAATAGTTATTATGCTGAGAGCACAATAACCTTCGCTTATACTTGAATTCGATAAGATTTTTCTAAAACATGAAATCTGTTTAACTGAAAAAAAACATATTTTTGGTTATTTTTTTACCGAAACTTTTTTCAATCATGTATCCAACCCTGGAACCATATTTCTGAGTTTCTTAATACTAATTTATTTCTTTATAAAATATAGAGTATATATAATTACAAAAAATAAATAATTCGTTTAATATACCAGACAAAATTTAAGTTTTCCAGCTCTGGAGCTATGACTTTTATTTTTCTAATTTCTATGCCAAACTATTTCATTCTAAGTCATAAAGTATATAAAACTTGTAAACAAAAAGAAAAAACTAACTTGACCTAGCTACTTTTGTAAAAAATTACAGCCCTGGATTCAACCTTTTAGATTTTTCTGATTTAAAAAATTAATAAAGTGTGTTAAGTGAACAAAGAAATAAAATAAATTTATTTTATACTTTAATATCAAAAAAAAATCAAAGTTTCAATCTTTGGAGCTGTAATTTTCATTTTTCAAATTTTATACGCCAAACTTTTCTTTCAGAAGCATAAAATATATTCAATTTATAGAGAAAAAGAAAAAAATTTTAGACCTATTTAATTTTACATAACACAAAAAGTGTAAGTTTTCCAACCCTGGAGTCATAATTTTGGATTTTTCCGATTATTGATACCAATCTAGTTCTTTTAAAAAATACATAAAATATGTTAAGTGAACAAAGCAAAAACGAAATAAGAAAAACTTAGGTTAGGTTAGGTTAGAAAGGGTGGTGATATACCGTACCTCCACTCGGAGACCCAATTGGGTCCATTGTGATTCCCTTCTATTGCCCATTACTAGTAATATTTACCCCTTCCATATATAGCCAAAAGAGACCCTATTATCCGTCATTAAGAAATTGGAGTGCCAATTTCTCAAATGCTGGATCTTGCTCTGACCGAGCAGTGACCTGTCAAGAAAAAACTTAGTTTCATTTAACTCCTTTAATATTAAAAAATTCAGTAAAGTGCGACTTTGAATCGCGCACGAAGGGTTCCGTACATTCGGGTTTGAGAATTTTTTAATTGGCCTCTTTTGCTTTTTTGAAGTTTTTTTTTCAATTTAAACGATTTTTTCAGTTTTGTCGCTTTTTTCTCGTTTTGGCGATTTTTTTCTGTTTTTGGGGCTTTCTTTTCATTTTGGAGATTTTTCATTATGGCGATTTTTTCTGTTTTTGGGTTTCTTTTCATTTTGGCGAAAATGAAAAAAAACCAAAACAGGAAAAATGTTTTGGTTTTTTTTCATTTTGGCGACTTATTTCTATTTTTTTCATTCATTTTGGAGATTTTTTTCGTTATGGCGATTTTTTTATTTTGGCGATTTTTTCTGTTTTTGGACTTCTTTTCATTTTGGCGATTCTTTCCTGTTTTGGGGTTTTTTTTCATTTTGGCGGTTTCTTTCTGTTTTTTGGGGGTTTTTTCGTTTTGGCGACTTTTTTATTTTTTGGTGATTTTGTTTTATTTTGGCAATTTTCTTTCATTTTGGCGATTTATTTTTCATTTTAGCAATTTTTTCGGTTTTTCGCGATTTATTTTAGTCTTACGGTTTCCAATATACAGCAAGTTGTCAAAATTACATTAACTGATGGAACACCCTTTAATTTAAATTTTTTTTTGTAGTCTGTATAAAAATACACTAACCTTACAAATTTCAAGTGTATGTACATACAATTGTATGTATGTTACATGGGATTTTAACATTTTTCGGTGCTCGTTTTGGAACACCCTTTAAATTCCAATTCTCATGTATTTGCTGTTGTAGCGGCCAAAAGACTACATACTGTGTCCAAATTTCAGGTCTGTAGCTCTTACGGTTCTCGAGAAAATACCCTGTGACAGACATAGTTTTAGACATAGTTAATCTTACATAACACAAAAAGTTAAAGTTTTCCAACCCTGAAGACGTCTTTTTAATTTTTTTTTTATATTTTTTAATTTAAAATAACAATTTTAGTCGTACTGAAGTGTAAAATAAGTTTATTTATTAAAAAAACATAAACATTTGTTTTCGGTAGTTACTTTTATACGGCAAAGTAAAGTTTAAGTTTTCCAGCTCTGCAATCGTCTACTCGATTTTGCTGAATTTCAATACTAATCTATTTTGGAAAATTTCTGATACACCACTCCAAGAACGAAGTATCTAGCTTTTCTGGGAGCTTCGGAAAACCGATTTCACGTACAGACAGACGGACAGAAGGACATCGTTTATTCGGCTTCCCTATGCATAAGGATCTAGAATATACATATATATTTTATGGGTCGCTTATTGATATTATAGAAATTACAAACGGAATGACAAACCTATATATGCCCTTTTACCATTTTTTTGGTTAAGGGTATAATAAATACGAAATACGAAAAAATAATAACAAGTCGGCGAACAATATCAAGATGGGTATCATTCGACTGGTATTATGATTTTTCATTTCGAATGATCATTTAGGATATTTAACGGCTAAAAGTTGGTCGCAGTTGGATTTTTGATTTTTTTCATTACTACTCGTACTTATTTTAGATTTAATATTAAGGCACGTAAGGGATAAGTCGCTACAATTTTATAACAGAATTATTCAACAAAAACAACGTTCCAAGCAAGGCTATACTCAAAATGCAGAAAAAATTTAAACCAAAAACATAAAGTGGCGTCATGATATGAAGTATCTGTTTGAATTGGAACATTTTTTCAGATATAAAAAAAAACCAAAAGTTTCCATTTCTAAAATTTAAAACTATTCCGACGATCAGAAATCCGCGCTGAAATTCAAGCGACATCCTTGCACTTTTAGAATGTATAACAATACCAAAATAAAAGTCTGAGTTATACCCCATTTATGAAGTTTATTTGCGGTCAATGGCCTGTCACACACGCGACTAATTTTTATGCCGCACAATTAATGTTCTTTTAAGAACACACGAGAATAATTCATCCGGCATAAAAATGTATACGTATACATAGCTTTGTGTGTGTTAGTGTTTTTTGTATGCATTTGATATTTGCACATTTGTGTGTATTGGTTTTGAGCTGGTATGCGGGGTTGTGCCTGGTTGAAAAATTATGCCAACCATAAAACCACTCTCTTTGCCTATCTCACCAACAAACTGGCATGATATGCCAACACAATTGTTCTCGTGTGTGAAAGGCCAATGGTACGATATATGGTTCTCAGATAGCCGACTTCATGACTTCGCTATTAAAATCGTACAGTCTTAATTTTGAAGTTGTCGCATCGTTTAAGTTTGGATATTAGTTTTTTTTAATACATAGTCGTATATATAATATATTTATTTTATTATAAGTATAATTATTATTCCCGACCATTGTCGCACATAAATTTAGTGATAGTAATTAATAATACATAAGAGTCGTGCTAGGCAAAAAAAAAGTATTTTCAAGCAGTTTCATCTGGAATGTTTATTATTAGAGCCCTTGTGTCCTTAATTTTTAAGCGGATGTGTCAAGTAAAGTTCAAGATATTACGAGCAGGCGGATTAGGATGTGACTCGAGTTTTGTTAGATATTTGCCTGTGTATTTTGGAATTTCTTCAGTCACTTGCGGCATATTTAAATCACGACGCAAATTTTAGTTTTTTTATGTACCATGCAGCCAATGTTATAACCGTAAAATTTTGTTTTGCCTTCGCAGTGCCCCATAGCTGAACTCCGTAGCACCATATAGGTTTCAAAGGCGACTTGTACATTAAAAGTAGGGATGTAACTATATGCAGTTTTGCCGATCCGATCCGATAGTGATACTCAAAAACTTTTTCGGAAAAATTGTGATAACCACTTTTGTTTCGAATAAATACCACAACATCATTCTTTTACATAATTTTCTCCAAAAATGGCCTATCATGGTCCTTTAATGGGATGAAACTAAGCTTTTTTGGAAGTCCTTTTTGTCAACGGCTCTAGCTAAAAAATGGTTAGTGATAATTATAATTCGTTTTCATTATTTTATAAGGTAAGACCTGTATACGAGTACTATATATAGCCTCATTACAGTTGGACCAAATATGTATCATCTAATAATATAAGAATCAAACATCACATACACTCAAAAAAGTAATTAACTAAAACTTTGGACAATTTTCTAAATTTGAGTAAAAAAAGTTGTCTTATGGCGCCAAAGCTGTTTTTTACTTGAAACCAGTAAAATATTTACTAAATTTCTAGTTCATTAATGAACTAGTTTATAGTAATTATATTCTTATATTTTAATAATATATTTTAATAAAATTTTTCTTATATTAAGTAAAATTTTCCCATCAAATTCGGAGCCTCGCAAAAAAAATTTTTAATTTTGATCTCAAATTAAATAAATTTTCCAAAGTTTTTTTACGTCTTTAATTCCGGCAGTTATTTTTATTTTTAATTAAATTCTACATTTATTTATTACATCTTGATATTATATTCTTAATTAAGTCACCATACATACATACAAATTCCTTGAGAGGAGACAAGTATTGAACCAACAACCTTCTGACTGATAGGCAAGCACTCTAACCAATTGCCTAAAAGGGCAGCATGAATAAGCATTGAAATTATTGAGTTTTAAAATTTTATTTTATTTAAAAAAAAATATTCAAATATTCCTCGAAAATATGAAAAATTTACTAAGATTTTTTGTTAAATGCAAATTAATAATAAGCTCTATAATTCAAAGAAAAAACACTTAAAACTGGTAAATATTTTTCTAAAATTTAGAATACCTTTTAACATCTATTAAGTTAGTCAAATTTAATTAACTAATGAGTAAGTTATTTCCTAAAGTTTATTTTTTTATTCAAAACAAAATTAACTAGTTCTTGGGATAAAATTTTCCTAAGCTTAAAACCATTTACTTATTTTTGGTAAATATGTATTTCCTTTAAGTCAGTAAACATTTTCTTAAAAGTAAGAAAATGTTTGTGTGTTTTTATGAACTATTTTTAACCCTGCTGCTACGTTAGGGTCTTTTGATGACTCAAATTGTATTTAACATCACCGTATTTCTAACTGGTGGAATAAATTTGAAAGTTCTTACTACTCAGTGCATCAATTATTGAAATATATTGAATTCAATTAGTTTTATCACCATTTTAGGCTTAGACAATTTTTTATTGCAAGTGTTTACACATATCATGTTCGGGTCATTTAATGACCCTCTATAATTTTTGTAAATCGAATAATAAATATATAATATAATATGTCTATATTATATGTTTTTTGCATTTGTATTTCATCTCTTTGGTGTTTTACATGACAA
Source organism: Tachina lurida (assembly GCA_944452675.1). NCBI lineage: Eukaryota > Metazoa > Arthropoda > Insecta > Diptera > Tachinidae > Tachina > Tachina lurida. Next base: position 42,792,986 of record OX101755.1, on the reverse strand, counting down.
AATAAGAATGACCGACAAAACGTCAAAAAATAACGCATGGTTGTAGAAAGAAATTCAAAATTCAAAAACCCTTAGTGCAGAGTCATCGTCTGGTACACCTCTCTGTTGCAAATGCACTGGGATGCGTTTACATTTATAATTTTTGTATTCAATGACAACGAAGCCAAATACTTCTAGTTCTGTGCTAAATTTTATAGTGGTCAGTTGCTATTGTAAATCTGTTTATAGACGATAGATTTTGATAACATGGAATCTAGACATACTGTAAGTATACATAAATTTAATATTTTTCTAAATTCATACTAGTATTTATACGATAAAATTCTTTTTTGCATTTACTTGGCCATAATGTCAGCGTGAACATATGACTGAGCATGACATTGGTGCATTCTTGAGTGACCTTGAAGACGATGCAAGTGATGATGGTGATGCTAATTTTGTACTTCAGGAAGACGAATTTTTATCTTCAGAATAATCCATTTCCAGTGGCACAGAAGCCTTCAGTTCATTGACCGTAACCAATGGCACAGGTTACGAGGGTTGCGTTGGCTGAAGTAGTTAGCACGTTGACTACAAAACCGAAGGTCCTGGGTTCAGTCCCTGTATCCGACAGTCATTAAATAACAACACCACGCATTTTTCTGATGTGCATTAGTTTCCCTTTGTGTCAGTTGTTGTAGGAAAGTTCAAGTGATGAAGGCATAGTCACTGGTCACTGAACTATACCGACTTCAGCAGATACTAGTCCTAATGTAACATCAGAGCGCCCTCCTTCGTTGTGTAGCAAAATCATCGGCGAAGTAAAATAATCAATAAAATGGCTACAAAGCACAGCTTCAAAAAAATTTAATACGCCTCATTTGACACCAGATGGCGCAGAATCACTGCATTATCAAAAACGTGCAAAAAAAAGCAGAGTTGTAAAAGAATGAAGCTTTTCTCTATCTCTCCCTTTACCACCTGTCTTCTCTATCACTATCCCTTTCCTAAAGAAGGTAACACCTAGTAATAGTAGTAGGCATTAATTGCCTGAGTGTTACTTCTCTTTATAAAAAAAAAAAAAACTTCTCCTGTAAAGTTTTGCTTTTGCTACTTAAGCTTTTCGTGCGGTTATGGCTCGATATATACAATAGACCTGGCGCAGCTCATATGGGTTTTTATTTTGAAATTTTTAATGTGAGTAGCAATGGAAATATGCCATTTTATGCTAAAATTGATGTAGCAAAATTTCAGGCTGATTGGGTGGTGCCAACCCGTGCCAAAATGAGGTCAAAGGTCACAATTCTGAAAAACCAACGAAATATTTTTTTTTGCATTTTATAAACTTTTTAGTTAGAAATACCATATTATATTTGCCATCAAAACAGCAACTGCTTCACTGTTTTTTTTTATAATGAACGTTGTGAAAATAAAACATTTAAAGAAAGCGCAAGATTGGTGTTGGCTGAAATCTTGCCTTTTTGGGAAAAAGCTAGAATCCCAATGACAGATCAAAGCACATGTGCTGCAAAAGTCTTTAACTTTATGAAGAGTGGAGAACAGTCCAAAAAGTATGTTAATCTCTGTTCCCGAGTCATCGCAAAAAAGAAAATGACTTTAAGGAAAAGTTAAACAATTTATTTGTACAGGTAGATAGAGATTTCCTAACGAAGCACACTGTGGTAAATCAGAAATCTAGCTGGAAAAAATTAAAAAACAAATGTCTGGCAATATTCTTTCTGATCTTTTAATAAGCTTCTCAATACAATAGGTAACTGCAATTCATATATTTTTTTAGCTCTGATTAGGAAAAAATGAGCTTTAAAGTCAGTTGTTGTGAACAAGTGCATTTAAATTTCAAAGAGAAGCTAATTTTTTGTGTGACTTTGGCTTATGATTAAAACGGCTAACAGTGATTTTGTTGGCATATGTTTTTTTATTTTTATTAAGCTCTATTTCAAGGAAATATATTACAAATTTTCATTTAATTATTTCCATTGTAAATGATTAAACAGAATAAGTCCGCAACTTCAGGAAAAATCGCCGTCAAATTAACAAAGCCCATAATAAAATCTACGGCAGTAACTTCATATGCTCTCTAATTTTTGTTTCATTTTCTTTTGTGCTTATTTTTCTTTGTAGTTTTGTTTACAAAATACATATATGAAATTTATTGAAAGTATGGTAGCATTGTTGAGAGAATATTAATTTATATGTGAGAGCAAAAGAAAAAACGTTGTCAAAATAAAATAAATTCTATCTATCGACTGCTTTCTGGTGCTGATTTTTTATGTCAATTTGTATGGAAAATGTGTTTATGTCGCAATTCTGTTTGATCATTAAGTATAAAAATTTTTTTTTGTGAGAGGCTCAGAGAGTGCAAAAAAAAATATATCCTTTTTTCAATTAGAGTTTAAGCTGTTTATTCCGAATAGATCCGGTGTAAAACTATATTTTGGTTAATTTTTCAAGTGTTCAGTTTAAGGTAAATGAAAAACATCTTGCCACCAAACATTTTTTTTCACTTTTCAAGTATGTTCTCCACTCGTTCGCGAAAGGAAAATTTTTGAAGAATGGGTAAAAACTCCCAAAATACATTGCAAAGATGCCTTATTGACATTAATAATGGTTAGATACGGTTTTAAAGATATATCATAAGACGTGAAAACAAATCTTAAAGCAAATATAAATGTTATTTGTTTTAAGAAATATTATTTGTTTTATAAAAAGTGGAAGACATCGTGACCGTTTCTTAACATCAAATTCAGTTTGGCTTGATGAACCGTATGTATTGCCCAAAAGTGTACAATCGAAAAGTTGTAAATAAAACTGGAAGAAAACCGAAAGACTTTGATAACTGTAGTGAAAAATCACAAAACAGAAAGATGCAAAGTCTTTTATAGTCAACTGACCATCGAGAAATTATTAAAGCTAGTGAGTAAGTTTTTCGCAAAATGGGAAAGCGAGATTCAGCCAGACTTGTGAAAGATCTGTCGGAAGCTTCATACAGTAAAGGTACGGAAGTGAAAAAAAAATTGTAAAAAATTTAGCTCTGAGCCTGTGCCTTTAGGGTGCCTTTCTCCCGATGAAGCCTTATCTTTAATGGTTGATGCTAATTTGTCGAAACATCAATACGATGTTATTCGGCTAAAACTCAACGAAAATGCAAACATCTTCCTCCCTCCTACACTAATGTTCAAAAAGCTAAGAAAAAAATGTTACACAGCTGAAACAGAAATCACTGAGATACATGCGAAAAGTTCACTTCAGTCATTAGTTAATTATTCTATTGAAAGGCTTTGTTTGGCTCAAAAAAAGGTTTTACTCGGTATTGATGAACTGAAAACTGATTAAAATCGTCTTAATATTGTGATAAAATGCGGATGCGATGGGGCTCAACAAAAACAGTATAAGCAGAAGTTTTCCTCGGAAGAGGGCCATACAGATGAAAATTTATTTAGTATGTCAATGGTTCCTATTCAAATGAGTTTTAGTTCTACACAAAGACAAATAGTTGTTTGGCAAAATCCTGCTCCTTCATCTACCAGATACTGTCGTCCAATCAAGTTTCTTTTTGCCAAAGAGTCCTTTGAGTTAATTTCTCAAGAAGTTAATTTAGTACCGCAAGAAATTAGAGATTTTTCTCCAAGTCTTATTACAAATGGCGAACAAACTTTTCTTGTTGAGCCAACTTTTACGCTTACTATGACAGACGGTAAGATTTGTACTGCACTATCATCTGTAACTTCTTCTTCTCAAACATGTTTCATATGTGGAGCGAAACCGAATGAACTAAATAAAACCTTCTGTGATTTCAAACAAACTTGTCGATGAACGATCTTTAACTTTTGGAATGTCTCCGCTACATTCATGGATCTGTTTTATGGAGTTTGTATTACATATAGCATATAAACTTCCTATAATGACCTGGCAAGCTCGAGGATCGGAAAAAAGCAAAAGTGGCTGAAAAAAACAGAGATTTCGAAATGAGATGGTGTTGCTCATAAACGTGCCATCACATATTGGCACGTTTCATATTATTGGTTTCATATTATTTTGGAAACTTTAGGTAGTGTTTACCCTATTGATGAAGATGCTTTTGAAAGTTTTTTTGTTGTCACACGAAATTTATACTTAAGCGAATACCCATGGTACATTATGCCAGTTAGCTTCCATAAAATCCTTTTTCATGGCAAAGACATAATAAGATCTTGCATTCTTCCTATAGGACAGCTGTCAGAAGAAGCTCCAGAAGCAAGAAATAAGGACCCGAAGAAATGTAGAGAGTTGTTTATGAGAAAAACATCAAGAATAGACACAAATACAGATCTTTTCAATCTACTCTTAGTTTCTTCAGATCCTTTTATCGCAAGTTTGCGTCACACTCCCTTTCGAGTTCGAGGTTTGATAACAAAGGAAGTGCTTTCATTATTATCTGTTGATGCTTTTGAGGAGGAAGAATCTTTTAACTATGCATATGATAGTGAATAAATTAAACTGTCTATTTGTATTTATGTGTTGTTTCCTGTATTTTTAATGTAATAAAACAAAAACAAGTAAAGAAAACAATGATTATTAAATATTTATTAATAGTCAGATTTTGTAAAAAATTTCGTTTCTACACGTTTCAAATTTGTATGAAAAAAAAACGAAAATTCGTTCCAAAAATTATTTTTTCCATACAAATTTCAAAACGAAAAATTCGTTTGAATTTACAAAATCTACTCTAATCTACTATTAACATTAATATTAAAAATGATTTTTTATAATCGTTTATATATTGGAACAAAATTTTTATTTAATTCATAAGTGAGAAGTGAACCAACGCCATTTATTAATTTTGTCCAGTTAGATTTGCAATCTATTACACTGTGCGAAGCAGCGAAAGAATTTGCGTGTTCGTAGCATGACTTGTGTCGATCAAAATGTTACAAATAAAGAAAAAAGAAAGGCACAAAGATTGGAAGATGAAAAACGTCGAAAGGAAAATTATGCAGAGCAAAAAGGCACTTCAGGTAATTATTATGTAGTGTTTGGACGCACGGTGGCTATTTTTTGGACTTAATTTGATGTACAGACTTGACTATGGAACATGTTGAATTTGAGAGTGATGAATCGCGAGATGATGTGCAGACGATGGATGTAAAACAGTGTGATAACATTGCAAGTTGCTCCAATGAGCCTGTTCGAAACCGTGGAAAGAAGAATTTTATAGACGACAGAATGCTAGCTTGTATGGATACTGGCAAAATGTCATCTCCGTTACACTTCTTCAGTGCAACTGCCAAAGTGTTGGGTCGCAAAATTGAGGATCTTATTCTGAATTGCTTAACTTTGCGTGAACAAAGCAAAACTATTTTTGGCGTCATGGCAAAAAAATTATTGAAAATTTCAAGGTAAATATTTTTATTTTGGCAAGTTATAAGTTTTTCTTTGAGCTTAAGTTTTTTAGATCCCTGAAACATTTGTTTTTCATTGGGATAGAAAGCTACTTCCCGCAATTGCTGGAAAAGATAAAGTTGATCGCTTGACTATTGTGCTCACTTCGGAGAACGTTGAGAAATTGATAGATATCCCCATCATTGAAGATGGGGATATCAGTCTACGAATATTTGTTAAAAATAAATATGCTGAATTCGTTAGAAATTATATGTTTGGACACAACTGCTGCAAACACTTGCCCTCATAGTGATGCTGAAACTTTATTGGAACGCACCTTATTGTGGTTACCATGTCGCCACCATATTGCAGAAATTCTCTTAAGAGCTGTATTTGAGAACAATTTCGGACGAAGAAATCGAAAAAAGCAAGCACTTTTGTCTTGAATATTTAGCTAAAGTCCACATTCGGCATGATTATAGAGAACTCTTACAACATGATTTATTTTTCTTGGTAGTATTCCCAATTTCACAGTTCATGCATTTGGAGCGACGTCTCATGCAAGATTCATGTCCAAGGCAATATATTGTCTAAAAATTTATATTTTTCACGCACACTTTAAAATTTCTGCGAGTCAATTGAATATGTGCATTTTCTTAATAAGTCTCTATATTCCATAATGGTTCAGAACCGGAAATTCAGTTAAAGCGCCAAATAGAGATATACAACTGATAAAAAGGATTATTGGCTATTTTGATAAAAAAAAATATCTACAGTGCTATTGGAAAAAATCCGGAACCATCTGTGGTATTTATGAGACTTGGAGACTTGCCCCCAGATTAAGAGATTTGTCCTAAAAATGGGAATTTCGCCTCTCATTTGGGGACAGAATTTCGTGGGGAGGGATTTAGAAACTTTTCATTTTCAGGGGCCTAATTCCCGCATTCGAATGCGAGCGAGTTATTACTCGAGCGTGCGAGTTTTTTAACTTTTGAAATTTTCTCATTCGATTTAATAACAGAATAAAATAATAATAATAATAAAATAAATAAAAATAAAAAAATTCCGTAAAATATACTCGTATGCTAACACTTAATTGTGAATAAATTCAGAATTAATGGAATGATTTTTAATAAATTTTTCTCGTTTTGTTTATAACATATGAATGTATCACAATTAGTAATAAAATATAAAATTTTCTTTAGTTTAAAATTTTAGTTAGTCTTTTAAGAAACAAACGATTTTCTAAATTTTTTTGAAAAAATTTATTTTTTTGTATAAAACTTTCAGAATATCTCTGAAACTATAAGACTGTTAAAAAATTCATGAAGACATAATTTGTTTCCTAGCCTTCTGTGTAATTTTTTATTGATTTGAAGAACTGGTTCTCGATTTAATGCCAATTATGTGATACAGCATTATCTTTTTTTATAACGGAAAATCTCGAGATGCAGAGTCAATTCAAAAAAACTAATTTGAAGGGATTGATCACAGTACTTAGTATATACGAATTTACTATGAAACCTTTGACCTTACATAATAAATGGCATTTTGTTGACCTGTGTTATTTGTTATTTTTATGTATTTTTACTTTGGATTTATTCAATCCATTGCTTATAACTTTGTAATTTTTCGGTCAATTTTCTTCTGGTTGGTCTTAGTTCTTACGTAACGCTGCCATTACACATGCGAGTACTCTCATGCAAGTGCTGTATACATATTATCAACGAAAAATTTTCCGAAATACTCGAATCTCTTGCAATTTGCATTTCTGTTTACACATTTTTTTTTTTTTTTTTTTTTACATATCTTATTTATTGTCTCTTCATATATGAACTAACAATAAGTATTAAAATCTTAAATATAAAAATATAATTAGGCCCGACCAGTGTCGGACATAAGCTTAGTAATAGTTATATATAATACATAAGTAGTGATAATCAAAAGGAAAAAAATATAAAAAAAATAAAAGTATTTTCAGGAAGTCCCATCTGGAGTGCTGTGAATAAGAGCCCTTGTATCCCTCTTTTTTAGGCGGATGTATCCAGTAAAGTTCAAAATATTACGAGCAAGCGGATTAGGATGTGATTCGAGTTTTGTTAGATATTTGCCTGCGTATTTTGCAATTTCTTCAGTCACTAGAGGCATATTCAAATCACGATGTATATTTGAATTTTTGATGTACCATGGAGCCGATGTTATCATGCGTAAAATTTTGTTTTGCCTGCGTTGAATTTTCTCTACATTTGAAGCTGAAGCAGTGCCCCATAGTTGAATTCCGTAGCACCATATTGTCTTTAAAAGCGACTTGTATATTAAAAGTTTACAGTCTAGGCTAAGTGTTGAATTTCGACCAATCAGCCAATGTACCTGAGTTAATTTAAGTTTCATTTGAGTTAACTTAGATTCAATGTGGTGTTTCCATGTAAGTCGTCGATCAAGGTGTATACCAAGATATTTCACATGTGAATGTTGAGAAACAACTTGATTGTTAATCCGAATGGGGGAACAAGTATCTCTTCGTAAAGTAAATGTTACTTGAACACACTTTTGTTCATTTACCTTGATTCTCCATAAGTTTAACCAAAGCTCCATCTGGCTAATGTGTTACTGGAGTTTGCGGGATGCCTCATCAGGGTTTTCATGCATACTAAGGCAGGCTGTATCGTCGGCAAATGTGGAAGTATGGATACTACTGCTCACAGGCATATCACAAGTATAAATTAAATATAAAACTGGTCTCAGTATACTCCCCTGTGGCACACCAGATGAAATTGTTTCAGGCTTACTTGTAAAGTCTCCTTCCGCAACAGTGAACTTACGGGAAATAATGTAACTTTCCAAAAGATTTAAAATGTTTATTGGTAAGTAAGTCTTCAATTTTAAAATAAGGCCTTCATGCCACACTTTATCAAATGCCTGGGAAATGTCTATAAACAGCGCAGAACAATACTTTTTTTCCTCAAAAGTTCTTATAAATTGAACCAATCTGTGAGTTTGTTCAATGGTGCTATGCTGACTTCTAAAACCAAATTGGTGGTCTGGTATGCACCCACTACTAATTAGAATTGGGGACAATTTTGTTTTGAGCAGTTTTTCGAAAAGCTTTGACATTGTAGATAGTAGACTTATTGGCCTATATGACTCAGCCTTTGTTATATCTTTGCCCGGCTTTGGAATCATTTTAACCTTGGCAAGTTTCCAGTTGTGTGGATAATACTCCAGTCGTAAAATAGCATTAAATATGAATAACAGGATTCTCATTGCAATACGAGGCAAGTTCATCAGCATCTGATTACTAATTCCATCAATACCAGGAGCTTTCTTCGGGTTGAGTTCGGCAATTAATTTTTGTAAATCTCGCGTCTTAAACTTTATGTGTTGAGGGGGTAGAGCGACTATATTCGGCAAATCAGCAACACCAGTACATATATTTGGCGTAAAAACGGATTTTAAGTGCTCAGCAAATATTTTACCTTTTTCAGTATCGCTTCTTGCCCAACCTCCGGTAGATGTGCGTAGAGGTGGCTTATACTCAACGGGTGTTTTAAGCTTTCTGGCAGCGCGCCACAAGGAGTAATTAGACGCCGGTGTAACATCAAGACCCTCCAGATAATTTTTAAGAGATGCAATTTTTTCAGATGCAAGCAACTCTTGGAGTCGTTTAGTGCACTCTTTAAATCTGATTTTATTTTGTGGTGATCTGTGCTGTTGCCATTCCCTTCTAGCCCTTCTTTTTTCACATACGAGACGTTCAATATCTGTAGAATGTAGTCTATTAAACCCAGTCTGCGGATAGGAGGTAGTGGCATGTTTAGCAGCCTGTTTAATATTCTCGCTGAGATTGGCAATGTTCGATTCAATATCATCGGGTGTTCTAAGCGTAATGTTTTCCGTACAATGACTGCTGAGATATTTTTTGAACCCCAGCCAATTTACACGATTGATCATCTTCACATATGGGTCAGGTAAGTTACTTCTTAATGGGCTACAAATTGTGATGATCGTCGGGGAGTGATCGGACGAGAGATCAAGAGAAGCTTGAACTTGAATTAAATCCCTAGAGATATTTTTTATGACGCCAAAATCTATAACATCCGGAATTTTTTGTATGTCAGTAGGCCAATAAGTGGGCTCCCCACTCGAAATGACATCCAAGCCCATTTTTGAAATAGTGTTGAACAATGCTCGACCTCTGGGTGTAACAAGGCGCGAACCCCAGAACGTATGTTTCGCATTGTAGTCTCCAGCTGCTACAAAACAAGGTCCAAGAGATTTGTAGAAATCCTCATATTGATTCTCAGTGATTGAAAATCTGGGAGGTGAGTAAATTGATGATATAACGAAATTTGAACAAACACTTTCAATGCCAATATTTGTTGCTTGTAGGTATTCTTCACAAATGTTATCAAGAACATAGTGCTTGAGTCTTGACTTTATTAGAATTGCTGATCCACCGCAAGCCCTTCCTCTAGGGTCCTTTGTATCATATATAGTGTAGCCATAAATTTTAAAAAGACTTCTCGAAGTCAAATGAGTCTCAGATACTAACATTATATCAATATTTTTCTCCGTGAGGAAGTGCTCAAGTTCATTTTTATGTTGGCGAATGCCGTTTGCTTTCCAGAAACATATTGTTAACGTGTTCATGGCTTATTAAGTATTGCTTGAAGCAGAGTATTCTGCATTCGCAACATTTCTTGCATCATGCTAGTCATATTTGTTGTAAAATTGTTTATAGTTTGCACAAGATTTTCAATAGTGGCTTCAAGGCGATTAAAATTAAAGTTTGAGTTTGTATTTGTTGAATTATTTTGCGGAGAAACATTTTGTGTCGGAATAGAACTAGCCTTAGTAGCATCTGCATACGATACACGGGAAGTAACTGGTTGGCTCATTTGCAGAAAAGTGGCAGAGTAAGAGTTTGCTGATGAGCTGGAGCTAATTTAGGTTTTTGCACCATAGTCTTCTTTACAGAAGAGTACACAGGACAACCTCTGTAGTTAGCGGTGTGATTACGTCCACAATTACTGCATTTTTTATCACTTTGATCTTTTGGTTTGTTGCAGCTAGCGGTGCCGTGTAATTCGCCACACACAACACAAACAGAGGGTAATTTGCAGTATGTTTTTGTATGGCCATATTCTTGGCAATTATGGCACTGTACAGGACCTGAACGCTTATGTGGCTCTTCAACTGTGATTTTTCGGTACAAGAGGTATTTTAAATTATAAATTGGATGCGTCTCATTTTTTTTCAATTTTATATCATTAGGCTCAAGTTCAACACGAAATAGGGGTTGGGGAATCTTTTCTCTATTTATTATATTGGACACATTTTTTACCTTGAACCCCTGGAGGACGAGTGCATCTTTTATTTCTTCGGGACAACATAAGAATCTATGCCCTTCACTACGATCTGCATGCCTTTAGCGCTCTTAAGCTGGTATGTGTAGAAACTTGTTTTACTTTTTTCAAATTCAGCAACCATTTTGCGGAAATCTTTTTCGTCATAAATTTGGATTTTAGTTTCATCGATGTTGCCACGTTTTATTGGAACAATGTGAAATTTATTCTCACCAATGTCCGAAATTAATTTTTTAATAAGGGCATTTGAATTTTTTTGTCTCAAATATATTGGTGGCGGCTTGGATGTTTTGTTCGAGGATACCTCAGGTATGTCGTTGTCATCTTGAAGAATTTTAAAGCGGTTTTGGCGATTAGTTGAGGATGCGCTGTTATCCCTAGACATCTTTGGAGCAGATGCAATTTTAGTAGAATTAGGGCTTCGCCCGCGCTTTAAAATTGTAATGTATCTGTCCATTCCGACTTGGACCTTGGATTTTGGGCTACTCTTATTTTCAGTGACAACTTGGTTAAGTGGTGACCCCGAGCCCGAGGCGGGTGATATCGCTGAGTTAAATGTGGAAGTACTAGGCAATATTGTCAACGATTCACTAGTTGGCATTGGACAAAGCGAAGTTGATCGCTGACGAAACTGTGGTTTTGCCGTTAGAAAAAGTCTATTATCAGATTTTTTATTTTTATTAAGAGCTTCAGAACTCACAGCAAGTCTATTATCAGATATTTTATTTTTATTGATATCATTATGTAAAATAGGCATTTCTGCCTATTCACTATTTTTTTCCTTTGGGGTACTCATATAGAGCATTCCTCAAGGGTATGTTTGTATGTTTTTTTGTTTACGGTTTTTTTTTTTGTTTTTGTTATTTCTATATGTAAAAAATATTTGCAAAGCAAATAAAGCTTATTTATTATAGTCAATATGTACTACGAATATTTTTGTATGATTTTTTTTTTATTTAGTTTGTATGTAAGAAAAATTCCGCTATTATGTCTGTTCACTATGAAGGTACTGTTTACACATGAGAGTGAAAGTTCATTTTAAAAATGTCGCCAAGGAGTAAACTCCAAAAAATTTGTTTGATTTTAAAACTTCAACAATTAATAAAAGCAAATGAAAAAGAAAAAAACGAAAGAAAAAAGTTGCGAAAAGGAAGTGTTAGGTAAAACCCTTGTTAATAAAGAGATGTAATTTTAATATAGAAGCGCATTTGCTAAAAGACGACATTAAAGATTTTAATAATTTTTGCCGGCTGAATATTAACCAATTCGAGGAAGTACTAAGTCTGGTAAGTAATATAAAAAGAAGTGAATATTCTGTTCTTTATAAATAAATATCGTTTATAAATAAATATATTTGAGTGCATTATTACATTTATTACATCTAGGTTGAACCAAAAATTAAAAAAAGCGACACACATATGCGGGAGGCAATTCCAGCTAGGACGAAATTGGCAATAACCTTAAGATATCTGGCTACTGGGGATTCGTATAGCTCATTGGAGTTTTTAACAAGAGTGTCTAGAAGTTAAATTTCCATTTTTATTCCAAAAGTGACCCACGCTATATGCGATTCTTTGAAAAAAGATTACTTAAAGGTAACTATAGCAGAAAATGCGAAACAAGAATATATACATACATACATACGTATTATATTAGGGTGGGCCAATTTGTCCAGTCGGGAACAAATGTTAGGCATATTGCAAAATCAGAATTGCACAAAATTCTAAGAAAATTACTAAAAGAAAGTGTGGATCTAAAATTGAAATCTAGCTCCCGCCGAGAGACCTACAAATTTCTGTTTAAGCTATTTTTAATAACTGCATAGAATTGATAAAAAAAAACAAGATGTTATCACCAGTGCAAGTTAAAAATGGCATGCAAAATAGTGCAAAGTGGCACGAAAAAGTGTAATAAATGGCCCGCAATGATAAAACTGGCAAGGAAAACAATTGATAATTTAAGAAACAATTATTTAATATAAATATAATAGAAAACACTATTTCGATATTTATTTATTCATTTATTTTGCCGTTTCTTTAGGATTTTTTTTTAAATAAATGTGGTGCGATCTATGTTTTGATTTTAGACACAAAGTTCTTTGAGAAATTTTTCGTAGATTACGATTTTGCTATAAGTTTGTTGACACAAAAAAATTTACCTACCATAATGTATATGCTTCGTGCATGTTTAGTATGAAGACGAACCCCCATGTACAAGAATAAAAACACTTTAAAAATAATTATTTTCAAATATACTTATGGAAATTTTATTTAATATGTACATATAAGACAACTTAAAAATATGGCACATTACAAGTTCATCCGGCCATTTCAACAGGAACTTATTTTATGTACCTTTTCACAATGTATGATTAAGAGTTAACGTGAACTTTAACTGACAGTTCTTCATACAAAACTTGAAGTTAAAGTCTCTGTTATCTTTTAACTAGTGCTGGGATACTATCGATAGTACTATCGATACTATCGATAGTTTCAAAATATCGAAAACATCGATAGGAAAAACTATCGCTATCGATATTATAATACAGTTTTGAAAACCTGCAACAGCAGGTTCAGTTCATCTCTGCAAGTTTACTTGTTATTAATTCGCGATGAATTGCAGTAGTACAAACTAGAAAAATAGCGAGTGGTGCCGATAGCACAGCTGGACTACTTTTATTAGGGGCCTTGTGTCAAAATGTAAATTGTTTTTGTAATGGAATTGTTGTAGAAACAACACCATCTATATTGATACCTTAATGTACAAAATCATTCATTTCTACACTGCAACGCTGAAAATTTAAAACTTGTTGTGACTTGAAAGTTGAGTTTGCATATTTCTATAGTTTCTGGTAAACTTTCCTGGTGGAGGCTTCTGGAACCTTAATCAAATCAACAACTAAAAATGGCCAAATCCAAAGTGTGGAATTTTTTTACAAAAACGTCTACAAAAGGCATCGCAAAATGTAATATCTGCAAGAAAGAGTTTAAAACGAGCGGCAATACATGCAATCTGAAGGATCATCTGCAAAGAGTTCACAGTTTGGAATGGAGCATAGGAGCTTCATGTGAGCCCTCAACATCAAATCAAAGTCGGATGGAATCATTCCTCTCGTTTAAAGAAACAACTTATTTTGTGACTAGCACCAGACACAAATTGCTTTTGCAAAAACTAGTGTCATTTATAGCAACAGATTTTCAACCATTCAGCGTTGTGGAAGATGCTGGATTTAAGGACTTTGTAAAAGCATTGGATAGCCGTTTTGTACTTCCATCTCGCAGGCATATAAGTGATGTTCTTTTACCAAATATGTATAAAAATATAAAACGAGGTTTAGAAAATATGCTAAGCAACATTGAAGTGTGCGCATTAACTACCGATACATGGACATCATCTAAAACTGAAGGATATATTACTGTAACTTGCCACTTCAAAGAACCCAAATCTGATAAGCTTGTATCAGCAGTTCTTTCAACAAACAAGATTGAAGGCAGCCATACAGCAGAAAATTTAAAGACTATATTAAATGATATTATAACAACATGGGGACTGTCAGGTAAAGTGACAGTTATTGTTACTGACAGTGCGGCCAATATTGTTGCAGCCGTAAATCTATTAAAAATGAAACACTCGCCTTGCTTTGCCCACACGTTAAATTTAGTTGTGAAAGATGCTTTGTCAGAAAATCATGAGGTAAAGATTTTAATTAAGCGTGTAAAGGAGATAGTTACTTTTTTTAAGTCGAGTATAATAGCAAGTGACAAATTACGAAGTTTGCAAAGTGAGAGAAATGTTTCAGAATTGCGGCTCATCCAGTCAGTCAGTACAAGATGGAACAGTGAAGTAGAAATGATAAGAAGATTTTTAAAATTAAGGGAAATGATTACAGTTATTATCATATCTTTAAAAAATGGACCATCTCCTACAACTGCTATCACTTCAAATGAGGCCGACATTTTATCAGAAATCGTTACTATATTGGAGCCTTTTGAAAATGCAACAACCGAAATTTCTGGTGACCAATATGTCACAATGTCATTGGTAATACCGTTAGTACACGGCATTGTTTTGAAGCTAGACGATTTACCTGCAACCATTAACACAGTCATCGGCAAACAAATATTGGGAGAAGTAAGAAAATCTATCAATAAGAGGTTATTTCCATATGAAAGCAAAATTGCTTCGATGATAGCAACATTCGTGGATCCTCGCTTTAACACAGCAGCGTTTAGAATGCTTGAAAATGCTGATAATGCCAAGAAATATTTAACGAATGAAGTGTCGTCATATAAACTCAGCCAACCTGTTGAAGCAATAGATGTAAATGATTCAATTGAAGAGCATGTAAAAAAGCGAACGTGTTCTGAAGTTACAGGGCTGTTATCATTTATGAAAGAAAAACAAGCACCCGTGATTCGTACCCCTTCAAGAAATGCAATTGCGAGCATAAGGCAATACAATGAAGAACCAATTGAAGAAAAGTCCTCTTTACCGATTACCTTTTGGGTTGAGAACAAAAACCAGTTTAGAATATTGTCTAAAGTTGCAATAAAATATCTTATAGTCCCTGCAACTTCGGTTCCTTCAGAAAGATGCTTTTCAGCTGCCGGTGAAATATTGAATAGCAGGAGAAACTGCCTTAAACCAAATAAGGTGGACATGCTCGTGTTTTTGCAAAAAAATAAATTTTTAATCAAATAGTTCATGTCTTTTTGAATATAAACCAATTTATACTTATGCACATACTAAAAAGAGTACATAAGTACATACATTTGTATGGGCATATTTCATTAACATCATATCTTGCTAAATACCATTTTTTGTTACATTCAGAATTATAATATGAATAACATATTTGTTCAACCGTTTAGTTTAATTATATTCTATTCTATTTACTTTTTGTTTTTTGAATAAATGTTATGTTTATGATTTTCTTTTCAAATCTTTACGTATTTTTATTTGAAAATACATAAATAAAGTGATAAAAACAAGGAACTTTAGCCTGGTAAAAAAATAGTTAGCTTTCTTGCTCGAATGCAAATATTCAGTCGATAGTAATACCGATAGTATCGACAGCGAAATTTGAACTATCGATAGATATCGATAGTGGAAAATATCGATAGTTTCCCAGCACTACTTTTAACCATATATGGTATTCTACTTTTATGTGAATAATTACATTACGGTTTATGTGAATAATTACAAAAAAAATTATTAAGATTATTTTAAAATAGATTCAATTTCAAAACATTATTTCAAAATACGTAGAATTTGTATGAAAACCCGAAACGAAAATATGTATTTAGGTAAATATCTCAATTAGTAGGTCAAAAGTGGTCAAGTTTTATATGCTTGATGCTGCTTCAAAAACTCTTTTCGATGATACCAATTTTTATTTATGTCGTCTTGGAGCAAAGTACAAAAATATTCGAAAAACTGAAACAAATACCTCTTTTAAAAATGGTACAGCTCACGGATGGTCAATGCTAAAACCAAAATATTTTGGGAATCGTCATAAAATATATCAAGCTTTATTTTCAGAGGGGTAACAAATCACTTTTTTTTTTAGTCGCTCTAATGTACATGTGTATCACCTAACGAGCGTTAAATTGTAATGGTTCCGTTAGATGTTTCAAAATCTATTTCGGCATCTATAAGAGCCGTGCCAAGTATATCCGAACAGGGAGTAGAACTCTGAATGCGACGATGACTGCTGCTGGCCACGTCAGAGAATGCAGTTAGCGGTTCAAAACGATTTTTACGAAGTATCTGTATTTTTCGTTGTGTTATTAAACTTTGAATTTCTTCCATTAGTTCGTATGCATGTTCAGCAGGCATATTAGCAAGTTGCTGGGCAACGCTCGACCCGAATGCAGTATACTCTGTTTCATTTTCATTTATTATTTTTTCCAGAACTTTTTCAATATTTTCCGTAGCTGTGTTTTTATTTTGTGCAACTTCTTTAAATGGGTTTCTAGAGGGACTTGCTACAAAATATTCCTCAAAATCAGGTTCCTCTTCAACGTTCTCGGAATCAAATACATTCTGAAAAAAAAAGAAAATGATTAATGAAAATTTTATTTACAGGTCCCTAGCTCTAAAGAAGAATGGTTGGCTATTTCAAGTGACTTTCATGACATATTGCAATTTCCACATATCTTAGGAGCTTTGGATGGAAAGCATATTCGCATCAAGGCGCCGGCAAATAGTGGATCGCAATTTTATAATTTTAAGGGATTCCACAGTATCGTGCTTTTTGCGGCGGTGGATGCGCATTGTCGATTTATCTTTGTAGATATTGGGTCGAATGGAAAGGCATCTGATAGCACAATCTTTCAAGATTCTTACCTACATAAAAGACTTGAAAACGGCGGTCTTGGTGTCCCGCAAAGTAAAGAGCTTATTCAAGGCCGGGGAGAGAAAATGCCTTATCTTTTATCGGTGATGATGCGTTTCCACTGGATAAGCATTTAATGAAGCCTTTTAGTCGGTCCCTAAAATTAAACATCCACCAAGAAGTGTTTAATTACCGAATATGCCGAGCACGTATGACAGTAGGATGCGCATTTGGAAGGTTGGCAAAGCGCTTTGGTATATATAACAAATCAATTGAGGTGAATGTTTCTACAGTTGACTCAATTGTAATGACAACCTGTATTTTACATAACTTTTTAACAAGGAAGAAAAGCCAGCCCATAAAATCAGACGCCATAGTATATAAAGAAACTATTCCTCCAACATTTTCGTCAATGGGACAACAAACAAACAAAACACACAAATATGCCTGCAGAATAAGGGATGACCTTTGTAGATACTTAGTAACCGAAGGCAATGTTGATTTTCAATGGAAAAAACTAAATATTGAAAATCATTGACTTTTTTTATGTATAAAAACTCAAAAATATAAATTAAAAAATATAAATTATTTTGTCAGTGGTAATACTTTTATATTGCTAAATTTGTTTTGTTTTGTCATTCCAGTTATGCCTTTTAATTGTTTTTAAAATAAACAAAAAACTAATTGAAAAACATCTATAAGAAAATATTTATTAAGCGTATGAAGGAAAAGTAAGTATGGAATCTTTACTAATTCCCACTAATAAGAGAAAATACAATAAAGCATTAAATTTCTGGACATACAGACAGCTAGAAAAGTAATGGAAAATATCCATATAAAAATATCCAAAATTAACTAATAGATTTGCAAAGTAAAACTGATTATGTACTTACCTGCATTGAATTGTCAACGGTTTTTCTAATTACAATAGAATTATCCAAAAACGACATCTCATTATACCATGGCAGTGTCGAAAAGTACTGATCTTCCGCCCCTGAACCTGATTTCTTCATTTTTAGTTTTCTTTTTTCAGC
Source organism: Tachina lurida (assembly GCA_944452675.1). NCBI lineage: Eukaryota > Metazoa > Arthropoda > Insecta > Diptera > Tachinidae > Tachina > Tachina lurida. The sequence continues at coordinate 42,774,891 of OX101755.1, read as the reverse complement.
GGTGTACGTGCAACGCAAATTCCTGATTTTTTTCTTAACCACTTCCACCGGCATACTCATTTCCTTTGCAATTGTTTCAAATGCTTTGATTTTTAAATCATTACGACGGTACGACTTACTGTTCATATCCCATAAAAGTCGGTGGGTGCGGTATAAATTTATTAGTCTTATAATGTTTTTTTTTGGCACAATTTTACATCCATTTTTATTTCTTTAAACTTTTTAATCCCAAGTATAAATTTCTTTTCATTTCATTTTGTTTGTTTACAAAATAGAGTTGCCAGATTCTCAACATAGAATCATTTTTAAGAAAATAATTGGCATTAATTATTATTATCAATATTTTAATGACATTAGCAATCTGTAACACAAATATTTCCTTTTATTGTATTAATTTTAAGAAACTAACACACAATTTAATCGAAAGCAAATTTTTAATTTTAATTATAATATGATCCAGTTAATTTGCTTAATATTGTTGACAGGGTAACTCCATTAGTTTATTTGACATTATATTGCATGAAAGTGTCAAAATTTTACTCGTATGCAAAATTTGCTGCGAGTAGAGTTGCGAGTGCGAAAAATGTGAAATGTGTTAGTAAAAAAGTGTGAGTGTATTGAGTTTTTCGAACTATTACTCTCATGTGTAAACTCACGGTAAAAGTATTATCTTTACTTACATGAACAAAAATCAGACGTTTTTTTAACGATTTGTACTTTTCTGTCAGCATATAATTACTGTAAAATATGATTTCTTTTGAAAATGTGCCCTATTTTCATCGATATATTTTGAACTGCTATACCAATTAAAGATCCGATTATACATATTTATTTGTCAACTCAATACCTTTCATTTGAATACCAAGAACGACCCAATCGGACAGTTCTAGCTTGAGATATGATGGGTCAAGTGGAAAGAGGTCGAAAAATATCTCAAAAACTTGTCCATAAAAAAAATGTAACATTGTTTTTCAAATTCAGCGGAAGAAAATACATAAGGAATTCTATATCTCATCAAATGTACATAAAAAAAATTTTATTTTGTAAACTAGTGTTATTATTAAGTTAATAATTAAATAAAAATGAAAATACCATTTATGTAGGTATGTATATTCGTTTAGTTTTTTGCATAGACCGTATCACAAAAAAAAAGATCTCCGTACACCAGCGAATATAAGGTATTGTTCCAAGGACATTTCAAAAAAAAAAAATTTTATTTTTTTTTGCCGAACTTAGGGGTTGCCTTTTTTGTTTTTTCGTTATATCTTCCATATTTACAGTCCGATCTTAAAGTTTGATATTTTATAAACTTCGAAAGTGACTCATATTTCGATATGATCAATTGGAATAAATTCGAATTGACAGAGCCGCCATGCTTGCAGTTCTAACTACACCTAAGAGCATCTGAAAGCATTACGATGTTAGCAAAATGTAATCGAATTACCAGGTAAGCGGAAGAAAAATATCTTCATTTCATAGGTTTCTTTGCTAAAACTAATTATTTTCACAGCTTATCCATCTCATGTTCATGTAGTACAACGCATGGGCCACATTTTTTTCTAAACTAGAGAGCCGTCAAAAATATAGCCAACTTGAATCGCGTCGAGATATGATCGACTAAAATTTCTATTATTTTACTTTGCTTTTTGTTGCTTATTCCTTGTTGTATAATTTGAGGTATGATGTAAAGGTTACTTGAGGTCAAAGACTTTTGAATTGACAAACTCATCGATATATTATACTTAAATATCTGTATGTAAATACTGAAGCTATTACAAATTTAAAAAGGTGACCCCTACGGTCTGCAACAATGAATTAATAAAAGCATTTTTTAAATAGTTGTGCTGTAATTATCGAAATACTTTCTTAGCAAAAGTCTTATGATTTTTTGCGAGCTATAAATTTCTAACATTAGGGTGTTACATTAGGGTGGTAGGAAATGAGATTCGGGGGTAAGTACTGGAACGGTACACTTGAGATTAATGGACCGAAGAGCAAAAATATTGGCCTACCTAAAACAAAAAAATTCGCTATATCCAACTTTAAACTTTTGTAAATATGGAAGATATAACGAAAAAACTAAAAAGGCGACCCCTACGTTCGGTAAAAAAAATAAAAAAAATTTTTTTTTAAATGTCCTTGGAACAATACTTTATATTCGCTGGTGTACGGAGAACTTTTTTTGTTGCCTGTTGGGAGAGACGCTCTACTGTGTATGGTATGTACGTACATACGTATGTTTTTGCACACATACTTACATACAAACATATGTTTTTGCTTACAATTTATTCAGTGTTGGGAAATAAATTTATTTGCCTTCTCCGAATACTAAAACAAAAACTCGATTCGCTTGGTAGCGAGTGACATAATAGGAAAATTTCTTGCTTGCGAAATTAATTTCTACTCGAATGCAATTTCGTTCACGAGTGCAGGACCCCTCCCAGATTCGCAATCATTGAGAACCAATACGAGGATTTCTATAAATCTCTTTGCCCTTGTTTCGTAGCAGCTGGCGACTATAATGCCAAACATACGTTCTGCGGTTCTCGTCATATTACACCCAGAGGTCGAGCATTGTTCAACACAATTTCAAAACTGGGCTTGGACGTCATTTCGAGTGGGAAGCCTACTTACTGGCCTACTGACATAAATAAAATTCCGGATGTTATAGATTTTGGCGTCATGAAAAATTCTAGAGAATTAATTAACGTTGAAGCTTCTTTAGATCTCTCGTCCGATCACTCTCCCACGATCGTTACAATCTGTAGCCCACAGAGAAGTGATTTACCTCACTCGTATGTGAAGATGATCAGTCGCGTAAATATCTCAGTAGTCATTGCAAGGAAAACATTACGCTAAGAACACCCGAGGATATTGAAGCTAACATCGCCAACATTAACGAAATGATTACACAGGCTGCTGAACATGCTACTACCTCCCATCCGCAGACTGGATTTAATAAAGTTTATTCTACCGATATTGAACGTGCCTTATGTGAAAAAAGAAGAGCTAGAAGGGAATGGCAACAGCACAGATCACCACAACTTAAATTCAGATTTAAAGAGTGCACTAAACGACTCCAAGAGTTACTTGCAATTGAAAAAAATGCATCTCTTGCAAATTATCTGGTCTTGATGTCACACCAGCATCTAATTACTCCTTGTGGCGCGCTGCTAGAAAGCTGAAAACTCCCGTTGAGCTTAAACCACCTCTGCGCACATCTACAGGAGGTTGGGCAAGAAGCGATACTGAAAAAGGTAACATATTTGCTAATCATTTAAAATACGTATTTACCCCAAACACATGTACTGGTGTTGCTGATTTGCCAAGTGTAGTTGCTCTACTCCCGCGACCCATAAAGTTTAAGATGCGCGATGTACAAAAACTAATTGCTGAACTTAATCCGGAGAAAGCTCCAGGTATTGACGGAATTAGTAACAAGATGCTGACGAACATGCCACATATTGCAATAAGAATCCTGCTATTTATTTTAATGCCCTTTTGCGAATGCAGTATTTCCCACATAACTGGAAACTTGCCAAGATTAAAATGATTCCGAAGCCGGGCAAAGATCTTACCAAGGCTGAGTCATATAGGCCTATAAGCTTACTATCAACAGTCTCAAAACTTTTCGAAAATCTGCTCATGACTAAATTGTCCACAAGTTTAGCTGATAATGGGTGCATCCCGGACCATCAATTTGGCTTTAGAAGTCAGCATAGCACTATTGACCAAACGCATAGATTGGTTCAAGTTATAAGGAGGACTTTTGAAGAAAAGAAGTATTGTTCTGCCCTTTTTATTGATGTTTCTCAGGCATTTGACAAAGTATGGCACGAACACCTATTTTTTAAATTGAAGACATATTTGCCAATAAATATAGAAAAACTTTTGGAAAGTTATATTGTTGATAGGAAGTTTACTGTTGTGGAAGGAGACTTCATAAGTGTGGCCGAATCTATATCTTCTGGTGTGCCACAGGGTAGTATTCTGGGGCCAATCTTGTATTTAATATATACTTGTGATATGCCTGTGAGCAATAACATCCACACTTCTACATTTGCCGATGATACAGCCTGTATGAGTATGCACAAAAACCCTGATGAGGCATCCCGCAATCTCCAAGCTCACATTACCCAGCTGGAAAGATGGTTGAACTTATGGAGAATTAAAGTAAATGAACAAAAGTGTGTTCATATAACGTTTACCCTAAGAAAAGATACCTGTTCCCCCATTCGAATCAATAATCAAAATATTCCTCAACATTCTCAAGTGAAATACCTTGGCATACACATTGATCGAAGGCTTACATGGCTACATCATATTGACGCTAAACTAATTCAAATGAAACTTAAGTTAACTCAAATACATTGGTTGATTGGCAGAAATTCAACACTCAGCCTAGACTGCAAACTTTTGATATTCAAGTCACTTTTGAAGCGAATATGGTGCTACGGAATTCAGCTATGGGGCACTGCTTCAGCTTCAAATGTGGATAGAATCCAACGACGGCAAAATAAAATTTTACGTTTGCTAACAGCGGCTCCATGGTACATCAAAAATTCAAATATACATCGAGATTTAAACATGCCACTAGTGACTGAAGAAATCGCAAAATACGCAGGTAAATATTTAACAAAACTCGAGTCACATCCTAATCCGCTTGCTCGTAATATCTTGAACTTTACTGGACACATCCGCTTAAAAAAGAGGGACACAAGGGCCCTAATACTCAGCACCCCAAATGATACTTCTTGAAAATAATTATTGTGCTTAATACGAAATTTATGTATTATTAATTACTATCACTAAGTTTATGTCCGATACTGGTCGGGCCTAATAATTATATTTAGATTTAAGATTTGAATACTTAATGTTAGTTCATATTTGAAGATACAATAAATAAATATATGTATGTGTGTATAAAAAAAACGAGTGCAGGAATTAGGCCCCAGCTCTAACAATTTGCATGTATCAGGAAAATAATTAATCGTGGATGTTGACATAATATTTTAGTACTGTTTTTAAATATCTCTTAGAGAAGTGTGACAATCATACTATATAATGTAGATGGGATTATCATCATGGTAATACCGCGAACATAAATATGTACCAAGGCACATCAATCAGGTACCCGCATTTCTACAACAAATATTACGACAGCAATAACGACATGTACTTTGTTGCTATAAATTACCATCTTACTTTTCAAAACATGGTAGCATCGTTAGATTGTATGTTTATTATAAGAAATGTCAAACACCATACAAAACTGAATATTCGTTAGGTGTTTATGATTACACAAATAAAACCATGTTCCTAGGCTTCTGCCTACACACTACAATGTCTGATGGCTTTATAAAAACACCAAATAAGAATTTTCCACTTTTAAAAAACTATCTGATTGCACCCCTTTTAGACACGCAAAGTTTCCTTTGCAGAATATTAATTCAGATGGGTGAAATACAAAGGAAGAAAAACTTTCTCTTTTACAGTGAGAAAAAAGATCACATTTCTAGAAATTACAGAGGATATCATATACGTTATAAAATAACTTCATTACAATAATCTAATCTACTAACCACTGAGGGAAGCAATGTATTGCTTTCTTGATAACAAAAGCTTCCAAAAATTCTTTTGAAAAGTACTAATGTGAGGCTCTCTAACAACGTGGACAAAAGTAAAAAAAATGTAAACCAGTAACTCTTGCATCTGAGTACACAAAGCCTATAGATTATTACTTCTGTGAAACGAGTTGGTAAGGCAAAAAACTAATGGCTTTTCGGAAACTGAATGCATTGCTTCTAGTTGGCTTCCAAAAACTTTTCTGGGAAGCGGTAATTTGCTGGGATGGTGAAATTGAAGAAATAGAACGAAGTATCAGAAATTTAAGGATACATAAATGGAAAAATTTGTTCAGAACTGATAAACTTTGGGTTGAAGTTAGTGTTTTTCATACGGGATTTCCCGGGAAAAATTTCCCGGGATCCCGCACATTTTCCGGGAAAGAAATCCCGGGAAATTTGTACGGGAATTCCCGGGATTTTTTGATTTTGTTACGGCAACTTAATTTGTATTTATACATTCCTTGATGAGTGTCGTTATTCACTTTATGTATGCGATGGTGCAATAATAAGGTGATGGCAATATCACAATAGCTAAAGCTTTACAACAACTAAGGCCGAGTTTACATCTGGCACGCATGCGTTCTGCGATTGAAATGGCTTTATTTGGAAAAGCAGAACTCGAAGTTCAAAATTTAATTCTACAACAATTCATAAAAATAAAAACCAGAAATGAGCAAGGAAATAAAAAAAAATACAAATAATTACAGATATTTGGTAAATAGTCTTATTTCCAAAGAAATATGCCCTTATGCAAGAACAATTTTTAAAGTTAAAGCATGCGTTAAAACTGATTTTGCCATACAAAATTCGTTTGTTAAACCAACTTTAACTTTAACAATGATTTTTTCGTAAGGGGGATATTTTGTAATATTTTTTTTTAATAATACTCGTATAATTTCTTTTTTATAATATTGGTATCTATGTATTACTATTATATAAAGAACGGAAACAGTATTATTTTTTGACTAATGTGTGTATAAAACGTTATTATTTAATGGATCTCATGAATTATAATTTGTTTTTGTTGAAATAAATTAAATTTAAAAATATTTTGTATTGTTTTGTACTGGGCGGGATTTCCCGGGAAACCAAAAAATCTTTCCCGCTTTCCCGGGAAATGAAAAAGTCTGGGAAAAGAAAAACTCTAGTTGAAGTTTATAATTATAGAAATTCCACTAATGATAATCCATTTCTAATACGGTCAATATTTGCTCTAGGACTATTAACATTACCATAGTCAAATGTTACAGTAGAAATAACTTTTAGCGCTAATAACTATTTTAAAAGTTAGTTAGAAATACCATAATGATTTTTTTCCATCAAATTGTTGAATTCATATAAAATATGGTCTAAAACGAAAAGACTTATGTTGTTCAGAATGTAACAAACTGAACCATGTTCATGTAAAAAGTAATTCAGATGAAACGTCTAAAAATCTAATTGTTTCTATTAAAACAGTTTTATGGCCAGAGGAAAAAGATGAAACGACATTTCCTGAAACGAGGATTATAGTTCTCGTTGATCACTCTTTTGTTAAAATAACACACCATAATTGGAGTGTCTTGGCAAATGAACTTCTATTATTTTCCTAATCACATTCTACTTATATGCAAAAGCTCGATATAATTGAAATTATTACAAAAACCTATGAAATGTAGTAAATTTAAAATTTTAGTTAACTTAAATATCTAATTTCTACTCATTCAATACATATATAATTAGCCATGTAGGCTTTCCCTCTATTGAAAATAAATATATATAGAAAAATAAATATAAAATATATTTATGTACATACAAATATACTTATTGCATTTAGTGCTATTTGCTCGGAAAAAGTTGGCGTCATTGTTCGTGTGGCATCTTTTTATGTATATTCACACATACATACGTATCATACCCAAGAATACATACACATAAGCAAACATACCTACACGGTCCACTATTTTCTCTAGCGACAACTGCACTAGTTGAAATGTTGACAACTTTCCTTTTATGCGCGATTAGAGATACATTAGATATGTACATTAGTTCTAGTGTATTTCTGGTGACATTGTCAAGGAACGCGTCAATAGTGCTATCCAATAATATTAAAAACTTACGTACATATTTATCTATTACTACGTTTATACGCAGGGCTTATTTGCAAATAAAACTGTAAATTGTTGCCATATTATTGTTTTTATTGCGACTTACTAATTCAGAAAACTATTCACGACTAACGCACTATTTGCAAATAAAATGCTTGAGGTTGCCACGCTTACAAATGTTTGATAACAAAAAACAAATAAATGGATAATTATTGCAAAAAAAACATTGATAGAAGTACATAATGATAATAAAAACAAATAATTATTTGATATTTTGTACATTTACACTATTTTTTTGTCAATATAAGTAAGTTTTCTATAGATATGCTACCAAGATTGTGTACTTTTGCTATGCTGTATAAACCAGGGACCGTAACGGTTATAATTTTTATTTTAAAAATCACTTTTTAATCATTATTTCTTGATTTTTATTTATCCCTCAAAAAATAACTCTTATTTTGTGACTTTTATTTATTCCTCAGAAAATAACAGTTATTTCTTGATTTTTATTTATCCCTCACAAAATAAGAGTTATTTTGTGACTTTTATTTATTCCTCACAAAATAACAGTTACTGTTTGATTTTTATTTTTTTGCTTAACTTTTAAAATGTAGAAAGCGTAATTTTTGCGTTGAAATGAATATTAACCGATTTAAAATTAAACTTATCGCCAGAGTCTTTAAAAAACTCTTATATGTTAAATTAAATTTACTTTTTTATTATTTATTAATTTTAAAAATTAAAATTTTTTTGAGCAAAAAAATAAAAATCAAAAAGTAACTGTTATTTTGTGAGGAATAAATAAAAGTCACAAAATAACTCTTATTTTGTGAGGGATAAATAAAAATCAAGAAATAACTGTTATTTTCTGAGGAATAAATAAAAGTCACAAAATAAGAGTTCTTTTGCGAGGAATAAATAAAAATCAAAAAAATAAAAATCATTGCATCTACAGGTAGTCCATGTAACATGGAGTATCTTGGTATATTCCTTGTGCACGTAGCACTTCTCTAATATTGTGATTTTTTCACTTTAAATTTGGAAAATAATCGTTATTTGCGATCCCTGGTATAAACAGTGAGTTAATTTATTTGCAAATAGTGCGCGTATAAACGTAGTATATGTATGTATGTATTTAAGTTTGTTGCCCCAACCCTTATAAAATTGTAGACGACGGCCACTAAAATGTACTAGTGAATCTTTAGTTCAAATGTTTCCATATGGTCGTAAAAGAATAGTGCTCAAGTCTACCGGTGGATTGTCAATGATAACCCTATGTTATATGTCAATAGGCGATTATATTGGCTGGGGTACACCTGGTCAGTAGTACTGCTGACAATGTCACTAGTAAATCACTATTGACATCGAGCGAGGAAATATCGATATTGTAGAATAGAGCTCCTTAAATTTACTACACCATTTCCAGTTGTATTTCAGAAGTTTCCAATTGTTTTTCAGAAATTTCTAAATATGTTTCAGAAGTTTCTAATTATAGTTCAGAAGTTTCTAATTATATTTCAGAAATTTCTAAATATGTTTCAGAAGTTTCCAATTACCGTTCAGAAGTTTCTAATTATATTTCAGAAGTTTCTATTTATATTTCAGAAATTTCTAAATATGTTTCAGAAGTTTCTAATTGTAGTTCAGAAGTTTCTAATTACACTTCAGAAGTTTCCAATTATGTTTCAGAATTTTCTAATTGCATTTCAGAAAATTCTAATTGCTTTTCAGAAATTTCTAATTGTTTTTTAGAAATTTCTAATTGCATTTCCGAATTTTCAAATTACATTTCAGAAACTTCCAATTGTATTTTAGAATCTTCCATTTGTATTTCAGAAGATTCTAAATGTATTTCAGACTATTATGTGGATATATTATTTTTGTGCACCTACATTTTATAAAATCTAATCATTTCTAAGTATTGTATGTTAACATATTTTGAATAATATTCCAAACAGTTAACAGTTACAGTTATTGTGTAATTATAACATAAGTATATTATTGCCGTATATGATATTATTAATATAACTTAGCATAATCTTATACATAGTAACAAAATCATAATTATAATTGTGCAAACAGAGATCAATACCTGGTTCCTGGTACCATATATATACTAGGGATGTAACGAATACCAGTTTAGCGAATGCGAAAACGAATAATACATTTTAATTTTTGCGAAAGCGAATGCGAATGCAAATATTACAATACGTTAAAAAAATCACATGAAAATGAATGTATCTTAAGAACATGAAGTTGTGTTGTATACATAGATCTACTTGAGTCTTCTCTTGCATTCAGCAAATATTTATTAATTTATTAGAAATAAAAATTGTTAAACTGAAAGATATATGAAATCATATTAAAATAAGTATAGATAATAGTTAAAAATAAATTTACATTTGTACTTTGGCCCTAAGACATTGTACTTAGTTCAACGTTTCCTGTAAAATGCTACCAAAATATATATTAAGAAAAATTGGAATGAAATGTTCATGAAAATTTTTTCCAGAAGTAGTACTCTGTTCATCTTGGGAAAAACATATGAAATATATCTTCACCATTTTAAGTTTTCATGCGAAATAATATGAGTGGCACTTGTTTCACAAAAAATTTACAACAAAGAAGGAATATTTAATATTCATGCATTTAAAACTTTTTGAACGAAGTAATGATGTGCTTTCGATTTTTCAAAAGTTTTAACAGACTACTCTTAAGTACAAAATATTTTAGCGCAATTCACACACTGCCTTTTCTTTTTCAAAAACTGGAAAATATTTCCAATATTTTTGTCTTTAGTATTCGCTTTAAATATTCGCATACATTTTAGCGAATGCAAAAGCGAATGCAAATAGCAAAAGTAAGCGAATTATTTGCGAATGCGAAAGCGAATGCGAACATTCGTCACATCCCTAATATATACGTATATTGTGCGAAAACCAAGTAACCTATACTTTTTTTTATATGTATGTAGTTCACAATAAAGTGGTATAATTCCTACACATATTGTTTATTTAAAAAAACCCCAAAATTTTATACAGAATAATATATATAAATATCTGAAATAAAAATGGAAAATTCTGAAATACAATTGGAAGTTTCTGAAATGTAATTTGAAAATTCGGAAATGCAATTAGAAATTTCTAAAAAACAATTAGAAATTTCTGAAAAGCAATTAGAAATTTCTGAAAAGCAATTAGAATTTTCTGAAATGCAATTAGAAAATTCTGAAACATAATTGGAAACTTCTGAAGTGTAATTAGAAACTTCTGAACTATAATTAGAAACTTCTGAAACATATTTAGAAATTTCTGAAATATAAATAGAAATTTCTGAAATATAATTAGAAACTTCTGAACGATACTTAGAAACTTCTGAAACATATTTAGAAATTTCTGAAATATAATTAGAAACTTCTGAACTATAATTAGAAACTTCTGAAACATATTTAGAAATTTCTGAAAAACAATTGGAAACTTCTGAAATACAACTGGAAATGGTGTAGTGAATCTTTGGTACCAATGTCTCCATGTGGTCCCAAAAGAACTACTCAATCAGTAGTGCTACAGTCTAGTGGTGGATTTTCAATGAAAAGCTAATATTAAATATCAATAGGTGCTTACATTGGCTGGAGTACACCTGGTCAGTAGTAATACTGACAATGTCACTAGTAATTCACTACAATTTCACTATTCGCATTTCCTTCAGGGTACTTACTACAGCTGTGCAAACGATGCTAGTTTGCTTAGCCTTCATGTTGTACAGTATTGAATTTTTCTCTCTTTTTAGTGCTCTTGATTTTATGAGAACACTAAAAATGGTATTCAATTTTATCAAAAGTATGCAACAGCATTTGTGTATCTGCCAAACGAGGGCATCAGTTATTAGCGTTAGCATCAGGGTACGTATTTTCAGTACAATCAAGTAATATTTTCACATTTAAATGTACTGAAAATGCGTACCTTGCTGCTAACGCGACGCTTGCTGCTCTTATTTAGGTATGAGGGTTAGGTGTGTTCCACAACATTTTGTTAAAGTTCGGACTAATGAGAGTAAAAATTTAATTACTCTCTGACTGTGCAAAAGTTCAAAATTGCTGGAACGGAAAAAACCATAATTGACCATCTTGAAACACTAGTGCTGCTTACTTTTTAAATGAAATTTTATTTTAGTGATTTTAGTCGCGTAAAACGCATAGCATATAAAAACATAAAATCTGCATCATTGGCAACAGCTGTAAAAAGTAAATAAAAAAATCTCCAAAAAAGTAGAAGTTACGTGAATTATTTAAAAAATCATAAAAATCATTTTTTTTATATTAAAGAAATGGAAAAATAAGCACAAATGTACATACAACTTAAGCTTTATTTCAAAAACCTTCCATTGTGCTTTTTAATAAATCTGTGTGTAAAAACTTTTTTCTATATTTGCAAATTTTCTGATTAATATTTCAGTTTCATATGTAAACAAAAAATAGCTGATTATTCAATTCTTGTCCGAACTTACCCAGAAGAAAAAGTTCGTACTAGTTTGTACAGGAAATGAAAAAAATTACTCTCTCATTCGCTCTCAAAATTGCACAAAATTTGCTATCTGGAACGCCTTTGGATTACTTTGTACCAAGGTTGGAAACCGAAACAAATAATGGCATCGGTATTGATACCGGTACAACTATTTTTTAAATTTCGGTATCGGTAGCGGTATCGGTTTTTTTTTTATTTCGGTATCGGTATTACCGGTACATACCGTTATAATTGATTTCAAGATAAAAGACTTCAACGCAATTAACATAATTACAATATAAGTATATTCAAGGATAAATATAAAAAAGATGGGATAAAATAAGTTATTTCTATATTTATTTTATTATCCTATTAACATGTACTTACATATGTATACACAGAGAAAACAAATTCATTGTGATAACCGAATTTTTAGCCAATCGAATTTTGTCGGTTCCATGTACTACTATAAATTCGATTCCAATTACTGAATTAATTCCATAAATAGGACTGAATATTTATAACTGGGAGACTCCACTTGGTATGAGCATCATGTCGAACATAGAAAATGGTTAATGGAGACCGCTCATGTCCATGTTTTGTTCATGCTCGAGCATATGTCTGAGCAACAATGTTCGCCATGAGATTCTCAGTCGGTAACCATTTGCAATAGAAAAGAGACAGAACAAAAGTAGTAAATATTCCATCTTTATTGCACTAGTGCAAAATACTTTGATATGCCTGAACATGGACATCGCACGTATTCACCACAACAAAGAAGTTGATGATTTTTTCACAGTTGCTCTGCCGGCGTCATGTTTATGTCATGCCCAAGTCGATGGCTATTGGAGACGTAGGGTAAGAACTAACTATTGAAGAAATTCTTCATTCTATGGTGAATTATTTGAAACTATTTAACATTATTTTACCTAAGACACAAAACACAATATGACACAAATAAAAACACAAAAACTATTTACACGTTCATACAGATATTTATTAATTATGGAAATTATGGAAATAGCAAAAATCTTGATTATGCTTCTCAGAAGTCCACTTAGGATTTATGTTGCTTGCAATATTTATGTTTTCTCACTGGAAAAAGTAGAAAAAAATGCTTTTAATATTATGTGTTACACATACAAATTAGAAACTTAATAATTCTAGAATGCAATTGAACGAATCCCAAAGACTAATTCAAACCATCTCAAGAGACATTTCTGCATGATCTCTGTGGGACATAAAATGCAATACAAATAAGTTGAAATCACAATGTTCAATCAGTAAGGAAAAACTTACCTTTCAGTAACACCCACAATGTTTCTCTTAATGGTATTTTCGTCCACCTATTATTATCAATATCAATATTTGAATATTATAATGATCGCACCAATTTTCCAATATATCAAAATAATTGAACCAAGCCTCGGAATACGCGATTTTATATAATCAGTGTGGTTTTTACAATTAATTTTATATGAATTGTCTTCATAGATTATTTCTTTTTAATTGAGTATTTTTGTACTAATTATTTTTAAATGTCAAGTAATTTTACTATTTTATTGATTGTCTTAAATTCCTATTCGGTTGTGAACACCAAATCACTACTTTGGAAACTGTAACCGAATTTTAGGGCACTGCTACACGTTCAATATATATTGAACGCGATCCAGTATCGCGATATTAATTGAACGTGTAGCATGCAGTATTGATGGATCGCGATCCATATCGCAGAAAGGCCTAAATTATGGAATCCAGATTGCGGATCGCGTGATAAATATTGAACGTGTAGCATTTTCATGATATTAGATCGCGATACTTTAAAAAGAAGTGAAATAAAACAAATAAAATAAAAGACGCAGTGCAAAAAATTTAACAAATAAAAAATAAAAAAGTTTATTACATTTTGTAAAGTTTGTTTTAATAAAGGGCAATGACAGAAAATAGTGAAAGCGGGTGGTTGGTTTCTGCTGGTGGAATAGGAATTAACGACCGAAAAAATTATTTTGAAAGACTGTATTTTTAATTTGGAGGCATTGCCGGAGTTGTGGAACTCGTCGGCTAAAGCATATTAATAAATTTATTATTAATAAACGATCCGCACAGCACAAAATAACGTAAATACTGACGTGATAAATATTGAACATGTAGCATAATATCCATTAAAATGAATCGGGATCCAAATATCACAATATATATTGAACGCGTAGCAGTGCCCTTATAATAATGATTGGGTATTGGAAGTGAAAATATAACTGCAGCTATATTATTTTAGATATGAGAACAGAAATATTATTGAGGCGATAAAAAGTGAGTACTTCTAATATAAAATTGACAATGCTACTTGATATTAAATAGTTGCAACTGTTTTCAACTGATTAGTTCTCTCTGTGTTTATATAATTAAGGGTTTCTTTTAATGTATTTTTTTAAACTAAATTTAAACTTAATTTAATTTTGTTTGTCTGTTTTTTTGCTGTAGCCTTGTGGTTTTTGGTAGAGCTATTTCGAAAACGGTCTTTTACAATTGGCCAATTTCGAAATAGTATTATTTTAGTTGCTTGTTGAGTTACAGACACGTTCACGTTTTCTAGTGAATTTATTGTTTGTTCTTGAGGTATTTGACGATGCAGCTGATACCGAGGTGGGCACCGAGGAGGATGCCGTCATATATGAAGTGTTAGTGGAGGCGTCAGTGGTGGTAAGGGTGCTGTGCGGTGAGAATGAGAACGATTGCGGTAAGGCTGTATTATAAGTTGATAGCGACGATGAAGTGGATGAAGATGCGATTACGTTGGCTGCATTCTGATGCTTTAGTTGCAGTAAGGATTCTGTAGTGGTATTGGTGGAAGTGTCAGTTTGGGATTCTGGTGTATTCGCATTAATTTCGGCATCTTCGGCTATAACCGTTGCAATAATGCGTAACGAATCTGGCAGAACACATTGCGTATGTGGCACCATGTTCTTTTTAAAGAATTTCTCTTTTTGATGCAAATGCTGGAAATGTGTAAATGTTGGTTGCGCTTGATGTTTTGTTGATTTCTGCTGGCATCTAAGTTGGTAGTCATTGTTGTTGTCTGAGGCTGAAACACTTTTTGTTATTGTGGTTGGTCTTGTAAACGTATTATTGTATCTTATTGCTGACGGACAAATTGTAAACATTTCAATGTCCACTGTGGCCTCAGCTGAGGATCTACGATTAATGTCGGCCTTGATGTTATTGGTGCTGATGGTGTCATATTTACTACTTATTGTTGTGGTGGTCGTGGTAGTGCTGTTGGTAATGCAGGCGGTTCTTAGGATGTTGATGAAGGAGTGGTTATCTTCTATTATTCAGCTGCCATACTTATTGGAAGATGTGTAATTGTTAACTGCATTAGATCCATTACATGACATTAGATGAGTATCAGGCACTAAATGTGGTGTTCTACTTGAAATAGGTGGCAATATAGGACTTTTTGGCCAATGGTATGTAGTACCACCAACATTATTAGATGAGGGAACACTTCTATGCAAAAAGCAGTTTGGTCTTGGTTTAGTTTTATTTGCAATTCGTCAATTAACGCATACAAAAGAAAACAGACGCATTCATACATACATACGTATATTTTAATATATATGTGTATATATGTATATGTATTGAGAAGTTGTTTGTATATTTTTTTTAAGCCAAGTACGCACACAAATACATACACACGCACACAACGACAGGTGTTTAAACGAAAAGTACAGAATTTTTGATAAAACGAAAGGTGAAAAAAGGAAAAAACATGTTTTAGTTAATTTACAAATACAAATTTTGTCAATCTGGTTAACAACAATTACTTTAAGCATGATTTACAACTAGAAAATATATCTATGTATATATGTATGTATATGAGAGATGAGTTTGGTCAAAAAGAAGTTGTAAAATAATAAAAAGACGAAGAGATACTTTTTAAATTGCGTTTGTTGTTAATTTCAATGGTCTTTCACAAACAGGACTAATTTTTAAGCCGCACAATTTTTGTTCCTTCAAGAACACGGGAGACTTATTCATCTGGCATAAAAATATACATATACATAAGTACGTGTACACAGCTTTGTGTGTGCTTGTGGATTTTGTATTTCCCAGCGGTAAAACTCAGAAGACCTTCTTAATTCAGGTATTAGTTTTGTTATGTTATTTTGCCAAAACAAAAGCAAAAGAATTTATGTCAGTTAACATTTTTATGTGACTTCTGATGAAGGCCTGATTGAAGACTTCGGCTATTTAGTAAAAAAAGATGGTATACACATTCCACATTCCTTTCTATAAGACAAGAGAACACAAGGAGTAAAGTATTTTGATTTGCTTTTTTTGACAAAGCAAAAGCTAAAGAATTCAGATGCCGTTATAAATTAAACAAAAAAAAAACGTAAATCAGTTTAGTTGAGTTTTGTATGTTGAAAAAGTCAGTTGTGTTGTTAGATAATTATTATGCATGTATATAAATACCATGTTGGTTCTTGTTATTTTCAGAAGTTTCCTTTCAATATGTTATACCGTTTTGATCACAAAATAAACGGGAAAACACTATATTTATGGATGTGTATATTGAATCCTCACAAAAACATAAATGTGAAAAAAGGCCAAAAGTAGTGAGACAAAAATGTTGACCATGTTCTTGTTTAGCACAATACCTACCACTACAGTATCATATCATTTATAAGCAATCTGCTTACTTCCCGCTGGGTTATTTGACAGTTTCTGTTTTTTTAAGTTGACACTTTCTATTTTTTTAATTTAAAAACCACCTCTAACGAACAAACTGGCATGTTTATGCCAGCACTATTATAGTGTGTGTGTGAAGGGCCAATAAAGCGATTAAGTAACAGTAATGCTATGTTTAGACGACAAGTTGAATCACCTGCTTCGCTCTCTGAATCATGTTTATGAATCATACTGTTTAGACTACGCTTTCGTGCTTCGTGTGCAGCGTGCCAATTTAGTGTTTTTCGTAGTAGATTTAGAGTTTTTTAATTCATAACAGTGCGGAATTTTTCAAATTGTTGCTTAAAAAAAGGCACTAATTTGGTGCTTTTCACCTTTGATTTAAGTCCATTTAGTGCGTTTTATAAATCTACTAAATATTAATTTATGAAAGTGTGGTGGTTATAAATAAATACCAAATAAGAATTTTTCACTTTTCACCCCTTTTAGACAGTAAAGTTTTCTTTGCAGAATGTTAATTCTGAAATACAAAGGAAGAAAAACTTTATTTTTCACAGTGAGAAAAAAGAACATATTTCTAGAAATTACAGAGGATACCATACACGTTGTAAAATAACTTAATTCCAATAATCCAATCTAATAACCACTGAGGGAAGCAATATAGTGCTTTCTTGATAACGAAAGCTTCGAAAAATGCTTCTGAAAAGTACTAACCTAAGTTTCTCTAAGAAAGTGGACAAAAGTAAAAAAAATTTGAACCAGTAAAGTTACATCTGAGTACACAAAAACTATACATTGTTACTTCTGTGAAACGAATTAGTAAGTCAAAAAACTAATGGCTTTTTGGAAACTGAATGCATTGCTGGAAAAATTTGCTCAAAACTGATCGATTTTGGGTTGAAGTTTATAATTATAGTAATACAATAATGATTTTTATACATCAAATTGTGTCATTTGTTGTTCAGAATGCAACATACTGAACCATGTTCATGTAAAAATTAATTCAGATGAAGCGCCTAAGAATCTAATTGTTTTATTAAAACATTTTTATGGCCAGAGGAAAAAGATGAAACGACATTTCCTGAAACAAGGATTATAATTCTCGTGTGGTTAAAATAATACACCATAATTGGAGTGTCTTGCCAAATGAATTTCAATTATTTTCCTACTCATATTCTACTTATAAGCAAAATCGAAATATAGCTCGATATAATTGAAATTATTACAAAAACCTGTGAAATGTAGTAAATTTAAAATTTTAGTTAACTTAAATTTCTAAATTATCCTCATTCAATACATATATAATTGGCCATGTGGGCTTTCTCTGTATTGAAAATAAATAAATAAATATAAAAAAATAAAAAATATATTTATTTATTTCTTAGCAATAATACATATAGCCATCAGGCCAATTTTATTCGTATTATATGTAGTATTCTATGAGTATATATGTATGAATAATAGATACAAACTGCAACACACCATTTACATTTATGTACATACAAATATACTTATTGCATTTAATGCTTGGCATCACTGTTCGTGTGGCATCTTTTTATGTATATTGACACATCCCCATGTTTTATTTTTATGTTTCCTTCTTATATTATCCATAACTTAATTAAATTTATTTATATTAAACTCACATCTATGTTTTTTTGGTTTGTTTTTATTTGTTTACAAACACACACATACACATATACTTATTTTGTTTTGATAGCTAGTTCAGATAAAGTGGCGATTACTGCGATAAAAGTTAGAGAAGATACCAATTTTACGTGCTTCGCAGGTAGATTCGTATTGAATCTACTTGATTCGCTCTCATAATTTTGTATGGCGAATCAAGTTGATTCGGTAATGACTGGTGTGTGAAGCATGAATAGAGAGCGAAGCACGTACCGTGAAAACTACTATAAGTTGTAAGTGTTGCTAAGGTAGTTTTTCAATGGCGTTATTCAATGTTTGATGCAAATGGTCTTGCGTGAGTGCAAATGCAAAATATCGTAGCTTTTCTTTGGATTGTGTGTGTATTTTGTTGTTGGATTTTAAAACGATAGTTTGCATTTACAATGACGCAAGACAACTTGCGTCAAACAAAGAATACTGCCAATGTATTTTTAAGTTGGTATGTTTATGTTTTCTGAGAATTTTGTTGAAGTGTTGTCAAAATACATTAAGTTGTATTGTATTGAGTATTTTCTATGATTCTAAAAGAGAACATTATCTTCTGATAATTTTGATTTCTACTTTAAAATTATTTTTAAAAGATATTAATGAAGCTTTCGAGAGAACCTAAATATGTACTTGATTTTCTTTTCAACTTTTTAATAACAGCTTAGTATTTAATATACTCGTAAATAATAAGAAAAATTTTAGATTCGAATTATCTGAACAGTTTATTCTCTACAACATTAAGAGCCTAATTCATGAAAAATATTTTGATTTTATAAAAGGTTTATTAATCAAATTTCCATAGAAAATTTGTTTCATAAACCTGTTATTAAACAGAAATATTTTTTTATCAATAAGGCAGTAAACATGTTAAGAAATACAATATTATAATAACAAAACAAATAACTGTAACATCCTAAAAAAGAAGTAAAAAGGACATTTTTCATCTAATTCATCATATTGATAGCCTAAGAATGATTAATGTCTTATTTCTTGATATAGCTCTTTTTGTCTGTTGTTGATACTTATTTTAAGCCTACATACATTTCCATTTATTGCAAGATTTGCTTTAATTCAAAAGAATCTAAACTACATATAAAGTCAATACACATATACACAAATTATATGCAATACATATATATATATATATATATATATATATAATTATCCCTGCAGATAAAAGGAGTAGTATGTGATTAGAAACATACTAGTTGCTTTTGAATTCAGACTGGTTGCACATCTTTTTTTTTTTTCATACAACGAACTATCGACTTTTACATTGGGTTGTCATAGGAGCACAACTAGTTGTTTTGTGTAGAGTTGCATACTAGTTGAAGGACTAGTTGCTGTTATACTAGTTTATATCAATGCCTGTTATGTATAGTTTTGTACTATTATTTTATAAAGTAGTTTTATACCAGTATTCTATAAAACAATTCATTCAAAACATAAAAACTCAACAATGAAAAACACTTACTGCGTACTTAAATTTAAATGAAACTTATCCGCCGCCAAAATAAAATATTGTTGAGAGTTAAAACACTGATCGATTTGTAATGACGCATAAGACATTCAAATTCCTTTACAAAAAATTTTACCAAATACATACACACACACTTGCTGCATTCCATTTTACAATGGAAATATTGCACAGGCAAAAATTCTTTTTTTCCATGTTGTTTACATGAGAAAAAAAGGGAGAGAAAGAGACAGCGCGTCGCTTGTAGAGAAGTGCAGCCGATATTTAATCAAGCTTCTTAGTTCTGTCTCTTTATAACTAGTATAGGACTGTTCCAAAATGTAACTACTCCAAAAATTAGCAACAGGGTATGTGTTTACTAACATTTAGTACGCATGTATGCAAGTGCATACGTGTATTGATGTTTCCTTTTGTGCAAAAAATTTTGGTTTTCGCGTTCCCGTACTAATATTATTGAATATTTTATTAATCAATCTATGAATACATATACATATAAAACAATAAGACAATAAGAAAGTATATTGGATAACATGACACAATATATCGTACTTTTCTTGGTTATAAAAATTAAAATCAAACTTAACCAACTTTCTGCGTCAAAGAGTTTTGCATGTAACTTGTTGTATGCAAAAACACTATTTCAACTTTTTTTGACAGAAGTCTACAGCTCGCTCGAGCACTTACGAGTGTTATGTGATTGTACTTTTATTGTATATTTTTAAAGAGTTTTTGAACTGTAATAATAAGCTTACCTGGTCATTTTTTTTTGAAACGAATTAAAAAAACAAGGCATTTAAATAGGTAACACGCATCTGCACAATATAAATACAAGCACATACGAGTAGTTTTTGAAAAATAAAGTTCTGTATGTACTACGGTTTTTTATAAGTATGCATGTATGTACTTCTATGTAGTTTATGCAGCGTTGTCAACTCGGTGCTTTTCGCTTTTCGACGTGAAAAATTTTAAAGTTAGTGCTCAGTGCTTTTTTAAATTCATTTTCGGTGCTTTTTGTTTCGAGCGGTGTCACTAAACCAAAAATTCAAAGAGTATTTCCTTATCTATTTCTTCTTCGAGGAAGTCTATCCTTGAAAAAACATAAGCTCTGAAGTTAAACATGCCATTAAAAATATTCTTATAAGATTTTACAAGACTTGGTTGAACAAATAAGCGCCATATTACCCTCAAACTTTAACATTTTAAGTATAATTAATATAAGCAGTGTTTTGCCACACAACAAGGAAGACATATTAACAGTATTGAGACCACTATCGAGTTTTGGGCAGAAGTAAAATCTAATAGCGATGCAGTTAAAGTAAACTCGTTTGAGGCATTATCAGAAATTGCATTAGCATCAAGCTTCTGTCACTTCCATATTTAAACGAAGAAGTTGAACGCGCTTTTACCTCTATGACTGTAGTTTACTCTAAACTACACTTGGTTAACACTTTGCTTTATATAAAAATCGGCCTGAGACGAGACAATTTTGATGTGAGTAGAGCTGCCGTTTTTGGTTAATTATAACCAACATTTGTACAACTTTCCAATATCCAATATTTTCATTGCGATTACTTTTTTGGTATGAATATTTTTGTACATAACTTGATAAACTTGCAAATCACTTTTTTATATTTAACATTTTTATTTATTTCTATTGCGTTTGCTGCACAATATTTTTGATACCTTTTTTATTTCGTTCAAAATTTATTGTCTTTGTCACATAGTTCAGCTGCAGCCGAAAGAATGTTTTTACAGCATAATTTAATAACCAAATTTGGTAATCTCTTAACATCATAAATACTCGTCGATTACTGCCAACTTGACTAAATTACGCGCTTTTTTCCTCATTTCAGTGCTTTTTAAAATTTGAAAGTTGACAACGCTGAGTTTATGACAATAGAAGTGCCAAGATCTACTTATCATGTCAATGCAATCCTCCTGATTATTGTTGTGTTTTCATTTTTAAACTCTCAAAAGTGGTTTACCTTTTCGGGCACCATTCACCTTACATTATGTATGGGTGTTTCTGACAGTTTGCTATATTTTTGTGGAAGTGCATACAGCTAATAAGTAGACCTTGAGCGCTGCATTTTGCAAATACAAAATAATTACTGTAGAGATGAGTCTACCTGTGATGAAAATCAAAGGAAATCAAGTTTTTTGCTGCGATTCCTATTTAGAGAGAAAGAGAATGACACATGTATTCTTTTAATAAACGAAGCTAACACAGTGCTTTTTCTGCATTTTAGCTTTTTTAAACGCTTTTATTTTCTTCACTTGTTTCAAATTAATCCATGCCATGTACTTGCATTATGATTATATGCAACGTTTCAGATTATACAATAAAATTAGTAATTAGTATGATATAAAAAAACCGACAGAATATATGGACAAAAAAGGCCTTTGATTTTAATTTTTATAATCAAGAAAAGTACGATATATTGTGTAATGTTATGCAATGTACTTTCTTATTGTCTTATTGTTTTATATGTATATGTATTCATAGCTCCGGGTTTTTATGGAATTAGTAACCAGATGCTGATGAAGTTGCCTCGTATTGCAATTAGAATACTGTTATTTATTTTTAAAGCCATTTTACGACTGGAGTATTATCCATACAGCTGGAAACTTGCCAAAGTTAAAATGATTACAAAGCCGGGCAAAGATGTTACCAAGGCTAAGTCATATAGGCTAATAAGTCTCCTATCAACAATGTCAAAGCTTTTCGAAAAACTGCTCATGGCAAAATTGTCCCCAATTCTAGTTAGTAGTGGGTGCATACCGGACCATCAATTTGGTTTTAGAAGTCAGCATAGCACCATTGAACAAACTAATAGATTGGTCCAATTTAGAAGGAGAACATTTAAAGAAAAGAAGTATTTGATAAAGTGTGGCATGAAGGCCTAATTTAAAAAATTAAAAACATACCTACCAACAAACGTTGTAAGTCTTTTAGAAAGTTCACTGTTGTAGAATGAGACTTTATTAGCATGCCTGAAACTATTTCATTCGGTGTGCCACAGGGGAGTATACTGGGGCCAGTTTTGTATTTGATTTATACTTGTGATATGCCTCTGAGCAGCAATATCTACACTTCCACATTTGCTGATGATAAGCCTGCCTTAGTATGCATGAAAATCCTTACGAGGCATACCGATATCTTCAAGAACACCTTACCCAGCTGGAACTATGGTTAAACTTATGGAGAATTAAGGCAACCGAACTGAAGTGTGTTCAAGTAACATATACATTACGAAGAGATACTTGTTCACCCATTCGGGTTATTAATCAAGTTGTCCCTCAACATACTCATGTGAAATATCATAAAAAATACTTGTGTGGCAACACTCTATTCTTTAATTGCTGTTGTTGGTATTTACATTTATTTTCTTTTACATACTCTTACAACTACAATTTGAAGCTGAAAAAAAGTCAGCCAATGTAGCAATGGTAAAGTAAGAAAATAAAAAAAAATGTTGATTATTGAGTTCTTGTTTCAACTTTGTTATTTGTTGTTAGGCTTCTCATTTGTTTAAATGAAAGTTTATAATATAATAACTTTAGTTGTTCTAAGAAATTTGGGTAAAGGTTCCCTGATGATCTGCATTAGCAACAGTGAAATGCGCATAGGATCCAGCTAAACCCCTCAATAATCAATTTCAATGTATTTTTAATAAAAAAATATTTTACTTAATAAGTAAAATAATAATTTGGGATTATTAGTGCGTTTAAAAATTTTAAACTTAAATTTTAACAATTCCCATAAAACACTAATTATTAACTTGACTGCACCCGGTCATAAAAAATACTTGTGTGGCAGCACTCTATTCTTTAATAGCTGTTGTTGTTATTTACATTTATTTTCTTTTACATACTCTTACAACTACAATTTGAAGCTGAAAAAAGTCAGCCAATGTAGCAATGGTAAAGTAAGAAAATAAAAAAACATGTTGATTATTGAGTTCTTGTTTCAACTTTGTTATTTGTTGTTAGGCTTCTCATTTGTTTAAATGAAAATTTATAATATAATAACTTTAGTTGTTCTAAGAAATTTGGGTAAAGGTTCCCTGATGATCTGCATTAGCAACAGTGAAATGCGCGTAGGATCCAGCTAAACCCCTCAATAATCAATTTCAATGCATTTTTAATAAAAAAATATTTTACTTAATAAGTAAAATAATAATTTGGGATTATTAGTGCGTTTAAAAATTTTTAACTTAAATTTTAACAATTCCCATAAAACACTAATTAATAACGAACATCATTTAATTTATCATCAAAAATCCATATTTATCTTTCCAACACTGTACAAATTTCTTGAAACTTTTCAAAATTCATATTACTGACAACATGATCACTATAGACGAGCTTAATATTTTTCTCATCTTGCTTATACCAAAGAATATAAATTATATGGAATGCGCATCTGAGCTAAAAAATGAAAAATTTTTTGTTTACGCTTCAGATGCGGGGGGAAAGTATAATGCATTAAACACATTCGACACAGCAGGCTACGGGCTACAATCTGTCAAAAATAAAATACACATTCTTATGGTAACAATTATTTTAACGACAGCAGGCTACACGACTGCACGACCACCGTTGTAGCTGTCGCCAACTTTAAACTAATTTCTATTTCTCTGGCTACAATGAGCAAATGCAGTGTTACCAGTATAATACAAAATGGTGAATGAATGATATCGTACAATTAATTCATACTATTTACTAGAAACAATATCCAAAAATTGATGTAAAGAATAAATTGATTCATTATTGTACTTTTATGTGAAATAAGTACATTTTAAAAGAAAAATTAATTTTTATAAATGCAAAATATATGAAAGTGGCAATACTGAACTATGTATTTGTACTTGAATATCAGCTGCAGATGGTGCTGCTGCCGTCTCCAAAATAATTAATTAGCTGGCTAAGAGCAACAAATGCTGCTAGCGGCATTTGAAGTCGTGTGTTCGTGTAGCCTGCTGTGGTGAATGTGTTTAATGCATAAAGCGCAAGCAAACACGCAGTGGGAGCATTCGCTTCAAGGGTGACCGATGACATTTTTCAAAAAGTGGCACCAAATAGGGGAGGATTTATCGAAAAAAAAGGGTCAACATCAACAAAATCGACACAACTACATTAAAGTTCTTATTTTTAATGTATTATTATATAACTCACTTTAGAAAAAGGGGGACAAAAAGAGGCAAGGCAATCGAAAAAGTGGCAATTTGGCACTTTAGTCGATCAAACGGTCACACTGTACGATACAGCGACAGAGCATCGAGTTCTTGCTACAGCTTGTCGTCACTGTTGCCAGTTTTGCAGATTTCTCTGTATTTTGCTGATTTTTCATTGAAAAAATTATAAAATGAAATTTGCAGATTTTCTGAAATGCTTATGTAACATCAATATTTCGTGTTTTTCTTTACTCCGTAACAGAAATAACCATGGTGTCACTGTCAGAAACATACACATAAGAAACACTAACAAATAAGTAGTGTTTGACGTTTAATTTTGCAGTAACCATACCACCAACATAACAATGGTAAAAAGACACTAGCTAATCTGTGCAAAGATGTATGAATATACATACATACATATATACATATCGCACACTAAATCATAAACAGTCACACATACATATGTCCCATTATTTTAAAGAATTTGTAATATCGGCATATGTTTTTATACAGCAAGATAATTTATGGTAATTCGCAAATTAAATAAAAAATGCATACATGACGAACATATAACTTCCTCCTTAATTGAAGTCGGTTAATAATTCGAAAACAAAATGAAAAACAGTTCAAAATATAGGTGTTTTTATTGTTGCAGATTTTTTTTCGATTTTTTAAAATTATTTTGCAGATTTTTCAGCCAATTTTTCCAGATTTTTTGTAAAATGTTCTCGCACCAGTGCTTGTTGTTGTAAACATTCACCCTTATCATGAATAAAATGTGAAATTTTTGAACCCATGAAATTTTCATTCCCCATGAGGGGAAATTTGCTATCGGGAACTTCATGGGAACGTTTGTTCCCGCTATTGATTCGCAGTAAATGTAAAAAACGGCAAGAAGGCTTGTAAAGCTTAAAAATTAATTGAAAATTAGACAAATTTATGTTTGATAGTGAGAAATACACACATTTTTTTGTTTCAGATGCAATGTTTTTAAGCTATTACATTTAAATTTGTAATTCAGTTTCATATTTGTATTGAGCCTTATTTTCGATATTTATCGTAAGTGAGATTTAATCGAAAATAGACCTTTTTATTTAAATTAAAATTTTATGGGCCTATCCATAGTTAAGAATTATCAAAATGCCAAATATTTTATAACTTTTAAGATACGGGCTGTAAAATTTTATCGTAAGCAAAAATGAATTATGTAAAACAAATTTGAATATTATAAAAATAATCTTCTCTTCTAATTTAAAAAATTCATTTAAAAATATGGTAGTGCATCACGATATACAAATTTTAATACCATATAAAAATTGTTAATTTTGTGTTAAAAAAGTAACCAAAATGGAAAAAAGTACACAAGTACACATTGGAAAAAAATGACCAATTTTGGTTACAAGTAACCAAAACGGCAACGCTGATCATAGCATAGCTGTCTACAGTGATGGTATTTTGGTGCGTTTCGGGTATTTTTTGATGCTTTTTGCCTCTTTATAAACGCGAAAATTTGGTTAATACCCTTTTTTAAAAAGCGGGTATTTACAATGCTTTTTAACAATTTCTCACAGTGCTTTTGGTGCTTTTTTGTAAAATAAAAATATTTTTAATTTACAAACCTACAATACTTTTAAGCGCTAATAGCAGCATCTTTTGACTGAGCCTTCTTAAATTGTTTTTAATGACAACAACGGAAACTATGTTAAAAACAATTTAGAAAACTTTTCATAATTGGGATTAACAAATTGAAATTTTTCTTGCAAAATAGAAAACGGAAGTAACTGGAAAGTACCACATAATTCTCTGCATAATATTTTATTGATAGTAGTACGCAATAAGCATTTGTTAAAGTTTACACAAATATTTAATCATCCTAGAACAATTGACAGCATGAGGTTGTCAATAGCAGTAAGTTGTTTTAGAGAACTTCTAGCCAAGTCCCAATTTTTTGGTATCGAGTTGACGTGCTGTCCATGTTGACAATTGGAATAAGGGTGAATATCGCAAAAAACAAAAACTTTTAAATTACTTAAGGAAAAAAGTGTTGCTTTTAATGTATTTTGTATGCGTAAATGATTTTTCAGTAACATCTTTATCCTAAACTAGGCCTAAGCTTCACTTACCAAATGACTAACACCGATCATATAAGTACTAACATTTTGAAAAATTAATATAATTAATGTTAAATATTTTAAGGCAAAAACTTGTAATTATATTATGTCCCTTTTTTAAATGGGTTAATGTATTAAAATTAAAAAAAAAATTGGTGCTTTTTTACCCCCTTTTTCGTATTTTTTTGCGCTTTTTAACCTTTTTGCAACAGCTTAATGTGCTTTTGCTCTTCGTAGAGATACCAACACTGGCTGTCTACGAGACTGTAAAAAAGCAAAATAATAAAAATCAAACATAAATACACACATGCTTTCGCTCTCAGCAATGCGAGCGCAGCATACACTGCAGAAAGAAATGAGAGTGCGTATGCTGGACGGGTAGTACTGGAAATACCCGCATAGAAAATTTTAGCTTGTATGAGATGCGCATTCTATATGATTTATATTCTTTGCTTATACCACGGATGGAAATCATGGTACAATTGTACTTTTTATGGTACATTTTTGACCTCGTTGGTACCGTGGTGCTACTGCGAGTTATTAGGTCAATTTAAAAATGCCAATGTTTCAATACCTATATGGTAACATTAATTTTGCCTGTGTTGTCTTTAATTTTTTTGTGTGTGTTTTATTTTAGACGGTCAGCTTCTCTGTTTTTGTTGCAATGCTGTTGTCAAGGCAAGTTCGTGTACCAGGTGGTGTCACGTCTGCAACAAAAAAATCTGTCTAGCACTTTAACTGTACCTGTTAACTTGACAGCACCTCGTACATTAACTCGCCTTGGCTGTGGTTATATTTATTTTTGTTAACTACATATCGCTCCTTTACTTCAATAGTGCGTTTTAGGTTTTATCGCGCATAACTTAGATTCTATAGTGCATGAAAATAAGCAAACTTTGTAAAATAACCGATTTGTAACAAGTCTAATCTACGAATGTACCCTTATAAATGTAATATTTAATTTTTTTTGTTTGATATTTTTTATTCTGAATTTTTATACACATTTTTGTTAATTTTCTGTTTTTTATTGTTTACTACTGAATTTTTACACATTTTTTACGTTTCCGTTCTTATTAAGGCCGTTTCACACTATAATACAAGTATTAATACTTTTGACGAAAATACATCCCTAATCTAATTTTTGTTTCAAAAATTTCAAAAGACAATAACAACTCAACATGTCAGAGTTGCATTTTCCACAAAAGTATTAATACTTGTATTATAGTGTGAAACGGCCTTAAATAAATATTAAAAAAAATGGTACCGTCATGCTCGAAAAAGTACATTTTGTTTTCACAGTTGGTACAAAATCCAACAAGTCATTTTCCTTCCCTGGCTTATACATTATAATAACATTTGCATTGTCTCTTATTGAATGCTTACAGCCGTATTCATAAAAATTTTAAACACCATTTCAAATGTTGTTTAAGCAAAATGCGCTAAAATTGTATTCATAATAGAATTTTAGTTTAAAAAAAAATTTTAAACCTTGTGTAAATCACCAAATCTTAAAAATTAACTGCACCCTATTTAAAATAATTTTGAGTTGACGTCGTTGTAATTTTGCTCCATGTTTATTTGCATTTTTAACTTTGCCTATATGTATGTGTGTATGTATGTATTGGGAATTATGCTATAAGTTTGGCACAAGTAGAATGATTCATCATTCTTCTGTCGCCCCATACAAAAACATACACGTACATATGTATGTATATTATTCTGCTTTTCACATGCAACATCAGCAAATATAAGTGAAATGCTTTAAGCTTTTTAAGAAAAAATAAATATATTTTAATGTTATTTTCATAATTAAAAGACTGGTATATTATACATTTGATTTTTTCTCGTAATGAATTTTATATGGTGAGTATCGTTGAAAATAAAAGCTGCACTCAAAAAACCAAGGCAATGCAAAATATTTTTGAAATGGTATGAGTATCAAAAAACTTACAAATAGATAATGGTAAGGAAAAAGGAAAAATCATTTTTGTATTAGTTTTTTTGAAGGATTGATTAGGAATGTTAGGTCTGTATGAAATATTGTGAAAATTTAAGAGTTCAAAATGAACTATAACACAGTGCAATATTCAGCAAGATATCATATTATCACTTTTTATAGTAGAAGGTGTACATTTTCCATTTCGAAAGCTCTAGCACACAACATTTTAAATTGTGAATATGGGGTTATTATACTAGATATTCACTCTGTTCATTTCTAGATAAACTAAGGAAATTGGACTTTGATATCCAATCTTTAAGAATGTACATGTGTATGAATGGGTATCAAATAAACTTACTAAATAAATACATACTTCAACTAGAATCATGCTGAAGCATGCATAAATTGTAAAATATAATGTAAACAGATCTTACTTTATATCTGTATCTGTATGAGTATGAAATAAATTTGCTGAAAAAAATATTGGAAGTATGCCGAAGCATGTATAATTAAAAAAATTCCTCACGTCATACTTTTATAAGGAAAGAAATTTTAAGACTTTGTGGCAAATGAAATAGATATGTATCTACTTTGTTAAAAATTCAAAAGAGTAAATTCGTAATTCTAATAGTATAGATTTTTAGTTAAAACACCACTTAATGTCGGAAACTCTCGTCAATATCGATAGAAGCATGCTACAGAATGCATGCTAGCAAAATATTAAACCTATTAGAAGGTGATGAGAAAGCTTTTTTCTAATCATTAATTTGTAGACAGCAATTGTATCTGGATCAACTCAACTCATGAATGTATTGTATGCAGGTATGATTGATGGTTATGAGGACCTTTTCTAAGTAAGAAATGATTACATCTGAATGCGATACAACGCAGCCTACGTTAACCATAATTACTTCAAGGGGTCAACCAAAACGTATATAGAAACATTTGAAGTAAAAATTCCAAATCCTAAACATAGATATTCCAATGTTTCTAACACTTTATGAAAACACTGACGGTGAATTGATGATGGAGGTAAATGTGTTATTTGAGATCGATTTTCTAGAATAGTTGATTATTAAACATGTATTTCTTTGTATATGAACTAATTTCTACATATATACATATATTTACCTATATGTATGTATAGAGTAAGTGCGGGTATTGTGGTATACCTATTTGTTTTTAGATTGCCAAATTTTTAGCTTTTGTCCTATTAAAATATGATTTAACCATCTACATGCTAGATGTGTTAACCTTCCACGAAGCGATTTGGGAAAAACATTACACCAACACTTTCAGAAATATTTGAGAAATAATTGCATATCTCATTATACGCGACTTTAAAAAATGTGCTGGTAATGTGGTACACCACAAATTAGTTGAGTTTGATATAAATACAGGAGGCTTATTCTGAATTGCGATGCGAAAATCAATGCGATGCGAAAATACATAAATGCGAACAATTCCTATTCTGTATTGCGATATTCGCAAAGTTGTTTTTTATTCGCATTTCAAATGCGAAAAGGTGGCAAGTCGGTATTCTAAATTGCGAAAACAAATGTCAAACACATGTCAAATTCGCAAAATTTATTCGACAACAAAATAGCATTCGCAAAGCACAAACATGTAAGTGAAAAATAATATTTTATTTATTTATTCATCATATATTTATTATTTAATTCAGGGAAGGCAGCAATAAGACCACCAAACCGCGTCAATTTGAAATAATGGTAGAATTTATGAATAATCACAGCCAATTAGCAAGAGGCCATTTAAAAACTCCAAATGCCCGTCAGTCGGCAAATACTTTGTGGCAAACGTTAACCGAAGAGCTAAATACAAATGGACCACCTATTAGAGAAGCTGCCGGATGGAAAAAAGTATGAAATATATAAACCAGTTAAAAAATAATTGATTTCAACTTTAATTTTGATAGGTATGGGCTGATTTTAAAGTACACACCAAACAGAAGCTCAGACGAAATAAAACCGACATTGGTGGCACTGGCGGTGGCCCATCACGATATAATCCACTGTCCCCCTTAGAAGAGCAATTGGTGAAACTGTTGAATATGACGGATTCAGTAAACGGATTAGCGGGCGCACTTTCCTTCGGGGCAACAACTGCTGCAAATGTTGAAAATAATGTTGAAGACATGGCTGTGATGGAACAGTTGGACGAAGTGCCTTTACAAGAATTAGCTACAGAAGTATTAGTAGATTCGGAGGTGGCAACAAATGTACGTTCCCAAAGCCGTGAACGTAATGCAAGAAAACGTTCACGATCAGTAAGCTTCTGTGATAGAGATAGTCTGCTTAAAAAGCAAGTTGACAATCAAATTGAATATCAAAAACATTCTATGGCTTCATTGAAGCAAATAAATGAAAATTTGAAAATTATAAGTCGATATCAGAGAAAGGATTTCGAAATAAATGAAAAGGAACTGGATCTGGCAAGACAAAAATTTGAATTCGAAAAAGAAAATGCAATCGAAAATAGAAATTTGCTAAAACACAAGCTCGAATTAAAGAAAATGATGGTAGACATTGAAGAGCAAAAAATGAAACTTATGTGATATATGTACCTGTATGTAGTATTTTTGTTTTTTAGTTGTACAATTAGTTAATATGCAACGAACTGCCAAGTGATGAGTTATTTTTTGTTTTTATTTTTTATATTAGCCTGTAATTTTTTTTTATCAATGAAGTGATTTTTTGTTATATTACCCTGTATGTAGTATTTTTGTTTTTTAGTTGTACAATTAGTTAATATGCAACGAACTGCCAAGTGATGAGTTATTTTTTGTTTTTATTTTTTATATTAGCCTGTAATTTTTTTTTTATCAATGAAGTGATTTTTTGTTATATTACCCTGTAAGTTTTTTTTTGTCAATGAAGTGATTTTGTGTTTTGAAATATTAAAGACTGTTTTATCTAGTAGTAGAATAATGAAAAGGATTTTTTAAATAAAACATTTACATAAATTTAAATCATATTGTTTTTTATTTCATCTCTAATATTTCTAGCGATGTTTGTATAATTGTTGCTACTACTATTATAATTATTTGAGTTTGGTATATTATTATTCGATTGCGGTAGATCTTCGGAGTCAACAATTTCCTCCGTTGACAGTTCAACGTTAAACTTGCAGCAAATATTGTGCAGCGCGCAACAAACATTCATAATGCGTACCATCTTTGTTGGTTCGTAATGTAGCTCTCGGGCCGCTAGCAAACATCGAAATCTTCCTTTCATTACACCAAACACTCTTTCAATTAATGATCTGGCTTTGCTGAACTTTTCATTGAAAAGTGCTTCGGCAGAAGCCTCTGCAGCGTTTCGATATGGTGTTAAGATCCATGGTTCTAATGGATAGCCAGAGTCGCCTAAAAAATTGTCAAATTGTAAAAGTATTACATTAAAAAGGAAAACAAATACTTACCAAGGATCCAAGTTCCGTTCATTCCACTGTCGAACTTTGTTTTCAGTATTTGTCTTTCATTGGAGAGATTCCACACATGGGAATCGTGACTTGCCCCTCCATACCTACAATCGACAGCTCTAATTATCATTTTATGATCACATATCTGAAATAAACTATTATTACAAATGCTATCTTTAAAAAACAAAAGATTACTTACAACCATAGCATTCATGCTATGCTTAAGCTTCCTATTAAAATATAAATGTTCGTTTTCACTGGGTCGTATCATCTGAATGTGTGTGCCATCTACTATTCCAATCACACCAGGAATATTACTTTTTCTAAAAAAAAAAGTTTTTGCTTCTTTCTTTTCGTCTTCGGACATTTCAAATTGAATATGCTTAGGACATAGAATCTTTTCAATTGCTATGCACACTTCCGCCAAACATCGCGACATAGCTGGCTGAGATATTCCGAGGAACTGATCTTGACCAATTTGGTGTTGGTAGCCACCTTGACCAAGAAATTTTAACGCAGCCGCTAATTTGATAATTGCCGGAATTGCACTTGACTTCGTAGTATTGCACTCCGAGCTAATGTTATTTAAGACGTATACAAATGCTTCTTTATTTAATCTAAAATTTTTTATAAAGCTGAAAAAAGAAATATTCTACATAAGTAAACATTTATTTTTAGAAAGCATCAATATAAATTACCTTTTTTCATTCAAGCTTAGAATATCGGATTTGCTTCTAAGCAATCTTCTCTGTATCCTTTCATTTTGCTCATGCCTTTCTTCGTCCTCGAACCACAGTGCCACAGAATCCATTTTTATTACTTTTTTTATAGAATTTCCAAAATAAATTTTATAAACAATTTTCATACCCAAACAATTTATTTATTTTTAATTTGACGTTTGTTGACACTGACGTTTATTTGAGCAGCGTTGCCACGTTTTGAAATAAATTGCGAATGCGAATGCGAAAGTCTAACAGAATACCAATTTTCTTTCGCATCGCATTTCATTTGCGCATCGCATTGATTTTCGCATCGCAATTCAGAATAAGCCTCCAGACCTTATTATAATTTCTAACTGCATGTATAGCTCTTTTCATATCCTTAACTATCCATTTTCTTATTTCACCTGTGTTTGGCATTTTGTTTTATTTGGAAGGTAATGTGATACGCTATATGAAATTAAGGTATACCACATTGGCAGCACTTGGGTTTAATGCAGATATTTATTTATTTTAAAATATTTACTGCATATATAGTTCAATTGCTTATATTATTCGCCACTGTAGTAGTTACCAATTACTTTAACATTACACTTAAGTACTTTAAAATACCATTTTAAGACAAAAGCTAATTTTTTAGCAGCACCCAAAAAAAGTCAACCACGCATCAAATCGAATTTTTTCAACTGACTCTTACAATGACTTGCAAAAGTAAAACGGATCATTGCTCTCTTGATTCTCTGAGAGCAGCAAACTATTAAGCTTATTTGCGTTATTCCTATATTGTTAGTTAGGAAGAAAAGCTATTATACCACATTACCAGCCTATACCACAATACCCGCACTTACTCTATATTAATACTTTTAAAAATTATACAATACTAGAGCAACCCTGCCCGTGTTGCTGGACAATACAATAACATACGTTTACGTCTTTGTATTAAACACTAAATTTTCTAGAAAGAGTAGACATTTTCCTGAAAAGAAGTACAAAATATTATAAATTTTTTAAAGTGAGAACATCAAAAGGAAAAAAAAATTATTGCAGAGCTTGGTGGTAAACGACATTTTTATTATTGACATTTCCACAAAAAATTAATAAAGACGACGGCTTCCCAACACGTGAACATGCAACATACAGTTGACCGTGTGAAAATACAGGAAATTCTAAATTTATTCCGCAAACTTGCAACGACTGGGGTTGAGCTTTGTTAATAGTCATTGTAAAAGCCAAACGAAAGGGAAACTGTAATCGTTGAAATTGAAATGGCATATCAGTGGGATCCGTGGTATTAAAACATCTTCGCCTTTGAATTTCCCATTTAAAATTGTTGCTTCAATTTAATTCATTAATTTTTTGACCGCATGTCTTGTTCCGTTGCATAATTTTTGGTGGTTTTATATTACAAAGCATAATGATTGTTGATCCGATTTTCAATTGTAAATTATGCGGTGGCAATCCAGGCAAATCAAGAGAATTCAAAAATTCAGTTGGGTAATGTACTACATCTTCTTGATTTTTCACAGTATCAACAGATTTATATGTGATCAATTCACCATCTATTGAATGATGAAATTCAAATCATTGACATCCTTATTTTTTCCTGCCCATATAGCTCTTTCACTCAACCAAACATGATTTTTGTATTGCTGTTGTATATTTGGGAAGACTTTTTCAATTAGTTCTTCTTTTGATTGTGTGAATATGCAAAAATCTCTTGGAATTGTAATGAAATCATCATTATCAATTGGCATTTTACCATCACCCATTAAAAGCAATTGCTTTGAAAATGTTACAGCTGATTGATCATTTTGCAATTGCACACGAACATTGGTGGTGAGTCTTAACGTTTTAACGTGTAACGACACGACTCCGCTCTTAGCTGGGGTAGGCTCAGCGGAGTGCAGGACCGTGTGTGAAATAAATAAAGGACTGACCTGATTTCCTCTACATTACAAAAATCCACTTTATTTACCACCAAAACTAAAATTCTATCGCTAAATGAAATTTACTTAGAACAAAAACTAAAATTATATTGCTAAATAGCGTTTACAAAATTCATTTGGATTTTACTTTAACTCAAAATTAAAATGAAAACAACTGGAACAATGGCAGAATGCCCTTAATTTACTAGTGCCTGGACTAGAGCTGTGTCGTTCATGAACGATCGAGTACAATTGAACGAATCAGTGAAATGAACGAAGTGAGCCGTTCATTTTACTGAGCTGTTTTGGCTCAGCAGTACTGATAAAAAGTACAATAACAAAACTGTGGTACAATTGAACGAAATGAACGACCGAGCACACTTGGTTCTTTTTTTTTTTTGTTTTGTTTGGCTTTTTTTGTTCATGTAAGATTTGTTGTCATGTTTTCATTTGACTTTTAACATACTTTTAGTAACACTGTGGCAATTATGAAATTAATTAAATTGCCATTCATATTTATTAAGTTTTTAGAACATACATATGTAGGTATTAATAGTTTTTTTTAACAAAATTAGTTTAGATATATACAGTTTAATTTCTTTGTCATTATTGTGTACAAGTATATGGCTCTTTTGGCGATATGAATCTTTTTTCATTTCTTTACTTTCAATTCAAAACAAAATGCATTGTGCATGTTTCCCTTTTTATGTACCTAACCAACTGCTTGTTTGTTTTCACTTCGTTCTATTTCTTGAAAAGAGCGGATGAACGAACTCGTTCTTTTTTAGAAAATGAACGAAAATGAGCGGTCACTTGAATGAACGATTTGGCACAGCTCTAGCCTGGATTCGTCGTGGAACCAGTAACCTGGACACCAGCGACAGCCTCCACTTACTCGTAAATTGCTAGTGATGAGATTCGTCGTGGAAGTGTATGCCAAGGTAGCCTCACTTCACACCTAGCACTAGTCCGTAACGAGAGTTTACTGCAGTCTGTAGATATTGGATTTGTAGCCGAATTCCAATATCTAATCTTGCTCCAATGTGGCTATAGAAAGTAAATATTGGATAAGTAACCTTCATCATATATTTGACTTACAGTAGCGAGCGCTGCAAGCAAACTGAAAATTGTTCTCTATTGAGTCCCTTGTTATACAAGAATGATAGAAAAACAGATTACGACATGCGCATGATTTCCCGCTAGATGACGTATATTCCCTAAGAAAGGGTTGCCAATCCGTTCATTCCACAATAATTTTTAGGGCTGTATTTTTATCTTGTATGATTAATATTTTTATATTTACTTACTAATGTAATTGGATCAGTGTTCTTGTTAATAACAAAATAAATTTTAAAATTTCGAATTTCGTAGACAAAAAAGCGTTATGGTAGATTTTTTGAATAATTTTGGTGGAAAAAGAATTTCTTGCACGGCAACGCTGCTTTTAAATTTTGCCAATAGTTTTACTTTGTGCGAGCGTTAAACAATTTAAAGCAAATGTTTTTAAGGGGTTTTCTTATCTTTGTTAACGAAATGTCTTAAAAAAATTGTTTGTAAAAGGTATTGTTAATGCCAAAATTATTAATTTAATGAAAATCTTAAGTGCCATTAAAATTATTCAAAAACCGCATATCTATTTTCCTCACAATTCCCAGTTTTGTCTATATAAATAGAAGCTGAAATATACATCTTTGCAGCATATCTTACATCACTATGAAAAAATTAATGCCTAACGAAATGTCAAAAACATGCTTAAGGGCAGATACGAATTTCCAGTAGGTAAGATTCATCCGCCGGTTAAATACAAATAAATATCCAAACCATTTCCATTATGATTGTTTTATTTCACGCTGAGACTTTTGTTTAATTTTCGTTATTTTGAGTCATAAAATAACTTTGGGCTCAGAGACTTTTATAAGGCTCCAATCAGTGTTGGTATCTCAACGAAGAGCAAACGCACATTAAGCTGTTGCGAAAAGAGTAAAAAGCGCAAAAAAATACGAAAAAGAGGGTAAAAAAACACAAATTTTTTTTTTTAATTTTAATACATTAAGCCACTTAAAAAAGGAGAGTTTGGAATGCAAAACATTATAATATAATTTCAAGTATTTGCCTCAAAATATTTAATATATGAAATTAAAAACTGCTGGAAATTTTCTTGTGTTATTTTTATTATATTAATTTTTTTTTGACATTTCATTCAAATTGCATTAAAAAGGGGCTTCATGAAACATGTCTCGCATATTTCCCCAATTGCACAAATGACAATTTTAAGAGTTCTCATGAAAACCCTTATTAATTTTTCAAAATGTTAGTAGTTATATGATCGGTGTTAGTTATTTGGTAGGTGAAGCTTAGGCTTAGATTAAGATACATATGTATGTTACTGAAAAATATTTTAAACATACAAAAGTATTAAAAGCATCACTTTTTTCCTTAAGTAACTTAAAAGTTTTTGTTTTTGCGATATTCACACTTATTCCAGTTGCCAACATTGACAGCGCGTCAATACGATACCAAAAAATTGGGACTTGGCTACCCGTTGTCTGAAACAACTGACAACCTCATGCTGTCAATTGTTCTAGGATGATTAAATATTTGTGTAAACTTTAACAAATGCTTATTGCGTACTACTATCAATAAATTATTATGCAGAGAATTATGTGGCACTTTCCAGTTACTTCCGTTTTCTATTTCGCAAGAAGAATTTTAATTTTTTAATCCGAATTATGAAAAGTTTTCTAAATTGTTTTTAACATAGTTTCCGTTATTGTC
Source organism: Tachina lurida (assembly GCA_944452675.1). Classification (NCBI taxonomy): domain Eukaryota; kingdom Metazoa; phylum Arthropoda; class Insecta; order Diptera; family Tachinidae; genus Tachina; species Tachina lurida. Next base: position 42,736,742 of record OX101755.1, on the reverse strand, counting down.
ATTAAAAACAATTTAAAAAGGCTGTCAAAAAAAAGTACATTAGGTTTGTAAATTAAAAATATTTTATTTTACAAAAAAGCACCAAAAGCACTGTGAGAAATTGTTAAAAAGCACTGTAAATACCCGCTTATTAAAAAAGGGTACCAAAAAAAGCAAAAAGCACCAAAAAAAAACCCGAAACGCACCAAAATACCATCACTGGCTCCAATCCATATACCTGCTCACCTATTTCGTCCAGTTGAGTGACATTCACCCTCATTTTTACAGGTATTTAAAATATATTAAGCAGTCTTTGCTCGTAATGTTTTATAATTAAAATTTATATGTGAACTTCGATAATGAATTATAAGAGAATGACTTAATTAACTTTATTTGGTTTTAATGTTTAACAAGTTGATTTGCGTGGCCTTATAAAGTGTATCAATTACTTCTCTAGTTGTCCTGTAAGCCTTAAAAATATAGAAAATAATATAAAATTCCAATGTTTGTTTTTTTTTTGTCTTTTTGTCATGAAAAAACCCTTTAAAAAACTTCCTGCAATAAACTGCAATGTAGGTCGTTTTCGTCATTGTAATCTTATTGTGGAAGTTACAAGCGCTTGATGTTTGAAACACTATTTTTGACTGCACCTTCAATAAAACGATTTCGCATTTTCTTAATTCCTGGAAAAATAAATTTAAGCAACTTTTTTTTTGGCCTGCAACCTTAAAAATATAGAAAATAATTGTAACATTCCAATGTTTTCCTTTGTTTTTTTATTACATGTACACAGATTTTTAAAGGGGTTTTCCCACTTTAAAAAACCACCTGTAATAAAAAGCAATGTAGGAAATCTATTTCTGAATATACCCTCAATAAAACATTTTTGGGTTTTCCCAATTATTTATTAAAAAAATAAATTTAACCGCCGTCAGAAATTTTTTTAGGTAATTGTAAAATGTTGCGTTTTCTTAAGGTAAATAGTCAGTGTCCATGGTTTGATATGAAAATAATTTTTTAAGTAATATCAGTCGTATTGTGTCTTTCAATTGAAAAATAAAAATAATAATAAATAAACCAAACCGTTAATCTAAAAAAGTGAAAAAATCTAAATCTTAATACATAATAGTATACACAAATAAATAATTTTGCCCGAAACTTTGTTAAGTCTAATGTGAGACTTGGCAACCCCGCAATTCAAAATTCATTATGATTGGTCGAAACAAATATGTATATATTATATTTCGATAAAAATCAGGATTTTTTAATTAAATTTAGTTTTATTTTATAAAAAAAAATAATCAAATGAGACATTATTAGATTTAATTGAACTATAGTGAATTTTTAATCAGAAATAATTTATTAATCAGGCTTGAGTTCAGTAATTTCAATTCTTATGAATGAAATATTTTTATTAATTAATGTGAGTATCTAAAGAATAGAAGAAAAATTAAACTAGACACTATTAGCTGGGGGAAATACCGATATTTTTCTGTGCAGCCACGCACTTCATCAGCACCCATGTCTATCTACTCTGGGGTAGAGATTATTATTAACATCAGCTATTAAACTTAAATTTCTATGAAATGGAATATGAGAATTGATTGTGTATACAATTATTGATTTGCCTTTGGCAAACACATTTGTAAGTATCACTATTCATTTTCTGTTTTTCCATTTTCTATTTAGGTTAGCACGAAGCATTCTGAAAAGCTAAGTCAACTGTAGAAAGCAAAAACAAAGTAACATAAAGCCACTACAATAATACTTATATGTATGTACCGATGGTGCATCGAATAAGTAAAAATAATTAATGTGATGATCGTAAAAGATAAGTAAGAATAGTTAAACATACATAGGTAGAGTGATATAACTTCGTGCTAACCTAAATAGAAAATGGAAAAACAGAAAATGAATAGTGATACTTACAAATGTGTTTGCCAAAGGCAAATCAATAATTGTATACACAATCAATTCTCATATTCCATTTCATAGAAATTTAAGTTTAATAGCTGATGTTAATAATAATCTCTACCCCAGAGTAGATAGACATGGGTGCTGATGAAGTGCGTGGCTGTACAGAAAAATATCGGTATTTCCCCCAGCTAATAGTGTCTAGTTTAATTTTTCTTCTATTCTTTAGATACTCACATTAATTAATAAAAATATTTCATTCATAAGAATTGAAATTACTGAACTCAAGCCTGATTAATAAATTATTTCTGATTAAAAAAAATAATCTTTATTATAAAAACCGTGTATAAAGTGTTTAAAATAAAAAAGTGCACGAAATCTTCGCCAAAAAAGTCGAAGCAAAAGCAAAAAAAAAACATGAAGTGTGCAGTGGGAAAATGCAGGCAAAATGATAGTCAAAAATCATGTGAGCAAATGTGATAAAAATTAATTTTGTGCATGTTGTTAATTAATTTAAATTTAGCTGTATCTTTTTTATAGTTTTCCAAAGAACGATAAAGGGCTAAAAAGACTTTGGATAAAGTTTTGCAATCGGCGGGATACAATAAAGACCCACAGGGAGAGAATTTGTTCTCTACATTTTAAACAAGACGATTTTGAAAGAAATTTAAAATTTGAAATGGGTAAGTTACAATTATGGTTTTTAATTTGTTCAGTTTTTTAATTAATAATTACGCATAGGATTCAGCAATCGAGCAACTCTGAAGTCGAAAGAGAGAGCAGTACCGACTATAGAAGCGGGTGAAACGGAAGAAGAGACAACAACATTCGTAGAGGAAGCAACAACATCCGTAGAGGAAACCAAAACATTTGTAGAGGAAACAAAAACAATCATGGAGGAAACAACAAAATTCCCTGAGGAACGAACAACGGTGAAGACTAGCAGTAACGAAGACAGTTTACAGATCTACATAAAAAATTTGGAAGACAAAATGTATGTATCTACACTTTTATATATACTTTTAAATGGTTCACAAAAAATTTTACATATATGATCGTTTCTAGGGATGCATTGCGTAAGGAAAATGATATGCTAAAAATGCAAAAAAAAACCAAGCTGAGATCACTACTAAAAATTTGTCTCAAGAAGTTCAGAAGTTAAAGTTTACAAACACAAATCTGCAGAAGGCACTGAGACGTCTTTTGACTGAAGGCCAAATAAAAAAACTTAAAAACGGTGACAAAAGACAAAACTTTACTGAAGAAGATATTGCACAGTCAATTACGCTATATTCCACAAGTGCCAAGGCTTACAGGTTGCTGAAGACAAAAAATTTTCCGCTTCCCTCCGTAAGGAACATTGCAGAGGTGGTCACAGAAATTAGATGTGTCAACAGGAATTTTTTGATCCTATTGTAATCCTATATTTGCAACAATTAAAAAACGAAGATCCCAGTAGAGCTGGCAAACTATCGATAGTCTCGCCATTCGATATTTTCGATAGTTTGTTGGAAAACTATCGATAGTATCGAATTATTTTACTTGAGGTCTACAGGTAACTTAAAATGACATTAATTTCTAGTTAATGTTAAGTGAAGACTTAAAATGTTAATGTTTGCTTAAGGTTTATATTGGGGTATGTTCCCAATAATCTTCCCACTTTTCAACCTAACCTAACCTAACACGGCTGTTAAGGAATATGTTTAAGCAACTCTGTTAAAATAAGATATGATAAAAAAGGAGATAGCACACAAAAATATATATTCCGTCTTTATTCCACAACCATCAATTCTGCTAGGCAAAACTCTAACAGCGTAATTTTTTCTTACTTGCAGTTAGTGCAATGATAAGCAAACACATACATATGTAATGTAAAAGAGAACAATTTGCAGCCTTGTACGAATGTACGTGTAAAAAAGAGCATAACAAAGTGCCCACGGGCGGCCTTTTGGTGATCAATGAGTTAGTGTTAAAGTACGAGTAAGTCATTTCATATCAGCAGGAGAGAAAGAGTTGGGAATGTTAAATTTAATTTTCAAATGAGTTTAGTTTTCAATTTACATACTACTCAGTGGATGTATTAAAAAGTGTTCATCTATCAAGAGTTTATCCGTTACACACGAATTCTGTATTACTAAGTCCATAAATTTATTACTTTGAGTTATGACGTTATTTAAGTAAAGGAGCGATATTTACTTAGATGTATTTTTAATAAAAGAAAGCCAATATGTTAAATTTGGTCGAGTTTACTGCCAATTTGGTAATAAATTTTTTCAACGATAGTATCGCTATCGAGAAAAAACTATCGATAGTCTAATGGAAATAAAACTATCGATAGTACTATCGATAGTTTGCCAGCTCTAGATCCCAGTCTCGTTGCTAAGCCTGTAGAGGACTCGACATACTCATGGGTTAGACATTTAAATAAAGGTGGGTTAAGTATTCCATCAAACACTTTAATGGAAACGTTAAAATCTTGTGATGAAATTTTTGTAAAACTAAATGGGGATAAGTTACTTGCTATAAAGGGATATTTAGAAAAGCACTTGGCGGAAGCAAGGAATATAAAAGCAAGTGAAGAAGTGAAAAGACTTTTTTTTTAGATGCAGAATGTATTTCAGAATACGGTCTCTTAATGCAGAAATGTCCCAAAATATAAATAAGCGTAAAAGAAAATTAAATAAAACAACAACGTAATATAAATAAAAAAAATATTTTTTTTTTCATTTTATTTTTTTTAACAAAATTAAAAATTTGCAGAATGTATTTTAGAATACGGTCTCTTAATGCAGAAATGTCCCAAAATATGAATAAGCGTAAAACAAAATTAAATAAAACAACAACGTAATATAAATAAAAAAATATTTTTTTTTAATTTTATTTTTTTCTTAACAAAAATAATAATTTGCCCCACTGTTATGTTTACATATTTTTTGAGAGTCGTGACGTCACTTCACCTACCTGCGCAGAAGAATAAAATTTTGTGTGCGTGATGTCATAATCTGTTTTTCTATCATTCTTGCTTGTTCCCTGCAGAAATTATTGGAGTGCATGATCCGTTTTAAGTAAAAATGAGTAGTTACAACATGATATTTGGCAATACTCGCAACAAATTATTAAAAAAAAATACAACTATGGTAACACTGTTACGCCATGTTTTACTTATGTGTTTTCTGACAAGCCGAATGATTAAAAGTGAAAAAGTTTCTTCTGTTGTAAGTAAAAATTAAATAATTAATAAAAAGTTCAATAATAAAGAAATAAAATGAAGTGCAGTGCGCGTCATCGAAGAAGAATTCTAAAAAAAGAAAAAGATTATTATTTAAATAAATTAAATAACGCAAATGCGTTCAATGAGTGCAAAAAGAAGATTAGATTCTATTAAAATAGAATCTACAGGGGGAGACGATTCTTGGGAATTAGAGGATTCACCTGTAGAATTAAATAACCTAAGATACAAAAGTGATTTAATTAGTGATTTAGGGAAATGGCAGATGAACAGTAGAACTTCCCGTAAACACATGAGAGATATGTTGTGTATATTGAAAAACAATGGAATTGATGTGCCGATTTCTCCAGCTGCGCTATTCAAACGAATGGACTCGGAAATAGATATAGTGACAGTTCATCCTGGGCAATATATGCATTTTGGTATTAAAACGAATCTAATGAAAGTAGCACATTTATTTGAAATATATGACGAAATAATTTGTGATATTAACGTAGACGGTTTACTAGTTTTTAAAAGTTCAAATGCACAACTTTGGCCAATACTAATTAAAGTAATTAATATCAAAAATATAAAAGTCTTTGCAGCTGGCATATATTTTGGAAAACAAAAGCCATATGATGTAACCGAATTTTTGGAAAAATTTATAGAAACAATTTTTGAGTTTAAAAAAAATAATTTAAAAATTGGCGCAAAAGAAATAGTTTTTAAAATACGGGCTGTAATTTGTGATGCACCCGCAAAGTCATTGGTTTGTGGCATTGCTCATCACTCGTCATTTAATGGATGCTCAAAGTATACCCAAACTGCGAAAAAAATATGCAACGTTTTATCTTATAGCACACAAATTGCAGAAGTTATTAGTGATGAGGACTTTGCTAACAGAAAGTATAAAAATCACCACCAATTAAAGTTTCTTAATACTAAAACGCTTTTGGAGAAGATAGGTTTAAATATGGTCAGACAAATTCCCCTAGATCCTATGCACGTTATTGATTTGGGCGTTACTAGAAAAATGCTGAAAAAACTTATGTAAAATAAATTAATTGAACGTAGTTCGAATTTGGAAAAGGTAAACATATCAACTTTATTGGTTTCTCTAAAGAAAAATATGACGAATGATTTTACAAGATTGCCAAGACGTTTAGACGAAGTTGCCAATTGGAAAGTGACCGAGTTTCGTCAATTCCAATTATACACCGGAATTTTAGTTTCAAAAAATAATGTTAGCGCTGATTTTTATTACATATTTCTCCAGTTACATTGTGCTGTAAGGCTATTGTCATGCCCAAAAAATTTTACAAATAACATCGAATCTGCAGAAAATTTATTAAGACTATTCGTTAAAAACTTTAGTATCATTTTTGGCCCCCAAGGTGTAACATACAATGTACACAGTATGCTTCATATATGCGAGTGCGTCAGGCAACACGGTTTGCTATACAATTTCTCGGCAAACGACTTTGAAAATCATTTGCAGATGATTAAAAAAGACGTTCGCAAGCCCACTTGCATCTTGGAGCAATTGTTCAAAAGAAATTATCATACATCAGTACTCAAAATGCAAAAAAATTGTGGATTAAAAAAGAAAAATGGCATTATTTATAGCTATTCATCCGAGGAATATGACTTAAGTATAAAAGCTCCAAATAATTTATGCCTTGTACTTCCTTATGAGCCTTTTAAAATCTGTTGCTTCAAAATTGGACAAAACAATGAAACTTTAGTAGTGGGAAAACGTTTTAAAAATATTCAGCCATTTTTTGAGGAACCGTTAAATTCACTATCGGCATTAGGCATATGCTCTGCTAATAACTTGGTAGAAAACGAAGAAATTATTTTTAGTATAAATACTATTCACTGCAAACTTCTGTCATTGGCCTTCGAAAATAAAATGCTATTAATACCAATATTACATAGCTGCACTTAATAATAACGAAAGCAATATTTACACTTAATTAAAAATAATAAAATAATATACTGTCAAAATGGAGAGAGAACACTCAAACCTGAAAAGACTAAATGCCTGCAGCAAACTCTTAAATTGTAAGTATAAAATATAACCACTGTCGTATCTTTTAAATAAAGAATATATTTTGTTTCCTTTTTAGATCGTGCCAAAAAAACCCCATGTTATGACTGTATACAATTTAAAGGTACGTTTCTAACATGTTTAGTCTTATATATCAACGGCATAACTCCAAATGCACACCTTTCGATCTAATAAAAAAAACAAAATAATAAACAATATTTCAGTTTTTAATTTAGTAAAATCCGGTTTCAAAAATTCTCACTACTTTTCCCAAAAAGTACATTTTTCTAAAAGGTACTTTTCCCAAAAAGCACCTTTCTCTAAAAACTACTTTTCCCAAAAAGCACCTTTTTCTAAAAAGTACTTTTTCAAAAAGTACCTTTTTCTAAAAGTACCTTTTTCTAAAAAGAAATTTTCCCAAAATGTATCTTTTGCTAAAAAGTACATTTCTTAACTCTTTAAGATATGTCAAATGCAAGACCTACCTAACCTACACACCAAATTTCATTGTTAATTATGGAAATGAGAGACGATCACAAAAACTTAAGAGAACAGGTGTCAAAATTACAAGGTATTATTAGTTTACAAACTTACTATTTTTATCTTAATAAGTTTGCTTTAATAATTGTAGCAACAACGGTTGACCAGAACAAAATAATAGTCGAAATGCTGACTGAGCAAAAACTACAGCTACAAGGTCTACAAAAAGTGCGCCAAAGTATAAACACCCTAATCCAAAAATTTCCAATAAAAACTGAAGATGATCTAAAGAAGATAGAAGCAGATATAAACGAAGCTAATGAAGAAAAATATGTAATTATTACAAAATATTGAGCTTTTAAAATGTATAGCAAATACATATTGGCTAATTTTTACAAATTTATAGATATCAGCAATAAAAGACGTATTATGTGGAAGTGCTATCAAAAATCTCGAACGTGTATTATCCCGAGAATTGTGCGTTATGTATAATACTGACGGAATATGTGGGAAGAAAAGTTTACGCGATTATAAAAACTTCTATAAAACTGTTATAGGTATGTATTTATTGTATAAAATAACACGGTATAATCTCAAGAAGTAAAATTGTTTTCAGATGCAATTAGTTCGTATTCTACCAATGCAGATAAAGAAATGAGGGATGCACTTCAAGTCGTAAGGAAACGACACTTCCGCTTCGTTTGTGCAAAAAAGAAGTCAACTCAGCAAATCAATTCATGTTCTTTGCCTTCAGTTTTAAGAAAACATTAACTAAAAATATCAATTGCATTATTAGTATAAACTAAGTATGACATGTTTAAATGTTTATTATTATTAGTAGCCGCGTTTTTACTCAAAAGATTTTATTGGATAGTATAAATTTTACTGAATTAAATTTTTTTTATAGACTTTTGGGTAAACGAACGACGTCTAGTCAAATCTGTACGAATTTTAGAGTAAACTATATTTAAAACTCCTATAACCAATGTATGAAATTAATTAGTTTATTGGAACCTATGTATACCAAAAAATAATTAAAAACTCGAAATCATTCATATGCGTTAATTTGTTTGATATTACTTGTTTTTGTTTATCATAGTTTTTTAATAAATGAAGAAAAAAATTTGTGATTACATTTCTTTTGATGTTTTTTTTTGCAAAAACATTTTTTGGGGTGCTCCAAGAAATTTTACCAAAGGATAGTTTTCAAACTAGTCTCTTGTGGTGTTCCATGGAGTATTCACATCAGAGTAATTTAAAAACTAGTCCTTTGTTTATATTCCGCGGAGTAATAGTGTAAAATGGTTTCCAAACTAGTTTTCTGTGGTAATCCATAGAGTAGTGACATGTAGTAATTTCAAGACTAATCCTGTGTTAATAATTTGCGAAGTAGTTACTTGGACTAGTTTTTGGATTACTCTGACGTAATGTTTTTTTGGATTACATGGTCCTCTCCTAGGACATTGTAATGTAAAATGGAGCATGTTTTTCCCATATATTTGGATTACTTTTGGACTAGTCCTGGTTCCTTGTGGAGTACTCTTTACACGCGTGTAAGGAGTAGTCTCGATTTCTGCAGGGTTATACCATTTCTATACCATGCACAACAATACTACAAATACACAAACGTTAACCAGAGTGTGTGTTGAAAATGTGGTGTGGTGACTAACAGCCTTTTATGCTCTTTAAAAACCACACATACAAGTATACACCCACACGAACGTTACACGCAGAGAGCATCTGTGGTGTCTCTTATTCTCACTATAACAAGTGATCATCATTAGAGATGGGCAGTCAAACTTGAATTACATCAAAGTACCACGGTGAGATAAAAGTGCCAATTACATCGTTGGTCTAATAGACAATGAATTTCAACTTTCATATAAACTATTATCGTATAAGGTAATAATGTAATAATTATAAAAAAAATAATGAAACATAAAATAAACTAAACAGCTTCAGCGTTTTGTGAGCCAAAACAAGCTTGCGACTTGGGTCGTCACAAACGTATCTCCATAGATTTGATAGCTGCAAACGCGCATTTATTTCATCAGCTGGTGTTGATTTTGAGATAACTGGTAGTGTTTGCCTAAAGTCTCCTGCTAACAAAAATTAAAGCACCACCAAATTAATTTTGATTTCCACGGAAATCTCTCATTGTTCGATCCAAAGCTTCAATTGATTTCTTGTGTGCCATTGTGCATTCATCCCACAACAAAATATCAAATTGTTTCAAAACTATAGCCATTCCAGAGGTTTTTGATAAATTGCATGATGGTGCTACATTTATCGTCATATTCAAAGGCAATTTTAGCGCTGAATGCGCTGTCCTACCACCATCCAATAAAGTGGCTGCGATTCCAGAAGATGCAAGTGCCAAAGCAATTCTACCACGTGCTCGTACAGATGCTAAAATTAAAGTTATCAAAAACGTTTTGACAGTCCAAAAAGTACATCCCACCATTACCATTATCAATTTCTGGCATAATTTTTTCATAAGCTAATTTTTTCTGTTGATTTAATTTAGGAATATTTTCTTGAACATAATTAGTCAGAAAAATGACTTCGTTTTCTGTTGATCGCTATTCAAGAAGAAAATAAGATTATTCATTATGAATTAACTAATTTAAAAGTACATTTAATTTCAGTCTCATATCCATATGATGATGATCCTAACATAACATTTATTATATGTATTATTGTAATTATATGTATCTAAGACTCCAGCAAAGGTAGTATATGAAAGAATCTCTATCGCTTCTACCTGTACCAGAGTTTAAGATAAAAGCTCCTGTTATTTAATAGCGGAGCAATTGAATAAAATTTTAGTTTGAAACAGTAAGCAAAGATATCAGCTTACTGCATTCTTATTCATGATCATATACTAGAATATATACCCATCAAAGGTCAAATTCTAAAAGTCTTATAAATTAAGCAATATGGAAAATAACATAATTTTTATATACGCATAATGTTTCAAAAGTAATAAAAATTAATTCATTGGAAAAGAAGTAGCGATTGCTTTCAACAATTATGAATATAATAATTTCATTATGAAACTCCCTTTTTATTTTTTATTGATAATCATTTAAAATCAAAAAAGAAGCAAACTGGCTAACAAAAAACTATCATTACATAGGCTGGACTGCCGGATAAGATTCATTTAAAAATGTTTATAAATGAATAAAAGGCAATGCAACATGTTTTAAAATAAATGTAAAAGGTGATGAAAAAAGCTTACGGTTGGAAAAAATTTAATATCAAAATATTTCTAAGAATGACTATTAGGCTGCATCAACTGTAAACAAATATTTCTATTATAGTTACTATTACTCTAAATTATGTATCTTAAGGAAATCAGTTTTACTTAAAATAAAACATCCTCACAAACTTTTAAGTAAATACAGATAAAAATTAAATCAACTTTTTTTAATTACAAATAAAAAAAACTATGAAGATATTGCACATCTATACATAAAAGACCAGGCGAATATTTACAACAACAACAAAAAGCCGCACATGAGAAAAAATGTATTCAAGCACGGGAGCAGTGTTGCCAGAATTTCTATGGATAAAATCTGCAAAATTCAACAATTTTTCACGTAAAAATCTGCAAAATCTGCATTTTATTTTTAAAATCTTCAAATCAATTTTTTAACAACTTTTTTTATGTTTTTGTTGATCTGTTTGGCCCATTAAAATCTTTCGTTACTTATATAATTCCTTTAAGCTATCAGGCCTACCGTATTAAATGTCAATAAAAATGCATTTATTACATGTTGTCCCGACGTTTCGTGAATTTTTTGTTCACTTTTTCAAGGGACGTCGTCTATTTAATAAAATTAAGAAAAAACAACAACAATATTGTGGACATTTACATATATAAAAACATTTTTTATATAAAACAATATAAAATTTACTGTATTTTTTAAAAATTTTTTACATGAATACTATTTGAAAAATAAATATATTTACAATAAGTTTTGTTGAAAACAAGTGTATTATATTTAAATTATAAAATGTTTTTCAAATTTTCTTTTGTATCACAGGTTCTTGACAATTGCTAATTTGTAGTTTGCGCTCAGATTGTCCGTGTCTTCTTTTATATTCATCGTTTTGTTTATTTTCTGTTGAATTCTTAAACTTTCTGTTATGTATCTCTTTCTGTCGTTATTTACTTTGTCTAGTATTTATATACCGTTAAAATCTGCTTTGTGTTTAGTATTTGTTATATGTTGTGACAGTGCAGTATTCTCTTTGTTTTTACTGATGTCTGCTTTATGTTCGTTCACTTCGTTCGTTCGTTTCTAAGCTCCTCTTTGTAGTTCCTATATACACAAGATCACAGCTGACGTTATCGTTACCTTTACAAGGAATTTCATATACAACGTTGTTTTGTTGCAATTTTTCTACAGGTGTTTTTGTTTTTGTAAAAATTGTATTTAATGTTTTATTTGGTTTATATGCCAAACATATGTTATTGTTATCTATTGTTGTTTTTATGTTTTTATTGTCGGTAAGGCCGGGTATATATTTTATACTGCAATACCTTTGGTGTTCAGTGCTAGGGTTGCTAGGTTCGCGGTTTTGTGTAGGCGTGTAGGATGAAATGAACGATTGTATTAATTTCGTGGGAAAACTGTTGTTTTTTAAAATGTTAAAAAATTTTTCTATGTTGTGCGTGTGAAATTGACTGTCACTGATGTCTAGTACTCTACGAACAAAATTTTTGGCAGTGTTAATTATCTGCGTTTTTGGCTGCGTTGCGTTGAAATTTATTATTCTGCCCGATGATATATCCTTTGCGTACCAATCAAACGTTATTTTCTCTGCATTCCTGTATAATTTAGTATCGAGATATACAATTTCTTTATTTCTTTCCACTTCGATAGTGAATTTTAATTTTGGATGATATCCATAGACGACATCCCTTGAAAAAGTGAACAAAAAATTCACGAAACGTCGGGACAACATGTAATAAATGCATTTTTATTGACATTTAATACGGTAGGCCTGATAGCTTAAAGGAATTATATAAGAAACTTTTTTTATATTTTATTAAAAAACTTTACATAAATATGGATGTACATGTGTAAATATATATTTTTTATTAACCCATATTCATAAAATTTAAACTCAGTTTAAAATGCATTTTATTTAAATGTTCAATCACTTTCAAGCACATTTTATTATTTTACAAATACCTATAATGAATGTGCATTTCTTTTCTGCTTAAGAAACTCATCAGTATACTTCAACTAAAAAATGCTTGAAATAACGTAAACAACTTCATATGTTTATATAATGAATATAAAAATATGTTATTAAGAATTACGTACACAAGCGTAATAGGTAAACTAAAACCATTTTTTATGAATACTGCAGAATAAGCTTAAAAGCTTCAAACTAAAATCTTTAACATCTTCGATTTTTAATAAATTTTTAATTTGTCATTACCTTTTTACAATTGGCTGCCACATGGGTTGAAGCCTACTGATGAGTTTGGCGTCTTTTCCAAACGAAAAGTTTACTTTGCAAAGTCTTAAGTTTGTTGAAGGGAAAATAGTATAGAATAGATCTCTTTTCCGTTCTCTACAACAAACTCAAGATTTGACAAAGTAAACTTTGCGTGTGGAAAACCCGTCTTTCTCAAGGAGAATCGAAATGCTATAACAAACAAACAAATAAAAAATTTGGAGATAATATAAAATAATTGGGAAAAGAAATCAGGATATTTAAAAAAATTATACAAAAAGTCATTTAGTTTGTTGCATAAGTCCAAAGGATTTCGAAAATTCGATCGACATATGCAAAGGAATATGGTAATGAATAAACTTAGAGCTGCAAAATCGTAATCAGAATAAGCTCGTTTTATACCAGATATTCGTTTCCAGAAGCTTGCCAAAGTTACTTCTTCGTTTTCTTTAATGATGTCTCCTAAGTTCAAAAATTTTAACTCTCTAAACTATGAGTGGTTCACACATAAAAGAAAAAAAAAGTAGTTGCAGTATTAGGAAAAATGTAAAAAAGTTGCACTATAATTGGAGTTGGAAAATCTGCGTTTTTCGCCCAAAAATCTTCAAATCTGGATTTCGTCTTTTTAGAGGGTAAAAATCTGCAAAATCCAGATAAATCTGCATTTCTGGCAACCGTGGCACGGAGCCAATCACTTCCCTACAAGAAATAAATGACCCAAACTAACACAAACAAAACTTTTTTACTAACACTCATGCAACAATTTTATGTTTATTTTTTGTTGCTGATGCTGCCACTGTTTCGTTTTTTCAACAAAATTTTAAGGATTCTTTTTACAATACGTATTACATATTTGGCTTAAATCATGTTTAGGGACGCCTCGCACAAATTTAAAAAAACTATCCTATCGTTTAGAAAATTGAAAAAAAGAAGAAAAAATTAAATAAAAAAATTGTCGGCGAGGCTTTGTTTCCGAGTTATGGGCCTTTTGTATTACAATTTCAGAGGTCCATAACTCGGAAACGAAGCCTCACCGAAAATTTTTTTATTTAATTTTTTCTTCTTTTTTTTAATTTTCTAAACGATAGGATAGTTTTTTTAAATTTTTGGGATACGTATTGCTCATAATTTTTCAATTTTCTATAGGATAGGATACTTTTTTTCATTTGTATGGGTGCCCCTAAACTTGATTGGTACCACATATTTTATTGAAGTTGTATTAAAAAATATTGGTTATGTTTCCTTAAATTATAATTAATTGATAATTTATTGTCAAAAAATATAATTAGTATACGAATAGGCCTTGGAAATTTTGGGGGTTATTATAAAAAAAACGTATTGAACAAAAATTTTTGCTAGTGGCAGTTCAGGCAAATATTGCATTAGTTGTTCTACTCTAACACATATGTCAGAGTGAAACATCTAATGTATACATGCGAAAATTATTGCAAATTTTTTTAAAAGAACGCGTCTTTCATCGAAGCAAGTGAAAAATTATTAAATTAAAAGTGTTAAAGTGATATTGTTATTTAAAATAAAATATAAGTATAGTGAGTAAAAGGCACATTCAAAATTTATTGTCAAAAGAAAAAAAGGCATATGAATTGAATGTAAAAAAATATAGAAATTTGTTTGGTGAAAGTAATGAAAAAACAAATTTACAAAATGTGCGGGTTCTAACTGGAACGGAGGAATTAATTGATGAAATTTGAGAGCCCATTGCATCCACATCTGCGCATGGGTTGCATTCAAATGCAGGTGAGTACAGTGATGAATGTTATATAGGCCCTGAAAGAAATCCTGTAACTTTTGAGGGCAGAAGTAAATGTGATGAGATAAAATCATGGGCGATTAAGATATAAAATTTCCCATACGGCGTTGGAAGATTTGCTCCATACATTAAAAAGGGTAGGAGTGGAATAGCATAGACAGACGACAGCGTTAATTTGCATTAAAAGCTCACTAATGCGAATTAAAAATTTACCCTGACAGACGACAGTATTTGCATTAAGTAAATCGTCGGTTGGTTATTGGTTTGCGGCACAGTATATTCAAAATACATTATGTTTGCAGCAAACCAATAACCAACCGATGATTTGTTTTATCCAAAACAAACCCCATTAACAGAATGTACTCGTAGCCAAGTCGCACACCTTTTCAAGCAGTCCGTATCTAATTCACTCATCAACCAACATTTAATTGATTGTTGACGGTGTTGCCATATTGAAATAGGTAAATTCAGTATTAATTCACTTTCATTTAGTGCATTTACTTCAAATCAAATGCGCATTGGCATGGGGATAATTCACAAGTTAATTTGAATTAAGGCAGTTAATGCAAATTAACGCTGCCGTCTGTCTATGCTAGAAAATTTACCATTATCGGCAAAACCCCTTTTTAATGTAAACAAAGAAGTTGTTAATGTGACGAATATTCCCGATGGTGAATTCATGTATTTAGGAGTTCAAAAATACTTTCAATCGGGAACATTCGACAGTTTGGCTGACAGGGAAGAAGTTTGTAAACAAAGAAGTTGTTAATGTGTCGAATATTCCCGATGGTGAATTCATGTATTTAGGAGTTCAAAAATACTTTCTATCGGGAACATTCGACAGTTTGGCTGACAGGGAAGAAGTTTGTATAGATGTAGGTATTGATGGCCTCATACTTTTTCAGAGCTCAAATAGAGTTTTGTGGCCCATTCTTGGAGCAATCGTAGGTGCTTCTAGTCTAAGTCCATTTATGATAGGCTGTTTTTCAGGTTTTAAGAAGCCAAAAGACTTAGATAGTTTCATGGCAGACTTTTGTGCCGAAGTGAAACTACTTAAAGAAAATGGGGTAAAAGTAGGCCCTAAGCAAAACTTGTTGCGGTTTAATGTCCGTTTATTTGTTTGCGATTCTCCAGCTAGGGCATTTGTCACGGGAGTAGTTTCACATAACAGCAAAAATGGATGCCCAAAATGTTGCCAAGAAGGGCTATATAAGCAGAGAAAAGTATGTTTCTTAAAAGAGTCCGGTGTCCCAAGAACTGATACGACATTCCACTTTAGGTGGCACGCTTCTCACCACGCAGATGCATTTAGAGAGAAAAGAAGTATTTTGGAAGAATCAGGTTTCGAAATGGTCTCTCAGTTTCCTCTAGATAGTATGCATTTAGTTGATTTGGGAGTCACTAAAAAATTGCTTAAACTTTTAATTGGCAAAAATAACAAAGCAAAAATTGATGAGAAAATTAGTTTCGTTTCTAACTATGTCCCTTCGGAATTTTGTCGTGTGTCCAGAACATTAGATGAAATAAGTAACTGGAAATCCACCGAACTTAGGCAGTTTTTGCTATATACCGGAATTTTTGTTCTAAAAGATTGCATTTATTGATACATAGTGCTATAAGGCTTCTGTCTAGTGAACTGTCTCATATGAAAGAGGCAGATGTTGCTCAAAAAGCAATAGAAGATTTTGTGAAATATTTTGGCTTGTTATATGGTGATGAATTAGTTAGTTTTAATGTTCATGGCTTACTACATTTAGCTGACTGTTGTAAACAATTTGGACCATTGGATTCATTTTCCTCATACAAATTTGAAAACTATATCCAATATATCAAAAAAATCGTGAGGAAACCCAGTAAAATTTTGCAACAGCTATTCCGCAGGATTAAGGAAGAGCAGGCATTATAATCAGCTTCGTCTAAGGCTTCCAAATTAGGAAGCTTTATAATAAGCTGTAAGAAAGATAAGGATAGTTTCTTTCATTGCAAATCGTCAGGTCCAGTAAAGGTTGTAGGAAGAGAAAGATCTGGCGAATTTGTGTGCAAAGCTTTTCAAAATACAGAAAACTTTTTTGACCAACCTTTTCTCTCCCTCGATCTAGGAATAGTTGTTGCAAGCGGTTTAGGTGAAGAAACTTAAACTATCAAAAGGGAAGATATAGATTGTAAGTATTTCTGTATCCCCCTTGATAACAAGTTTCTTTTAATACCTATTTTGCATCATATTTTTCATGAGTTTTCTCACTAATTCCTTTTATATATTGGATATAGGTAATTTGATATATTTGGCCAAAAAAGAATCTTCTGGTAAAAGTCGATTCCAATATTCTTCTAAATGCAGCTACTTACTAATTAATTGCTATTTAATACGCCAAGGGATTTTACAAAATAAAATACCTGCATATAAAAAAATCGGCCTATAATTCGTATATAATTTGCGTCGTCTAAGTACTTGTTACACGACCGAACACCTATGGAATATAATTAGCAACAAAACTAAATTTTTCATTAAAAAATTGTTCACCAAGTTTAAAGTTTCAAGTCAACTAAATGCATATTATATAAAATGAAATTAAAACTACTTATTTTACCCTAGAATGTTGTATCAGTTATTGTAGTACCACATTTTTTCAAAAAAATTACTGTGCTCTCCGTAAATAACGTACTAGCTGAGTCTTTTATAAAAAAGAGCCAATTATAAATAGCATAACATTAGCAAAAGCTATAATTACTCCAAGAATTTACCACAACATCCTATTAGATTTTGTTAAATGTACTTTTATTCTACATATACACAGCAACAAGAAATTGGAAGTAAATCGGAAAAAATGGAAGGAAATTTAAGTATTTATCTTTTTTATTGCTATTCAAACGTTAATTAAATTGTTTATAGATCTCGTTAAATCCGGAAATGGTGGCACAGACCAAGGCACTGATCGAGTGCAAAGTTTCAATAAAAAGGGTTGAGGGAGGAGATGGAGGAGAAGCTAAAGGCTGAAGAGTTTTTGCAAGCAACGGTAATAAAATCTGATTTAACAAACAATAACTTATTAATATTAATATTTTGTTTATAGCTTATGTACCTCATTAAAATGAAGGGTGCATCCGACGATGTGAACGGTGTCATCCGTTGCGTGTTCACGGACGATGTATTAAATACATATAATTGGGAAGGGAGGTGGGAAAAAAAGGCGTTAGGAAAGCTGTCAATATGCAATTAAATTTTGAGAGGTATGTATACGATTCTATGATATAACAATATATTTTTATATTTTCTTAAAATTTCAGATGTTTTTCAAAAGCTGCCTGCGCTCGATTTTGAAAAGCAATGCCGAAAGAGCATCGAGCGCAGCCACAACAGGAGTAAACAAACAAAAATACTCTAAAAAATAGATATAAAAGATTTTTTGTTTGTTTTTTGTATTATTTTCTTTTATTTTTTTAATTATATTAATATTGTTTGTGTTTTGAATTATTTTCTTTAATTTATTTTGTTTTCTTTTATTTTGTTTTTTGTTTTGTTCTTTTTTGTGATATGAATTGTTTTCGTTTGTTTTAAAATATTTATTTTATGTTATATAGTTTTAAATAAGATTTTTTTTCTGTTGTTTTCGTTTTTTTTATGTTAATTTTCGTTTTGAATTATTTATTTTTAGTTATAGAATTAAATTAGATTTAAGAATTGTTTTTTTAATAAAAATGTTAATATAAACTTGACATCAAAAGAAATTTCAATATACCAATATTTAGGTTAGTATTGGTAAGCTCTAACTAGTTTGAGCTAACCAATATTTACGTTTGCCTAACTGGTTAGAGCTTACCAGTATTTACGTTTGCCTAACTGGTTTGAGCTAACCAATATTTACGTTTGCCTAACTGGTTAGAGCTTACCAATATTTACGTTCCCCTAACTAGTTGGAGCTAACCTACATTTTAGTAGTCATAACATTTAAAAGGAAGGAAGAGTGAGCAGCACAGATATATGTTGCGTAGTCGGGAGGAATTAATGAGATAGAAAGAGATGCAAAATCACATGTACACAAGAGTTTCGGTCATTTTGTTCATATTGCTCTTAAGAAACTACCCTACAAGAACACTACCAGTTAAATGACCGGTCATTTAACCGGTTCTGCTTACTAATATGTCTGTTAAAGTTTCTATTAGTTTCTTAAGAGCAATATGAACAAAATGACCGAAACTCTTGTGTACATGTGATTTTGCATCTCTTTCTATCTCATTAATTCCTCCCGACTACGCAACATATATCTGTGCTGCTCACTCTTCCTTCCTTTTAAAGGTTATGACTACTAAAATATAGGTTAGCTCCAACTAGTTAGGGGAACGTAAATATTGGTAAGCTCTAACCAGTTAGGCAAACGTAAATATTGGTTAGTTCAAACCAGTTAGGCAAACGTAAATACTGGTAAGCTCTAACCAGTTAGGCAAACGTAAATATTGGTTAGCTCAAACTAGTTAGAGCTTACCAATACTAACCTAAATATTGGTATATTGAAATTTCTTTTGATGTCAAGTTTATATTAACATTTTTATTAAAAAAACAATTCTTAAATCTAATTTAATTCTATAACTAAAAATAAATAATTCAAAACGAAAATTAACATAAAAAAAACGAAAACAACAGAAAAAAAATCTTATTTAAAACTATATAACATAAAATAAATATTTTAAAACAAACGAAAACAATTCATATCACAAAAAAGAACAAAACAAAAAACAAAATAAAAGAAAACAAAATAAATTAAAGAAAATAATTCAAAACACAAACAATATTAATATAATTAAAAAAATAAAAGAAAATAATACAAAAAACAAACAAAAAATCTTTTATATCTATTTTTTAGAGTATTTTTGTTTGTTTACTCCTGTTGTGGCTGCGCTCGATGCTCTTTCGGCATTGCTTTTCAAAATCGAGCGCAGGCAGCTTTTGAAAAACATCTGAAATTTTAAGAAAATATAAAAATATATTGTTATATCATAGAATCGTATACATACCTCTCAAAATTTAATTGCATATTGACAGCTTTCCTAACGCCTTTTTTTCCCACCTCCCTTCCCAATTATATGTATTTAATACATCGTCCGTGAACACGCAACGGATGACACCGTTCACATCGTCGGATGCACCCTTCATTTTAATGAGGTACATAAGCTATAAACAAAATATTAATATTAATAAGTTATTGTTTGTTAAATCAGATTTTATTACCGTTGCTTGCAAAAACTCTTCAGCCTTTAGCTTCTCCTCCATCTCCTCCCTCAACCCTTTTTATTGAAACTTTGCACTCGATCAGTGCCTTGGTCTGTGCCACCATTTCCGGATTTAACGAGATCTATAAACAATTTAATTAACGTTTGAATAGCAATAAAAAAGATAAATACTTAAATTTCCTTCCATTTTTTCCGATTTACTTCCAATTTCTTGTTGCTGTGTATATGTAGAATAAAAGTACATTTAACAAAATCTAATAGGATGTTGTGGTAAATTCTTGGAGTAATTATAGCTTTTGCTAATGTTATGCTATTTATAATTGGCTCTTTTTTATAAAAGACTCAGCTAGTACGTTATTTACGGAGAGCACAGTAATTTTTTTGAAAAAATGTGGTACTACAATAACTGATACAACATTCTAGGGTAAAATAAGTAGTTTTAATTTCATTTTATATAATATGCATTTAGTTGACTTGAAACTTTAAACTTGGTGAACAATTTTTTAATGAAAAATTTAGTTTTGTTGCTAATTATATTCCATAGGTGTTCGGTCGTGTAACAAGTACTTAGACGACGCAAATTATATACGAATTATAGGCCGATTTTTTTATATGCAGGTATTTTATTTTGTAAAATCCCTTGGCGTATTAAATAGCAATTAATTAGTAAGTAGCTGCATTTAGAAGAATATTGGAATCGACTTTTACCAGAAGATTCTTTTTTGGCCAAATATATCAAATTACCTATATCCAATATATAAAAGGAATTAGTGAGAAAACTCATGAAAAATATGATGCAAAATAGGTATTAAAAGAAACTTGTTATCAAGGGGGATACAGAAATACTTACAATCTATATCTTCCCTTTTGATAGTTTAAGTTTCTTCACCTAAACCGCTTGCAACAACTATTCCTAGATCGAGGGAGAGAAAAGGTTGGTCAAAAAAGTTTTCTGTATTTTGAAAAGCTTTGCACACAAATTCGCCAGATCTTTCTCTTCCTACAACCTTTACTGGACCTGACGATTTGCAATGAAAGAAACTATCCTTATCTTTCTTACAGCTTATTATAAAGCTTCCTAATTTGGAAGCCTTAGACGAAGCTGATTATAATGCCTGCTCTTCCTTAATCCTGCGGAATAGCTGTTGCAAAATTTTACTGGGTTTCCTCACGATTTTTTTGATATATTGGATATAGTTTTCAAATTTGTATGAGGAAAATGAATCCAATGGTCCAAATTGTTTACAACAGTCAGCTAAATGTAGTAAGCCATGAACATTAAAACTAACTAATTCATCACCATATAACAAGCCAAAATATTTCACAAAATCTTCTATTGCTTTTTGAGCAACATCTGCCTCTTTCATATGAGACAGTTCACTAGACAGAAGCCTTATAGCACTATGTATCAATAAATGCAATCTTTTAGAACAAAAATTCCGGTATATAGCAAAAACTGCCTAAGTTCGGTGGATTTCCAGTTACTTATTTCATCTAATGTTCTGGACACACGACAAAATTCCGAAGGGACATAGTTAGAAACGAAACTAATTTTCTCATCAATTTTTGCTTTGTTATTTTTGCCAATTAAAAGTTTAAGCAATTTTTTAGTGACTCCCAAATCAACTAAATGCATACTATCTAGAGGAAACTGAGAGACCATTTCGAAACCTGATTCTTCCAAAATACTTCTTTTCTCTCTAAATGCATCTGCGTGGTGAGAAGCGTGCCACCTAAAGTGGAATGTCGTATCAGTTCTTGGGACACCGGACTCTTTTAAGAAACATACTTTTCTCTGCTTATATAGCCCTTCTTGGCAACATTTTGGGCATCCATTTTTGCTGTTATGTGAAACTACTCCCGTGACAAATGCCCTAGCTGGAGAATCGCAAACAAATAAACGGACATTAAACCGCAACAAGTTTTGCTTAGGGCCTACTTTTACCCCATTTTCTTTAAGTAGTTTCACTTCGGCACAAAAGTCTGCCATGAAACTATCTAAGTCTTTTGGCTTCTTAAAACCTGAAAAACAGCCTATCATAAATGGACTTAGACTAGAAGCACCTACGATTGCTCCAAGAATGGGCCACAAAACTCTATTTGAGCTCTGAAAAAGTATGAGGCCATCAATACCTACATCTATACAAACTTCTTCCCTGTCAGCCAAACTGTCGAATGTTCCCGATAGAAAGTATTTTTGAACTCCTAAATACATGAATTCACCATCGGGAATATTCGACACATTAACAACTTCTTTGTTTACAAACTTCTTCCCTGTCAGCCAAATTGTCGAATGTTCCCGATAGAAAGTATTTTTGAACTCCTAAATACATGAATTCACCATCGGGAATATTCGTCACATTAACAACTTCTTTGTTTACATTAAAAAGGGGTTTTGCCGATAATGGTAAATTTCCACTCCTACTCTTTTTAATGTATGGAGCAAATCTTCCAACGCCGTATGGGAAATTTTATATCTTAATCGCCCATGATTTTATCTCATCACATTTACTTCTGCCCTCAAAAGTTACAGGATTTCTTTCAGGGCCTATATAACATTCATCACTGTACTCACCTGCATTTGAATGCAACCCATGCGCAGATGTGGATGCAATGGGCTCTCAAATTTCATCAATTAATTCCTCCGTTCCAGTTAGAACCCGCACATTTTGTAAATTTGTTTTTTCATTACTTTCACCAAACAAATTTCTATATTTTTTTACATTCAATTCATATGCCTTTTTTTCTTTTGACAATAAATTTTGAATGTGCCTTTTACTCACTATACTTATATTTTATTTTAAATAACAATATCACTTTAACACTTTTAATTTAATAATTTTTCACTTGCTTCGATGAAAGACGCGTTCTTTTAAAAAAATTTGCAATAATTTTCGCATGTATACATTAGATGTTTCACTCTGACATATGTGTTAGAGTAGAACAACTAATGCAATATTTGCCTGAACTGCCACTAGCAAAAATTTTTGTTCAATACGTTTTTTTTATAATAACCCCCAAAATTTCCAAGGCCTATTCGTATACTAATTATATTTTTTGACAATAAATTATCAATTAATTATAATTTAAGGAAACATAACCAATATTTTTTAATACAACTTCAATAAAATATGTGGTACCAATCAAGTTTAGGGGCACCCATACAAATGAAAAAAAGTATCCTATCCTATAGAAAATTGAAAAATTATGAGCAATACGTATCCCAAAAATTTAAAAAAACTATCCTATCGTTTAGAAAATTAAAAAAAAGAAGAAAAAATTAAATTAAAAAATTTTCGGCGAGGCTTCGTTTCCGAGTTATGGACCTCTGAAATTGTAATACAAAAGGCCCATAACTCGGAAACAAAGCCTCGCCGACAATTTTTTTATTTAATTTTTTCTTCTTTTTTTCAATTTTCTAAACGATAGGATAGTTTTTTTAAATTTGTGCGAGGCGTCCCTAAACATGATTTAAGCCAAATATGTAATACGTATTGTAAAAAGAATTCTTAAAATTTTGTTGAAAAAACGAAACAGTGGCAGCATCAGCAACAAAAAATAAACATAAAATTGTTGCATGAGTGTTAGTAAAAAAGTTTTGTTTGTGTTAGTTTCGGTCATTTATTTCTTGTAGGGTAATAGAAACTTTAACAGACATATTAGTAAGCAGAACCGGTTAAATGACCGGTCATTTAACTGGTAGTGTTCTTGTAGGGTTATTTGTGTGTACATATGTACTTGTAAATATGTACCTACATATATTATCAGATTTCTTATCAATACTTTAGATCTTAACATCCACACTTACATTCAAAGCACATGCCAAAGCTAAACAAACTTATTATGGACAGAGAAACTATAAATTCCCATGATCGTATGAAAAGAAGTTCAGTCAAAGAAGCCGGACATAGTTAAATAAATAAAATCTGTAATATAAACAAATTTCTTGCAGCCAGACTTAAAGGCTGGACAATTATAAGCATGACAAAATAACCAGCAACCTTGAGTATGAAAATATACTTATATGCATATAGGATTAGGGAGTTCAGATATATGATGATATATTATAGCACCAAATCTCGATACCGAAAAAAATTTATTTCTACGTACATAAAACTACTAGCGTTAGAAAATTATACGCACACACACATACCCCAGATTTCATCTAGGGTTAATTCAAATTATTTCAACAACACCCCGCCCCTCACAAATCACGGCCAACCTTAAATTCCTACAGATATACATACAAAAATTCTCACGGTCATTCCTACAAACAACACGGTCAACAACACAAATCACGATCAGCCTTAATCTCCTACAGACATACATATGTATGTCATATGTATCCCATGGATACATATTACTCGTACAACAACACCCTCACCTACCCTCAAATCACTGATAGCCTTAAACTCCTACAAACATACATACACACAGATTCTCACAGTTACATATCACTACACCAACCTCACCTACCCTAAATCATGATCAGCTTTAAATTCTTACAGGAATACATACATATACACGTAATCGATCTAGCTCAACTACATCACACACCCTGTCAATCACAGCCTCACACAAATTCCAACAGAGAGAGAGACAGACATTCATACATACGCGCAATCCATCTACCTCAACTACATTCCGTCCCCTCCCAATGCAGCCTCGCTTAAATTCCCACAGACTGACACATCGACAAATTTCCATAGATACATATTACTCGTACAACAACACCCTCACCTACCCCAATTCACTATAAGCCTTAAACTCCTACAAACATGTAGACATACATACACGCAGTCGATCTACCTCAACTACATCACACCACCTCCCCATAACAACCTCACTTAAATTTTCCCAGACAGACACATCCACAAATTCCCATGCATACATATTACTCGTACAACAACACCCTCACGTACCCCAAATCACTATAAGCCTTAAATTCCTACAAACTAGCAAAGACTGTATACACGCAGTCGATCTACCTCAACTACACCACGCCACTCCCAATAACAGCCTCACTTAAATTCCCACAGACAGACACATCCATAAATTCTCATGGATACATATTACTCGTACAACAACACCCTCACCTACCCCAAATCTCTATAAACCTTAAACTCCTACAGACTTGCAACAACTGCATACACGTAATCAATCAACCTCTACTAAATTCCCTTAAATTCCTACATTAGCATTAGAAATAATGCTAGGAACACAACTGGGACGAACGACGAATTTTTCGGTGCGAACTTTCGTCATAAAAAATAAAACACATGAGTGCATATGAAAATAAACACAACACCGCCGTACAAGGAAATTCGTCGTGCTTGACGAATTCTGACATAGATTTATTTCTAAGAGTCTGAACACAATGTACCGATAATTTATTGCGGTGCGGTTTTTCATACGATTTTGAAGTAAAAAACCGCAGTGCGGAACGGTATAAAATTAAAATCTATTTTATTTTCTCTGCGGACTTTTTTATTCTCTCAATTTTTGACTCTCTTTCTCTTTCTAATGTTGCCATAGTTTTTGAATAATTGGCGGCGTTCACAACATTACTGTGAATAAAAAAATTATTTTGAAGCTCAAAAACGTTTGTCATAAAATATAAAAGATTAAAAAATATATCAAATATATCTGCCAATGTATCAGTTCTCGTTGTACCTTCATAGTGAACAGAAGTATTAGCGGAATTTCTTTTTACATATTAAACCAAAAAAAACCATACAAAAAAAATATTTGTAGTACATAATATTTGTTGTACATTAACTTTGATAAACAAGCTATTTTTGCTTTGCTAATATTTTTTTTTTTACATAGACAGTAATAACTAAAACAAAAAAAAAACAAAAACAACCGTAAACAAAATAACTTAAAGTGCCCTTGAGGAATACACTTACAAAGTGCCCTTGAGGAATACTTTATATGAGTACCTCGAAAACAAATAATTACGAAGTCAGTGATAACGGCAGAAATGCCTATCTTACTGTGAGCTCTGATGATCTTAATGATAACAATAAAAATAACAAATTTGATGATAGACTTACTGTGAGTTCTGATGATCTTAATTTAAAAAAAATAAATAAAAAACTTGATGACAGACTTTTTTTAACGGCTAAGCCAATTTTTCGTCAGCAATCAACTTCGCTTTGTCCAATGTCAACTGATTCGTTAACATTACAGTTGCCTACTACTTCGTCATTTAAATCAGCGATATCATCCGATTCATCACTTACCCAATTAGTCACTGAAAATAAAAAAAGCCCAAAACCCAAGGTCCAAATTGGAATGGACCGATATATTATTGTGGGAAAGCGCGGGCGAAGCCCTAATTCTACTAAAATTGCATCTGCTTCAAAGGTATCTAGGGATAACAGCGCATCATCTACTAATCGTTTTCAAATATTGCAAGATGACAACGACACACCTGATTTATCCGCGAAAAAAACCTCCAAGCCGCCACCAATATATTTGAGAGAAAAAAATTCAAACGCTCTTATTAAGAAATTAATTTCGGTAATTGGTGAGAATAAATTTCACATTGTTCCAATAAAACGTGGCAATATCGATGAAACGAAAATTCAAATTTATGACGAAAAAGATTTCCGCAAAATGGTTGCTGAATTTGAAAAAAGTAAAACAAGTTTCTACACATACCAGCTTAAGAGCGCTAAAGGCATGCAGATCGTATTGAAGGGCATAGATTCTTATGTTGCCCCCGAAGAAATAAAAGATGCACTCGTCCTCCAGGGATTCAAGGTAAAAAATGTGTCCAATATAATAAATAGAGAAAAGATTCCCCAACCCCTATTTCGTGTTGAACTTGAGCCTAATGATATAAAATTGAAAAAAAATGAGACGCATCCAATTTATAATTTAAAATACCTCTTGTACCGAAAAATCACAGTTGAAGAGCCACATAAGCGTTCAGGTCCTGTACAGTGCCATAATTGCCAAGAATATGGCCATACAAAAACATACTGCAATTTACCCTCTGTTTGTGTTGTGTGCGGCGAATTACACGGCACCGCTAGCTGCAACAAACCAAAAGATCAAAGTGATAAAAAATGCAGTAATTGTTGAGGTAATCACACCGCTAACTACAGAGGTTGTCGTGTGTACTCTTTGGTAAAGAAGACTATGGTGCAAAAACCTAAATTAGCTCCAGCTCAATCAGCAAACGTTTACTCTGCCACTTTTCAGCAAATGAGCCAACCAGTTACTTCCCGTGTATCGTATGCAGATGCTGCTAAGGCTAGTTCTATTCCGACACAAAATGTTTCACCGCAAAATAATTCTACAAATACACACTCAAACTTTAATTATAATCGCCTTGAAGCCACTATTGAAAATCTTGTGCAAACTATAAACAATTTTACAACAAATATGACTAGCATGATGCAAGAAATGTTGCGAATGCAGAATACTCTGCTTCAAGCAATACTTAATAAGCCATGAACACGTTAACAATATGTTTCTGGAACGCAAACGGCATTCGCCAACATAAAAATGAACTTGAGCACTTCCTCACGGAAAAAAATATTGATATAATGTTGGTCTCTGAGACTCATTTGACTTCGAGAAGCCTTTTTAAAATTTATGGCTACACCTTATATGATTCAAAGGACCCGAGAGGAAGAGCATGCGGTGGATCAGCAATTTTAATAAAGTCAAGACTCAAGCATTATTTTATTGACAACATTTGTGAAGAACATTTACAAGCAACGAATATTTGTGTCGAACATTTTTGCACTAATTTTGTCATATCATAAATTTATTCTCCTCCTAGATTCGCAATTACTGAGGATCAATACGAGGATTTTTACAAATCTCTGGGTCCTTGTTTCGTAGCAGCTGGCGACTATAATGCTAAACACACGTTCTGGGGTTCGCGTCTTATTACACCCAGAGGTCGAGCGTTGTTCAATACAATTTCCAAAATGGGCTTGGATGTCATTTCAAGTGGGGAGCCCACTTATTGGCCTACTGACATACATAAAATTCCGGATGTAATAGACTTTGGCGTTATGAAAAATATCTCTAGGGATTTAATTCAAATTGAAGCTTCTCTAGATCTCTCGTTCGATCACTCTCCCACGATCGTTACAATTTGTAGCCCATTAAGAAGTGATTTACCTCACCCATATGCGAATTTGATAAATCGTGTAAATTGGCTGCGATTCAAAAAATATCTTAGTAGTCATTGCACGGAAAACATTACACTAAGAACACCTGATGATGTTGAATCTGACATTGCCAATTTTAACGAAAATATTAAGCAGGCTGCTAAACATGCCACTACCTCCTATCCGCAGACTGGGTTTAATAGACTATATTCTACAGATATTGAACGTCTCGTATGTGAAAAAAGAAGAGCTAGAAGGGAATGGCAACAGCACAGATCACCCCAGAATAAAATTAGATTTAAAGAGTGCACTAAACGACTCCAAGAGCTGCTTGCACATGAAAAAACTGCATCTCTTAAAAACTATCTGGAAAATCTTGATGTCACACCAGCATCTGATTACTCTTTATGGCGTGCTGCTAGAAAGCTTAAAACACCCGTTGAGTTTAAACCACCTCTGCGCACATCTACCGGAGGTTGGGCAAGAAGCGATACTGAAAAAGGTAACATATTTGCTGCCCATTTAAAATACGTATTTACCCCAAACACATGTACTGGTGTAATTGATTTGCCAAATGTAGTCGCACTACCCCCTCAACAAATAAAGTTTAAGACTCGTGATGTGCAAAAACTAATTTCTGAACTCAACCCAAAGAAAGCTCCGGGTTTTGATGGAATTAGTAACCAGATGCTAATAAAGTTGCCTCGTATTGCAATTAGAATACTGTTATTTATTTTTAACGCCATTTTACGACTGCAGTATTATCCAAATAGCTGGAAGCTTGCCATTGAACAAACTCATAGATTGGTCCAATTTATAAGAAGAACATTTGAAGAAAAGAAGTATTGTTCTGCGCTGTTTATCGACGTTTCTCAGGCATTTGATAAAGTGTGGCATGAAGGCCTAATTTTAAAATTAAAAACATACCTGCCAATAAACGTTGTAAGTCTTTTGAAAAGTTACATTACTGCCCGGAAGTTCACTGTTGTGGAAGGAGACTTTATGAGCATGCCTGAAACTATCTCATCCGGTGTGCCACAGGGGAGTATACTGGGGCCAGTTTTGTATTTTATTTATAGTTGTGATATGCCTTTGAGCAGCAATATCCACACTTCCACATTTGCTGATGATACAGCCTGCCTTAGTATGCATGAAAATCCTTACGAGGCATCCCGATATCTTCAAGAACACATTACCCAGCTGGAACTATGGTTAAACTTATGGAGAATTAAGGTAAACGAACAAAAGTGTGTTCAAGTAACATATACATTACGAAGAGATACGTGTTTACCCATTCGGATTAACAATCAAGTTGTCCCTCAACATACTCATGTGAAATATCTTGGTATACACCTTGATCGACGGCTTACTTGGAAACACCACATTGACTCTAAGTTAACCCAAATGAAATTAAAATTAACTCAGGTACATTGGCTGATTGGTAGAAATTCAACCCTCAGTCTAGATTGCAAACTTTTGATATACAAGTCACTTTTGAAACCGATATGGTGCTATGGAATTCAGCTATGGGGTACTGCTTCAGCTTCCAATGTCGAGAGAATCCAACCAAGGCAAAATAAAATTTTGCGATTAATAACATCGGCTCCATGGTATATAAAAAACTCAAATATACATCGTGACTTAAATATGCCACTAGTGACTGAAGAAATTGCAAAAAACGCTGGCAAATATTTAACAAAACTCGAGTCACATCCTAATCCGCTTGCTCGTAATATTTTGAACTTTACTGGACACATCCGCCTAAAAAAGAGGGATACAAGGGCTCTTATACTCAACACTCCAGATGGGACTAACTGAAAAATAATTTTTATTTTTTATTTATTTTTTCTTCCTTTTGTTTATCACTACTTAAATATGTATTATTTATAACTATCTCTAAATTTATGTCCGACAGTGGTCGGGCCTAATAATTATATTTTAGATTTAAGATTTGAATACTTATTGTTAGTTCATATAGGAAGATACAATAAATAAATATCATGTATAAAAAAAAAAAAAAAAATCTGCCAATGTATAAAATGTTAACAATTTCTTGTTTTTAGTTACTGCCATTACAAAATATTACACATATATGTATGTATATATACATACATATGTATATATGTATGTTCCCGTCGTTCCTATAAGGAGCATAAGTCCTCCATTACAAAATATTAAACAAATAGTAAATTTTTTAGAAAATTTTATAAAAATGTAGCCACGAAAAAATTAATAGAAATTTAACCAAACACTGACAAGTACTGCCGTAGCCGTCTTCCGTTGTATTATGTTTATTGTTTTCTCCCGCAACGAGAAATCGCACCGCACCGCAAACATTGTGTTTAGACTCTAATTTGTACGCCGACGAACGACGAAAAAACAGTTTTCTCTAACTCATTCTCTGTCTTTGTACAATTAACAACCAACTTTATCAAATATAAGAGAGGAATTCGCTGCGCACATTCGTCGTTGTTGTGCTCCACACGACGAATTTACACAGCGAACTCTTATCGACGAATTCGCCGACGTGGACGAAATTCGTCGTTCGTCCCAATTGTGTTCCTAGCATAACTTTCATGTTTTTCCCGTCGGAATTATGAAAAATTATTTTCCCGTCGGCATTTGAAAAAAATAAAATCATGTTTTGCTGTCGGCATTTGAAAAAAAAAATAATCCTGTGTTGCCGTCGGCATTTGAAAAAAATGAAAATCATGTTTTACCGTCGGCATTAGGAAATATAATCTTGTATTGCTGTATGCATTATTGGTATTAAGAACAAGTAAGAGTGCTATATTCGGCTGTGTCGAATCTTATATACCCTTTACCAACGTATGTATATGTAGTATACAGATACATAAATAAGTACATACACACATATTTGTTTTGTGATAAAATTTATAATTATTTTTTGTTATAGTGCAATTTTTAGTAAGTGACTCTCGGTTTTTTTCGACTAAATAATTTGTTTGAGTAAAGATCTTCCTAAAACGTCAAATATTTTTCACTGAAAAAAAATTATTTTTGGTTATTTGTCTACCCAAACTTTTTTTCCACTTCCAACCCTGGAATAATTTAAATTTTTCTGGTTTTAATATGAGTTCAAATTTATTTCTTTCTAAAATATTGAATATATTTAATTACCAAAGAAATAAATAGCTTTATTTACTTAGTTTTATATATAAAAAAAAACTGTACTTTTCCCAACCCTGGAATCATCCTTTTAAATTTTTTTGGGTCGTTATACCAATTTTGTTCTTTAAAAAATATATAAAATATGTTAAGTGAACAAAGAAAAAATTAAATAAGGAAAATACTAGTTTTATTTAGTTACTTTAATATCAAATAAATTCAGTAAAGTGCGACTTTGACTCGCGCACGAAGGGTTCCGTACGTTAATTTTTCAGCATTTTTTTAATTTGGCGATTTTGGCTTTTTTTCAGTTTAAAAGATTTTTTTTTATTTGTCGCTTTTTTTCGTTTTAACGATTTTTTCCGGTTTTTGGCGTTTTTCCCCATTTTGGCGAATTTTTCTTATATTAGCGATTTTCCGGTTTTTCGCGATTAATTTTATTTTTAGAAATTTATTTTAACTTTATTTTTATATTTTGGAATTTTTTAGTTTTACCGTTTTTGAAAATTTCAATTTCTTACGGTTTCCAAGATACAACATGTTGTCCAAATTACATAGTCAAAATTTCATTAGCTGATAGAATACCCTTTAATTTCGATTTTTTAAATTTTAGTGTTAATTATTGTAGTCTGTATAAAAATACACTAGCTTTACATATTTCAAGTGTATATACAATTGTATGTATATTGCATGGAAATAACATTTTTCGTTGCTCGTTTTGAAACACCCTTTAGTTTTTAATTCTCGTGTATTTATTGTTGTAGCGACCAAAGGTCTACACAGTCTGTCCAAATTTCAGGTCCGCAGCTCTTACGGTTTAACAAAAAGAAAAAATAGTTTGTCCTAGTTATTTTCTAAACAAAAAAATTAGTTTTCCAACCCTGGAATCATCCTTTTAGATGTTATATATATATATATATATATATATATATATATATATATAAAGTATGTTAAGTGAACACAGAAAAAAAGGAAAAAATCGTTTTATTTAGTTACTTTAATATCCAGAAAAAAGTTAAAAGTTTCCAGCTCTGGAGCTGTTGTTTTTAATTTTATAATTGTCTACACCAAAGTTTTCTTTCCAAAACGTACAATATATATAATTTATAAAGAAACCAAAAAAATTAATTAGACATAGTTGCTTTTATATATCAAACAAAGTGTAAGTTTCCCAACCCTGGTATCGCCATTAATTATTTTTCTGATCTTTTACACAAATCTCGTTCTTTTAAGAATATAAGATACGTTTAATTTATAGGAAAAAAGGAAAAATTTGTTTAGTAAGTTACTTTTATATAACAAACAAAGTTCAAGTTTTCCAACCCTGGAAACGTGTTTTGAATTTTTTTTTTAAATTTAAAATAACAATTTTTTTCTTACTAAAGTATAAAATAAGTTTATTTATTAAAAGAAAATAAAAATTAGCCTTAGTAAGTTACTTTTATATAACAAAAAACTTAAAGTTTTCCAACCCTGGAAACGTCTTTTTAATTTTTTTATTTTTTTAAATTTGAAATACCAATTTTATTCGTACTGAAATATAAAATAAGTTTATTTAACAAAAAAATCAAAAAATTTGTGTTATCTAGTTACTTTTACATGGCAAAATCAAGTTTAAGTTTTCCAGCTCGATTTTTCTGATTTTCAATACCCATCTAAGTTGGACCATTCCAGATACATCAGTCCAAGAACGAAGTCTCTAGCTTTTCTGGGAGCTTCGGAAAACCGATTTCACGTACACCAGACGGACGGACGGACATCGCTTATTCGTCTTCCCTATTCATAAGGACCCAGAATATATGTATATATTTTTTTGGTCGCAAATTAATATTATGGAAATTACACACGGAATGAAAAACCTATATATACCCTTTTCGATTTTTGGTAAGGGGTATAAAAATTATTTCATGATTTTCCCGTTGGTACTAGGAAAAATCATATTCATGATTTTCCCTTCGTCATATACATATATACATTACAAAACATACACACATACAAATTCCTACGGTCATAAGAAAGCGGACTTATTGAATCACTCTCGTATGTAGTAAACAAACAAAATTCCCTATATAAACAAAAACTCCTTATGTGAAAAAAAATTTCGGCGGTATCAAATTTCACAAATTTCCAAGAATTTTACAATTTTAATTACCCAAATTTCAAAATTTTAATTGGTCCAGAAGTTCAATACTACTATCGTTAACACTCAAAATTTTAATACAAAAAACAACTAAAGGATTTAAGAATTCAATTACTATGTCATCATTAATTAATTTGAAATATTTTGTGTGTGCAGAAGAAACACTTACATACAAATGTTCTCATTTTAAAGGAATAATGGCATGTTTCTACATTACAAGTAACGCAAAAATTTTGTTCATATGAGTACAAAAGTTGGCTTTGGGTTTCCATAAAACAAGTGCAAACTTTTACTAAGTAAAAAACGTAATACTTTTTATAGCTATTGCTATTTATGGCGCGATACAGGGGTTAGAAAATGATTTTCGTAACAAAATCAATCGACACTATTACAGTTATAAATTTGTTTTTGTTTTGATTTCTTTGTACTTAAAAGCAGCCTACGAAAATAAACGAAATAAATTGTTTGAATTTCTTTTGTTTCGTTCTTTGAAGTGAGTGAAAAAAAAACCAAAAACAATGAGAAACATTGCTCAATTTGTTTTTGTATTGTTTTTTTTCCCAGATAACAAACTAGAGAACACGGCTGATCGACTATAAGCCGGCTAACAGCTGCCACCGGGCATAAGCAATATATTAATTTAATAGTGCGCCGCTAGAAAATATAATAATGGTATATAAATGGAAACGTTTTGAAATATTTGCGGAAAAAATTTTCATCATCACATAATATAATTTAATTGCATTGTATTTAACACATTAAGTTTGTTTTATACTATGTTCACAATTATGTTTATAAACATTTTTAAGACAAGTGTTCTAAGAACTAAACACATCCCTTCACATTATAATTGAGATGTTTAAGGTTAACGTTTTGTGAATAAATTATTTTTTTTGTAAGAAATTTCGAACAATTATGCTTTTTGTTTGCTTTATTATTTTAAAACAACAAATGTTTTTGTAAATAATTTAGTATTTTTTAAGCAATTATTGTGTTCCAAATAATTTGTTTAATGCTCCGCCATTTAATAACAACACAAATTTGCTAGATTTATCAAAAACGCATTGAACATACTCCATTTACGTGTTTATCGATGCGTTTAATTTTAAAACTTGTTATCTGAGATGCTTAACAAAACAAGTCAATGTATGGTAAAACATCAACAAATTATTGTATTTAAGGTCTTAAAGCCGAATAGGACGTTACACACATAAGTGTAAACATAGAATTATATAGCTAAGTAGCAATTGCTATAACCGGGTGTCCTAAGACACCTCTCTTCTTTTTTATTTTATTTTTTCTACATAACAATTCCAATTGTATCTAATGTCAAATACAGACAATCAAAAAAATGTACTTGTGTGGAAATTTAAATAGGTTTTTATTCACTAAAGAAATTTAATGTCCACATAATCGTCTAATTTGACCATTATGGAAACTGTTAACATAAATACAAACATTCTTACACTATATACCATATATTTTCATCGCAACTTTTCTTTCAATTTTGTTCACATAAATTTGTTCAAGGAAAGTAATAATAGGTTTGTGCGAGTATTTGAACCTTTTTACTGGGCTTCGCTGTATTATATTGAATTTTGTTCGCTTATACAAAATCTTGAGTGAGTAACTTGAGCCTGAGGAATTGGAAGTTCTTACTGAATAAATGGTTGTGGATTTTATTTTTAGGTAAATTATTGACTCGTTTTCAGCCAGCATATTTAAAAAAAAAGAGTATATATCTGTTTTATGTATATGAAATATATTTTTTATATCTCTAATACATTTTTCCACATTTCAAATCTATTGAAAGATATTAAACCCCAAGGTTCCATCATATCCGTAATTTTAAAGTTAACTAAGCATTGCACCTTATTGTTATTGGCGACTTTGCCCCGAAAGTCAGGCGTATTGTACTAATTAACGAAAAATTTAGCTTGTTTTCTTTAATCAACTACAAATAGTCGAATTTGAAGTTGTAAAATGCCAACCACGATAAGGCCCATTATTTTGTTTCATATATAAATTGCTGTACTTTGAAGCACATTTCAATGTAAAGTTTTTTGTTCAACATTACCTTTGTTCTAATTGTATTCAAAGCAAGAAGATTGAGAGCATTTCCATTAAATGCTGCAAATTAGTAACCACCTGACGATATGTGTACATATCGTATATAATGGATTAAATCCGTCTTTTTTATGTTGATTTAAGCAATTACAATAATTTTAACTACTTAAAAGACATGAACGTAAAAGCTTTTTCTATTATTTGAGCCAAATCTTAATGTTTTTACAATTTTTGAAATAAATATAATATCCCGAAATAAGTGTGTCACTGATGTTATTAATTAAAAATCTATGATGCAGCCTCTTTTGATTTATCCAACGTCTTTTATTGCTTTATTCAGTTATTCAATTTTGCCTGAAAAATAAACGAACTGACATAATATTGAATTGTAATTATTTTGTATGATTTTCTCTTAGGGCTGCCATTCAATAATGCTTCTAGTATGGAAAAAAATTAACTCAAATACCAAATTGTATACCATGGCAATAATGAAATTAAATATACAAAAAGTGCTACCAAATATAACGTAAGGTAGACAGATGTGTGTCAGATTTCCGTGAGCACCTGCCATTACGGCCTTATCTCACGGTGTCCTAGACACGGGTGTGGGTTAGACGCCAGACCAACGCCCCCACAGCACCTATAATAGTGTCTGGCTGACTGCGTCATACCAACCATAGCATTGATTTAACACTGGGAAGCCAAGACTATTCTCCCAGCATTTTTGGTAGCAACCACAGCCAGCACGATAATTCTCTGGCTTCCACGCTAAGGTGTTGTGTATACACTCATAGCGAAGTCCCCAAGAGAATATCTCAACCACTGCCGGCACAGCTCAACCACCCATCCGAAATGAACCCATGCCTGTGTCGCCAAAAATCCAGTGCCTACTCCATACACACCAAAATCATCCCTTCAACCCCGTGGGGTAGGACGAACTCGGCTTTTTAGCAAAGGATCCTGACCCGTGGCACCAGAAGTAGCCTCTGGTCAGACCTCGAAGTTCCACCATAAAGGCTTCACTACTACTATCTTTTGAACTCAGGGGCAGTTCTAGGTGATCATGCACCTAACTGACATCAACAGGAATCTGTCTTCTGTCGTAAGTTAGACAAGTGTACTATAAAAATTCATTTTGTTACGTACTCGCCTGTGTACCCCTTGCTTGCCTGAGGACTGACTTGTTATGTAGAAACAGGCCATAAATATTTTCATGAAATAATTTGTAATGTTCCTCTGCAGGTGTAAGCTTACCAGCGCTGGCGTTCACTGTATATCACTCCTTGCACAGTATCAGTAAACACTTTTCAACAAATTAAATTTCAACATTCGAACTAAGTATGTATGTAGATTCTACATTGCAGAAGAACGATAAATTTTCTTACAAACTGGCCCAGCAGTGTGACCAGATTTTAAAATAATATTAAGTTAATCACGTTTGAAAAAAAGCTAAAAAGTTACATTTTAGGCTAGAAAATAAAGCTAAACTTTTTTCCACTTCTTTGATCACTTTTCAATAGTTTCTTATTGCTAAACTAACGTTAAATATTACACAAACATATTTTTTATTATACATATAGAATATTTGCTTAATGAAATTATTTATTAATTATTATATTTTAGATTTAATGAAGAACAAAACAAAAACTTCCCCAAAATAATCTTAAAAAGTTTTTAAAAATGTAAAAACATTTAAACTAAAATACGAAAGCTTTTTAAGTGAATTAATGCTATTTCAGGTAAAGCATGGATCACACTATCTGCACAATGTACCGAGTTTCGTCAGATCAGTGAAATAAAGTCATAAGTAAAGATTTTGCTCTAATTTATCGACTACTTGAAATACAAGGACATAATTGCGCCACACTGCATTGGTAATAAGCCCATTTTGGCTTATTACTTATGACTTTATTGAGGTGGCCCGACGAAAATCGGTACATAGTGTTATCCAGGCTTGTGGCTATTTCAGGTTTTTGTTTTAAGTTAATTGATGCCGCTGAATGAACGTTCAACTCAAGTCAAATAATTTTATACCCAAAAAACTCAAAAAGTGTTTTGGCCACTAATATGAATTTAACTTTTTCCATTGGAATTCTAACCATTCTGCCATTATCTACTATTTTTCTTCTTTCCATTTCTGTTATAAAATTGTCGTATAATTTACATTTTGTACTTTTTGTAAACTATTTTACAATGCTAAAAAATTATAATTTTTATGAGTTGTTTATGTTTTTAATATATTTTTAGAGAACACGCAATTTAGACTAAAAAAAGGCTAAAAAAAGCTAAATGAGTTTTTAAAAAAAGCTAAAAAATAAGCTAAGAGCTAAATGAAAATTTTAAGGCTAAATCTGAAACAAATAAGCTAAATTTAGCTCAAAATAAGCTAATATGGTCACGCTGTGGCCCAGTAAAGAAAATATTTGGGCATGTAGCAAGTTTTAAATTACGTAATCAATGCAGAGTTTTTTACATGCATTGCTGAAAATAAATTTCAGTTTTCAGTCGTTAAGCAGCTCTGGGTCGAAGAACATCATTTCGCGTCATCGTAGTTATTTTTTAAGTGCGGTCGGGCTTTTGACTGTTGTTAGGCCTTTGAGAGTTTTTCGTCTCGCTCGCACTGGTTGACTTATCTGCTACGGATAACCGTATAATCTTGCGGTTTTTTGTGGAATGTCTTTAACAACCACGTTGCTACTTCCTATGTGAAGGCATAGGTCGTACATTCAGTCACGGAACTTTTTTTTGAAAATACTGTTAACAACATCTTGGGAATATGGTCTAGTTACTCCGCCCATATTCGTGCAACACCATACTATTCAAATTTACTTTGTATAGTATGTTACAATAAATAAATAAATATTTCAGTTAAAATTCTAGTTTGGATTAGATAAAAAACTCGGGTAAATTTACTTTAGTGTTATTATTAAAAACCTAAAAAGTGGTAGATTTTGCTCCGAAAGTTGTAGAGTTGAGTGAGAAACCCAAATGAGGTAGATCTACCACAAAAGTGGTAGAGTTGGCATCACTGGATTTCATACAAACAATAGATAGCAGAGAACAACAAGAAATAGCGTGAACAAAACTCGTATCAGTTAAGGCCGGGCACAATGAATCCGTCACACGTTAAACTTCGCCTTTTTCAACTGACATTAATGCAACGACGGAGAAGGCTTCTATAGGTCGATTTTCCATTTTATTTATTAAATTCAACTTTTTGTATTTATTTCGTTTATTTCTATTATTTAATTGTATTTTTGCTGCCACAAAGCACAAAAATCTAAATCGGAACATACCAAAAAACCAACCAATGTCTGTCAAACTACTCAACGTACGCAAAAAATTAAAAGTTGACCAAATTTTTTACTTTGCGTTAACGGACACGTAGTGAATGTAACCGACCTCATAAGAAACCATGTATTTCAACTTAGCTGTCAGTTGAAAAATGCGAAGTTTAATGCATGACGGATTCATTGTGCCCCGGCCTTTACTGATAACCACATACACAGAAACAAACATAACAAGAGAGACAAACTTATACTTGACACAGTGGGACAGGCAAAGCGTTTTTTAAAGCAAAATAAAAATAAATTAATATTAAATTCAGATAAGGGAAATAATACGGTGGCTATTATGAAAAACGAGTACGAAACAAAAATGAATAATATTGGTAATTAATGTAGGTAGAGGCGACTTAGAAAAGAACCTACGTCAAGTCTTCAAAATTAAAACAACATATTAATATACCTTCGAGAAGCCTTTTTAAAATTTATGGCTACACCTTATATGATTCAAAGGACCCGAGAGGAAGAGCGTGCGGTGGATCAGCAATTTTAATAAAGTCAAGACACAAGCATTATTTTATTGACAACATTTGTGAAGAACATTTACAAGCAACGAATATTTGTGTCGAACATTTTTGCACTAATTTTGTCATATCATAAATTTATTCTCCTCCTAGATTCGCAATTACTGAGGATCAATACGAGGATTTTTACAAATCTCTGGGTCCTTGTTTCGTAGCAGCTGGCGACTATAATGCTAAACACACGTTCTGGGGTTCGCGTCTTATTACACCCAGAGGTCGAGCGTTGTTCAATACAATTTCCAAAATGGGCTTGGATGTCATTTCGAGTGGGGAGCCCACTTATTGGCCTACTGACATACATAAAATTCCGGTTGTAATAGATTTTGGCGTTATGAAAAATATATCTAGAGATTTAATTCAAATTGAAGCTTCTCTAGATCTCTCGTCCGATCACTCTCCCACGATCGTTACAATTTGTAGCCCATTAGGAAGTGATTTACCTCACCCATATGCGAATTTGATAAATCGTGTTAATTGGCTGCGATTTAAAAAATATCTTAGTAGTCATTGCACGGAAAATATTACGCTAAGAACACATGGGCCCAATTCACAATCTTGTGCAAATGGTCT
Organism: Tachina lurida; assembly: GCA_944452675.1. NCBI lineage: Eukaryota > Metazoa > Arthropoda > Insecta > Diptera > Tachinidae > Tachina > Tachina lurida. The sequence continues at coordinate 42,696,727 of OX101755.1, read as the reverse complement.
TGCATCGTTGCATGTGCAAAACGGTATAGTATATGCATACTCACCACTTAACAATTCTTAGTGGTGAGTATCAATATACTATACCATTTTGCACATGCTATGATGCAAGACCATTTGCACAAGACTGTGAATTGGGCTATGATGATATTGAATCTAACATTGCCAACCTTAATGAAAATATTAAACAGGCTGCTGAACATGCTACTACCGCCCAACCGCAGATTAGGTTAAATAGAATTTATTCTACGGATATTGAACGTCTCGTAAGTGAAAAAAGAAGAGCTAGAAGAGAATGGCAACAGCACAGATCACCCCAACTTAAAATCAGATTTAAAGGGTGTACTAAACGACTCCAAGAGTTGCTTGCATTTGAAAAAACTGCATCTCTTAAAAATTATTTGCAAGGTCTTGATGTCACACCAGCATCTAATTACTCTTTGTAGTGCGCTGCTAGAAAGCTTAAAACACCAGTTGAGTTTAAACCACCTCTGCGCACATCTACAGGAGGTTGGGCAAGAAGCGATACTGAAAAAGGTAAAATATTTGGTGAGCATTTAAAATCCGTATTCACCCTCGACCAATAAAATTTAAGACGCGTGATGTACAAATATTAATTGCAGAACTCAACCCGAAAAAAGCTCCGGGTATTGATGGAATTAGTAACCAGATGGTGATGAAGTTGCCTCGTATAGCTATTAGAATCCTGTTATTCATTTTTAACGCTATTTTACGACTGGAGTATTATCCAAACAGCTGGAAGCTTGCCAAGGTTAAAATGATTCCAAAGCCGGGCAAAAATCTTATCAAAGCTGAGTCATATAGGCCAATAAGTTTACTGTCAACAATGTCAAAGCTCTTTGAAAAGTTACTCATGATAAAATTGTTCCCAATTCTAACTGATAATGAGTGCATACTGGATCATCAATTTGGATTTAGAAGTCAGCATAGCACCATTGAACAAACTCATAGATTGGTTCAATTTATAAGAAAAACTTTTGAATAAAAAAAGTATTGCTCTGCGCTGTTCATTGACGTTTCTCAGGCATTTGATAAAGTGTGGCATGAAGGCCTAATTTTAAAATTAAAGACTTACCTACTAATAAACATTCTAAATCTGCTGGAAAGTTACATTATTGCCCGGAAGTTCACTGTTGTGGAAGGATACTTTATGAGTACGCCTGAAATAATCTGATCCGGTGTGCCACAGGGGAGTATACTGGGGCCAGTTTTATATTTGATTTATACTTGTGATATGCCTTTGAGCAGCAATATCCATACATCTACGTTTGCCGATGATACAGCCTGTCTTAGTATGCACGAAAACCCTCACGAGGCTTCCCGATACTTTCAGCAACATATTACTCAGCTAGAACTATGGTTAAACATGTGGAGAATAAAGGTAAACGAACAGAAGTGTGCTCAGGTAACATTTACCTTAAGAAAAGACACTTGTTCCCCCGTTACAATCAATAATCAAATTGTTCCTCAAAACTTACATGTGAAATACCTTGGTATACATCTTGATCGAAGACTCACATGGAAATACCACATTGACTCTAAGCTAACGCAAATGAAACTTAAACTAACTCAGATACATTGGCTGGTTGGTAGAAATTCAACCCTCACCCTAGATTGTAAACTTTTAATATACAAGTCGCTCTTAAAATTTATATGGTGCTACGGAATTCAGCTATGGGGTACTGCTTCAGCTTCTAATGTCGAGAGAATCCAACGAAGGCAAAACAAAATTTTACGGTTAATAACATCGGTTCCATGGTATATAAAAAATTCAAATATACATCGAGATTTAAATATGCCACTAGTGGCTGAAGAAACTGCAAAAAACGCTGGCAAATATTTAACAAAACTCGAGTCACATCCTAATCCGCTTGCCGGTAATATTTTGAACTTTACTGGACACATCAGTCTAAAAAAGAGGGATACAAGGGCTCTTATTCACAGCACTCCAGATGGGACTTCCTGAAAATACTTTTATTTTTTTTATATTTTTTTCCTTTTGATTATCACTACTTATGTATTATATATAACTATTACTAACCTTATGTCCGACACTGGTCGGGCCTAATTATATTTTTATATTTAAGATTTGAATACTTATTGTTAGTTCATATATGAAGATACAATAAATAAAAATCATGTATTAAAAAAAAAAATATATTAATAGAACAACTTTTCAACATGAATCTTCTTAGTTAAACGGACAAAAATAGGTTCAGTACCAAAACTGCTATACCACCAAGTATTTATGGTCTCCCTAAATACATAAAATCTCTCGTCGTCCAATTTGCTCGTTAATAAACTCCCTGTCTTATAAATTGAGCAAATTCTTAGTTGAAACCTTGAAAAACTTGACAAAAGACTCAGTTTACAATTCTAAAGATGCTAATGATCTAAAAAACAGAATTACAAACGTCCCAATAAATGACAATGAAGTTCTTGTTTCGTTTGATGTGATTTCTCTCTTTCCAAGCATTCTCGTAAATCTTGCAGTGAAAACAATTGAGAAAAAATCTAATGCGTTTGAACAGTATACGAGGGTACCTAAAACTATTTTTATGGAATTAGTATAATTTTGCATAAAAGAAGGCAGATATTTTAAATACCAGGACAAATTGTATGAAGAAAAGAAAGGAATGCCAATGGGATCACCCGTCTCACCGATAATAGCGGATATCATTGTATCTGGGAAAAATGGAAAACAAACCAAAAATAATTATTAAATATTAATTTATATTTTTTGACAAAATTTTTGTTTTTATTTCTTATGTCATTTTTTCGGGCTATTTGTGGCCAAAAATTTTTCTTTAATAGGTATAAATAAAAACTACATCATTTTTCTTTAGTTTTTCCCACTGTTTCGTTTGTTTTTTGCAAACTTCTTCAAGGGTGGTATTTTATTAATTGATATAATTCAACTTGAAGATCTGTGATAATAGTATTAAGTAGACTATTCATTTTGTGTTGTGATGTACCAATTTATTTATTATAGCTATTGCTATTTATGGCGCGATACAGGGGTTAGAAAATGATTTTCGTAACAAAATTAATCGACACTATTACAGTTATAAAATTGTTTTTGTTTTGATTTCTTTGTACTTAAAAGCAGTCTACGAAAATAAACGAAACAAATTGTTTGAATTTCTTTTGTTTCGTTCTTTGAAGTGAGTGAAAAAAAACAAAAACAATGAGAAACATTGCTCAATTTGTTTTTGTATTGTTTTTTTTCAGATAACAAACTAGAGAACACGGCTGATCGACTATAAGCCGGCTAACAGCTGCCACCGGGCATAAGCAATATATTAATTTAATACTGCGCCGCTAGAAAATATAATAATGGTATATAAATGGAAACGTTTTGAAATATTTGCGGAAAAAATTTTCATCATCAATAATATAATTTAATTGCATTGTATTTAACACATTAAGTTTGTTTTATGTTTATAAACATTTTTAAGACAAGTGTTCTAAGAACTAAACACATCCCTTCACATTATAATTGAGATGTTTAAGGTTAACGTTTTGTGAATAAATTATTTTGTTTGTAAGAAATTTCGAACAATTATGCGTTTTGTTTGCTTTATTATTTTAAAACAACAAATGTTTTTGTAAATAATTTGGTATTTTTAAGCAATTATTGTGTTCCAAATAATTTGTTTAATGCTCCGCCATTTAATAACAACACAAATTTGCTAGATTTATCAAAAACGCATTGATCATACTCCATTTACGTGTTTACCGATGCGTTTAATTTTAAAACTTGTTATCTGAGATGCTTAACAAAACAAGTCAATGTATGGTAAAACATCAAAAAATTATTGTATTTAAGGTTTTAAAGCCGAATAGGACGTTAAACACATAAGTGTAAACATAGTATTATATAGCTAAGTAGCAATTGCTATAACCGGGTGTCCTAAGACACCTCTCTTCTTTTTTCATTTACTTATTATGCATATCTGTGTCGTGTTGTCCAGTTTTTATGATGATAAATCTAAAAATAAATAATTGACCACCCCTGAAGAAAAAAACAAACGAAACGTTGGGAAAAACTAAACAAAAATTATGTAATTTTTATTTATACCTATATGGAGAAAAATTGTTGACCACAAATAGGCCGAAAAAATAACATAAGAAATTATTAAATATGTTGATTATCTTTTCGCAGTAGTTGAAAGAGATAGTATTGAAAATATCTTACAAACACTACATTCGTTCAACGAACAAATAAAATTTACAATGGAAGTAGATCTTTCCAGATCAACTAGAACAGTTTTTTCGTCCAATTAATTTGGCTGATTAGAACCAATATTTTAATATTTTTAATATTCATTTTTAATACCTCTTGTTTTTTTCTGTAATATTTTTTGTTTATTTTACTCCAATATCATACTTACTTTTTGTTTTCAATACGACAGTATTAAAAATTGTAAATTTTAATTACATCATGTACACTACAATTTTTGTTTCTATTAGCATTGCGCTTCTTAAAATTCGACTTAATGGAATTTAACAGTAATGAGCGTGGAAGTTCCAAAGACATAACAATGAATATGGTCAGGATCCTCGCTAAGTATAAAAAAGGTCTTAAAGTTGTGCATATAAATGCGCAAAGCATTAATAATAAAGTTGACGAATTTAAATTTATTTTTGAGAACTCTGGCATTGATGTAGTTTGTGTTTCGGAAACATGGCTTTTAGAATCAACACCTGATAGATTGATATGTCCATATGGTTTTAAAGTTTTTAGATGTGATAGGGGAAGCCATGGTGGCGGTGTTGCCATATTCGTAAGAAATACTATTTCGTGCAAAATATGCTGCAAATCATCTATTGTGCTTAATTCAAATGAAGTGAGAATTGAGTTTATCTTTATTGAAATTTTATCATTTGGGAAAAAACTCTTAGTGGGTTGTATATATCGGCCCAATAGAAGAATAACATTTTTGCCTTTGTATTCTTCACTTGAACTCTTGCCTCACAATACGATGATATTATCATTACTGGTGACTTTAATTCCAATATACTAATGGAGACGAATCTTGCTGACAATATGTTGTCATTTGGACTTTATCCCGTAAATACTACATGTCCGACACATCATACATCCACAACTAGTACACTCATTGACCTTTACTTCGTGTCTAGTACCGCGAACATAAATTTATATGATCAGATATCTGCGTCATGTTTTTCCAAACATGACCTTATATTTTTAAATTATAACTTTATCGTTCATGATGTTGAGCAGAGTTTCAGTTACCGTGACTTTAACAGCCTAGATTTTAATAATTTATGTGAATATTCATCAAACATTGCCTGGGGTAATATCTATTTTATGCCAACTATTGATGAGCAGGCCTATTTCTTAGAACGCAACATTCAATACCTTTTTGATTTAACAATACCGATCAAACATAAAAATATATGACCTAAACATAAACCATGGTTTTCAGACACTATAAAAGAAGCTATACATCAAAGGGATTTGGCATATGCCAGGTGGAAAAGGTATAAAACTTTCGATATAAAATTGCAATACACAGCTGCTAGAAACAACGTTAATAAACATATAAGACTTGCTAAAACCGAATATTATTCCACACGATTCAGTACTGCAGTTGATTCTCGACAAACCTGGAATACTATTCGCGAAATAGGTATTGGCAAGCAGTTGAACAACATAGACATAAATGTAGATGCAAACATGCTTAATAAAACATTCACTAAAGCTCCTGTGATCCAAGCAAATCCGTTGTTTTATAATTTTTCCTCATCCGCCACAAATGTAGATAATGATGTAAACGATAATTATTTTAAATTTTCATGTATATCACAATTTGACGTTATGTCTACGTGTTCGCTAATAAAATCAAACGCAGTGGGAACTGACAACTTACATCCCAAATTTATGAGAATACTTATGCCTCTAATTCTCCCATACGTCACTCACCTTTTAAACAATATTATTACGTCTTCTACGTTTCCTTCAAATTGGAAACATGCAAAAATTATTCCTTTACCCAAAGAAAATGGTGAATACAGACCAATAGCCATCTTATGCTTTCTTTCGAAAATACTGGAAAAATTTTGTATAAGCAAATGATTTCATATATAAATATCAACAACATGCTTTTTGTTAAACAATCTGGTTTCCGCGAAAGTCATAGCTGCGTTACGGCTCTTGTTGAAGTAGGTGAACACATACGGCAGGGTTTGGAGAATGGGAACATAAATTTCTTGGTACTTCTTGACCACTCCAAGGCATTTGACACGGTAGACCATGCCACATTAATTAACAAATTAAAACACTTTTTTAGATTTTCAGCTACATCAGTTAAACTTATTTCATCATACCTTTCAAATCGAACACAATCGGTTCTTGCAAATAATATTTGGTCAGACAAATTAACACTTAAAAGGGGAGTGCCTCAGGGCTCTATCTTAGGTCCGCTTTTATTTTCAATATATGCAAATGACTTGCCAAAAATTCTTTCAAAGTGTAATATCCACCTTTATGCAGATGACATACAACTTACTTTAAGTATCGCAGCTGAAAACATTGCCACAGGTATCTCACAGTTAAATCATGAATTAAATCAAATTTATATCTGGGCTAATGCAAATGGGCTCTGTTTGAATCCTAAAAAATCTAAATGTATTGTAATCTGTAAAAAAGCTATAGATCCTTGTATTTCTGGGGATATCGTTTTAAATGGTGAGAAAATTGAAATCGTTAAGAGGGCAAAAAATTTAGGAATAGTTTTTAATAACCATTTAACTTGGACAGATCATGTAAACTCACTGGTTGGTCAATCGTATTTTAAGTTACGAGCGCTCTGGTCTACACAATACTTTACACCTATCAGAATTAGAATCTTGCTTGCCAAGACATATTTGGTTCCTTCCTTATTGTATGGATGTGAATTATTTGCAAACTGCGACTCTGTTAGTCGAAGAAAATTAAATGTTTTATTTAACAATATTATACGGTATGTGTATGGATTGAGAAGATCTGATCATGTTTCCTCTGTTTCTAAGAACCTTTATGGTGTAAGCTTCGATAGCCTGTTAAAAATCCGCACTCTGGTTTTTCTGCATAAAATAATACACACTCAAACTCCCAAATACATTTTTGAAAATATACGTTTTTGTCAATCGCCACGAAACCGAAACATTATAATACCTCGACATCAATACCTGGTCTCCGAATGGCAGTTTTATGTGCATGCCGCTAGACTTTGGAATAATCTTCCACTATGTCAGCAAATGAACAGCAACGCTAATAGTTTCAAAAGATTTGTAGTTAACTCTTTTAAATAAAAATGTGTAGGTAATTCTTTTATATTATATTATGTGCAATCTTCTAATATACATACATACATATACATTTGTTTTTTAATTATATTTTTTATATATTTTTATTAATTAACTCCTAATTCGAATGTAATAATTACAAATGCTTTTAATTTTTTATTTTTTTTTTACCAAATCCGTTTCTGTACTGTAAATATAAGATTAACTCTTGTTGTACAGGAAATTAACCAATAAGTAAATAAATAAATTAACCAAATTAACTTAAAAAAAAAAAAAAAAAAAAAAAAAAAAAATTAAGCTAAACTACCGTATCTAGATGCCATTATAACAAGACAAGATAATGCATTGAAATAAGATTGGTATCAAAAGCCAATAGCCCAATTCACAAACTTGTGCAAATGTTCTTGCATCGTAGCAAATGTGTTCTGGTAGAATCATAAACTCTTATTGCAAACATGCACGAAACATCATTATAAAAACCTCCTTTAATTTCATTAGTAGAGTTTTATCAAAGAATATAAATCATATAGAATGCGCATCTCATACAAGCTAAAATTTTCTATGCGGGTATTTGCAGTACTACCCGTCCAGCCAGTGTGGCCACAACTGAAAAAATTTTCAATGCTAAATGGGGCTTAAAATAATGCTAAAAATGCTAAAAAACTATTTGAAAATGCTGAAATATAATGCTAAAATTTTTTAATGATTTTTTAATAATTATATCGCTATAACGAAGAAGTATTTTATTTAATTTTAATTAAACAAAGTTGATTCAAAAGTTAAAACAACAATTCAGGAACATACAAAATACGAGTACAGTTGCTGAATTCATATAACCTCTTGTATCTTTGTACGATCGTATTAAATACAAAAGTGTAAAATTTGTTGCTGGTAATTTTCATATAAAAATTAAATACATAAAATAATTTTACACTTATATTTTATATGTATGTTTTAATGTATTAGCATGCCTGCTATCAACATAATGTGAAAGACATTTCAAAAATACTTTTTGCATTAAAAATGGATTACTTTACTCTTTAATTTTTTTGTACGTCCAGGAGCCGGATTCCGCAACGATGAATTTTGAAGTGTTCGACCCCGAAAAACATAACTTAGAATACTTATTTTTTTTCTTATTATTAGGTGTTTGACGTTTAAAATATATTAAAGCGGCTATTAGACGCTCATACTCGGTAAATGAGCATGACAGACTTTCGTACATTTCAATAAACACCTCTAAAAATGCGCGATCTAACCAAGTCATCTTTATCCTTTCCGTACTCTACGTTTCCATATGACATGACATTTCGTTGTAACTTGAAGTTATAACTGAGTTGTTAAAACAAATGCACTATCAATAATGTTATCACTTGAAAAAAGCATTAATTTGAGCAGTCTACACTTAACATTAACTTAAAGTTTATGTTAAAGTGAGCCATTTTATGCCAGGTGGAGACAGCAAGTTATGAAAACTCAAATGAAATTTGCACTGAGTTTGACAGAAGATCTATTAAAGGAGTATGATGACAAACACAAAAATTAAAATTTTTTTGAAGCTGAAAAACAATAATTTTATATCAACACAACATTCTCAAATACTAAATACGACAGCCTAATAGGCGCTTAGGACGTCTTATGCTGTTTACATGGTTTCCATCATCATACATTTGTACAAAAACGACAAAATACAATGAAATACATTAATTGACATAGGTTTTTACCTGTATAAATGGAAAAGAATATATGAAATTTATAAAATTAAAAATGCTAAAAAATTAATACAAAAATACTGAAAATAATGCTAAATGCAAAATAAAAAATTCACTGCTAAATCATAATACATAATGCTAAGTTTAGCAGTGAAAATGCTAAAAGGGTCACACTGCGTCCAGCATACGCACTCTCATTTCTTTGTATTTATGTTTGATTTTTATTATTTTGCTTTTTTACAGTCTCGTAGACAGCGTATGCTATGATCAGCGTTGCCGTTTTGGTTACTTGTAACCAAAATTGGTTACTTTTTTTCCAATGTGTACTTGTGTACTTTTTTCCATTTTGGTTACTTTTTTTAACACAAAATTAACAATTTTTATATGGTATTTAAATTAGAAGAGAAGATTATTTTTATAATATTCAAATCTGTTTTACATAATTAATTTTCGCTTACGATAAAATTTTCATTTTCATTTCATTTATTCATTCAAAATAGAAAAACCTAGCCTAATGGCCATAATCGGTTTCACTTATACTACTACAAAGATCTACATCAATTATCACTAAAGTGTAATATGTATGTAAAAAAATAACAATATTATGTAATAAATAATTTGTAACAATATTAAAATCTATATAAAAAAATAAATTTAAAAATATTTAGTATCGAATAAAATAGATAACATTACAAAAAATAAGAAATTTAAAATTCAACAGAATATTAAACAACTATAAATTTACTAATATTGAGACCTGGGGGTCGATTCTGAATTTATGATAAAAATGAAGTGATAAAAAATTTATCATATTCACTTCACTTGACAGTGAAGTAAAAAACTAAAATCAGAATCGCATTTTCAATGAAGTGATATTTTATTTTTCATTTTCACGATTTCACAGAAACAGAATCGACCCCCTGATACTCAACGTAGTGAAACACTACAAGGAAGAGCTACTCAGTCGTATCTCCTGAAATAGTTTCCTCTTGTAAGTGTTAACAGAACAGCTAAATGCCCTTAAAACAACCGGTAATTCGTTATAATCCCTTGCCACTCTTACGTAAAATTATCGCTCTAATAAGGTTGTTAGCCTAGGAATCCTCAATTGTCTATTTCTATGCGACCTACCAAACTCGACAGCCAGTATCTTAAAAGTTATAAAATATTTGGCATTTTGATAATTCTTAACTATGGATAGGCCCATAAAATTTTAATTTAAATAAAAAGGTCTATTTTCAATTAAATCTCACTTAGGATAAATATCGAAAATAAGGCTCAATACAAATACGAAACTTAGATGTAATAGCTTAAAATGTAATAGCTTAAAAACATTGCATCTGAAACAAAAAATGTGTGCATTTCTCACTATCAAACATAAATTTGTCTAATTTTCTTCCCGTTTTTTCATTCACTGCGAATCAATAGCGGGAACAAATGTTCCCATGAAATTCCCGATAGCAAATTTCTCCTCATGGGGAATGAAAATTTCATGGGTTCAAAAATTTCACATTTTATTCACGATAGGGGTGAATGTTTACAACGTCAAGTACTGGTGCCAGAACATTTTACAAAAAATCAGGAAAAATTGGCTAAAAAATCTGAAAAATCTGCAAAATAATTTAAAAAAATCGGGAAAAAGTCAATAAAAACACCTATATTTTGAACTGCTTTTCATTTTGTTTTCGAATTATTAACCGACTTCAATTAAGGAGGAAGTTATATGTTCGTCATGTATGCATTTTTTAATTAATTTGCGAATGAACATAAATTATCTTGCTGCATAAAAACATATGTCGATATTACAAATTCTTTAAAATAATGGGACATATGTGTGACTATTTATGATTTAGTGTGCGATATGTATATATGTATGGTATATTCATACATCTTTGCACAGATAAGCTAGAGTCTTTTTACCATTGTTATGTTGGTGGTATGGTTACTGCAAAATTAAATTTGTGCTACGGAGTAAAGAAAAACACGAAATATTGATGTTACACAAGCATTTCAGAAAATCTGCAAATTTCATTTAATAATTTTTTCAATGAAAAATCAGCAAAATGCAGAGAAATCTGCAAAACTGGCAACAGTGACGACAAGCTGCAGCAAGAACTCCAACAAGCCCTATTTATCAGGTCAACGCAATCGTCCTGATGATATTCTGTGTTTTCTTGTTTAAGCTGTCAAAAGTTATTTTGCACCATATACTTTAGTTCATGTTTGTGTGTGTTTCTGACAACTTAAACATAAAGTTGTTTATTGTATTGCTATGTTTTTGTAGAGTTGCGTTGACCTGATAAACAGGCCTTGAACTCGAAGCTCTGTCGCTGTAGCGTACAGTGTGACCGTTTGATCGACTAAAGTAGCAAATTGCCACTTTTTCGATTGCCTTGCCTCTTTTTGTCCCCCTTTTTTTAAAGTGAATTATATAATAATACATTAAAAATAAGAACTTTAATGTAGTTGTGTCGATGTTTTTAATGTTGCCTTTATTTTTTTGATAAATCCTCCCCTATTTGGTGCCACTTTTTGAAAAATGTCATCGGTCACCCTGGAAGCGAATGCTCTCTCTCTGCGTGTTTGCTTGCGCTTTATACTTTCCCCCCGCATCTGAAGCGTAACAAAAAAATGTTTAATTTTTTAGCTCAGATGCGCATTCTATATAATTTATATTCTTTGGTTTTATTCATGGGTGGCCAGTCGTTTCATCCAAAAAACAGAAACAAAATTAAAAAAAATTAACTATTTTGAGATATAGATTTTGCTCCTTAAGCTTAGAACTTTGTGCTTTCGGAGTTACTATTACAACAAGTAAACCGTTAACCTAACGCTTAAACTTTGCTTTCGCCATCTTTCTGACGAATGCATTTTACATTCGTTATCTAAGAGCCTTGGTCTGCGAACCCACAAACTCCGTATTTGTCGTGTGCACACAGTTAGAGTTGACATTGCTCACCTGCCTGTCTAGACCTAACATAAAAAGGACAAGATTTAGCCTAACTTCAAGTTACAACATGAATTTATGTATGTCCGGTGGCAACACAGAATTATAATATAACCGAGGGCTGACTTGAATTTTTTTGGTTGAAAAAAAGGTAGAATTTTGACATTTTGTAATGGAGAGGGGGTGGAAAAGAAGAGAAAAAAGATGGCAGTTTTCGCGCAAATCCAGAAGGCTCGATCACAAAAATAAAGAAAAGATGGCGAGTGAATATAAAAAAAGGTTTTAAAAGAAAAAAATATGGCGAGCGCGTGACTATAAAGTGCAAGTCTGCAGATGGCGTAGGATAAGAAAGGTAAGGTTATTGAAGTGTGCAAGTCAGGAGTGAAAAAGTATACTGTTAAAGAAAGAAAAGGATTCGGGCCACGCGCGACACAATATAAAAGGAGCAGAAAAGGTAAAGGTTTTTGATGAGAGCTAGTGAGAAGTGATTACAATGTGGTAAGAAAAAGTTGAAAGAAAATTTAATCCAGTGGGTTTTGTTAAGTGAGCATGGGATACAGTAAAACTAATAGCATATACCTACTTTTGCTTGAAATGCCCACTTTTGTGGAAAATTACACGGCGTTTGTCCAAAACTTACCTGCTGTGCCTAGACGTTCCTAAAAACTTACCTGTTGTGCCTAATCTCTACAAAACGTGTCCAAAACTTAACTGCTGTGCATAGACGTGCCTAAAAACTTACCTGCTGGGTCTAACTTATACCTGCAACTTGTGAAGAAATATATTAAAACCTAAAACCTATACTAAAAACTTAAGCTATGTACACACGGTTGTCAGATCTTACAATATTGTTAGATCAAGTGTATGGCAGATTGACAGTTCACACGGTTGTATCAAATTTGTCAGGAAATCTTACAATTTATTGCTAGATGATTGTATGACAATAAAATCAGCTGACAAAATCGTCAGCAAAAAAATTATAAGTTCACACGGTTGTCATATGCAAAAATTGCCAGACATTATTATGCGTTGCCAGACTCAAAGCGCTTGTTAGAAATTGTTAAATATCAATCGTTTGTGGTGGTGTTAAATGTAAAAAGTGAAAATATTAATTATTATGGACCATAAAGAAGCAACTGCAATGATTTTGGCTGCATATATTTTATTAAATATATTTTCTTTAAAATCAAGCGTGTACAGTGTTGCCCATAGAAATAATTCTCTTACAATGACGCCATTGTCAGATGCACGAACTTCGCGCATCTGACAATATTAAAATGTCTGACAAATAGCTGGCAATAATTTTACAATGTGTTCACACGATTGTAAGATGTCTGACAATTTGTTGTCAGCTGCTAGTCTTGCAATGGACTGACAATGATTTTTCTGGCAACGACGTCTGACAAAAATTGCCAGTTCACACGGTTGTAAGAAATTTTGAGCACATTTTACTGGCAATATTGTAAGATCTGACAACCGTCTGTACATAGCTTTACCAGCTGTACCTGAACGAGCCAAGAACTTACCTATAACTTACCGGAAGAGCCTAACTTGCTTGAAAGGCTGTGTCGTTTCGGAAAATTGTGTAACCTGCTAGAAAAATAATAGATATGCCTAGGTTTTTTATAAAAACTCACAAATTGTGTAATGAATTACCGGAAATTTACCTACATATAATTAATGTTTGTGATAACCTGTGTGAAAATTTAATTGATGTGCCTAACCTTCGAGAACACTTGCCTGCACAATGTGACCGTTGTGAAAACATTCCTGAGATTTGTCTGACCTGGTGTTAACGTGCCTAAAACTTACCTGACGTCCCCAGCTTTGATAAAAGACTGACCTGAAGTACCTGAAAAATCCAAGGTGAGAAAGAAAATCACGTACCCATGTTAATAAACGTCAAAACCTTTTTTTTTTTGTTAGACTTTTAGAAACAAAAATAAGAAAATGTCGTATAATTACTTAATGTAGAAAAAAATCGTTTCAAAGTTGTACGAAAAATAACAAAAATTCGTTTCAAAAAATATTTTTTCATACAAATTTCAAAACAAAAAAGAAAAACGTTTTTATTTACAAAATTTGCTCTTAAATCTGAAAGAATTCTTTTTAAAGTAAACTTACCGGCTAGAACTTAAAAAGAAGAGAAAATAAGAAAATTTCATTGGTTTGCTTAAGCTGAAAATAATTTTTTTTAGAAAAAACTTACCTGTTATACTTATACTGGAAACACATGCATATAAATAATTGTAAACATTTTTAAAATAATTTGTCTTAAAATAAATTAGACGACTTAAATTATCTTAAGATAATTTCATTAAGTGATTTATTTAGAAAACCATTTTATTCCCTAGATAAGAAGTTAAATTTACTTAGGAATAAAAGGTAGAAGGAATTCCTAAATGAGTTAAATCTTGTAAATTAACTTAAAACAAAACCAATCAATTTTGCTAAATTTAAGCTTTGTCAGATAAATTTGAATATTTTTGGTAAAATCAAAATCAAAGTATCCCTAGCAGATTTATTTTTCATATATATATTTATTTATTGTATCTTGAAAAATTAACTAACAATAAATAATCAAATCTTAAATCTAAATATAATTATTAGGCCCGAGCAGTACCGGACATAAACTGAGTGATAGTTATAAATAATACATAAGTAATGATAATCAAAAAGGAAAAAAAGCAAGTATATTTAAGCCGTCCCATCTGGAGTGTTGGGTATAAGGACCCTTGTATCCCTCTTTTTTAGGCGGATGTGTCTAGTAAAATTCAAAATATTACGGGCAAGCGGATTAGGATGTGACTCGATCTCAGTTAAATAATTGCCTGCGTAATTTGCTATTTCTTCAGTCACTAGTGGCATATTTATGTATATTTGAATTTATAATGTACCATGGTACCGATGTTATCAAACGTAAAATTTTGTTTTGCCTTCGTTGGATTTTCTAAATATTTGAAGCTGAAACAGTGTCCCATAGCTGAATTCCATAGCACCATATTGGCTTCAAAAGTTTGCAGTCTAGGCTGAGTGTTGAATTTCTGCCAATTAACCAATATATTTCAGTTAATTTAAGTTTCATTTGGGTTAACTTAGAGTCAATATGATATTTCCATGTAAGCCTTCGATCAAGGTGTATGCCAAGGTATTTCACTTGAGAATGTTTAGGAATATTTTGATTATTGATTCGAATGGAGGAACAGGTATCTTTTCTTAGGGTAAACGTTGTATGAACACACTTTTGTTCATTTACTTTAATTCTCCATAAGTTCAACCATATTTCAAGCTGAGTAATGTGTGCTTGGAGATTGCGGGATGCCTCATCGGGATTTTTGTGAATACTCAAACAGGCTGTATCATCAGCAAATGTAGAAGTGTGGATGTTACTGCTCAAAGGCATATCACAAGTATATATTAGATACAATACTGGCCCCAGAATACTACCCTGTGGCACACCAGAAGATATAGATTCGGGCACACTCATGAAGTCTACTTCCACAACAGTAAACTTCCTATCAACAATATAACTTTCCTAAAGCTTTTGTATGTTTATTGGTAGGTCTGTCTTCAATTTTAAAACTAGGCCTTCGTGTCATACTTTATCAAATGCCTGAGAAACATCAATAAAAAAGGCAGAACAATACTTTTTTTCTTCAAATGTCCTCTTTACAACTTGAACCAATATATGCGTTTGCTCAATAGTGCTATGCTGACTTCTAAAACCAAATTGATGGTCCGGGATGCACCCACTATCAGCTAAAATTGTGGACAATTTAGTCATGAGCAGCTTTTCGAAAAGCTTTGAAATTGTTGAAAGTAAGCTTATAGGCCTATATGACTCAGCCTTGGCAAGATCTTTGCCTGGCTTTGGAATCATTTTAATCTTGGCAAGTTTCCAGTTATGTGGAAAATACTGCATTCGTAAAATGGCATTCAAAATAAATAGCAAGATTCTTATTGCAATATGAGGCAAGTTCATCAGCATCTTGTTACTAATGCCATCAATACCTGGAGCTTTCTTCGGGTCGAGCTCAGCAACTATTTTTTGTAGTTCACGCATCTTAAACCTTAAAGGACGAGGGGGTAGAGATACTACACTCGGTAATCCGGCAGCACCCGTACATGAATTGGAAGTGAATACAGATTTTAAATGCTCAGAAAATAAGTTACCTTTCTCACTATCGCTTCTTGCCCCTCCGGTCGAAGTACGTAGTGGTGATTTAAGATCAACGGGTCTTTTAAGATTTCTAGTAGCGCGCCATAAAGAGTAATTAGATGTTGACGTTACATCAAGACCTTCTAAGTACTTTTCCAGTAATGTAGTCCTTTCCGACGATAGCAGCTCTTTGAGTCGTTTAGTACATTCTTTAAGTCTGATTTTATTTAGGGGTGATCTGTGTTGTTGCCATTCTCTTCTAGCTCTCCTTTTTTCACATACTAGACATTCAATTTCCGTAGAATAAATTCTATTAAAGCCAGTCTGCAGATAGGAGGTAGTGGCATGTTCAGCAGCCTGTTTAATATATTCGTTAATATTGGCAATATTAAATTCAATATCATCAGATGATCTAAGCTGAATGTTTTCTAAGCAGTGACTACTAATATATTTTTTGAATCCGTATTTACCACAAACATATGTTCTGGTGCTGTTGATTTGCCAAATGTAGTTGCGCTACCCCCTCGACCAATAAAATTTAAGACGCGAGTTACATGATAGGTGCTGGTAAAGTGTAGGGAAACCTTAAAGTTTAGGATTACATTTTTATTTCCTTTCCCACGCTTTGCCAGACAGCAACGTAAGCATAAAATTCTTACGTTGCTTACCTTAAGTTAGATTTAAGATATTTTTTAAATTTTAGTCTTAAGATTCACTTAAATAAAAAACCACGTAATTGGCGCAGTCGGTAAAGCCAAAAAAAAATATTCTAAAGAATATTTCTTAAATTAAGATAAACAGTTACTAAAAAAACACTGCTGTTATTTACATAACAAATAAAATAACACAGTGTTACAAATTTGAATGAAGTAGAAAAACCTGGGACCGTATATTATTTTTCTTGTAGGGCTTGTCGAGTTGAAGAAGAATCAAATAGTGAAATATGCCGGACACCTCCAAAATCCAGATTTATGGTTAAAAAACCGGTTTTTTTACCTTTGCGCACTTATAAGCCTGTACCTTTTTTGATAACGATCCGATTTTCAATTTCTTACTAGATTTGGAAAGAAGAAACTGAGATCTTACGAATGATATATAATTTCGTTAAGAAAACTTGAGAAATTTTGGTGTTATTGTCCAGCAAAAACAAATTTTGTAGATTTTTCAAAAATTTCTCAACTTTGGTGACGTTTTTATACACTATTTTATTAAGAAACTATAATACTATTGCATTTATTCAAAAAGTACATTTAGTTACGATTACAATGCATATTTGGGGTTAAAAATAGATACGCAATTGACTGAGTTATTCAACTTTTCATGAAAACAAAATTTTTTCCAAAATGCCTGCACAATGTTTGTGGTGTTGTTTTTATGCACCTTCTATTAAGTTACATATCAATGTTATCCTAAACACAAAAAAAAAGTGTAATGAGAGTTTTAGTCATTCAAAAATATTGTCTTTTTCGTGTTCTTTTTATGCACTTTCCTTAAAATTACAAATCACTGTTAGCGTAAACACAACAAAAATTTTAGTTTTTCTTTTAATATGACGTTTTGTTAATGTCTTCTTTTTCACTTTGAATCTGTGTATTTAAAAAAATTTTCACAATTTAATAAAAATCGTGTGCAATTTAAATTAAAATTAATTAAAAAATGTGTGACAATCGTAACAAATTTTGCTATATTTGTGGCTTATTTACTGATATCAGTCACCGGCGTGGTTTTAAAAACAATATTGGAGTGGTAGAAGTGTACAATAAAGTATTTAATCGTTTTTTTGATACTAGTCGCTGGTACGAGCCAGAATTTGTTTGTCAATATTTCTGTAATACATTAAAAAAAAAGAAAATTCAACCTTCGTTTTTTTTGCCCTTTTCTACGCCTATGATTTGGCATCATCAGCCATATCATAAACCAAATGATTGCTACTTTTGTCAAACCGATGTTTTAGGTCACTGTTTTTAAACGCGCAAAAACATTAAGTATGCAAATGTTGCAACTGTTATAAAACCGATACCTGCAAGTAATGATCTACCGACAACGAGCAAATCTGTCGATGTAACAGAAAAAGATTTTGAACAAGAAGAGTTCCTTCCATCCACACATTTTTTAATTAATTTTAATTTAAATTGCACACGATTTTTATTAAATTGTGAAAATTTTTTTAAATACACAGATTCAAAGTGAAAAAGAAGACATAAACAAAACGTCATATTAAAAGAAAAAACTATAATTTTTGTTGTGTTTACGCTAATAGTGATTTGTAATTTTAAGGAAAGTGCATAAAAAGAACACGAAAAAGACAATATTTTTGAATGACTAAAACTCTCATTAAAATTTTTTTGTGTGTTTAAGATAACATTGATTTGTAACTTAATAGAAGGTGCATAAAAACAACACCAAAAACATTGTGCAGGCATTTTGGAAAAAATTTTGTTTTCATGAAAAGTTAAATAACTCAGTCAATTGCGTATCTATTTTTAACCCTTAATATGCATTGTAATCGTAACTAAATGTACTTTTTGAATAAATTCAATAATATTATAGTTTCTTAATAAAATAGTGTATAAAAACGTCACCAAAGTTGAAAAATTTTTGAAAAATCTACAAAATTTGTGTTTGCTGGACAATAACACCAAAATTTCTCAAGTTTTCTTAACGAAATTATATATCATTCGAAAGATCTCAGTTTCTTCTTTCCAAATCTAGTAAGAAATTGAAAATGGGATCGTTATCAAAAAAGGTACAGGCTTATAAGTGCGCAAAGGTAAAAAAACCGGTTTTTTAACCATAAATCCGGATTTTGGAGGTGTCCGGCATATTTCACTATTGGATTCTTCTTTAACTCGACAAGCCCTACAAGAAAAATAATATGCGGTCCCAGGTTTTTTGGACTGTCTCACCGTGTAATAGCTAAGAAATATTTTAAGTTTTCTAAACAAACAAAATTTTTGCTGTAATAAAAGAACAAACAATTTTAAAACTTTTAATTTTTTAAGCTACTAAATAAAATTCAAATGAACAAATTTGATAATAATCGTCCATTAAACATGGACGAAAATTTACAAAGGATAATAGAACTGGAAACGGTTCTCAAACAACAAGAGTCGAAAATAAGGCAACAACAACAACAGCAAGAGCAGCAGCTACAAGCTCAACAACAGCAACAAAGCGAACAACAATATCAACAACAAATACAACAAGAGCAGCCAACACAACAAAATTTTTTGTATGATAATTTTGGATTCAATATGACTGCCAAGGATATTATTGAGCAGTTTAGACGTTTAAAGACGTAATACAAATTATAATAGGAATCAAAATCACAATTGCCCAAAGACAAAGTCGAACAATAATTTTCCTAATCATAATAGCAACCAACAATACTGTGAACCTAGCACTAGTTTTCTGAACCAATCAAATAATAGTTTTAAAAGACATAATTTTCAACAGCAAAGCCTACATTGTAAAAATTATGGACAGGGTGTTCGGCAATCAACTCCTAATAATTTTTCAAGTCAAAGAAATAATAGTCAAAACAGAAATTATTGTGGACAGCAACGCCAAGCAAATTATTGTAGCCAAGAACCAGAACCGATGGATATCGGAAATTTAAAGAAATAAGAAGACGTAAATTTTTATACAATGCCTCCTTCACAAAATTACCCATAATAGTTGTAACAATTGGTGATCACAAAATTAAATGTCTCATTGATACTGGTTCCGAAACGAGCATAATTCAGCCTAATGCACTTGGGAATTCATTTCCCATTCAAAAAATGGATAGACCGCTTTGTTACAAAACTATAAACGGAATAAATCAAGTGACATATAAAATTATTACACCCATACCTAGAGAATTCAATACCTCAGGTACCTTCTCTTGGAAGGTTATTAATTTCAATAGTAAAAATTATTCAGCCATAATTGGCCAAAATTTTCTCATCAATCTTAAATCTAAGATTGATGTAGAGAATAGATTTATTACCATTTTAGGTAACAATATACCGTTTGGATATTACAACCCATACAATAACCAGGAAATTTGTTCACTTGAATACAGCGACTTAAAAAATTTGAATTTGGGACATTTGAATTCGGAAGAATACCAATTGCTTGCAAAACTATTGAGAGGTTATAGTGAATTATTTAAAGAGAAGGAGATCAGCTTTCTGCCACTCATGAGATTAAACATGAAATTAGAACAAACATAGATCGACCAATATATGCAAAAGCTTATAGATACCCTCAGGTGCATGAGAGAGAAATACAGCAACAGATAAAAGATATGCTGGCACAAAATATAATTAGGGAAAGCAATTCACCCTACAATAGCCCTTTATGGGTGGTACCCAAAAAGATTGACAATTCGGGCATTAAGAAATGGCGAATTGTAATCGATTACAGAAGGTTAAATCAAAATACAATAAATGATAAATTTCCAATTCCTAATATGGATGGAATTTTGGACAAGTTGGGAAAAGCCCAATATTTTTCTTCCATTGACCTTGCAAAAGGTTTCCACCAAATTCTGATGCATGACATAGAGAAAACTGCATTCTCTACATCCTTTGGCCACTATGAATTCATAAGGATGCCGTTTGGTCTTAAAAATGCATCAGCAACCTTTCAGCGCCTTATGAATTCTGTTCTCCGTCAATACATAAACAAAATCTGTGTCGTATATTTAGATGACATCCTTATATTCAGCACATCATTAGCTGAACACATAGCAAACATAAAAGTTATATTTGAAAAACTAATAGAAGCAGGGCTTAAAATTCAAATTGATAAATGTAGTTTTTTAAAAAAGGAAACTGAATTTTTTATACACATTCTTACGCCTCAAGGCGTAAGACCAAACCCAAAAAAAATTGAAATTATTCAGAGATTGAAACTCCCGACGACCCAAAAGCAAATTAAATCGTTTCTGGGAATTACTGGATTTTTTCGAAAATTCATTAAAGACTATTCCAAAATAGCTTTCCCTATGATAAAGTACTTAAGGAAAAACATGAGAGTTAACATAAGTGACCCAAGTTATATTGTTGCTTTTGAAAAACTAAAGGAGATTATAACAAATCCTCCCATTCTGAGGTATCCTAATTTTAGCAAAAGGTTTAAACTTTTTACTGACGCCAGTAATTACTCAATTGGTGCAGTTTTAACTCAGGAAGGTCATCCGATTTCTTTTGCATCGCGGACATTAAATAATCATGCACGAAATTACTCCACCATCGAAAAAGAATTGTTGTCGATGGTTTGGGGTGTGAAATATTATAGACCTTACATTTTTGGAAGAGAATTTGATTTGCAAACTTACCACCAGCCACTGAAGTGGTTGCAAGCAAAAATTCTGGTAGAGATATTAATCCCCGACTGCAACGATGGTTAGTGCAGTTAGGAGAATACGATGCAAGGGTCGATTACATCCCATGGAAAGAAAATAAAATAGCCGAATTAATTGTGAAAGTTGTGAAATTACATACATCTGATAGCGAGTATTTGGGAATCACTTTGAACGAAATGTTCACGATAAAGAGTATTAATGCGGGAGAGGACCAGGAACAATCGGAAACATCTTTGACGGTTCATTCTGGTCATTCTAAGAAGGAAAATTTTTTCGAAACTGTAAGTAGTGGTGATCGCAATCGATCAGAGGATGCAGAAACTATCCATTCACAAGAAGAGAACAATCGCATTCTTGTTCTTGATTCAATTGCAAATCGTTTTAAATACCAAATAATTCTGACTGAAACAAAGGATATTGAAATAAAAATGATTTTTGATAGGAAACGACTTTTTGTCGATATACATGACCTTGACACTAATAATGTTATTAATGTAGTCCAAAGGCACATTTATAGAGGCAAAATTGCAATATTTTCTGAGCTCGACGATCGCCAGTTCAATAGATTGCAACGCATTTTGGTGGACTCATACTCTGATGTTGAAACACTGTCTTTTGTGAGATGTAGCTATTTTGCTAAGGACATCGAGAGCGAGAGTGAGCTGCGGAAACAGATATCGCTTTTTCATAAAAACGAAGTGGGTCATGCAGGAATTATCCCGACTTATGAGGGAATAAAACATAAAATCTATCATCCGCTTCTGAAAACAAAGATACATGAAATTATAAATAACTGTGAGATATGTTCCGGTGGAAAGTATGACCGTAATCCAATCAAACCAAAATTTCACATAACGGAAACACCATCTTCCGTAAATGAAATTGTGCATATTGACTCTTATGTAGTAACTAAGAATAGTGAGCACTCATTTGTGATTTTCGTTGACAAATTCTCGAAGCATGCTATATGGTTCTATTTGCCAGATAGGAACAGCCAAACGATTATAAGCACAATAAATGAATTTTTGGCAATAAAAGGACCAGTTAAAAAGTTCATTTTTGACAACGAATTTAATACTAAAAATGTAAGGAATTTTTTGATAAAAGAAGGAAAAGAGTTTCATGCCACCAAACCGAATAGTCACACTGGAAACTCTGATGTTGAACGTCTTAATAATACCTTGACAGAAAAAATCAGAACACTTAACCTAGAAGAAAAATTACCAATAGTTACTCAGATGACAAATGCCATAAAATTTTGCAATAATACGGTGCTCAGCACTATAAAATGTACTCCATTTGATGTTTTAAATGGTATTGTAGATCATAAACTTATTGGAATTAGACTGGGGAATAAAAAAATTATATTATCCAGAAACGTAACCGCAATAGGAAATCTTACACAGAAAGAAGGAAAACAGGGTTCATAAAAAATTATAAAAGTGTGAGACATAAAGAGCAACCAAAATTTATAAAACGCAATTTGGAAAATGTACACTTGTCAAATATAAAAAGACCTTTCAAATTTGCAGATCCTGACGATCATAATGGTAATGATGATGTTATTGACAACGGAGATACAAGGGAATACTGCAGATTAACCCAATCACCGAAGAATCAGGATATTCACAAATTAGGTTAAGAAAAGTTGAAGTAGTAAACCAAACTTCCACTATTTTGCATTTAATTGACGCTAAAGAGTTGAATGGCATTGTAAATCTAATTGAGAATAATATAAAAAATTTAGACTTGCATAATAGAGAAATAGTTGAAAAAGAAATAAAAACAATAAAATCCAAATTAAAATCAATAACTCCGTTGGAAATTAGAACGAAAAGAGGACTGTTTAACTTCGTAGGTCATGTTCACAAGTGGCTGGCTGGAGTCATGGACGATGACGATCAACAGGAAATTCTCGAACATCTTAATGTAATAGATAAAAATAGTCATAATATTATAGAAACTGTGAATAAGCAAATATATATAAATACGCATTTTAACGAATCAATCCAAATACTAAAATCGCCTATTGAAGGTGACAGAGAAAATATTAGAAAAACATTAGCTGATTTTGGAAACAGACACAACGAAATAATTCGAAGACTTTTTTTAAACTAGCTTACCTAAAGGGAAAAATAGAACATATTCAGGAAAATATAGCATCCGCTAAAAATCATATATTTCACCCAATTATACTAACATCTGATGAAATAGATAAATTTCAGATAGATTTCTTTAAATTAAAATTTATGAAAATTGATATTTTAAACTACGAAGATGGAATACTAACACTTGCAATAAAAATTCCAATTGATTATATTAAAACTGATTTGAAAATTATATTGGCTTTGCCCAATAAAAACTTTATGGAAATTAATGAGCCAAACGGCTATGTCATTGAAATTGGAAATAATGTTTTTGATTATAAGGAAAATGCTTATGTAAGAAACCTAAAAAAAAGTAAACATTGTACTCTATTAAATAGATGTAATTTTAAGTATAATAACAAAACCGAAATCGAAACATTGGAAGACGATGTGAGTTTAGTAAAAAATGCTAACAATTTGGAAATTATACAGGATTGTGACAGTAGAAGGCTTAGAGTTAGTAAAAATTACCTCCTTATGTTCTATAATTGTAAAATTAAAATCAATAATGAAACATACCAAATTCAAAAAATAATTGTACAGGATAAATACCTTTATCCTAGTAACGACCTACCAAATTCAGGCATTATACCAACACATTTTGAACCAATCGAATTAAAAAATTTTGAAAATACTAAGGAAATAGAGGAACTAAAATTGCATAAAAATGTTTCCTATGGTATTAATATATCATTAATAATCATTGTCATTGTAGCAATTATTGTAATATATTGTTTTACGAAAAGAAATAAGCTTAACATTAATTTTAAGAAACAAAAAATTACGGAAAATTATCCGATAAGAAATAATCCAACATTGGAACAAATTTCATTGAATGAAATTATAAACAAATATAAAAATACGACAAATTAATCAAAATTATTCTAATAAAAGAAAAAATATATACATACACATGTTTAAAATTATAATAACAATTAATATTTAGAAAAAGCAAAATTCAGGAGAATTTTAGTCAAAGGGTGGAGGAGTTACATGTGTAACTAATGATAGGTGCTGGTAAAGTGTAGGGAAACCTTAAAGTTTAGGATTACATTTTTATTTCCTTTCCCACACTTTGCCAGATAGCAACGTAAGCATAAAGTTCTTACGTTGCTTAGCTTAATTTAGATTTAAGATATTTTTTAAATTTTAGTCTTAAGATTCACTTAAATAAAAAACCACGTAATTCGCGTGATGTACAAAAATTAATTGCAGACTCAACCCGCAAAAAAGCTCCGGGTATTAATGAAATTAGTAACCAGATGCTGATGAAGTTGCCTCGTATAGCTTTTAGAATCCTGTTATTAATTTTTAATGCCATTTTACGACTGGACTATTATCCAAACAGCTGGAAGCTTGCTAAGGTGAAAATGATTCCAAAGCCGGAAAAAGATCTCACCAAAGCTGAGTCATATAGGCCAATAAGTTTACTGTCAACAATGTCAAAGCTCTTTGAAAAGTTACTCATGATAAAATTGTCCCCAATTCTAACTGATAATGAGTGCATACCGGATCATCAATTTGGATTTAGAAGTCAGCATAGCACCATTGAACAAACTCATAGATTGGTTAAATTTATAAGAAAAACTTTAGAAGAAAAAAAGTATTGACGTTTCTCAGGCATTTGATAAAGTGTGGCATGTAGGCCTAATTTCAAAATTAAAGACTAACCTACCAATAAAAATTCTAAATCTGTTGGAAAGTTACATTATTGCCCGGAAGTTCACTGTTGTGAAAGGAGACTATATGAGTACGCGTGAAATAATCTCATCCCGTGTGCCACAGGGGAGTATACTGGGGCCAGTTTTATATTTGATTTATACTTGTGATATGCCATTGAGCAGTAATATTCACATCTACATTTGACGATGATACAGCCTGTCTTAGTATGCACGAAAACGCTCACGAGGCTTCCCGATATCTTCAGCAACATATTACTCAGTTATAACTTTGGTTAAACATGTGGAGAATAAAAGTAAAAAAACAGAAGTGTGCTCAGGTAAGATTTCTTAAGAAAAGATACTTGTTCCCCCATTACAATCAATAATCAAATTGTTCCTCAAAACTTACATGTGAAATACCTTGGTATACATCTTGATGGAAGGCTCACATGGAAATACCACATTGACTCTAAGCTAACGCAAATGAAACTTAAACTAACTCAGATATATTGGCTGGTTGGTAGAAATTCAACCCTCACCCTAGATTGTAAACTTTTAATATACAAGTCGCTCGTAAAACCTATATGGTGCTACGGAATTCAGCTATGGGGTACTGCTTCAGCTTCTAATGTCGAGAGAATCCAACGAAGGCAAAACAAAATTTTACGGTTAATAACATCGGCTCCATGGTATATAAAAAATTCAAATATACATCGTGATTTAAATATGCCACTAGTGACTGAAGAAATTGCAAAATACGCAGGCAAATATTTAACAAAACTCGAGTCACATCCTAATCCGCTTGCTTGTAATATTTTGAACTTTATTGGACACATCCGCCTAAAAAAGAGGGACACAAGGGCTCTTATTCACAGCACTCCAGATGGGACTTCTTGAAAATACTTTAATTTTTTATTTTTTTCCTTTTGATTTGATGTCTGACACTGGTCGGGCCTAATTATATTTTTAGATTTAAGATTTGAATACTTATTGTTAGTTCATATATGAAGATACAATAAATAAAAAATCATGTATTAAAAAAAAAAAAAAATATGTTAGTGTTACATAGTAGATAGACATGGGCACTGATGAAGTGCGTGGATGGACAGAAAAACATCGGTATTTTCCCCAGCTAATAAATTATAGTTTAATTGTTCTTCTCTTTTTTACATTGCGTCTATACCTGATATAATATCAAATATATTTCTATCAGCAAGCATCAAATTTCATAGCAGAGAGAATCATATTACGTATGGACTGCAATATTAGTATTATATCAATATTAATTCAGATATTATTTTATTGTTTTCATAATATGTATGTATTTAGAATACTATGTTATGATATCAAGTGTCAAAAAGCGCACACATACATAAATACGTGAAGAGAATTTTGTGTATTAATATGGAAATTATTATTTTTTTATACAAAATAATGCTCAAATGTTTTAAATATACACCATGTATTAAGGAAATGCCAAAATTTTTATCAAACACACATTACTATTACAATAAACGAAGATTTTACTGCACGGCTGAATGATAATTATGAAATATTATGACATTTACAATAGTACGTTTTCTCCTACATAGATATTAATATAAATATATTTTTCTCCTTATTCTGCCGACGGTCTCTCTCATATTATATCAGAATTAATATCAGGTATAAACGCTAGGTTGATTAGAGATATTTCATTCAATAAGAATTGAAATTACTGAACTTAAGCCTGATTAAGAAATTATTTCTGATTAAAATTCACTACAGTTCAATTAAATCTAAATATATCTCACTAAAATCATCATGGGCACGTGACAAAAATATGTTCAATTGGCAATCACAGTTCAGAGTGCTGGAAAGCAAAATGAACTGTAGAAAGCAAAAACAAAGTAACATAAAGCCACTACAATAATACTTACATGTTTGTACCGAATGTGCATCGAATAAGTAAAAATAATTAATGTGATGATCGTAAGAGATAAAGCAAGAATAGTGAAACATACTTAGGTAGAGTGATATAACTTCGTGATGGCCTAAATAGAAAAACGGAAAAACAGAAAATAGTAGTACTTACAAATGAATTTACCAAAGGTAAGTCAATAATTGTATACACAATCATTTCTCATATTCCATTTCATTGAATATTTACGTTAAATAGCTGATGTTAATAATAATCTGTACCCCAGTAGATAGACATGGGTGCTGATGAAGTGCGTGGCTGCACAGAAATATGTCGGTATTTCCCCCAGCTAATAAAGTATAGTTTAATTTTTCTTCTCTTCTTTAGAAACTCAGATTAATTAATAAAAATATTTCAATCAATAAGAATTGCGATTACTGAACTTAAGCCTGATTAATAATTATTTCTGATTAAAATTCAATACAGTTCAATTAAATCTAAATATGTCTCACTTAATACTGGAAAGTAAAATCAACTGTAAAAAGCAAAAACCATGGGTCATAACCATACTCAACAAAAAAGTATACTTTTTTAGTTTTAGAATGCACTTTTTAAAACAATTAACTATCGACCTACCATAGACGAGATAAACTGCACTTTAAAGGAAAAAGTCAGTTCTAAAGTTAAACATGCTGAGGCTGTTTTTAACTAGATTAGCATCGACTCTGGCTCTTTAGTTCAAGACTATTGTTTTTCATACGGGATTTCCCGGGAAAATTTTCCCGGGATCCCGCACATTTTCCGGGAAAGAAATCCCGGGAAATTTGTGCGGGAATTCCCGGGATTTTTTTATTTTGTTATGGCAACTTAATTTTATGTACACATTCCTTGATTAGTGTCGTTATTCAGTTTATTAATGCGATGGTGCAATAATAAGGTGATGGCAATATCACAATACCTAAAGCTTTACAACAACTAAGGCCGAGTTTACATCTGGTACATATGCATTCTGAGACTTAGATGCCTTTATTTGGAAAAAGCAGAGCGCCACAATCAAAATTTAATTCTACAACAATTCATAAAAGTAAAAAACTGAAATGAGCAAGCAAATAAAAGAAAATTACAAATGATTACAGATTCTCTTCGGTAAATAGTACGGTTAAAAGCATTAACAGCTTATTCTGTACTAAAGCCCTATTTCCAAAGAAATATGGCCTTATGCAAAAACGATTATTAAAATTAAATTAATACTCGTATAATTTCTTTTTTATAATATTGATATCTATGTATTATTATATAGAGAACGGAAAAATGTATTATTTTCTGAATAATGTGTGTAAAAAACGTTATTATTTCATCGATCTCATGAATTATATTTTTTTTTTGTTGAAATAAATTAAATTTAAAAATATTTTGTATTGTTTTGTTCTGGGCGGGAATTCCCGGGATTTCCCGGGAAACCGAAAAATCTTTCCCGCTTTCCCGGGAAATGAAAAAGTCCGGGAAAAGAAAAACTCTATTCAAGACGAAACGCATTAAAATAAAAGAGAAAATATGTATATATGTATGTATGAATTCATTTGTATGTATGTATGAATTTCTATCTCTTGGCTTCTTTTGTTCCTATAAATAATTTATAATCGAATTATTGAATACTTTATTGTATTAAAATTCTTTAAATTATTTATATGTTAAGTTGTTTTCATGAGTTCTCGTTGTACCTTCATAGTGAACAGACGTAATAGCGGAATTTTTTCTTACATACAAACTAAAAAAAAAAATCTTACAAAAAAATATTCGTAGTACATATTGACTTTGATAAATAAGCTTTTGTTTTTTGCTTTGCCAAAATTTTTACATATAGAAATAACAAAAAAAAAACCGTAAACAAAAAAAAAAGCACAAAGTACCCTTGAGGAATACTCTTTATGAGTATCACAAAGAAAAAAAACTGTGAAGTGAGTTCTGACGGCAGAAATGCATATTTTACTGTGAGTTTTGAAGCTCTTAATGAAAACAATAAAAAATCTGATGATAGATTTAGTGTGAGTTCTGAAGCTCTTAATAAAAATAAAAAATCTGATGATAGACTTTTACTAACGGCAAAACCACAGTTTCGTCAGCGATCAACTTCGCTTTGTCCAATGCCAACTAGTGAATCGTTGAAATTACCGTTACCTAGTACTTCTACATTTAACTCAGCGATATCTTCCGCTTCCTGGTCATCACTTAACCAAGTTGGCACTGAAGATAATAGTAGCCCAAAACCCAAGGTCCAAGTCGGAATGGACAGATACATCACAATTGCAAAGCGCGGGCGAAGCCCAAATTCTACTAAAATTGCATCTGTTCCAAAGATGTCTAGGTATAACAGCGCATCCTCTACCAATCGGCAAACCCGTTTTAAAATATTGCAAGACGACAAACCCCCTTAATCTGCGAACAAAACCTCCAAGCCGTCATTTAAGAGAAAAGCACTAAAACGCTCTTATTAAAAAATTAATTTCGGTCATTGGTGAGAATAAATTTCATATTGTTCAAATAAAACGTGGTAACATTGATGAAACGAAAATTCAAATTTATGAAGAAAAAGATTTTCGCAAAATGGTTTTTGAATTTGAAAAAATTAAAACAAATTTCTACGCATACCAGCTCAATTTTATCAAATATAATAAAATTGATAAAAAATGAGACGCACCAAATTTATATCTTTTATACCGAAAAATAACAGTTGAAGAACCACACAAGCGTTCTGGGCCCGTACGGTGCCATAATTGTCAAGAATATGGTCATACAAAAACTTACTGCAAATTAACTACAGTTTGTGTTATCTGCGGTGAATTGCATGGTACTGCTAGCTGTACTAAGCCAAAAAAATGCAGTAATTGTGGAGATAATCACACCGCTAACTACAGAGGTTGTCCTGTATATTCTTTCGTTAAACAAACTATGGAACAAAAACCTAAATTAGCCTCCGCTCAATTAGCAAACTCTTACTCCGCCACTTTGTCCAAATGAGCCAACCAGTTACTTCACGTGTATCGTATGCCGATGCTGCTAAGACAAATTATATTCATACACAAAATGTTTCACCACCAAATAATTCACCAAATACAAATTCAGGCTTTAATTTTAATCGCTTTGAAACTACTATTGATAATCTGGTGCAAACTATAAATAATTTTACAACAAATATGACTAGCATGATGCAAGAAATGCTACGAATGCAGAATACATTGCTTCAAGCTTTATTTAACAAACCATGAACACGTTAAAAATATATTTCTGGAACGCAAAGGCATTCGCCAACATAAAAATCAACTTAAACATTTCCTCACGGAAAAAAATATTGATATAATGTTGGTCTCTGAGACTCATTTGACTTCGAGAAACCTTTTTAAAATTTATGGCTACACCTTATATGATTCAAAGGACCCGAGAGGAAGAGCATGCGGTGGATCAGTAATTTTAATTAAGTCAAGACTCAAGCACTACATTCTTGACAACATTTAAGAAGAGCAAAGCAACAAATATTGGCATTGAAAATTTTTGTGCCCAGATTTTCAATCGCTGAGGATCAATACGAAAATTTCTACAAATCTATTGGACCTCGTTTTGTAGCAGCTAGCGACTAGAATGAAAACCATACGTTCTGGGGTTCGCGTCTTATTACACCTAGATGTCGCGGGTTGTTCAACACAATTTCAAAAATGTGCTTGGACGTCATTTCGATGGGGAGCCCACTAATTGGCCTACTGACATACAAAAAATTCCGGATGTTATAGATTTTGGTGTCATGAAAAATATCTCTTGGGAATTAATTCAAGTTAAAGCTTCTCTAGATCTCTCGTCCGACCACTCTCCCACGATCGTTACAATTAGCAACCCATTAAGAAGTGACTTACCTCATCCTTATGTTAAGATGATAAATTGTGTTAATTGGCTGGGACTCAAAAAATATCTTAGTAGTCATTCCACGGAAAATATTACGCTAAGAACACCACATGATATTGAATCTAACATTGCCAACCTTAATGAAAATATCAAACAGTCTGCTGAACATGCCACTACCTCCCATCCGCAGACTGGGTTGAATAGAATTTATTCTACGGATATTGAACGTCTCCTTTGTGAAAAAAGACGAGCTAGAAGAGAATGGCAACAGCACACATCACCCCAACTTAAAATCAGATTTAAAGAGTGTACTAAACGACTCTAATAGTTGCTTGCACTTGAAAAAACTGCATCTCTTAAAAATTATTTGGAAGGTCTTGATGTCACACCAGTATCTAATAATCTTTGTGGCGCGATACTAGAAAGTTTAAAACACTAGTTGAGTTTAAACCACCTCTGCCACCTCGACCCATAAAATTTAAGACGCGTTATGTACAAAAAATAATTGCAGAACTCAACCCGAAAGAAGCCGATGAAGTTGCCTCGTATAGCTATTAGAATCCTGTTATTCATTTTTAATGCCATTTTACGACTAGAGTATTATCCAAACAGCTGGAAGCTTGCTAAGGTTAAAATGATTCCAAAGCCGGGCAAAGATCTTACCAAGGCTGAATCATATAGGCCAATAAGTTTAATGTCAACAATGTCAAGGCTCTTTGAAAAGTTACTCATGATAAACTTGTTCCCAATTCTAACTGATAATGAGTGCATACCGGATCATCAATTTGGATTTAAAAGTCACCATAGCACCACTGAACAAACTCATAGATTGGTTCAATTTATAGGAAAAACTATTGAAGAAAAAAAGTATTGCTCTGCGCTGTTCATTGACGTTTCTCAGGCATTTGATATGTAGGCCTAATTTTCAAATTAAAGACTAACCTACCAATAAAAATTCTAAATCTGTTGGAAAGTTACATTATTGCCCGGAAGTTCACTGTTGTGAAAGGATACTTTATGAGTACGCCTGAAATAATCTGATCCGGTGTGCCACAGGGGAGTATACTGGGGCCAGTTTTATATTTGATTTATACTTGTGATATGCCATTGAGCAGTAATATTCACATCTACATTTGACGATGATACAGCCTGTCTTAGTATGCACGAAAACGCTCACGAGGCTTCCCGATATCTTCAGCAACATATTACTCAGTTATAACTTTGGTTAAACATGTAAATAATAAAGGTAAACGAACAGAAGTGTACCCAGGTAACATTTACCCTAAGAAAAGACACTTGTTCCCCCATCACAATCAATAATCAAATTGTTCCTCAAAACTTACATGTGAAATACCTTGGTATACATCTTGATCGAAGGATCACATGGAAACACCACATTGACCCTAAGCCAACGCAAATGAAACTTTAACTAACTCAGATACATTGGCTGGTTGGTAGAAATTCAACCCTCAGCCTAGATTGTAAACTTTTAATATACAAGTCGCTCTTAAAACCTATATGGTGCTACGGAATTCATCTATGGGGCACTGCTTCAGCTTCCAATGTCGAGAGAGTCCAACGAAGGCAAAACAAAATTTTACGGTTAATATGATCATTAGTGACTGAAGAAATTGCAAAATACGCAGGCAAATATTTAACAGAACTCGAGTCACATCCTAATCCGCTTGCTCGTAATATTTTGAACTTTAGCGGACACATCCGCCTAAAAAAGAGGGGCACAAGGGCTATTATTCTCAGCACTCCAGATGGGACTTATTGAAAATACTTTTATTTTTTTCCTTTTGATTATCACTACTTATGTATTATATATAACTATTACTAAGCATATGTCCGACACTGGTCGGGCCTAATTATATTTTAGATTTAAGATTTGAATACTTATTGTTAGTTCATATATGAAGATACAATAAATAAAAAATCATGTATTAAAAAAAATTGTTCTCTAACTTTAGCTGGTATGATATTTTTATTTGTAGTAGCAGTACGTCAGCAGTTGGCAAGAACCTCCCCAAGACTAGCCGCTGCATACGCCAGCATACCAGCGCCGCCAATTAAACTGACAATAATTTCGAAAGTAAATCACTTCAGTAACAATAGTATAAAAACAATCGCTAAGCCTAGAGATTACGAGCTCCAGCAGTACTACTACATATTGTATTAAATAAAAAACTCATTTAATTTGAAATATTGGAATCATCTCTTTTTATTCACAAGCACGTAAAAAGGAAATAGTATTACCTGGTAATTTAATATTTGATTTTCCCTCCTTGCACGCAAACATTTGGTCCTTTTTAATTTTGGTTTTTCTCACCTTGTGTTAAAGGAATCACGGTCGTGAGCAGAATTTATCATCCCAATTTTATTCATATTTGAGACATATATATTTAATAAAAAGGCGCGTAAGAATATTTTAAAATTAACACAAGTGAAAAAGCAAAGTGTAAAAAAAAAGAAAAATTATATATACATATACTTAACTATACGTATGTATATAATATATACACATATACATATGTATACATAAAGTGAATTTTATTGCAAGAAATATATTACCAGTGATTGATCGCTTCACAACACTTCAAATTAATTTGACGTTTGCTGTGATATTTTCGTGTTCGGTATGTAAAATATCAACGGTGCGATTTGTTTACGTGGACGGACGGAATTAATAGAAAAATTCTTATATTGGTGAATTTCTTAATTAATAATAGTAAATCGTTTTTCGTTTATCACGATTATCATTATAATATTTTATTTCGTGGAAATTGTGCACAAGATATATATACATACATACACTTGTGTATATTCAATCGTACTGTGTATTTTCTTTTATACATTTTTTTCCTGTGATCAATTGTCACCCTATTGTCGGTCTAATTGGTCAAAATATTGTTTGTGGAAAAAATTAAAAAAAAATTTTTGAAGAAAATAAATAACACTGTACAACAAAATAACATTTTTTGGCTGTCCTTTAGATAAAATTACGCGGACTATATGGATTTCGATGCGTTAAATTCAAATCTGCTTTCAGTTTTTCTCTATCACGTAGAGATTTTTTTTATGGGCGTGGCTAATTTTGGCCCCTAAATTAGTCGGCCATATTAATATATTTTACTATAACTCGAAAACCGCTATTTCGATTTTAATAAATAATAAACTTAAAGACGCGCCACAAAATTTTGTTAAAAAAAATTTATAATCATTTTTTACCTATCTTTTATGGTTTCGGAGTTATTCAGAATTTAAAAAAGAAAAATTTTTTTTTTATGCCAAAATCGCGTAATTTTTTTACATGAGAATTACAATAAAAAAATCAGAAACTCAAAAGTTTCATATTTTTTACATTTTTCTTAAAACCACATATCCTAGGAATAAAACAAGCTATAAAACGTGAAAATCCAGCAATAAATCTTGATTTTATTCACAATTTAAAGTTCTGTAACCTGCCCGCATTACCAGATGTCAGTGATGGGAAATGAGATTTGCATTTCGGTATCAAAAACAAATTTTTTTAGTACTTTTTTGATCCCGAGAGTACCAAAAATTATAATATTTCTTATTTAAATTTTATTAACAAAAAATTATAAGAAATTCATTTACAAAAAAAGGAACACATAGGTACAAATATACAAATAGGTGTAGCCTGGATTAGATTTAATACGAGTACTGTTGGAACATAAAGCTTGCCTCCGTATTCCATAGCTCGCTAAAGCTAAATTCGACCGCTAAAATGCTGAACAAATAGAAAATTTAAAATTTTTGGCGATGACATAAAGCAATAAAATTTCGGCGAATTACATTTTTAAGCCATTACCTGATTTATCAATACCCGTTTGAAAATTGCATTCGTAGCCGAAAATCGACAAATTGATTTTATGGATTCTTAGCGATAGAGATTTAGCTTTAGCGAGTTGCAGAATACGATGGCTGTTGATTTATATTTTGTTTTCATGAAATTTTGGTAAAAGAAAATCCTTTCGACATTTACAGAGGAGTGAGGCATGGATAAAATTCCGTAAGCTACTCTCGATATATCAGGAAACATGTATTCATCTAATGCGTTTTTATATAAGCCAGTGCTCTATATTGGTTGTTAATATTTCAAATTATTTTTCTTTTCTTTTTTTTCTTTTCCCTGGGAACATTTTAATAAAAAGTGGTACATATAATGATATTGGTTTAACAGATAAAATACTTTCAGGGGGAAACTTACTAAACCAAACTAACATTTTATTGTCAAAGTCCACTTTTGCCCTTAGAACTTAATATAAACTTTTTAAAATTTTCTTTAAACTGATTTAAAACAGTTGTTTCAATAGATCAACTTCTGTGCCACATAAAATATCATTGAATGAAATATTGATATTGATATTTAATTGTGGTTACACTTTTCTAAAAGATCTTTACTAATAAAGCTTCTTTCTATTTGTCGAAAAAACAATTTAATTCTTGGCAAAATATATGCATGCGCGAGTCTTCTGACTGCATTTCTAAGTTGCCCGTGAGAGTATCAAATTTCTTAGGGGAGTACTACGGTACTTTTTCATGTCAAACAGTATCAAAAAAAGTACGATCGTACCAACTTTTCCATCACTGCCAGATGTAAATGTGACTGCATTTAATGCATTACACACATTTTTCCATTGTTAGGTACCTGCTTTAAATTGTGAATAAAATCAAGATTTATTGCTGGATTTTCACGTTTTATAGCTTGTTTTATTCCTAGGATATATGGTTTTAAGAAAAATGTAAAAAATATGAAACTTGTGAGTTTCTGATTTTTTTATTGTAATTTTCATGTAAAAAATTACGCGATTTTTGCATAAAAAAAACTTTTTTCTTTTTTAAATTCTGAATAATTTCGAAACCATAAAAAATAGGTGAAACATGATTATTAATATTTTTTAACAAAATTTTGTGGCGCGTCTTTTGGTTTATTATTTATTAATATCGAAATAGCGGTTTTCGAGTTATAGTAAAATATATTAGTATGGCCGACTAATTTAGGGGCCAAAATTAGTCACGCCCATAAAAAAAATATCTACGTGATAGAGCAAAACTGACAGCAGATTTGAATTTAACGCATCGAAATCCATATAGTCCGCATACTTTTATCTAAAGGCTATTTTGGCTGTTGTACAGTGTAATTTGTTTGTAAATTTTAAATAAAATAAAGTGCAACAAATTTTGCGTATTTTTAATAAATAAAGAACAAACAAAGAAAAAGTCGATTCTCGTGACACTACTGCAGCTACAGGTAAATACAAAGTTACCTTTGCAGCGTATTTTCATTGCTTGTCCATGATAAATGAGAAAGTGCATCATTTCGAAACTGTGAAATTGAATGCCTCTTCTATAAAAAATGTGAACAATAGCAATTCTGACCATAACCTTACCCTTCCACCATGTTGTTGTGTTTAATTTAAACACAGATCTTTCTTGAATATATTAAAACGATTTATTAAACAGTTATGTCAACTAATACTAGTAGATTATTCTTTTAATTTACAATTTTAAACCTGGAGGGTCCCGTGGGAATCGCAGGTATGACTATATAACTTGACTGATAAATAGAACTCCTAAATACAACTCTCAGCTATTATTTATTACAACTGAGTATTTATACAAAATTTAATCTTAATTTAATATACTTCAGCATTAATATTATGCTTAACAGCTATTATTAGTATGTTAACTTGCTAACCTATTTCCTTAATGTTATTAAGCTTTTGACCCAATTACGAAATATTGCTATTGCACAATTGGTCAACGCAAGGAATTTAGCAAACAACCAAGTGAATGAAATAGTTGCTGCTGCGTTAATAAAGTTGTGCAATGTACGGGTACGAGGGTTGATCAATTCTGATTCACAACAATGTGATGTTAAAGCATTTTCAGGCGATTATGTTGAGTGGCCCGCGTTTAGGGATTTATTCACTGCTATATATGTTAATAGTTCACGTCTTAGCAATATTGAAAGACGTTGGCATTTAATACTTAAGACTACTGGGAAGGGAAATGAAATAGTTTCAAAATGCCTCGCATGTTGATTAATAACCAATTGAAAAAATTATATAACCTTCCATCGGTTGACAAGGAAGCTAGTGCGGGAATAAAAAATTTACAACGCGGTATTAATAATTTTTTAAATGCCCTTGCAATTAATAAAGTTTGTACTAAAAATTGGGAC
The DNA here is from genome assembly GCA_944452675.1 of Tachina lurida. Classification (NCBI taxonomy): domain Eukaryota; kingdom Metazoa; phylum Arthropoda; class Insecta; order Diptera; family Tachinidae; genus Tachina; species Tachina lurida. Next base: position 42,659,411 of record OX101755.1, on the reverse strand, counting down.
CCAATTTAAATTTTTATATGCATACAACGTCTACCTACGTCCACTGTTAATATTTGGAAACAAAACGTACGTAATAAATCAGCCTTATCTTCGTGGAAAGATTTTGGCTCCTTTCTGACAGAAAGAGTTCAAACTTTAGAATGTGTTCGTGAACTCAAAGACACCCAAACTTCTAAAAAAACCTGTAGCTCAGAAATTAAAGCTCATGTTGTAAATTCTACCTCTAGTTCTTGTATTTTATGTCGTTCTTCTGATCATTTTTTGCGGGCCTGTAAACGATTTAAAAATCTCTCAATTTCGGAAAGATTTTCAACAATGAAAAAATCACTGTTGTGTAAATTGTTTGTCCCGTGAACATGAAGCTAAAAATTGCAAAAGTGCTTTTAATTGCGCAACGTGTAATAAAAAGGATCATACTTTGCTACATCGGGAATGTTCTATACTGAAGTTGCGACTAAAGATAATTCAGCAAAAGTTGCAAGTACAGTTGCCCATAAAACTAGCGTGACTCCTAGTACTAGCAACAACACAATACTGACATAAATGCATCTTTGCGTTCTACATCGAAGGTAATTTATTCCAATTATAATTTTTATCGGTAGGCTTTTCATGTCTCTCAGAACCGCCAAGTGCTTCTGGGAACAGCAATGGTGAATACAGTTCATCAGCGTATGACATACCCAGCCAGGACCTTTATTGACCCCGCTTCAGAGCCATCGTTTATCTCTGAAAATGTGCAAAATCGCTTGAAATCGCGACCACTCGGCGAAGGTATCTGTTTCGGGCATAAATCAAACTCTTTCGGCTACTACCAGGAAGATTTGTAATTTGAAGATCAGTTCTCCATTAGATCACTCTATTCTATTGGAAACTATGGCTTTGGTATTACCAAAGATATCAGGGACTTGCCCTCGATTATCATTGATTCAAATCTTCATGACAATTTCAAATTTGCAATTAGCTGATCCTCAATTTTGGCAGCCTAAGTCAGTGGATATACTGTTAGGGGCTCAAATCATTCTAGAAGGAACTCATCGAGCAACTGTGGGAGCATTGTTAGCTCAAATAAATGTATTCGGGTGGATTATCACAGGATCTGTCCCAAAGCCACAGGTTCAAGTTTATTCTGTCAGAATAGAAGAATCTCCGGAAGATAGTTTAAATAGAAATCTTCTTAAACTTTGGGAGCTAGAGATACTCCAAAAATGTAGTGACGCTACCCTTTAAGAATTTCCTCTAGACATAAATTTAGGTGTTTCTAGACAGAATGTGATGGCACAGTTCTTGGGAAACGAAACGTCTCTTCTACGCAAACCTGACGTTAAGAGCTTATATGATAGTGTTGTGCAGGAATATTTGTTGTTGGATCATATGAGGCCAGTTGAGTGCGGGCTGACACACCCAGGTCTATCTTGCTATCTGCCTCATCATCCAATAATAAGCCTGACCGCAAAACTACTAAACTATGAGTCGTATTTAACGCTTCGAACATAACCTCCAATGGAACTAGCCTACATTATTGTCTTTATATGAGCCCCACTTTACAATCTGATTTAGTGCTATTCATATTGCGATGGTGACTGTTCAAATACGTGTTTAATTGCGACATAACTCAAAAGTATCGACAAATCCGTCTTCATTCAACTCATACCGCCTTTCAGCGTATACTTTTTCAATCATCTCTAACAGAGGATGTGAAGGAGTATGAATTACATACCGTTACTTTTGGTGTAAATTGTGCTCCTTGTTTGTCAATAAAGACCATTTTACAATTAGCTGAAGTTTCAGAGACGGAGTACCCACTTGCAGCACATATTTTACGCAAGCACATGTACGTTGACGACGTACTTACGGGAGCTCATGATGTTTCATTGGCCTTAAAATCGCGAAATGAATTGATAACGGTATTATCGTCAGCAAAATTTAAATTAAGAAAATGGACTTCGAATGACATCCAAATTATAAAAGATCTTCCCACGAAATATTTATTGGATACAAAACTATTGACTTTTGTTGAATCAAGCAGCTCCAAAACATTGCGTAGTAAATGGAATGCTCAATTGGATTCTTTTTATTTTTGTGTAGAGCCTCCCTGCAGGAAATGGAACTGACACAAGACTAGTCACGTGACCGGTCCCCAAGTGATAGGGACCAGTCCGAGTTCTAACACTTCCTATGAAGCGGACCAGTCACTTTTACATGGGGATGGCCTAGGATGGGGTTAATTGATACTTTGTATGCACCTTGTGACTTGCCACTGAACTATCCCAGAGGGACCTATTCGATGTATAATAATATAAATTATTTATAAATAAAATTTCGACATTTAACCGTAACAATTAACGCTTATATATTTTATTATTGTTACAAATGCAATGACATTTTTTTTAATTTTATTTTAATCTGAAAATTGTTTGAGATTCGAACCGACAACCTCGTGCATGACAGGCTGGCACACTACCCACTCGACCACAGGGCCACTCATATTTCAAAAGTATAAATAGCATTTAAGCTTAGGTTAATATCTAAGTATAGTTACGGGACTGATCCCAGAGTCACATTGAAGGGAGCAATTAACATTATATTTACACTATTTGATAGGTCCTGTGTTCGACCACATCGAACATGTTCAGTGCAGTTTACTACAATACTAGACCGAGTCCGAATTAAATTGGCTCAAGATCAAGACGATACACCACGAAAATGGTCAATATGCCACCATTTAAACGATATGACTTTTTTCACCATACACTACTACGTACTTTTGATAACACCCACATTATCTCCAGTTATAGGACGAGTTCATTTGGATCAATTGTCACCAAATTTTCTGCAGGGCTATTACTCATAAGGCACAATACACTAAAAGAGAAGTTTTGTTCACCATTGCTAAACTTTTTGACACTGTGGGTTGGCTTAGCAGTAGAGTTTTTCTTTTCCCGGACTTTTTCATTTCCCGGGAAAGCGGGAAAGATTTTTCGATTTCCCGGGAAATCCCGGGAATTCCCGCCCAGTACAAAACAATACAAAATATTTTTAAATATAATTTATTTTAACAAAAACAAATTATAATTCATGAGATCGATTAAATAATAACGTTTAATACACACATCATTCAAAGAATAATACCGTTTCCGTTTTTTATATAATAATACATAGATACCAATATTATAAAAGAAATTATACGAGTATTATTAAAAAAAATATTACAAAATATCCCCCTTATGAAAAAATCATTGTGAAACTTAAAATTGGTTTAACAAACGAATTTTGTATGGTAAAACCAGTTTTAACGCATGCTTTAACCTTAACAATCTTTTTGCATAAGGGCATATTTCGTTGGAAATAGGACTTTAGTACAGAATAAGCTGTTAATGCTGTTAACCGTACTATTTACCAAAGATAATCTGTAATTATTTGTAATTTTCTTTTATTTCTTTGCTCATTTCTGTTTTTTACTTTTATGAATTAGAATTAAATTTTGATGTCGCGTTCTGTTTTTTCCAAATAAAGGCATCTAAGTCTCAGAATGCATGTATACCAGATGTTAACTTGGTCTTAGTTGTTGTAAAGCTTTAGCTATTGTGATATTGCCATCACCTTATTGCACCATCGCATTAATAAAGTGAATAATGACACTCATCAAGGAATGTGTACATACAAATTAGGTTGCAATAACAAAATCAAAAAATCCCGGGAATTCCCGCACAAATTTCCCGGGATTTCTTTCCCGGAAAATGTGCGGGATCCCGGGAAATTTTTCCCGGCAAATCCCGTATGAAAAACCCTTCTTAGCAGGCTGCTGATGAAGACTGAAAATTTAGGGGTCCAGCTCACTTGGGTCCAATACGATGATTTCTTTGTGCTGGTGGGTTGGCTTGGTCCAGTCATTGTGGTTGCAAAACTGATTATACAAAATATCTAGAAAGATAATATATACTGGGATGATTTTTACTCCCCTCTAAGAAAAATTATTGGGAAATATTTGTTTCGTTTTATACGGAAGTGAAGAATATAAAGATACCCAGGTGGGTACATTATAGCCCTGATACGTCAGCTGAACTTCATGTTTTTTTTACTGCCTCAGAAAAAGCATACGCCGGGATAGTTTATATACGTACTGCGGGCAAGCCGCAATCACTTATTTCAATAGTTATATTGGATGCAAGCCAACGCGAATGTGTTTTATTAAATCGTTCAAGTATTCGATTGCATTTTGGCAAATTTAAATTTATAAAAGCAATAAATTGCTTGACTTTTTGTTTAATTAACTGATGTTGCTCATCTGATAAGTTTTGTTGTGTAATATTTTCCAAAATAAATTCTTTTACACTATCTGCTTGTCGATTTTTGCTGCTCCAAACTTCAAGCAGTGTTGAATGGCAAAACTCGTATGAAACTAAAATATGAAGTTTTTTCCGAAAAGGAACAAAAAGGAGCAAAAAGTGTTAATGATGTTTGATTATATACAGTTTGATTAATAACTTTTTTAAAAAATATGGCAAATACCATTTTATTTTTTTTCCTTTTGATTATCACTACTTACATATGTATTATATATAACTACTACTAAGCTTATGTCCGACATTGGTCGGGCCTAATTATATTTTTTAGAGTTAAGATTTGAATACTTATTGTTAGTTCATATATGAAGATACAATAAATAAAAATCATGCATAAAAAAAAAAAAAAAAATACCATTCTATACACAGAAGTTATATTCCACACAACACACGTATGTTTGTTAGTTTTGACCAACAACACACTGAATTACTAGACAATAACACACCTATTTTTTAAACTATATCACAAATTGTTTTACATACCTTGTCTAACTTATTCCATATTTAAACTTTTTCACAGTGTTTAAAATTAATGTTTTACTCACGATCAAAGTTAGTAAAAATTTCGCGCGCATTTTCTCTTCATAATGTAACCATGAAACAGCTGACTTTTTCCTTTCATAAAATAACAGGGTGCAACATAAAAATTATCAAAAAACGTTTATATAACCGTTAAAGTATACGAATTCAAAAAAAGAAAGCAGATTTTAAATTTTAAACAAAAAAAAAATGAATTTATGCCAAAAATAGCAACGTTTTACCCTCAGTGCATTGTTGGCGATGTCTATCTCGGGTGCATGCGATAAAAGATTGTCCCAGTAAGCGTAAATGTGAAAAATGTCAAGGCGATCATAGTACGCTAAACCAATGGGCCAAAAGTCAAATAAAACTGCGAAAAAAAACCTAGTGGTTCGAAGAATTGTACGAATATATTGACTACGTTACCTATCCGTCACGTGATAAACTTCTTGCCGACGCTTCAAGTAAAGCTGTTGCTTGGGGACCGGACCATTCAAGTGGGAGCTGTCATTGATTTTTGTTGTAGCATGAGCTACATTAGTAACCTTTTGGTACACCAATTAAAACTAAGGACCAGTGACTCGCACGTCCGCTTATTAATTTCACCTATTTATGATGGCTCCAAAAGGATCTCCAAAGATCACAAAAATGCACGGCATGAAGACTCCAATTGAAAATGTTTCAGCTGAGGTGACGGAACAATTCCCGAGATTTCAATATGCACAGTATGTAAAAGATAGGATATTTTACCACTCACGTCAAGTTGCACTGGTGATCGGTCCTGAGTAAGTTCTCGAGTCCTGACGGGAAGAACCTTTTTGAGTCCGGGTTAAAGGCATGCTATTTTATTTCAGTTGATGGTTTTGTTGTAAAAACCATTCGCAATTCATTTTATGGGTCTGTTGTAAAAACCATACTTTACTCCTAATTTTATATATTCCTCTTTATATTGGAATGTTTGAATTTTTTTCCAATATATGTATATATAAAAGTTAAGATATTATTAATTGCTCTAAATGATGTTCTCGCAAGATGGCCGGAAATGTTTAAGTCCAATTTCTATTTAATTTACTTAATATCATTTTATATGCAAGTTAGCTTGGTTGGTAATTTTACTCTTTTTGAGATATAGATTTTGCTCTTTAAGTTTACAACTTTGTGCTTTCGGAGTAACTATTTATATTACGAGTAAACCGTTAACGGAACGCTTAAACTTTGCTTTCGCCATCTTTCTGACGAATGCATTTTACATTCGTTATCTAAAAGCCTTGGTCAACGAACCCACAAATAAAAAACTCATTTAATTTGGAATCATCTCTTTGTATTCACAAGCACAGAAAAAGGTAATAGTATTCACTGGTAGTTTAATATTTGTGATATTTGTGTATATTTGACATTTTCCCTCTTTGCACGCAAACACCTGGGTTTTCTGAAAGACTGAAACATTCAGACATCTATGACAAAAAAAAGGACGAATTAGCCTTCAAAACTATTAATACAAATAACAAATTATATAGTAAAACTAAAACAAAATTGACAAACGATGAAAAGTCGAATATTTGTACCAAATTAACTGCGATGGTGACGAATCCAATATATGCCGGTAAGTATATGTTGGCACAACAAAAACAAAATTAAAAACCAGAATGACTTCGCATAAGCCAGACTTAAAATCAACACACAAACCTCAAAACCAAAAAAACAGCACTTGCGGCCCACTGTGCTGTAACAGGTCATAAATCAAATTTTAATAATATTAAAGTGTTAACAACAGAAAAAACTACAAAAAAAGATATACTCTAGAAATGCTTCACATTATTGATGTACCTCCTGATAAGAGATTAAAGGCCTGTCGCACGATATCACCAGAATTCGTTCGATCGACAACTTGTATTGCAAACAACAATAACATAAAAAAAATTTTTGTTGTTTGCAATGCAAGTTGTGGCTCGAATGAATTCTGGTGACGTCGTGGAACAGGCCGTAAATTATAAGAACGATATAGAAAAGTGCGCGCAGATTTATAAAAACACAATAAACAAACATAGACCAAACCATCATTATAGGTCTATTTACGAAAGAGACGAAGTGTTAACATAAAGCTGTTTTTTTAAACTTTTAAAATTAATTCTTACACCATTAGTTTGTTAAAAGTAAATATTACTTAATCTGTGCAATAATATTAATTATAGTTGTTATAATTATTGTATTTCTATTTGTGTTCTTATGCACACACAGAAAAAATACCAATGTAAAATCAACATGCCAAAAGGTTGATTCAACTTCCTTCAAATCACATTAAATTTACAACAAATAATATGTTGTTTCAGTGTGTTGGTGTTTATTTGCTTTGTTCATAGCTGCAATACACTTTTGTGCTTAGTTGTGTAGGTTCTTTTTGTATTGTTGTTGTTTTTTGATGTTTGTAAAGAGCCGACAAACTGCTGCTGGCTGGTAGGCCAGCCAGCATGTTTTAGGAAGATCTTTACTCAAGGAAATTCTTTAGTCGAAAAAACCAAGAGAGGTCACTTACTAAAAATTGCACTATAACAAAAAATTATAAATTTTATCACAAAACAAATATGTACATATCGCCATGTGAGAACTTAAGTGTCCAATACGCCATTATAAACTGGATATTGGACACTTAAGTTCTCACATGACGATATGTATGTACTAGGGATGCCAATCGGGACTGATTTTCCGAATCCCGGGATTCGTGATTTCTAAAAATCTAATCCCGGGATTTCGGGATTTTTCGGGATCCCGAAATTGTTTGAGATTCTGGGATTTTTCGGGACTTTGGGGTTTTTTTTAATAATGAAATATATATGCTATTTATAGTTGCTTATAAAAAAAATCGTCATTGAAAGAGGTTCACAACCAAAAGTTTTATAATTCATTTTATATAACATAGTTAAATATAATTACCTTATATACTTGAATATAACAAAAATATTTGTTATTCATAAAAAAGCAAAACTAAAAAATAAAATTCTTTAAATATTAAAAGTATTCACGTAAAAAACTGCACTTTTGTGGAAAAAATTGTAAAGTTAAAAAAAAAACATCACATCAACCAGATAGAAATTTATTTTGCAAAAATTATGCAAAATTATCAGGGTCTGACTGAGTAAGTGCAAGATTATCAGCGTAAATTTTGCAAGGTTGTAAACTTTTAATGACACTGCCAAACCAATAAAAATAGACAAAAAGTACTTATAAAACACAAAATTATAACGCAGAAACCTGTTTAAAGAATTATAAAATTCATAATATTATAAAAATTTTTAACTAGTGAAAATACAGAAATTCTGAAGTAATTTTCAAATTAGATTTCAGGATTACAAACATAATTTTATTATTAAAAAAAAAACCTATGATTTAGAACATAAGTCATAATAAAGAATGAATTGATTACTGAATTATTTAGCGAAGTTCTGATACTTTGTTTCAGCATTTGAACAAAATCTTTTACTAATCAAGAAACATACGAATATGTATGTATATATAATATTGATGTACATATTGTGTTTGACTTTCTCGACAACTAAACAAAATTGGTTACTCGAGTCAGAAAGAGCAATTATTCCTTTTACACAGTTGCAAGAGTTTACGTGAATACCTTTATTATTTAATATATTATTATTAAAACTGTTAAAAATATTGCTTATTATCATCAAATAAATCAAAATTAATAAAGAAAATGAGAAAAAACATGGTTTGGAAACACATTTTTATTGACAATATTAACAGGATTAAACAAACAATACAAAAGATCAATATTGTGTTGCCACTGGTACTATTTTCGCATGGGGGAAAGTCATGATAAACTTATTTTTATAAAACAAACAAAACTTAGTAAGCAATTTCAGGATTGACTGAATCCCGAAAATCCCACGATTAAAAAATTGAAATCCCGGGATTTTCGGGATTTCGGGAGTGGCATCCCTAGTATGTACTTATGTATGTATCTGTATACTACATATACATAAAGGGTATATAAGATTCGGCACAGCCGAATATACCACTCTTACTTGTTTTTTTTTTAGGTTTTATTCATCAAACCGCGTTACACCAACATGCAATTTAACGATCGAGCAACGAACCAAAGTGGTAGAACTTTAGTTTTCCAATAGGTATTCAATTTTACACGCAAGCGTGACTTTTGTCCAACCCTGTACTATAAATAACGAGTTTTGAGCTTTGAAAAATTGTTTGGATGAGTTATATTTCCGTAGCTTTCAGAAGTTATCATTAGAATCAATTCCACACTAATCAGCGAATGTGGAAAGAATATTTTCGTAATCAAAACGAAGACTTGAAAGTCTCTTATTTTAAAAAAAATTAAGTTTTGCAGTGATTCCAAGACATTTCACACAAATACACCTTGTCACAAAAATGTATTGCAATAACGCTTTTACAATCAGTTGTACAAAAATATTATAGTTTCTATTATTTCTATTAATTTTTGAACTAATGATGCAGATTAATCCTCATATCATTCTTTTTTTTAAATAAACACACAATTCTCTTATTTCATTAAGGGCCAATTTCAAAAAGTTATTTAAATATCAATTCATATTTAAAAGTCATACTTGTTTTCTGGCAAACTAGTTTAGTTATGACGTTATTTGAGTAAATGAGCGATATGTTCTAAAAATATAATTAAAAAAAAGTTCAAACAAAAAAACCGAGTTTAGTACTATTTGGGTCGAAAAAGTATAATTTTAAAAGCTACGAGTAATTGGTAAGAAATTAGTTTTCTCATTTATCATCTCAGATGAGACTGATTGTACCGACGACAGTAATGCTATGTTTAGACGACGAGTTGAATCACCTGCTTCGATCTCTCAATCATGTTTATGAATCATGCTGTTTAGACTACGCTTTCGTGCTTGATGTGCAGCAAACGTTTTATTACTTTTTACAAAAAGGTACTTTTTAGAAAAAGGCGCTTTGTGGGAAAAGTAATTTTTAAAAAAGGAATTTTTGGAATTGTTGAGAAAGAAATACAAAATATAATTAAATCGGTCCAAACATATTAGGCTTGACGCCATAAAATGGCGTTTTATCTCTTTATTAATAAAAGACGTTAATGTGTTTCGAATATGTACTTATTTTTGGTAATTATGTAATTCATTTTTATTCATCTAAGAATTCAGTAAAACAAAACTAATTTGGTTAGTATGTATGTACATATGTATATATGTATGTGCATATGTATGTATATAAATAAAATAAAAAAGTAAATTTTTAATAGGGATTCTACTCATGGCCGGCTTCATCAGTAATTATTGAATCCTCAATGAAGTTCTTATTTAGTTTCACTAGAAGTAAATTGTTTATGGTCTCCTTTGATAACTTGGACCTCATTTTTGTCAGTATTGTTGATAGCGCACTAAACGCCCTTTCAACGGAAACTTGTGTTGATGGGACAGACAGCGCTACATCTAATAACTTCCCTAATTGTGGATCTAATGTTTTTGAATATTTCCAATATTCCAATATATTTGTAGCGAAATTAACTCTTTCGGCATTACAAAGATTTTCTAATTTTTGTTTGGTTTTTCTATCAGTAGGTGGTGTTTGTTCAATTAGCAGATTCATTTTTGTTTCTAATTTTGAGAAACTACCTGAACATGAGGGTAAATAGCTTATAGTATTAAGCTCGTCTTCTTTTTCCGTATATTGATCTGATAAGCGTTTAATTATCTCTTGTGTTCTTAGTAGGTGATTCTGTAATAAAATCAATAATATTTTAAAACTTATATGCTTATATAACTCTGATTTATTTATAATGACTTATCATTGCGGTTTTTTTGTTCTTCTGATAAAAATGGCATACGGATAAAATTAAAGCGGGGATCTAAATAAATGGCAGATATGAATGCCTCATTTTCCAAAAAATATTGCTTTCTTCTCCTCATGGAATTTAATAAGTTTTCTGCGTAAATGTTTTCTTCCACCATCTCTTCGAGATCAATTTCACAACATAACCAATCTCTATAGAAATCTCCGATTATATATTGTTCCAGTTTGAATTTAATGGTACACTCTGATAATGGTTTGAAAGCTTTTAAAAATTTACTTATGAAATTCCAATCCGGTTCAGAAATAATGAGGTTGTTAGCATTCTCAATATATTCTTTAAAATTTTCTATTGATTTTAACATATTGTATGTAGAATTCCACCTGGTTGCATTATCAATTGGAGGCATTTGTAAATTGGCTGAATTGTCATTTCGAACAGTTGTACGTAAAATTTTCGCAATATTTCGGCATTCATCTACATATTTCTGGTTGAATTGTTTTTAGTACATCGTGTGCTGCTAGTTGAATTGTATGAGCAGCACATCTTACAACTGCCATAACAGAGGAAAGAGACGTATGAATTGTATCCAAATGTTCTTCATCAGTCACTGTACTTTCTGGATCTTGGGCCAGCACCTCCTCTTGCATTTCTTGCAGTAATTTTGAAGTTTTAATTACATTTGCTCCATTGTCAGAAGTACATGCATAAATCTGGGAAATGTCAATTTTGAAATCTTTTAGGCAATTTATTATCTCTTCCTTGAGAAATTGAGCAGTATGGCGCTTTTTTAATTGAATCATTCCAATGGTATTAATATTGATTTTAGAATCCTTAATAAATTGGATATTTATACCAAGTATGCTTTTTTCCATGCGCGTGGCAACGTCAATTTTTAAAGAAATCATTTTGTTAAAAATGGATTTTGAAATGTTAAGTTTTATTTCATTTGCAATAGCATTAACCCTTTGACACGGGAATTAATTCTAGCCATTAGAAAATATTATGTATGGTTTTTATCGCTTAAAAACGCTTCAAGAAACACGTGTAAAAAATTCTGAGGACAAATTTTTATTTCAAAGTGGGTTTTGAGGATGTACATTTTAATGTAAAATCCGCTTCAATACGTACACTTTTTCAGTTTATTTTATTTTTTTGTTTGTTTTTATTTTTTTTTAGTATATTTACATTTAATTTAGTATGTGTGCATTTAAAAATTCATTAAAATAAAGAAGCGAACAAATTTATTGTATGGTGTAATATACATAAAAAATAGGATAGCAATATGTTTTTATGAGGACAAGACACAAAATATACAAAACTGGGCTCACGTTGTTTTGAAATTTGAAATCCTCTTAAGAATTTAAACAACAACAAAACGAAGAACAGATAACTGCAAATTAATTGCATGTATGCTAAAATTCTAATCAGTGACGGGTTGATAAAGTCAACGTACATTATAATGTACACCACTCGTCAAAGGGTTAAGTTTACATACAATGTTTTTGGAGTTAATATTTGTTTTGTAAAATTCTTCATAAGGGCGCAGAAGTTTTTTGAAATATTCATCATCATCGAATATTCTAAATGGCATATTTTTAACTGTAACAAGACCAACGCAACACAACAGGAATTCGTTTTTGGTTAAAGGATTTTGAATATTTCTATTTCGTTTTTTTGTTATACTACTGGATAAAGGATTTTGCAAGCATTGATCATTAATTTTTATATTATGCATAGATTCATAATGACGTTTTATATTTCCAGATAATCTTCCTTTAAGAACTCTTTGGCAGAGAACACATATTGATGTATTATTTTCAGCGTTAAATGTAACATACTTTTCAAATTCAAAAACATTTTTGCGACCCATTTTTACTTAACTATACGCACGCAATAAGTTGAAAGTAACTGATCATCGTAACCAGGGTTGGAATTTATACACTCATTGCACACTAATGCACATGAGCCAAATCAAAAAAAAAATTATGCACTCTGCCGTAAAAAAATCTACTGGACATCTACATACGTCATCATAGTCAGTGTTACCATATGTGAAGATTTATCTAATTTGTACAGTTTTTAGGGGTGTTAAAATGTCAGAAAAGATTTCTGAGCTAAAAACAAGATGCATATTCGGTACTTTAAGTACATGATTGACGTTTCTTTGACTAAAATACTTATATATTTTGCGACTTTCCTCGTTTTTTTTTTTTTTTTTTTTTAAGAACAACAAACACAACCCGCAAAGCGATTAGCTTGTCTGCGGAAAACACCCAGGGTCTATGGTGGGAATCGAACCCACGACCTCTGGACTGAGAGGCTAGCATAGCTGCCACTCAGCCACAGGGGCACCCAATAATATTACACATATGATATACAGTAAATATTTTGTATTATTTTCCTTTATGTTAAATAGTTCAATAGAAACAAAATTAATTTTAGCTGAATTTGACTTCAATAATATCAAGGTATTTTTAATATACTTTAAGTAAAATCACAAAAAAAAAGATTTTTAATAAAAAAATTGTTTTTTTGTCAACTTGAAGATATTTGAAAAATAAATATGGCAACACTAATAGTATACAAACGAGTGTTTCTTGCAAAATGAGTGAGAGAGAGTACATTCCACAAACAAATGCAGGTAATAATTGTTTTGTTTTTTTTATTCATGTGAGTAAGGCTGGCATTTCATGTGTGCCCTATGCCCAAAAAAGCGTAACCACTAATTACTTATGAAAAACTTTTTGATTCAAACACTTATTATTAAGTTAAACAGTTTCATACATAACTAATACACAATTTTGGAGAATCTATCATGATTCGAAACTGTTTAAATCAATAAATACATTTCTGAATCAAACAGTTTTTCATTAGTAATTAGTTGTTTACGCTTTCTTTAGCACATGGCATACAGATGTAAACCCAATCTAAAGCTTAAATTAGACGTGACATAGCCATAACGCCATAGCCATAACCAAACCAAAATTCAATGGTGAGAGTTATGGCGAGTCTCTCTCACTCTCACCATAGAAATTAATTGAATTTTGGTTTGGTTATGGCTATGGCGTTATGACTATGTCACGTATAATTTAAGCCTAAAAGGGACTTTTTGTGTTCTTATCAGTGATGCCATTAGGATACGAAAGATACATTTTTCGTATCTTTTGATGACTTCAGATACCATGTATAATCCTGACATTTTTCGTATATTTTGAATCTGTACGCAAAATGTACAGAATTTTTTTTTTTGATAACATCCCAATTAAATTTGAATAAATTTGTTTTGATAGCATCCAAAGATAGTTACACATAATTAGTTTAAAGGTTGCTTACTGTATTTTAAAAAATTACATACTAGTAGATATGACTTCAATAAATATAAAAATGAGCTTACATGATATCATTTTCTTTACAATTTTCATTAAAAATTAAATAAAAATGCGATGTTAATAAATGTTAAACGTTATATATGGATTTTCAAACTTTTTTCAAAATGTGTCTTTTTTGTGAAAAAATGTATCTTTCTAGAAACTAAAATATAACTTTCTCGAAATTTCATTGGCAACACTGGTTCTTATTGCACACATATAAACATTATAGACCTGCGTAAATAGTCTTGAAATGTAAATACGTCTTGTTTTTTAAATATATTCTCGTGGCTGTAGAATGCTAAACCAAAGACTATAAATATATAAAGATGTTCTACGTCCATACATTGTACTGCCAGTGCTTAATTTGCTGGTGGATTTACTACTAAATCCATTTGTTTCAAAGAGAGTAATTTATTTTCTCAGAGCACTTATTATTCTCAAGTCTTCGCTATTCATCTGCATACGCATGCATGTGTGTGTGCCTTTGCATGCGTAAGTATGAATGGATGTGTGTATTTAATTTAAAGCAAAGAAAAAATTTACACAAACAAAAAGAACTTGTGTTTTCGCACATATGCATAAGTGTATGGACATAACCCAGCGGCGAAAATGTCGATTACAGAAGCGATGATTCGATGCACACATGTAAGACAGTAATGCACACCACCTCATATACGTACCTAATATACATTTTCAAATGCATTGCCGCATTTGTTGAGTGAATGCCTTTCACTTGCACACAAAGTAAGCGAGATACGGAAGTGTTCATCCAATCAACATAAAGGCTCAGTATTGCTTAACATACATTGTAAGTTGGCAGTAGGCAGTTCGAATACAATCTAGCTTACTTGCGTACACTTTGTAAGCTAGCATTCATTGAACACAAAGTATGACAAACATCATTAAAGAGATGTAATGTGGTATGCAGCGTTCGCCGCTGGGAAGCTACATAAAATTTAATGTTACCGATTGTCTATTTATAGGGCAAAAATATTTATTGTTGTACTTTTGCAAATACATGGATTCGCACCGAATATAAATTTACTTATTTAATTTAAATATAAGTCCAAACGAAAAACATTTTGCAAAATGCTCCTAAAGATAAATAGAGGGACAAATGCGCGTTGGGAAGAGCATGAGATAAGCTTTTCTCAAAGTATATTTTAAAGATCAACCTCCACATACTTGTTCTTAAGAAATATATTGAAATTGAACCTTCAGAGTCCTTCATCCTTTAGTGGATGGAGTAGCATTAACAATTTGCAGCCAGGTAACAATTCATGTATATACAATGCGCTCACAGAAACTGTGAAAAAGATGCAACCTTTTGAAAAAGAATGCATTTTAATTTTTGATGAAGTATCTATAAGAAAAAAATTTACTTATAATAAATGTGCAGATGTTATAGATGGAGTTGTCGATTTAGGATATGAACGAGTGAATCAAATGGGGTCCCAAGTTGGCGTTTTTATGATAAGAGGAGTTGTAAAAAGTTGGAAGTTCGTTTTAAACTATTTTGTTACTTCCAGTTCAATAAAAGGTGATGTACTAAAAAAACTTGTGGAGTCAAACTTTGACATTTTAAGAGAAATGGGACTAAATGTGCGTGGGCTTACGTGTGATCAAGGACCCAATAATAGAAAATGCTATGATATGCTAGGCGGATCTTGTGAAAAACCTTATTTTATTTATAAAAATGCAAAAATTTACCTGATGTACGACGTACCCCATATTTTCAAATTCATAACAAATGCTTTCATCAAAGCCGATTTTAAAACACTGCATGGCGTAGCGCGATTCGACGTTGTTAGAGAAATATTCGAGCTGGAGTATGGAAAAGTAACCAAAATGACAAAATTAACAACGGTGCACATAAACCCAAATAATTTTCAGAAGATGCGTGTTGGCCTAGCTGTTCAAACTTTGAGCAATTCAGTTGCTGCTGCAATCCAATCTGTAAATGAAAATCGCCAGTTTACACGAAGTTCCGCAGCAATAGCCACTTCAACGTGCTCTTTTATAAAAAACTCGATAGCTATTTTGATTGCTTAAACAGCATGTATTTTAACGATGCAAAGCCCCTGAAGCGTGGACTGAAGCCGAAAAGCACAACTTGGCAATTACTCGAAGAGCTAATTACCTATATGAAACGGGTTGAATACGCAGGAAATAAAATATTTTCAATCGATGGCCTAATTCAAACTACGAGAGCTATTTTATCGTTATCGTCAGAATTGTTTGCGGAAAACTCAAATTTGATATGCATTTTAACGAGCCATTTTAATCAAGATTCATTGGAAAACTTGTTTTCATATATACGTGCCAAGGGCGGACACTGCAAAAATCCTTCGGTCTATGAATTAAATGTCGCAGTAGCTAAACTGCTATCTCTTAAAATAACGCAATTTAGTACCTCTTCAAATTGTGCAAACGACGATGCGATATTTTTACCTATTGAGTTCCAAACAATTTTAGAAGATACTCAAAGAAGTGAAAGTACAGCAGAAAGTAGTCGCACACCTGACGTTAATGTAACAAACATATTCGATGAAAATGAAGACTATTTTAATGAAGATGCAGATTGTTTTAGCTCTAATAATGTTCCAATAGAGTTAACATCAAGCCGATATTTTGTTGGTTATATAGCTCAACGAATTACTTGCGCTAAATGTCGTGTGGATATAATTAAACCAGCACAAGTTTTGTCATATCCTTCAGAAATGTTTGTTCACGCTAAAAATTATGATGAAGAAACAGATTTTGGAAGTTTGTGTGCTCCATCAGACTTATTTTTTGCAGTGTGTAAGATTCACATAAAAGTTTTCGAAAATGTTTTTACTAATTCTAAGGAAATAAAAAACATAAAACAAAACTGAGCAATGCGTAAATTGTACCAAAAATACAATATATTCCTTTTGGTTTGACGAGAGCTACGTATGCTTTAAGCACAGGATGGAGATGCTTAATTTATTAGTTCTTACACTGCTACGAAAACATTCGTCGTGGGAAACATATAAATTCAAATCAACAAGCACTGAAAAACTCAAAATTTTAAAGCAATAAAGAAAACCTATTCTTTTGTAAACAAAAATAAATAATCATGGTTTGCAAACTTATGTAAGTAAGCTCACGTTTTATTTATTTTATACCTACATATTTTTATTTTATACATAGTATATATATACATATATATAAATATAAAAAAATATATATGTATATATGTATATATATAATTGAAATTTCTAAATAAAATAATTATAGTTCGGTGCGAATCAACTTATTTTTAATTTTACAACAATAAAACACGTATTTTTACCCTACAATAACCATAGTACCGAAATACTCACTCACCTTCATACATGAAATGTGCGAGAGCGTTTCAAAAATTTTCTGTTTCTCCTTGAACAGAGTGAGAGCAGTAAAAAACATTTTGCTTTTTACATTTTCATGTGTGCACTAATTTGTTTTATTTTGTGTTACACACACATGAAAATGAAGGCAAAACTAAGTTTTCATATAAGAGCGCACATGCAGTGTGCAATTTCAAACGCACATTTATGGGTTGCTCATATATGAGTTTTATTCATTTATGCATTATTCATATATGAGTAAAATTTTTTGAACATAAATGTTGAATTTTCTTGTGGTATGCAAGCAAATGGTTTTTTATGTATGTGTGTATGGCTTTTGATTCTATTGTTCATATGACTGGGAGAGTTGCCGATTTGGATATTTTTAGCCGAAATTAGTTCTTTATATAAATTTACTGCAAATAAATTGTAAATTTTTACACAGTGTCAGCGCTGCCGATTTGCAAATTCTTAACTCAAATTTAGTGTATATTTATTTATATAAATACATATGTATAAACATAGAAATTTACCTTTAATAAATGCAGGGACAGAAAATAACTGTTATTTTTGAAAATTTACATCAAAAAAGGACACATAAAAAATTATCGTAGAAAATTTTGGTTTTAATCATTATGATACATAGGTGATGTACATGCAAATTTTTGTATGACTTTTAAATTTGTGCCTTTTTTGATAAAAGTGAAAAAATAACTGTTATTTCTTAACTTTTATTTTTTAAGGCAAAAATTAAAAGTTATTTTTGACTTTTATTATTTTAGTCAAAAAATAAAAGTTATTTTTTAACTTTTAATATTTTAAGGCAAAAATAAAAGTCATGAATTAAATATTGCATAGTAATACGCAATTATTATTGCTTTCAATGCTATAAATGATAAAACATCCGTATAGACTTCTGTAATATACATAAATTATTATTACCTATAAATAGCAGGCAATAAAACCAGAGTATTACTATGCAATACTTAATTCATGACTTTTATTTTTGCCTTAAAATATTAAAGGTTAAAAAATAACTTTTATTTTTTGACTAAAATAATAAAAGTCAAAAATAACTTTTAATTTTTGCCTTAAAAAATAAAAGTTAAGAAATAACTTTTATGTCTGCCTTGAAAAAATAAAAATAACTTTTTTTTCTTGACTTTTTCGATAAAAGGCATAACAGTTACGGTCCCTGAATAAATGTGATTCGTCGTACGACACAAATTTGTCCAGGTTAAACTGTTTTTTTTGGCATATTTATTTTTTTTTAACTGCAACGCACGCGCACAGGCTTAAATAACAACTGTTACCTAAATAGCAAGTTGCAGCCATTTATACTGAAGCATAGAATATAAATCATAATAGAATGCGCATCTCAAGGACAAAGGCCTAACTATAATGTGCTTAATGTAACTTAAGCAAATGTGCGAATACACACAATCAAATGTATACAACTATAATGTACTTAAGACACTTTTCGTCAAGTTTCGTCAAGTGTCATTTGCTTAAGGAAAGTGCGGTCAATTTCGCTTTTCCTTAAGCAAATGACACATCTGTTCGTTTCTGTTGTACATTTTTATTTGGTTATTTGGTTTCAAACATAATGGAGGACGAAATTAATTTTGTGGACAATTTAAAATTTCACTGTCTTCAGAAATTTAAATTTTTTGTCCATTTTTGTAACACAATTATAACAATTTTCCAATAAACATACATAATAGATACATATAATTGTTTACAATTAAAACATGCAATCACTGTTGCTTTTTTTAGTACTTTTTTATTTTAGTTTTCGTTTACTTTATAAATTAATAAACGATAAACATGGATTTACTTGTTTATGGTAATATATTTATAACTTTTACAAATTAAATGAGATTTCGTCAAAAATATTACATTTTAAAGAAATAAAAACGAAAATAGTTTTCCAAAAGTGCAAATGTTTGCAACTAAGTGTAGAAAGTTTTTAAGCTCAATAAGTACAATATAGCCACCTAAAAGTCTTCAGTAATTTACTTAAGCATTTGACATGCATTTCGTTGAATTTTGACACTAGCTTAAGTTTGGTTAAGCACATTATAGTTGGGCCTCAACTAAAATATTTTTTACAAACGTTTAATGATGCCGGAGGGAAGAGAAAAGAAAAGAAGCAAAAACAAAGAACTTAGCAACAAAATACATAAAGGAGCACATTTTGCATTTCGCACTTCATATGCGATTTGGACTTCATTTCAAAAAGAAAATTCCAAATGACCTAATTTTTACCAAAAATGGTTACCATAAAAAACAAACAACAAAACATGCATCCTTCTAATAGCGAAACTCAAAAAAATACCTGCGCAATTATAATACTTTTACAATTGCTTGTGCATATTTTACTAAAAATCACCCCTTTAAGCAGGTAGGGCCTGCATTCCGTGTTTTTGTTGTTGTGCAATTATGACTGTTTTACCTTTTTTGCATAAGCAATTAAAAAAATACATTTACACAAATCAAATAAAACATGCACACTTGCTATACAAAAGGGTTAGCGAATATGACACGATGGATTTTCCCGCAATTTATGTGTTTGAAATCAAAAGAAAAAACTTTCAACACACATTTGTGAATAAGTGATCGATGTGTTTCAATAATAAAAACTTGATATTTATTTAATGGTAAATTTCTATGTACATAGATGGCTTAATATAAGAAACGCGGAAGTCGAATTTTCGATATTTTATAGGAGAAGCAAAAAACTGAGGAGAAACTAAAGCATTTACAAACAGAAATAATTTTTTAAGATATTATAACTTCTTCATTTTGAACTGTAACGTACTAAGATCTTAAAACGCGATTTCGAAAAAATTGGTATACGCCCTTTTTATATTAAGCCATCGATATGTACATATACCTACATATATGTATATACACATATGTACATACATATGTATGTATGTAGATATTTATTTATTAATTTAAACATTTTCAATTTATTCGCTGAAAACTTTTATAAAGACTTATCCCCATATGCAAAAAATTAACGTGTGCTTGAAGTGTACGTTAAAACAAAATTTCCGGTTTTAACGTAGACTTGAAGCACATGTTAATTTGTTTGCATATGAAGATTAATATACATATGTATGTTTAAAATATCCAAATCGGCAACGCTCATGATCAATAAAAAACCTTTAGAGGCACAATACATAAAAAACCATTTGCTTGTATACCACAAGAATATCCAACATTTATGTTCAAAAAATTTTACTCATATATGAATAATGCATAAATGAATAAAACTCATATATGAGCAACTCATAAATGTGCACATTATGTGCGCAAAATTAAAAAAAAATATTTGCACACACACGAGTGTTCAATTTTGTTTTGTTTCCAATTACAGCATGAACATGCGTAGAAAAACAGAAAAAGATTTAAGCACTCATGTGCAGTGTGACCCTTTTAGCATTTTCACTGCTAAATTTAGCATTATGTATTTTGATTTAGCAGTGAATTTTTTATTTTGCATTTAGCATTTTTTTCAGCATTTTTGTATTATTTTTTTAGCATTATTTAGCATTTTTAATTTTATAAATTTCATATATTCTTTTCCATTTATACAGGTAAAAACTCCTGTATTTCATTGTATTTTGTCGTTTTTGTAGAAATGTATAATGATGGAAACCATGTAAACAGCAAAAGACGTCTTAAGCGGCAAGCTGTCATACTTGGTATTTGAGAATGGTGTGATAATGCAAAATTCGTGTTTTTCAGCTTTAAGGAATTTTGAATTTTTGTGTTTGTCATCATACTCCTTTAATATATGTTCTGTCAAATTCAGTTTAAATTTCATTTATGTTTTCGTAACTTGCGGTCTCCTAACATAAGATGGCTCACTTGAACATAAACTTTAAGTTAATGTTAAGTGTAGACTGCTCAAATTAATGCTTTTTTCATGTGATAACATTATTGATAGTGCATTTGTTTTAACAAATCACTTATAACTTCAAGTTACAACGAAATGTCATGCCATGTGGAAACGTAGAGTACGCAAAGCATAAAGATGACTTAGTTAGATCGCGCATTTTAAGAGGTGTTTGTTGGAATGTACGAAAGTCTGTCATGCTCATATACCGAGTATGAGCGTCTAATAGCCGCCTTAATGTATTTTAAACGTCAAACACCTAATAATAAGAAGAAAAAAAGTATTTTAATTATGTTTTTCGGAGTCGAACACTTCACAATTCATCGTTGCTGAATCCGGCTCCTGGACGTAAAATAAAAAATAGAAAAGTAAATTAATCCATTTTTTAATGCAAAAAGTATTTTTTAAATTTCTTTCATAGTATGTTGATAGCAGGCATGCTAATACATTAAAACATATATATAAAATAAAAGTGTAAAATCATTTTATGTATTTAATTTTTATATCAAAATTACCAGCAACAAATTTTACAATTTAATATTTAATACGATCGTACAAAGATACAGGAGGTTTTATGAATTCAGCAATTGTACTCGTATTTTGTATGTTCCTGAATTGTTGTTTTAACTTTTGAATCAACTTTGTTTGTTTTATTAAAATTAAATAAAATATTTCTTCGTTATATCGATATAATTAATAAAATATCATTAAAAAGTTTTAGCATTATATTTTAGCATTTTCAAATATTTTTTTAGCATTTTTAGCATTATTTTAAGCCCCATTTAACATTAAAAATTTTTTTAGTTGTGGCCACACTGCTCATGTGCGTTGATTAGCAGATTTTTTTTTGTTGCTGCATTTATGAAAATAAACACAACGAAAAAATTTGCGAGTTTTCATTTATGAAGAAACTCATAAATGTTTGATTTTTTTAGAGCACACATGAATATTTCGGTACTATGACAATAACACAATCGGTCGCATTTGATTTTCATGATTTATTTGCACATGAATGTATCAAAACAAGAAACTTCTTTTAGTTATTTCATATTTTTGCTCCTACTTGACTGCGCTTTAACAAGAAATATAACACACACAACTAAATTTCTCTATAAGCTATATTTATATGTGTGCATGCTCAAAAATTTTGTGCTCTCTTTGTGGTTTCGTTCAAATAATGCAGGGTATACACGATACTTAATTCCGTACTTTGCGTAGTATGAGTTGTAGTACGGGTTTTCATATACACGTTACTACAAATCATACTAATTCATTTGAAAGAAAATTTTTAAGGCAATACACACGCGGATTAATGAATAATGTGGTGGATTTATTAATAATAAGTGAACTGCAGTTGAAAAGAAGTAAAAAAAATAATGCAAAAACAAAAGGAGCATGTTGTAGAGAATGGTTATAATAATTTTTTATGTTCTTTTTTAAAATAAAATATCCGCTACATAAAGCTAATTTTAAAATTGAGCCGCAGAATCACTGCGTTTTCTAAATCAGCTCCTCATAAAACTAATTTCGCTGTACAACAGCATGATACACAATACTTATTATCGTACGTAGCGAAGCTCCGCCCACAGAAATCAAAAATTTTTGATTTTCATACTACAAAGTATACTTCATAAGTATGACAACATGATACACGTTACTAATTTCATACTTGTACGATTTATCGTACGATTTGTAGTATCGTGTATACTCGCCATAACAAACAATTTATTTTTCCCTTGTTACTTCCCCCACAGCATCTATAAACGCAAACAATTTTAGTTTTCATTTAATGTTCTACGTGGAACATCTTTATATATTTATAGTCTTTGGTTAAATATCTAATTTCTACTCATTCAATACATACATATGTATATAATTAGCCATGTGGGCTTTCTATGTATTGAAAATAAATAAATAAATATAAAATATACATATTTATGTACATACAAATATACTTATTGCATTTAGTGCTATTGTTATGAACGCACAGTGCTTTTTGCTCGGAAAAAGTTTGCGTCATTGTTCGTGTGGCATGTTTTTGTGTATATATTGACACATACATACGTATCATACTCAAGTATCCACATACATACACATAAGCATACATACTTACATATATTCAGATAAAGTGGCGATTAACTGCGATAAAAGTTATAGAAGATACTATTGACCTGCACAAGACCATTTATAAGACCTTTCAAGACATGCGACATTTTTCAAACGCTTTACTACAGCGAAATATTCTAAAACAAACGCTAAACAACACTGTTGGCAAGATATTTTTTTGAGTTATTTGTCTTGCCAACAGTGTTTTTTTAGCGTTTGTTTTAGAATATTTCGCTGTAGTAAAGCGTTTGAAAAATGTCGCATGTCTTGAAAGGTCTTATAAATAGTCTTGTGCAGGACTTTAGAAGATACCAATTTCACGTGCTTCGCAAGTAGATTCATATTGAATGTACTTGATTCGCTCTCATAATTTTGTATGGCTAAGCAAGTTTATTCGGTCATGATTGGTGTGTGAAGCAGTGTGACCAGATTTTAAAATAATATTAAGCTAAATCACGTTTGAAAAAAAGCTAAAATAAGCTAAAAAGTTACGTTTTAGGCTAGAAAATAAAGCTAAACTTTTTTCCACTTCTTTGATCACTTTTCAATAGTTTCTTATTGCTAAACTAACGTTAAATATTACACAAACATATTTTTTCATTATACATATAGAATATTTGCTTAATGAAATTATTTATTAATTATTATATTTTAGATTTAATGAAAAACAAAACAAAAACTTCCCCAAAATAATCTTGAAAAGTTTTTAAAAATGTAAAAACATTTATACTATAAAATACGAAAGCTTTTTAAGCGAATTAATGCTATTTAAGGTAAAGCATGGATCACACTATCTGCACAATGTACCGAGTTTCGTCAGATCAGTGAAATAAAGTCATAAGTAAAGATTTTGCTCTAATTTATCGACTACTTGAAATGCAAGGACATAATTGCGCCACACTGCATTGGTAATAAGCCCATACAGAATTATTCCAGAATTAATTGAGTAATAATGCCATTTTGGCTTATTACTTATGACTTTATTGAGGTGGCCCGACGAAAATCGGTACATAGTGTTATCCAGGCTTAAGGCTATTTCAGGTTTTTGTTTTAAGTTAATTGATGCCACTGAATGAACGTTCAACTCAAGTCAAATCATTTTATACCCAAAAAACTCAAAAAGTGTTTTGGCCACTAATATGAATTTAACTTTTTCCATTGGAATTCTAACCATTCTGCCATTATCTACTATTTTTCTACTTTCCATTTCTGTTATAAAATTGTCGTATAATTTACATTTTGTATTTCTTGTAAACAGTGTTGTCAGATATGGCGATATCTCGCCAAACGTGGCGACAAAAATTTGTTTTTGGCGATGAAAATTTTGAAATGGCGATTGGCGATTTACTTGGCGATAATTGAACTACTTGGCGATATTTTTGGCTATATTTTTACGTTTTCAATAACATAGAATAATGTTAAAAATATGAAATTTTTTATTTAAGCAATTTCTTCTCCAACATAAAATATTTCGTGCAAAAAATTCTAAATGTTGTGACTCTTTATTTCAAACAAAAATTTTCTGAAACTCAAGAAGTTAAAAAAAAATATGGACCAACAAATCTCATTTGGTGTTTATAAAACATAGTGGGGAAAACTTGCTTTTATAAGTTGGAACCAACATTTTTGTAATGAAGCATAAATAAAGGCTGCAAAAGTTATTACCTAAATTGTATGATTACGATGATGCTCTGGCACTTACTACTTCAAGGATATGATATGTGTACTTTAACACACATTTAATTAAACGTGAATTCCGTTTTATCACAAGATTTATATAATAATTTTGATCTTGGTGTTCAAGTTCAATTTATCATATTAATATTGATTTTTGGAATAAGTTATTTTTAAGTCTTTTTTAAACGCCAGTATTTTTTAAATGTTAATTTACATACTTTGCAATATTGCATATGTTGTTCTACAAAAAACATATTTCCCAATTTTCCTGACAGTGAAAAAGTAAACAACATTGAACAATATTGTCACCACATTACACAGTTCTATTGATTGTACAATAAAAAGAAAAAGTCTTTTGATATTTGCCAATATATTGAGCCACCTTTGAATATGATATACACATTGGCTATATTATTGTACAATACGAAAAATTGCACAATTATATTGCAAGTGGGTGGGCCCCTTCAAATAATAATTTTTTTATGTTTTACGATAGACGTTACCTACTGAATTTAAAATTTAACGATATTTGTGATGTAATTACATAATAAAAATATTTTTGTAGCTAAAATTTAATGTTTTATTATATTGGCGATATTTGGCGATATTCAACAATTCATTTGGCGAGGAGGCTGAAAATAAATCTGATAACACTGCTTGTAAACTATTTTACAATGTTAAAAAATTATAATTTTTATAAGTTGTTTATGTTTTTAATATATTTTTAGAGAACACGCAATTTAGACTAAAAAAAGGCTAAAAAAGCTAAATGAGTTTTTAAAAAAAGCTAAAAAATAAGCTAAGAGCTAAATGAAAATTTTAAAGCTAAATCTGAAATAAATAAGCTAAATTTAGCTCAAAATAAGCTAATATGGTCACGCTGGTGTGAAGTATGAATAGAGAGCGAAGCACGTACCGTGCAAACATACTATAAGGCAACATGGCGGAAGGTTCATGCTAGAGTTGTGCTGAAAAGAACGAACTAGTTCAATTGAACTATTCCCATAAGTGAACGATGTGAACTAGTTCAGTCAAGTTGTTCCTTTTTGTTCTTTTGGTCTTTATTGTTCTTTTGGTCTTTCTCGTTCTTTTGGTCTTTCTTGTTCTTTCGTTCGTTTTTATTCCTTCGTTCGGTTTTGGTCTTTATTTCGTTTTGTTTATCTTATTCTCTGTTCCTGACCCGGGCTGCCAGATGTGACGATTTTTGGTGCCGGAAATAGCAAAATCGTCGGTTGATTTCTGGTTTGCGGCGCATTATTATCAAAATGTATTATGTTTGCAGCAAACCAGAAACCAACCGACGAAATGACGATTTTTTGTTTAAAATCCTCGATTTTGCAAGTCAAATTGGGCTGCTTTTTATGAAATGTCTACTGTTATAGCGAGTATACACGTTAATACAAATCGAACGATAAATCGTACAATGAAATTAGTCACTGGTGTCATGCTGTCGTACTTATGAAGTATACTTTGTAGTATGAAAATCAAAAATTTTTGATTTTTGTGGGCGGAGCTTCGATAATAAGTATTGTGTATCATGCTGTTTTACAGCAAAATTTGTTTCATGAGGAGCTAATTTAGAAAACGCAGTGTTTCTACAGCTCAATTTTAACATTAGCTTTATATAGCGGATATTTTAATTAAAAAAAGAACATAAAACATTCCGGGCAATTATGTTAAAAAGTCCGCAGGAAATTTCTCCCAGGGAACAATTTTAACTAATAGCAAATGAAAACAAAAAATTCTAATTGGAAAAGGGAAAAATTTCCTGCGGAATTTTTTACATAATTGCCCTAATTATTTTAACCATTCTCTACAACATACCCCTTTTGTTTTTGCATTATTTTTTTTATTCTTTTTAACTGCAGTTAACTTATTATTAATAAATTCACCACATTATTCATTTATCCACGTGTATTGCCTTAAAATTTTTCTTTTAAATGAATTAGTATGATTTGTAGTAACGTGTGTCTGAAAACCCGTACTACAACTCATACTACGCTAAGTACGAAATTAAGTATGCATTAAAATTCATATATGCATGCCCATTTTGGTATAGTTTTGCAGACTCTTTCTTAATAGTTTATTGTTTAATTTAACATTTTTTTGTTGATGGTTTAGCGTTAAATAAAAATTACATACGTATGTATGCAAGTATGTATGTTGAATTAAAACAAATTTTATGTAAATGTAACTCGTATTTTTTCCGAAATTGAGTTTTTCAGTGATTCCAAAAAATTAATTTCTATTATGTTTTACCTTCTGTTGTAAAGATACAATGGGCCTTATTACGGGTGTCGTAGTACGACTTCGACTACGACTATTTTGTAATAGCTTAAAGAACATTGCAGCAATTTTTGTTTAATCTAGCACAAAATCGTCGTAGTGGCTTCGTGTAGAATTCATGTATGAACACGAATTGTTATGTTATTGTTTGATAATAAATACATTTATAAAATAAAACATATCGTCGATTGGTTTCTGGTTTGCGGCACAGTATATTCAAAATACATTATGTCTGCAGCAAACCAGAAACCAACAGACGATATGTATACATGTTTACAAAAAGTACATTTTGATTTGTCCGATTATTTAAGTATGAAATGACGACTTTTTTGTATTTTATCGGTATTTCGACGATTTTTCGATAATTTTGTCTGGCAACCCTGGTTCCTGATCAATACACATCAGTGTTGGCAAAGTTGGTACAATTGTACTTTTTTTTGTAACATTCAAACTCGCAAAGTACAATAGTACACCAATGACTGGTCTTTTGAAAGAAAAACGCACCGAGAAAATCAAAAAAAATGTAAAGCCGTCCATTTTCCAAATAATTTTTCTTCTAAATTCGGATGATAAGCATATGCTACGTGTATTAATTTACATACCAACATATAAAAATATGAAATTTGAACGAAAAAATATTTTAGTACAATTAAGGTAAAAATGAACAATTTTTAAATCTTATTGGTACAATACCAAATTCTCAATGCCATCCCTGATACACATCCAAAACATTTCAACTAAAAGATTATAGTTGCTGATTTGCATACTGTTAGAAAGAGACAAATGTAGTGTGCCTATTAATTAGCACAGTAATCAAAACAAACAGCAGAAAATGTATACTTAGTGAAAAATACAAGTGAGTTTTACAAAATTAAAAGAAATAATTTGTAGATTATTAGAATTAAAAAAGTGAATAAAATTGATTTTAAATTGATTACGGATTTCGTTTAAATTTTCGTTCAAAAATATTAGTTTTTACCTTTTACTTACTTAAAGCATAGAACACACGAAGAAAACATTGAAGAGGATTCGACGACTGTGCAATCTGTGTTCTGTTGTTCACTGAACAACTGACCGAAAAGAACAACTGAACAAAAAGAACGAACTAGTTCTTTTTGTTGTTGGGAACAAAAAGGAACAATCCGCAAAAGGAACAACTATGCCCAACTCTAGTTCATGCTGATTTTGTCGTTGTAGTAAAATTTAACATTGAGCAAGTATAGTGCTGCCAACATAATACCAAATGTGGTATTAATGATAGCTTACAATTCTTTCATATTCACCCTTAAGGCGGTGTCAGATACAACTTTAACGCTATGCGTGACGTTTCTAACTTTGGGAAAAAAGCGTGACGCAAAAGGTGTATGACATAGTGCTGGGATACTATCGATAATATCGATAGTTTTCAAACATCGAAAATATCGATAGGAAAAAATATCGATATCGATATTATTTAAAATGCAGTTTTGAAAACGTGAGATGTTATAAAAATTTTTTAACTGACATCAGCACAACTTTTGGAAAACTATCGCCCAAATTAAAGTTCGTAGATACATTCATATATATTAAAATAAACATAATGCTATAACTTTCAATAAAGTGATAAAAAATACATGTAACCAGATGAAAAATTAGTTATATTTTTCTTTCTCAAGTACAGACATTCAGTCGATAGTAATATCGATAGTATCGATAGTGAAATCTGATCTATTGATATATGTATATCGATAGCCGAAAATATCGATAGTATCTCAGCACTAGTATGACACAATGAAAACTTTGACAACACTCACTATTTGTTTTATTGCTTTGTTAGATTCATAAAATACAGCCACTATCCAGTTTTTTATTTAAATTTAGCAAAAGTTTAAGAAAATTTCACATTTGAATGCGAGTTTGGTCTAAATTAACCCAATACCCCCCATTGTCCAATTTTTAGGACGCCTTTTAAAAAGTGTTTATTGTAAAAACTGCATCGTATATTTGTAAAACTTTTCTTAAAATAAAAAGAAAATATGTCTTCCTCTTTGGTATTGTTTAAAGTTTTAACCAGTTAGTTGTAAATGGTTGTCAACTTCACGTTGAAGCTTCAACCGTTTCTACTTTAGAAATTTTAGCACATATGAATTACAGCGGGTAATGGGTTAAAAAAAGTATACCAACTGATTGTCAAAGCACGCAAAAAGTTAAGAGTTGCCTAACTTGTCACTTCGCCTTGCGTTAAAAGTACTTTATGTGACATGTTTCATATAACCATGTACATTTCATCTTAAATGTCAAATCGAATCTTCAACGCAACGCGTTGCAACGCGAAGCAAAAGTTTTATCTGACATGGCCTTTATTCTATTGGACATAACACGACGTAATCACCCTTATTCCATTTGGCGTCGGCAATATCGTCGTCAATTTTAAAACAACATCAATGCTAACTTTGTATTCCGTAACAGTTTAATGACGATGTTGCCTGTTTCTCGATAAATACAATACACATTTCTAATATTTGAGTCAGCTTATTCCTTTTGTTTACTATTTTTTTGGTAAAAGTGTTTTTGAAGAAATAAAAGCTTTGTAAATAAATTGAAATAAAATGATTTTTTTCTGATTGGGACGAAGAAAATAAAAAAAATTAATAGTGAAAAGAAGACTTCTTAGACAAAAGTTATGCACTTGTCAATTACCCAATGAAAAGTAAGTGATAAATTCAGTCATATTTTTTGGAAAATAGTGAGTTATGTTCATAGTTTTAATATTTTAAAGTTGTTTTCGGCTGAATAAAACATCATTTAGGAATGTATTGTATACACTAGTGCCAAAGTTTGGAAAAAAGGGATCAGATCAACGGCTATTGGAAATTGCAGTTTCCTCCAAGGGGATCAGAACTAATTGTTTATATACCCTGCCTCCAGTTGCTTCAAACTCAGCTTTGTTTACAACCGGAAGTCCAGCCAGATCTGTGAAAATAATTCTTACTTACAGTATATTTTCCCAACACAATACCATATATTGGCTTCAAAAGCGACTTGTATATCAAAAGTTTGCAGTCTAGGCTGAGTGTTGAATTTCTGCCAATTAACCAATATATTTGAGTTAATTTAAGTTTCTTTTGGGTTAACTTAGAGTCAATATGATATTTCCATGTAAGCCTTCGATCAAGGTGTATACAATTAAATATATATGTATGTGTAATATTACATTATTTTTACCATTATTTGTGTAGAAAAAATAACTTTAGGGTAAAATGTCAAAATGTTTACTAATTAAACTGTACGCCATTAGGCATTCTTCTCTTTGCAGTTTTCAAATGCATATTTTATGCCTGGAATCCTTTGAAATATAAAAAATATATAAAACTGTTAACATTGCTTTAGAAAAGTCTTTGTTTGCAACAATTTAATTAATATTTTCACAAATGAAAACGAAACTCATTTACAACTAAAAGTGAATATTTCGAAAATAATTTCCTTGCATCGGTTTTGTAATTTCAGCTTTTGTTCTTTCTCAGTTAATTTATTGCTATATTTGTATTAAAGTATCGTGGTGGAGGTATAGGTCGCGTTGTTTTTGTTGTTGTTAGTACTGTTGTGGATGATATTGGTGGCGGTGGTGATTGTGGTGGAATGGGTTTTTTGAAAGGTGGAATCAATGGTAATGTTTCAGAAGGACAAAAATAGTGGCTGATATGATTTTGATGATGGTCGCGATAACGAATTTGTGTTTGATTTAGATATTGATGTTGCTGCTGAATTTGTTGATTTGACGATGTTGTTTCTGTTGATTTATTTCTTGTACTGAAAGGATTAAATACCAACCTTGAGTGTGGAAATTGCATTGATGGGGCATTGAAAGGTGTTGGCGTGTGTGGCGGTTGTAACGCTTGCGCTGCAGTGTCCGGATGTAGAAAGTTTTTTCGTTGTTCCACTCGTTCCTGATGTTGGCTCAGGCAACGTGTTATTATATCTGGCAGATTTGCCATATGATCCTAAGCAGGGGATTTTTTTGGAGAAAGTTAAGAAAAAATATAAAATTAAGTAAGAGTTTGTTAAATAAAAATAGCTATAAAAAAAATTTTGTTATTAAAAAATATTTTTTTATACTTGTAGAGCTTGCATTTTTTCTTCTAAGTTTGTTAAGCGCTCCTCTATGGCATCTTGCCTACTTGACATGTCTGATATTATTTCATACACTGTATTTTGTGTCTGAAAATTTAAGAGAACAAATGATTATGAATAAAATTAGATCCATGATTTGGTTATATGATTGGAAAATATGGTATGAGTGTTTTTGTTTGTTTTTAACAATTGTGTGGACTAAAAGATGTGAGCATGATGAGATAATTTTACAGTTGTTATACAATAGGGCAGATACAGCTGTAAAAAATTAATGGAAATTAGGCAAATAAAATGATATATTATAATTAGCAATATTTAATACATCATTATAATAGAAATAAAAAAATGCATACGGTATTGACAGTATAGGTTCCATACTACTATCAAAGGATAGTAAGACTCTATACTCAGTTTGGCAATTTTGGTGACCATTTTTTTCTGGACCTCAAAAGATTTAAAAAACCAGTGCGCCCTAAAAATATGGTGTCATCAGCTTTTGGCCAAAAGATAATTCAGACTTAGTGATAGCTGTAAACTATACAGAAAAAAATTAGTTTCATATTTTAATACGAAAATCGTTGATTCAATAAAAACATCTTTTGAATTTTCTGTGTTGACGATTTTTTGCAATATTGATAAATAAAATTTAATGCACGTTTATTGAAAATAATGTCAATAAAGCAATTAAATGAATCATAGAAAAAAAATTGTTGACTGAAATTTTATTTTCAGTGATATTTGTTATTGTGTGTGTGTGTGGATGAATGTCACATTTTTCAACTCCTTTTTGCTTCGCTGCTGCACTTAAAACAGCTAAGTCCAAGCCATATGCGCAATGTGCAAACTTTTATAAAGAGCTTTTTGAGCTTTCACGCCGACGAGAGTACAACATCTACAACAACAACACAGCAGACAGCAATGCTTACTCTTACTTTGCAAAGAAACAATAACAAATATAAGGGCTTTCAAAGCTGTTTACCTCAAATGCAAATAACAGTGTATGTGTGTTTGACGTAGCTGGATTAAAACTAAAGGCTCAGTTACCCCCCGACTGTAATGTAAAGTAACAGCAACAGTAGGAAACAGCTGACCGATATATTTATATGAAATGTAGGTTACGTTACATTACATCTCTATAACCATTTTCTCTACTTTTCACATAACAATATCGACCAGGGGGTCGATTCTGGTTCTGTGATAATGTGAAGTGAAAAAACCTTTTCATGTTCGTTTCCATAGCAACTTTTCATACCGTCTTTTCACAGTTTCACAGATTGCGATTCTGGTTTAGGTAATGAAAAAATGTTTCATTCCAGTGTAGCTGTGAAACGTTTGTATTCATGCTATTTAACTTTAATTGTCAAATGCAGAGATCTAAGTTTCGCAGTTACGATGCCGCGCTAGGCCGCATGCCATTTTTTTATTGCTTGAGCCGCTGCCGTTGCGTATATTTATGATTGAAATATATAATCTGGCTTATTTTTGAATCTCATTTATTGATTAAAAAATAAATACATACATATACATATGTATGTATAAATAAGTAAGAAATATTATAATTAAAAATTAGATAAAATGTATGTAATTTAAATACATAAGGAAAAGGTGGCACATATGAACAATAGAGGGCAAAAAGTTAAGTTCAAACAACACAGTTTCTTTGTTTTTTTCATTCATAGTCATGTACATACATATGCAGTATGTGCACTTTTATGTACGTAAATAAAACAATTTACGTATATGCGTATGTAAATCAGCCCAATCATGAATATTCCCTCGGAATTTATTTCTCACGGAAAATAATTTTCTCGAGAAAACATTCCTCCAATCATAAATTAATTGGGAACAAAAAGAGTAATACGTGGCATCACCGCATTACGAAGCTCGTTGTTTTGCTTGTTTGTTGACATTTGTTTCTCCCTTTTTTTTGAGAGAGAGAGCAAACAAAATTACTTAAATTTACCAACTTGAAAAATATTTAAAAAAAAGTTTATAACTGATTTATTTGAACTTTACTTGTGTTTTTTTATATACAAGAACTATAAAATAGAAGTTTGTGTATATAAATTGTGTTTTAATTGTGTATCAACTATGTTTTTATGTAAACTCCCTTCTGTTTTGCAAGGGAAAGATTTTTAGTGAAAAAAGCAAGTTCAACGGCGTTCATAATACCTACTTTTTCCCGGGGAGTTTTATTATTCCCGCATTTGGTAAAAAAAGCGGGAAAACAAATTCATAATAGGAGAAAAGGGAAAAGTGAAAAAACTCGCACGGAATTGTTGTTCATGATTGGGCTGAATATATACCTACATACATACTTCATATTTTTTTAGCCTTTTACCAGCTTTAAGTTCCACCTAATAACACATTGCAATAAAATATTTTACAAGAAACACAATTTATAATGTTTTTGTTCAATCAAGTGGTTCCATTTAAGTGTGCATGTTTCTGGCAGGTAGAGAAAAGTGTAAAGTATCAGCATAAACGAGGAAACAAGCTAAAGAACATGCGTTTTTTTTACCTATTTTTTAAGAATGTAGATAGGAAGATATGTACATTAGCTATGGCATAGTGTTATATGGGAATTCTTACTTACGGTGGCGGTCAGATGGGGGCAAAGGTCTCCGCTTCGTGCTCAAAGTTAAGGGTAAAAGCAAAAAAAAAATATAAAAAAATCATATAACTTTCCCGGGGTCACCGCTACAAGGGTCAAATGTATGACGAGCACCCATTAGTTTCCGCCCAACATCTTTTTAAGCACACTGACCGCCTAACTCCTCTCCTTAAGGGGGCTCCCATACAAAGGGAAAATTTTTATAACGTTTACTCGCAGGGCTCTAACTGCACCTAGGGCGTACTTATCGAAGTCAAATATATGACCGACCTCCAATATTTTTTCATTACGAAGATTTTCTCTGAACATACTTACCATCTATCTTCAACCATTAAGGTTGTCCCCATACAAAAAAATAGTTTTTTGAATAATTTTTTTTAAGAAATCCGCTTTTTCCGCTTTTATGTTGCCTCCTAGGGGGTAAAATGTAAGACTGACCCACAGTAATTTTTCATCTTCAACATTTCCTCCGAACATACCTATGTCCTATCTCGACTCATTAAGGGGGCTCCCATACAAAGGCGGAATTTGTACAAAATTTACTCGCAGGGCTCTAATTGCCCCTGGCGCGTTCCTATCGAAGTCAAATGTATGACCGACCTCCAATATTTTTTCAATACAAGCAAAGATTTTCTCTCAACATACTTATCGTATATCTTCAACCATTAAGAGATATAAGTTTCGCCGCGCTAAGCCGCATGCAACAGGACAAAAATCCTCTTCACACCGCCAAAATAGTTAAAGAATGGTTCTTTTATCACACACCAAAATAACTGGGCTATCACCCATAATTGCAGGACCTCAACATAATTGAACATTTCTGAAAAAATTTCGGCAGACACTCCAGAAAAAGAAACATAACCATCAAAAACCTTCTGAAGGATATTTAGCGGGGAGAGTGGCAAAAAATGTCAATGGAAGTAATAAACACATTTATGGAATTGATGCCTAGAAGGCTACAAACAGTTCTAAAAGCAAATAGAAATCAAACCAAGTAGTAGCCATTATTTGTTTTTGCATATGTTAAGACTGTACAATTTCTTTTGACGCATTAAAATTGCCGTGTTTTTGATTTTGTTTCAATTGTTGTTGTTGGTGTTAAGGAATTTTGAATTTTTATTCATTTATCTTAAGAGCATTATATAATGTTTTGAAAATGACAAAAAAGTTTAAAAAACTTTTATCTTTTAATACCGAAATAAAACTTTTGATATAAGAGAACCAGGAGAACAATTTCTTTTGACTCGCACAGTACATATATATTTTATATTTTTTCAGCCTTTTACCAGCTTAAAATTTCACCTAATAACACATTGCAATAAAATATTTTACAAGAAACAGAATTTAAAATGTTTTTATTCAATCAAGTGGTTGCATTTAAGATCCTAGTGTGCATGTGTCTGGCAGATAGAGAAAAGTGTAAAATATCAGCACAAACGAGGATTTCAAAAAACGTATAAACAAGCTAAACAACATGCTTTTTAACCTATTTTTATAGAATGTACACACTCAAAATAGTTCATACTTAAAAATACTAAATATTTTTTGGTAATTTAATTTTGGTGCAATAAACGAAAATTTTGTACATTTTACGAAAATATTTGTGACTTGTGCAGGAAAACAGATTTTGTAATTTTACGAATTTCGTTAAGTTACAGAAATTATTTCGTAAAAATTTTTTCGTGTATAGTACCATATTTTTCGTTTATTGTATTGAATTTAGTATAACATAAAACATTTTTATAAAATTGGAAATTTCGTAAAATAAACAAATTTTGTTAATTATTATTTTTCGAACTGTATTTGTTTCTTAAATTCTTATGAATTAATGAACAGTAGCCTACTGTTCGTAACGCTTTTTAAGCCAAATTACATGTGATAATTATTAATGAACAAATAACATCAAGTTAGTTGTAAATATTCTGAGAACAACACATAGTTGAACGGAACAGCCAGCCGTTTTCGAAGGCCACTAAACCTTCCTCATCAGCGTTCTTCTGTGTTTTGGTCCACCGTGTGTGGTGTCAGTTGATGTAGATGTCTGCCCTATATACGAAACTTTATTGCAAATGGAATATGTGAATTGGTTTGATTCATTGCATTTTTAAATTTGCTCATATATATGTTTGGTAATGAAGGCTCAAAAATTTACCATCTTTCATATATATTACAACAGTCTTACCATTGTCGTTTGTTCCTTACTAACTATGCACATGTTTGTTAATTTGCTTATTTTTGTTCTACTTAAGACAAACTTTTTTGGTTTGTTACTATTAAGTATATTTTTATTTTTGCCACAAGCCAATGACTATTAATTTTAGTTAATTATTATTTTTATACCCTTTACCAAAAAAATGGTAAAAGGGTATATATGTATAGGTTTGTCATTCCGTTTGTAATTTCTATAACATCAATAAGCGACCCATAATATAAATAAATAATAGGGAAGACGAATAAGCGATGTCCTTCTGTCTGTACGTGAAATTTTCCGAAGCTTCCAGAAGAGCTAGAGACTTCGTTCTTGGACTGGTGTGTCAGAAATTTTCCAAAATAGATTGGTATTGAAATTCAGCAAAATCGGGCAGACGATTGCAGAGCTGGAAAACTTAAACTTCATTTTGCCATATAAAAGTAACTACCGAAAACAAATTTTTATTTTACTTTAATAAATGAACATATTTTACACTTCAGTACGACTAAAATTCGAATTTTAAATTAAGAAAATATAAAAAAATTAAAAAGACGTTTCCAGGGTTGGAAAACTTTAACTTTTTGTGTTATGTAAAATTAACTACATGTGTCTAAAACTATGTCTGTCACAGGGTATTTTCTCGAGAACCGTAAGAGCTACAGACCTGAAATTTGGACACAGTGTGTAGACCTTTGGCCGCTACAACAACAAGTACATGAGAATTGGAAATTAAAGGGTGTTCCAAAACGAGCAACGAAAAATTTTAAAATCCCATATAATATACATACAATTGTATGTATGTATGTATATACACTTGAAATTTCTAAGGTTAGTGTATTTTTATACAGACTACAAAAATTAACACTAAAATTTCAAAAAATTTAAATTAAAGGGTGTTTCATCAGTTATTGCAATTTTGACTATGCAGTTTTGACAACTTGCTGTATCTTGGAAACCGAAAGAGCAAAACTATCGAAATTTTCAAAAACGGTAAAACAAAAGAATCAAAAAATTATAAAATCGCCAAACCGAAAAAAATCGCCAAAAACAAAAGAAATCGCCAAAGCGAATAAAAGCCCCAAATTACAAAAAAAAAAACGTCTAAGACTAAAATAAATCGTGAATAACCGGAAAAATTGCTAAAAAAAATGAAAAAAAGTCGCCAAAAAGAAAAATAATCGCCAAAACGAAAAAACCCCACAAAAACAGAAAAAATCGCCAAAATGAAAAAAAAACTCCAAAACAGAAAAAAATCGCCAAAATGAAAAAAACGCCAAAATGAAAAAAACCCCCAAATTAGGAATAAATCGCAAAAAAAAAAAATAAATCGCCAAAATGAAAAAAAAACTACAAAAAGAAAATAAACTCCCAAAAACAGAAAAAAATCTCCAAAATGAAAAAAAATCGCCAAAATGAAAAAAATCGGCAAAACGAAAAAAACAAAAAAAAAAAACAAAAAAATCGTCAAAAAGAAAAAAAACCCAAAAACAGGAAAGAGATCGCCAAAATAAAAAAAATTGCCAAAATGATAAAAATCTCCAAAATAAAAAAAAAACCCAAAAAAATAGAAAAAAATCGCCAAAATGAAAAAAAAAACCCAAAAGCAGGAAAAAACCCAAAACAGGAAAAAAAATCTCCAAAATAAAAAAAACGCTGAAAACTGAAAAAAATCGCCAAAATAAAAAAAACGCCAAAATGAAAAAAACCCCCAAAATCTATATATAAATAGGCAAGTGAAAAAAGTTAAGAACCATTTTAACTGACTTAAACTCAACGTATTCGCTTGATTTTTTTTCTGTTAGATAGATTGACAATAGGAGCAGTGCAGAAAGTATTTTTTCTTCTACATTTTTGTGTCTAAGATATTTAAAAACAGTTAAGAATATTAGCCAATCATAAAGCCATGATTTCTCTTTCTCTCTTAATTTGCTAAAAAAAAATTACAACAATTTGGCTTGGCAACTCCATAAACACTCAGAAGGAAAAACGTATTTTATTTGTTCATTATATTCTTATTTCCATCTTTCTATGTACTTAAACGATTATTGCTGAAACTAATAAAATTTTGATATTTAAATAACGAGTGGTACTGTATTATTTTTCTTTAGATGCTTAAAAATAATATATTTTTTTAATTATTAATAACTTTGATTAAAGTTAAATTCACCTACAGCACAAAGTAAGTTTTTTATTTTTGGTTTATTTTGTGTGCGTTTTGTTTTTGTTCATTGTTTTCATTATTTTTCTGTGCTTTAAATTACTATATTCAATTTTGACGTCACACCAGCACACTCAAATTGAGAAACATGCGTAATCTTGTATTCTTTGATTCATGGGCTAGCATATTCGTACATACATATGGGGTCTTTCTCAAAGAATAGGGAATAGAAACTTTTTTTGTAACAAACGTTTTAATGGGGAGTCTAAAACTTTAGAGAAAAAGCGTTCAATGAAAAAATAAGCATATATTTTTAGTGTTTTATTTTTGGGAATTGCTACAATTTAAGTTTAACGTTTATTAACGCACTAATAATCCCAAATTATTATTTTACTTAATTAGTAAAATAACTTTTTTATTAAAAATACATTTAAATTGATTATTGAGGGGTTTAGCTGGATCCTATGCGCATTTCACTGTTGCTAATGCAGATCATCAGGGAACCTTTACCCAAAAATCTTAGAACAACTAGAGTTATTATGTTATAAACTTTCATTTAAACAAATGAGAAGTTCAAGAAATAACAAAGTTGAAACAAGAACTCAATAATCAACATGTTTTTTATTTTCTTACTTTACTACATTGGCTGACTTTTTTTCAGCTCTAGTTGTAGTTGTAAAAAGTATGTAAAGAAAATAAATGTAAATAACAACAACAGCTATATAAGAATAGAGTGTTGCCACACAAGTATTTTTGACCTGGTGCAGTCAAGTTAATAATTAGTGTTTTATTTTTGGGAATTGCTACAATTTAAGTTTAACGTTTATTAACGCACTAATAATCCCAAATTATTATTTTACTTAATTAGTAAAATAACTTTTTTATTAAAAATACATTTTAATTGATTATTGAGGGGTTTAGGT
The DNA here is from genome assembly GCA_944452675.1 of Tachina lurida. Taxonomy (NCBI): domain Eukaryota; kingdom Metazoa; phylum Arthropoda; class Insecta; order Diptera; family Tachinidae; genus Tachina; species Tachina lurida. Next base: position 42,620,041 of record OX101755.1, on the reverse strand, counting down.
TGATCCTATGCGCATTTCACTGTTGCTAATGCAGATCATCAGGGAACCTTTACCCAAAAATCTTAGAACAACTAGAGTTATTATGTTATAAACTTTCATTTAAACAAATGAAAAGTTCAACAAATAACAAAGTTGAAACAAGAACTCAATAATCAACATGTTTTTTATTTTCTTACTTTACTACATTGGCTGACTTTTTTTCAGCTCTAGTTGTAGTTGTAAAAAGTATGTAAAGAAAATAAATGTAAATAACAACAACAGCTATATAAGAATAGAGTGTTGCCACACAAGTATTTTTGACCTGGTGCAGTCAAGTTAATAATTAGTGTTTTATTTTTGGGAATTGCTACAATTTAAGTTTAACGTTTATTAACGCACTAATAATCCCAAATTATTATTTTACTTAATTAGTAAAATAACTTTTTTATTAAAAATACATTTAAATTGATTATTGAGGGGTTTAGGTGGATCCTATGCGCATTTCACTGTTGCTAATGCAGATCATCAGGGAACCTTTACCCAAAAATCTTAGAACAACAATGAAAGTTTATAACATAATAACTCTAGTTGTTCTAAGATTTTTGGGTAAAGGTTCCCTGATGATCTGCATTAGCAACAGTGAAATGCGCATAGGATCCAGCTAAACCCCTCAATAATCAATTTAAATGTATTTTTAATAAAAAAGTTATTTTACTAATTAAGTAAAATAATAATTTGGGATTATTAGTGCGTTAATAAACGTTAAACTTAAAGCATATATTTTTGTTTTGGGCAATAATAATGAATATGAAGTGAAAACACTAGGAGCAAATATCTAATTACATTTAGTTAAAAAAGTGAACAACTTTTTTAAATAGTTTGCTTAAAATCTATTCTTATTTATGCCGATAAATGAAATTTTAAATTCGTATTTAGTAGTTAAGAAAGTGGTTTACCTTGGAGTCTATACATATGTATATTTGAATATAGTTTTTAAATTGTGTTTTAAATTCATCAAACTTTAAATATGTTCATTCTATTCTCCACCTCTGTGCGTTGATGGTTGATTTTCAACCACTGGGCGAACACTAGTAGGAAAAAATCGCCAAATGAAACAAACCGAAAAAAACATAAAAAAATCGCCAAAATGAGAAAAAAACGATAAAACTGAAAAAATCGTTTAAACTGAAAAAAACTTCAAAAAAGCCACATTAAAAAATGCTCCGAACCGAATTTACGGAACCCTTCGTGCACGAGTCAAAGTCGCACTTTACTAAATTTTTTAATATTAAAGGAATTAAATGAAACTAAGTTATTTCTTATTTCGTTTTTGCTTCGTTCAGTTAACATATTTTATGTATTTTTTAAAGAACTAAATTGGTATCAATAATCTGAAAAATCCAAAATTATGACTCCAGGGTTGGAAAACTTACACTTTTTGTGTTTGTAAAGTTAAATAGGTCTAAATAATTATCTTTTCCTTTATAAATTAAATATATTTTATGCTTCTGAAAGAAAAAATTGGCTTATAAAATTATAAAAGTGAAAACCAAGGCTCCAGAGATGGAAACTTTGAACTTTTTTTGATAATAGAGGAACTAAATAAAACTAAGTTTTTTCTTTTTTCCTTTTTGCTTTGTTCACTTAACATATTTTGGGTATGTTTTACAGAACTAGATTGGTATAAGGAATTAGAAAAATTCTAAATTATGATTCCAGGGTTGGAAAAGTTACACCTTTTGTGTTATGTAAAATTAAATAGGTCTAAAAATTTTTTTCTTTTCCTTTATAAATTGAATATATTTCAGGCTTCTGAAAGAAAAGTTTGGCGTTTAAAATTTGAAAAATGAAAATTACAGCTCCAAGGATGGAAACTTTGATTTTTTTTGATATTAAGGTATAAGATTAATTTTTTAATTTCTTTGTTCACTTAACACACTTTATTAATTTTTTAAATCAGAAAAATCTAAAATGTTGGTTCCAGGGTTGGTAAATTTATTGTTATTTTACAAAAGTAACTAGGTCAAGTTAATTTTTTCTTTTTGTTTACAAGTTTTATATATTTTATGACTTAGAATAAAATAGTTTGGCATAGAAATTAGAAAAATAAAAGACACAGCTCCAGAGCTGGAAAACTTAAATTTTTTCTGGCATATAAAACTAATTATTTATTTGGTAATTACATATATTCTATATTGTATAAAGAAATAAATAAGTATTAAGAAACTCAGAATTATGGTTCCAGGGTTGGAGATTGAAAAAAGTTTCGGTAAAAAAATAACCAAAAGTATTTTTTTTTAGTTAAACAGATTTCATGTGTTAGAAAAATCATTACTCAAGATTTTTTTATACATGGTTAATTTTTTTATGGATATCTAAACTAATTTAAGTATAAACGAAGGTTTGTGCTTATTGTGCTCATCATAATAACTATTAATTTCTAGTAAATGGAGATAAAACTAAAATTTATCGCTAAAGATACATTAAAGGACATGTTCCGTTTCATTTTCCTGATACCTTTCCTTTCTGCTGAACAAATTTCAAAAAAATCCTGTAGGAATAAAACGTTTACATAATACCACGATGTATACCATTTTCAATTGGAACTTTAAATCAAGACACTAAGCAGTTTTGCAACATCAATGATTATTAAATACGGGAAAATATAAAACAAGTTAGTTTACTTGGTATGGAGGTGCAATACTAAGAATATTTTAGAGTTTTAAATAGCAGCACGGTTTTTGAACATCTCGACAGCGAGTAAACAAGCGCCACTTTTTTGGTATTGTATTGACGTGACGTCGATGTTGACTGAAATAAGAGTGAATGTAAAATTTATCTTAACTATTGCTAATATCGAAAATAAAATAATTGAATCAAATTCTTTAATCGAAAAATACTGAAAGGTTACTTACTATTAATTGCTTTCGAGAAAAAAATGGTAAATTTTTTCACAAAACAAATATGTATGTATGTATGTGTCTGTATACTATATATATGTACGTACGTTGGTAAAGGGTATATAAGATTCGGCACAGCCGAAAATAGCACTGTTACTTGTTCGAACTGTATTTGTTTCTTAAATTCTTATGAATTGAATTAGGCTACTGTTCGTAACGCTTTTTAAGCCAAATTACATGTGATAATTATTAATGAACAAATAACATAAAGTTAGTTGTAAATATTTTGACAACAACACATAGTTGAACGGAACAGCCAGCCGTTTTCGAAGGCCACTAAACCTTCCTCATCAGCGTTCTTCTGTGTTTTGGTCCACCGTGTGTGGTGTCAGTTGATGTAGATGTCTGCCCTATATACGAAACTTTTCAATTTGCTCATATATATGTTTGGTGATGAAGGCTCAACAATTTACCATCTTTCATATATATTACAACAGTCTTACCATTGTCGTTTCTTCCAATTCATAAGAATTTAACAAATTTTGTTTTGTTATCATTTTGTTTACAGTACAAAATTATTCTTAGATTTACACAAGTTTCGTGAATTTTACAAAAAAAACTTTGTAATATAAAAGCAAATAATAATTAATATTTTCCACATTTATTTTTCTGTCATTGTATATCTATATATATAAAAATCAATTGCTGTTCGTTAGTCTGGCTAAAACTAGAGAACGACTGAACGGATTTATCCAATCTTGGTCTGAAATGTTCGTGGGGGTCCAGGGAAGGTTTAAAAGGTGAGAAAATTCGAATAATTGACGGGAAACCCCTAAAACAGCCCTTTTCTTTTTCCCATATAAAAGTTTTCTAAATAAAATGTAGTCAATCTGAACTTTATTACTATTGAATAAAGTTCATATTAAATTATAGTCACTCACTGTTGTGTAAAAAATGTAGGTGTGTTCTTAACTTCAAAGAGTCAATTTGAAGTTTATTACTGCTGTATAAAGTTCAAATTCAATCAGATCTATCAAAATAGTCTTCGCGTGCGCGTTGAAGGATTTAATGTCGCGTTCCGAAACTCAACAAAAGTGCTAATATCGCAAATGGGACCAAATTGTATAGTCACAAAATGTAATAGATCTGATTTTCAATTTGGTCGGCTTCGCGAAACTTAATTTTAGCTAATTTCAGTTGTTAATCTATCAGATTATTTTGTTTTATATAGATTGATAAATATTAAGTTTTGTCACAAATTAAATTTCTGAACGCAGCAATAATATTTGACATTCGATTTGACAACCAACTAATATGTCAATCCATTCTGTCGCACTTCAGAACACGGAAAAAAGTATGGTTTTACCAGATAAAACATTTTAAGGGACGACTTACTAAACCAAATTAAAATTTCATTTTCAAAGTCCACTTTTGCCCTTAGAGCTTGACATAATCTATATAAATAAAAATTAAATGTTGTCTGTTGCTAAGCGTATAACTTGAAAATGGCTTGGCCCATTTCCCATTTTTTTTGGAAATATGTGTCTGAAAAAGGAAAGAAACATTAGAAAATTTGTGTGGAAGTTGTTTTTCTGTAGCACTTAAACGTTTTTACAGATTCCCTATAAACTTCGTACGAACGATCGCAATGAAATGCACTTAGTCTGTGCAACTCCGGGAGTGTTTAACCCTACAAGCCTAACCTACGCCTGCAAGGCGTACATAAAATTATCTTTCTCTTTTAAACTATCGAAGTTAACACCTCGTGCGTTTTAGTCAAGTCAGTAGTCGACTGTTGCTTGCCAATCGCGGTCTTGTAGCTGATCCAAACTCAACCACTTTTGGGTTTTTGACGTATAACACGCCTACAAGACGTATATTTATGTATATCTATGCAGCTGGTTTTTATGTTTGCAAACTTTGAAATTTTTTTGTAGTGTGTGATAATAAATATGTTTGAGTTAATTTTATTATTATAATAATTATGAAGAGTATTTTTTATTAATAGTTTGTGTTCCAATATAATCTTTCATTGAAAACAAACTATATAACTAAGTACAATAGCCCAGGGGTTTATTATTATATACGCCTCTGAGACGTATGTTTATGCTTTATGTATTATTAAAATAGGTTAGGCTTGTAGGGTTAAGGATATTATCTTTTTTTGAAACTACGACCAGGAAAGCGATGCACAGTGAGCGAAAGGCTCATCTAGCGGCGTTTAATTAATAGCGCTTAGGAAAATTTTTTTTTGTTTGTGTAATATTTTTTTTTAGTTGAAAATAGATTAAGCTACAGTATTAAATAAAAAAAAATTTTTTTAATATATTTATATATTTTTTTGTTGTGAAAGTTTAAATTTTTTTTCATAAATTAGACATTGTCTATTTCATTCAGGAGAACATGATAAAGTCAATATATTTAATTAATATATTTAATGTTTCACATTCTTTTGGACTAAAAATATATTAAACTGTTAATATTAACAACTTTCGCCGATTCGGAACCACTAGATGAATCTAAAGTGCAAGGTACACAATGTTCTGACAAAAGTTGTAAAATATCATTATCGACATCCTTCTTTTTTGAGTTGCCTTGTTGTTTGCGTAAATTTGAAATCAAGGGATCTGATGAACACAAAAGCGCATGCATTAAGTCCTCCATTGTATTTAATCGGGATGTCTTTCGCGTATGGTGCTCACGGAAATTGCGGTAATCTTTGTTACGGGCTTCTAACGCCTCTTCCGACATTTTTCCTATTGGAAGTGGTGATACTTTAATTATATCGGGCACACAAGACACACAAGTAAATACAAAAACACATACTCATACACACACACACACACTCACACAACCACATATATATACATACATACATCCATACACTGTAAGCACAACGCTTCTCTACAATAACAACAAAAGCTGTACACACAAGTATACATACATGTACAAAGAATCAAACTCACACACACACACACACATATATATAGCCAAGAAAATCTCAGCATGAAAATCCCCAAAATCCCCCCATTTGTAACAGGGTTGCCACCCTTTTTGATTTTTCCCGGTTTTGAATTCCCAAAACATGTCGCAGGCCCCCATTACTAATCTACTGACACTTGTAATAAGGCCCATTGTGTGAAAATAAACAAAAATAAATTTTTTAACCACTCCGTGTTGTTTTCTTAAAATTTGTGGCTGATTCTATGGTTGAATTTCCATTTCTGAACCAATTGTGCTACAAAATTTCTAATTTGTTTGCTTATTACAAGGATTTCAGTAGCATTATACATGTTGATATTAATTTTATTACGAAATATATGACTCTCAACGGCAGAAAATTCTTTAGTAGCCACAGGCTCGTTGCGCCATAGTAAATAAACTTCTCGTCTGAGCACCGACATTGCTCCTAAAAAATGCAATATCATGTAAAGTTGCAAAAAGTAGCAGATGACTTGGATATTTTACAATCACAAGACAACATAGTAATTAAAAAAAATATTCTAGCACCAATACCCACCAATATCAGAAGTTCTGGTCCATGGAAGTCTTATTTTTGCTTTTTTCAAGCAGTTAGTGGTATAGTCAACTTCAACTCTATTTTTTTTCTACAACAGTTAAGCACAGGTCACAAATAAAATTTTTTTTAGTTAATACATGCCTCTAACTAAAAATAAAACCACTTTTCTTCCACTTAATTGAGACAAATGTAAATTTAGAGAACATTTGGCAATGCAAAGAAAACACGTGTTAAAGCTTATTGATGTACCGCCTGAAACATATTTTGTGTTTGACAGCTCACAGCTGTGCAACTAGATCATGTCAATCAAAAAAGAATCGATATATAAGTTCAGTGGTATATTAGTAATCGATTGAGACACAATTTTGGCGCAATTAAACACTTTGAAAATTGAATTAAACGACGCTAGATCGACCATTTCTCCCACAGTGCGATGGGGAAATTTCTGCTCCTCCGAAACGTTCAAACGGATTTTAATGAAATTTAGAACACAGATAGATCTGCATATATTATCTAAATTTTTAAAACTATCACCAGGAGGGCCATATGCGGAAATTTCTGCCCCTCCGAAATGTTCCAAGCGATTTTGATGAAATTTAGAACAAAGATCTTCGACCACAAAGTCACATAGGCTATAACATTTTTAAAACTAGGACTGGGAAGGCGATAGGGGGAGGGGGAAATTTGTGCCCCTTCCCAAACGTTAAAACCGATTGTAATTAGAACAAAGATATATCTGCGTTTAAAAAGTCACATACCAGAAGGGTGATAGAGGGAAAAATCTGCCCCTCCGGAACGTTCGAACCGATTTTAATGAAATTTAGAACATGGATAGATCTGCTTCTAAAAAGTCGCATATGCTATGTAAATTTTTAAAACGTTCAAACAGATTTTAATTAAATTTAGAACATCTAAAAAGTTACATAGGCGCTGCACATTTTCTGAACTAGAACCAGGAGGGCGATAGGGAGAAATGTCCGCCCCTCCAAAACGTTCCAACCGATTTTATAGGGGGAGATTTCTGCCCTCCGAAACGTTCAAACCGATTTTAAAAAAAATTAGAACATATAGAGATCTGCATCTAAAAACTTACATAGGCTTTGTACATTTTGAAAACTAGAACCATGAGAGTGAAAGAGGGGAAATTTGTGCCTCCGAAACAATTAAACCGATTTTACTGAAACTCAGAACATAGATCTGCATCTAGAAAGTCACAAAATGACCATAGACATTTTCCAAAGTGGGACCACGAGAAAGTAGGGGGACAATTTCTGAGTATCAACCCGATATTAGTGAAATTTAAAATATAGATCAAATACGGGCGTTTCTTGGCACAATTGTGCTGAGCGCATCCAAACGTCTTCTTACCCTCTTGAATTTAGTCGTCGATGAGACAGCGACGAATGCACAGCAGGCAGACGCCTACATATTTTTTTCAGGAATATTTGTCCACCAAACATACGTGTTTCATTTCAAATTGATGATGATATGCGAAAAATATTTTGTTAGAAAAAAAAGGAATATGTCAATTAATAATTTTACTTAATCAAAATTTTTTTTAAGATATAAAATATCTCTACTCATGTATAAATATATAATGCACCATTATCTTTCAAACGCTTGGCTTTGTGTTTGGTGGGTAGCTCGCAACCTCAACACATACACAATTTACCAATACATTGAGAGTGCCCACCACATACTCTATGTACCTTCTCGAAAGTAAGACGAGCAAGAGGCCAGGGGATGACTCCTGCTCCTCCGAAACGTTGAAAATGATTTTAATGAAATTTAAAGGATAGAAGAAGACATAGTCTATGTATTTAATTTCTGCTCCTCCAACACATTCAAATCGATGTAAATGAAATTTAAAAGACGATAGGAGTAAAATTTAAAGTGGATCGGGGTAGCGAAGCACACCGGGTATAGCTAGTATTCTATAAAAAATTATTCAACAAATTTCAATTAAAAAAAAAATTATTTTAACAAAAAACTAGTTTTCGGGTTATGCTAGGAAGACAACTGGAACGAAGGATAAAACTTGTCCACGACACACCAACGACGAATAAGTAACAGATCTTATAATTGGATAATTCATCGGCGCAAGAAATAGAAATGAATCTATCACAGATATCGACGGTGCTGTTGTGTTAATTTTCATATGACGAAAGCTCGCAACGAAAAATTCGATGTTCGTCCCAGTTATGTTCCCAGTTTGATTCGTTAGTTTCAGTGCAAAATATGTATGTATGTACATATATACAGAGGCTGTAATAAACTCCCTTAAATTATCTTTTTTTTTAAATTATTACAACCTCCAATTCCAAGAATTACAGATTATTCTTCAAAATTATTTTTCAAATGTATAATATATGTCCCTTAAATTCTTATGAATTGAATTAGGCTACTGTTCGTAACGCTTTTTAAGCCAAATTACATGTGATAATTATTAATGAACAAATAACATCAAGTTAGTTGTAAATATTCTGACAACAACACATAGTTGAACGGAACAGCCAGCCGTTTTCGAAAGCCACTAAACCTTCCTCATCAGCGTTCTTCTGTGTTTTGGTCCACAGTGTGTGGTGTCAGGTGATGTAGATTTCTGCCCTATATACGAAACTTTATTGCAAATGGAATATGTGAATTGGTTTGATTCATTGCATTTTTCAATTTGCAATATTCTGTGGTATGGTATGCCATTTTGATATATTAATTACTAAATGATTTCATAATAATAACCAAGGCGAATTGACATTGAATTCGCCTTGATAATAACTATTATAAATAATATTTCAAGTTAACTTACACCCGTCGCCAAATTATTTTTTTGCCACCGATAATAACTTAACTTAGGCCTACCTCGACTTCTGATCAATTGCCAAATTAGGCAAATATGAACATGAATAAAAATAGAAATTGTCTGTATTAAATGTTTTAATTAGGGTTGCCAGTCGTACTGATTTTGTCAGTACGTGTACTGATTTTTCTTTAAAGTACTGATTTATGCATAACCAACAAATCAGTTCTGATTTTTTCATGTATGTACTGTTTTTATACATATGTGTATATTAATTTTGTTCATAGTGTTTATTTAGTTCTTTGAATCCCCGAGGGATTTTTACTTTACGTTCGCATTAAGTCGAATTTATTTTCAAAGTGATATTAATGTTAAGCTCAAGCAAATTTGCTGAAACTGTCAATGATTATATACATATGTATGTATACAAAACAATAAAGCTTTCGTTCATGATAATTGACTATTTGAGGTACTTTGTTATATAAAATTACATACTACATATAAAAAGAAACAAGGGGAAAAAAGCTAAAACATTTTTATTTAATTAGTGTTTTATTTTTGGGAATTGCTACAATTTAAGTTTAACGTTTATAACGCACTATTAATCAGTGTTGCCGTTTGAAAAAAAGTTTTCCGACCAAAATTTTCACAAAATCCGACCAAAATCGCCTGCTTCCGACCAAATTTGAAAATTTAATAAATATTTGTGTTTTTTGATGTACATTTTATTTAATATTTAAGTAAAATAAAAATTTCAGATATAACATATTTGCATTAAAGAATTCAGGCATGTAAATTAATATTTATGTAATGTAATTAATAATTAAATACATTAAAATTGTAAATTATAAGAAAAAATTTTTATTCAGTCTTTTTAACATATGTTGTTTTCATTTACTTATGTTATAATTCAGGCATGTATTAAATATATCACATTAAAAATAAAAAGTTAAAGTTCTTGATTTTACATTCATAAGGGCGAAAAAACATAACACAAATCGCTGTCACTAAATTAAGCTAAAGGTCGTTTATAATTTAATGGCCAACAGCGGAATTCGGTTAACGTATCTCAGAGTTCACTGTCACTGATCTAATATAAACGTCGTAAATAACTACTTACCCGGCATCGAAGTGCATAATTTATTGGTAAATGCGCTGATTTACACGGGATTAATTGTGCTGGCATAACATGCAAGTTTGTTGGTGAGAGAGGCAAAGAGAGGGGTTTTGTGTTTGGCATAATTTTTCAACCAGCTACAACCCCGCATTAGCAGCACAAAACCAATACACACACAACTTAAAAAACTCCAAATGGTAAATGCCCTGCAGTCAGACTGGCGCCAAATGTCTCTATGTCAACACTAAATTTCTAGTAGTAGGTACATTGTCTACAATTTCTTTTCTATTCGTCAGTATAAAAGAAAGAGAGACAACAAATGTGGTCTATTTCTGGTGGCTTTTGCAACAACTTGTCAATATTCATATAATTGTATGTACGTAAGGTATAGAAATGTACCACTAAATGTCTGGTTGGTATGTCTCCATGTTCCCATAAGAACTATGTATTCACTACCTAGTCAATTGTTTTAGTGTTACTAGTAGATTTTCAATGACAAGCACATGCTAAATGTCTATAGCACAAAGTATTGTATGGGGATTAATTAGAGAGTAGTACTGGTGACAAAGTCAAAAGCGACTCAGTACATTTTCACCATCGACATTTCCTTCAGGGTGAATACCATAGACTAACAATATTCTGTGGTGAATAAGAAAAACACTAACACACACAAAGCTGTGTATACGTATACATTTTTATGACGGATGAATTAGTCTCGTGTGTTCTTAAAAAAACAAAAATTGTGCCGAATAAAAATTAGTCTCGTGTAAACTACCTCAATGGTAAACAGTGTGTAAAAAATATTTTTAAGATAACATACATATATGAGATTTTAAATAAATTATGCGAAGAGAAAAATAGTTTGTGATTAGAGACAAAAACCGACCAAAATTTAATTGGTCCGACCATCCGACCAAATTAAATATTTTAAATTTTTTCCGACCAAATTTGGTCGGATCCGACCAAAACGGCAACACTGCTAATAATCCCAAATTATTATTTTACTTAATTAGTAAAATAACTTTTTTATTAAAAATACATTTAAATTGATTATTGAGGGGTTTCGCTGGATCCTATGCGCATTTCACTGTTGCTAATGCAGATCATCAGGGAACCTTTACCCAAAAATCTTAGAGCAACTAGAGTTATTATGTTATAAACTTTCATTTAAACAAATGAGAAGTTCAACAAACAACAAAGTTGAAACAAGAACTCAATAATCAACATGTTTTTTATTTTCTTACTTTACTACATTGGCTGACTTTTTTTCAGCTCTAGTTGTAGTTGTAAAAAGTATGTAAAGAAAATAAATGTAAATAACAACAACAGCTATGTAAGAATAGAGTGTTGCCACACAAGTATTTTTGACCTGGTGCAGTCAAGGTAATAATTAGTGTTTTATTTTTGGGAATTGCTACAATTTAAGTTTAACGTTTATAACGCACTAATAATCCCAAATTATTATTTTACTTAAAATAAAGGTTCCCTGATGATCTGCATTAGCAACAGTGAAATGCGCATAGGATCCAGCTAAACCCCTCAATAATCAATTTAAATGTATTTTTAATAAAAAAGTTATTTTACTAATTATTATCAATACATATTTTAGATTTAATGAAGAACAAAACAAAAACTTCCCCAAAATAATCTTAAAAACTTTTCAAAAATGTAAAAACATTTATACTTAAATACGAAAGTTTTTTTAAGTGCATTAATGCTATTTAAGGTAAAGCATGGATCACACTATCGGCACAATGTAAAGAGTTTCGTCAGATCATTGAAATAAAGTCATAAGTAAAGAGCTAAATTTGCTCTAATTTATCGACTAATTGAAAGACAAGGACATAATTGCGCCACACTGCATTGGTAATAAGCCCATATAGACTTATTCCAGAATTAATTGAATTTTGGCTTATTACTTATGACTTTATTGAGGTGGCCCGACGAAAATCGGTACATAGTGTTATCCAGGCTCAAGGCTATTTCAAGTTTTTGTTTTAACTTAATTGATGCCGCTGAATGAACGTTCAACTCAAGTCAAATAATTTTATACCCAAAAAACTCAAAAAGTGTTTTGACCACTAATATGAATTTTACTTTTTCCATTGTAATTCTAACCATTCCGCCATTATCTACTACTTTTCAACTTTCCATTTCTGTTATAAAATTGTTGTACAATTTACATTTTGTATTTTTTGTAAACTATTTTACAATGTTAAAAGACTATAATTTTTATAAGGTGTTTATGTCTTTAATATATTTTTAGAGAACACGCAATTTAGACTAAAAAAAGGCTAAAAAAGCTAAATGAGTTTTTTAAAAAAGCTAAAAGATAAGCTAAGAGCTAAATGAAAATTTTAAAGCTAAATCTGAAATAAATAAGCTAAATTTAGCTCAAAATAAGCTAATATGCTCACGCTGTATCTTACTCAAAATTTGTGTTTGTATTGTGAAAAAGATTTTTACCCCCTAGCGTATAGATGTTTACACATCAAAAATTATTTTTTGGCTATTAACCGGCAAGCAGTGATTGTGAGGTCTTGTTTCTTTCGCAAAAAATATGACAAACAAAACAAAACAGCATAAAATAGAAAATGCAGCTTAGTTTTGTTTGTGTCTTTCAATTAGTGTAGACATGCGTCCACAAGGTGAGAGTTTTTGTAAAATAGTTTTGATATAAGCTCTCAACTGTAACTGCAAAATGAGATTTTGCAACAATTCAGTGCATTACTGGTGATATTGCGCATAATAACTAGGGATGTAATGAATACCAGTTTAGCGAATGCGAAAACGTATAATACATTTTAATTTTTGCGAATGCGAAAGCGAATGCAAATACTACAATACGTTAAAAAATCACATGAAAATAAATTTATCTAAGAACATGAAGTTGTGTTGTATACATAGATCTACTTGAGTCTTCAATTCAGCAAATATTTATTAATTTATTAGAAATAAAAATTGTTAAACCGAAAGATAATAATTAAAAATAAATTTACAAAATGTTATGCAATCAACCCATTCGTATTTTGGCCCTAAGACCTTGTACTAAGTTCAAAATTTTCTGTAAAATGCTACCAAAATACATATTAAGAAAAATTGGAATGAATTGTTCATGAAAAATTTTTCCAGAAGTAGTACTCTGTTCATCTTAGGAAAAATATGTGAAATATATCTTCAACATTTTAAGTTTTCATGCGAAATAATATGAGTGGCACTTGTTTCACAAAAAATTTACAACAAAGAAGGATTAGTTAATATTTTTGCATTTAAAATTTTTTGAACGAAGTAATGATGTGCTTACCATTTTTCAAAAGTTTTAACAGACTAGTCTTAAGTAGAAAATAGTTTCGCGCAATTCAAAAACTGGAAAATATTTCCAATATTTTTGTCTTTAGTATTCGCTTTAAATATTCGCATACATTTTAGCGAATGCAAATAGCAAAAGTAAGCGAATTATTTGCGAATGCGAACATTCGTTACATCTCTAATAATAACAAGTAGCCAGCGTTCAAGGAGATTCAGATAGCACAATTTTGTTGATCAGGCACCAAATTAAATTTTGTTTCATACTCACGTTTGTGTTATTTGATGTTGACTTAATCGACAATGATAATGCTGCTGACGAAACCAGGATCGCTTTAAATGAAAATGCACAAGAAAGTAATGGAAGCATTGAAAATATTCGCATGTGTGAGTCTACCAATATCAAGCCAGATAGACCGACTGAAAAATTAAACTCATCAGATATAACAGAGTGTTTCATTCCTGAGTATTGCGCTTCTGGCATTACCGGGTTATCGACAAGAAATCAGTAACATCTTCTAGAATATCTAAATAAATATTTTCTAAAAACCCATTATGAAGACGTTACTAAGTATACTTAAATGTGTGTAATAAGTAAGGTGGTCAGGAAGTGAGCTATATAGCATCGGGCATTAAACGGTTCTACGGATGTGCAATCATAGTGGGGTGGTTTGTTTACCCGGCAATCAAGATGTAATGTTTCTACAAATATATAGTTCCCAACTTATTTAACTCCATGTGCAGTGATAAGTTCCTGGAACTTCGACCAAACATGCACTTTTCAGACTATTCTGAACCATACTCAACAAATTAACGATGTATGGAGAGTTCAATTAGTCATCAAAATAGTTAGAAAATGGTGAAAAGAATTGTCAACTGAGATAACTAATTATTCAATTGATGAACAAACGATTCATTCCCTTTAATGGGAGATATACTGCATGACAAGCCATGAAGTTGGATTGCAAATGTGGTATGCTCAAATTTTGATGGTATCGTAGTTGACTTTGAAGTTTTTCAGGGAGCTGGAACATTTAAAAGTTGTGTATCGATAGATTTATTACAGTAATTCCACTAGTTACACCATATGGGTTATCTAGCAATAGCCAAAATGATGGCCAACAGAAAGAACTAAATCTAATTTAGACAAAAATATGGACCGAAATGATATTTGCCAATACGCAAATGAACACTTACTTGTTTATAGCTGGAAGGACGAAATTTTATAAGCATTTACATAACATAATGCATCTGTCGATATTAGATTTGATCGCTACAATCAGCATTTGATTTGACGATCCACCAAGAGCATTTCGCAAGAGTTGCGGCTGTCAGTCCAGAGGACGATGCCAAAAATATAAAGTAACACTTTGCTTAACAGAAAACAGTGACTGCTTCGAGAAATATCGTTCAAAACTTTACATTATTATCTAAAAAATTTTGTCTATATTTTCATTGATTTCAAACTGTATTAAATTGTTTGTTTCTTTGTTTTTTAACTAATCATTTTTATAACCTATTTTCATTTGGTTTATTTAATATATTTTATGCAATGATCTGAATACTTTGAAGTTCAAAACATCACATTAGATAATAAAACAAATAAAATATTTTTATTATAATTCAGAACATTTTTTTACATGTTATGACCGAGATGACAAATTGTGCGATGTCCTTTTCACACAAAAGGACCTTTGAAAACGCTTTTTTAGGCAAACTTTAGCCTAAAAATTAAAGAATTATTTTGACACTGATGATTCAAATAAATTTATACACAAAATAATGTTCAGGTCTGAAAGGGATACAAGATGAATTAGTCTCGTGTAATTTGGAAAAGAACAAAAATTGTGCGGCTTAAAAATTGTTCTCGTTTAAACTAAATCTTTGGGATGAGTCGAACCGGCAATCTCTTGTCTATAATACTAACCAGTGTTGCCATAAAATGTAAGAGGAAAAGTGCTAGATTGCAGAAATAAAAGTTCTAAAATGTTCTACAGTACACACAACAAAGTGCTAAAATCAGTTAACATTTATAGTCTCAATTTATCAATTTTGTGTATTCTATATCATTGCTAACGTATGTATATTATATTCATAGGTGGTACAATACATTTTTTTCTTAATTTAGAATTATATTGTGTAATATGCTGGCAAAATTATATACAGGGCAATTATGAATAAAATTCCGCGATAAATTTCTCCCTTTTCAAATTAGACTTTTGTTTTCCCTATTACTTGCTATTAGTCGTGATGTCCCCCTGGAAAAATTTTTTGCGGAATTCTATTCATAATTGCCCTCATAATATTTAGTTAAGTTTCTTACTGTGAGATAAATTTCGCCATATGAAAGATTTGTATCAATCATTCCATAGTATGGGTCAAACCAGCAATAATATCGATGGTGTTCCTTAAACTGTGCGAGATTTGACCTTTTTACGTAACACCAACGTCGTGAACAATAACATATTCAATAATATTGTGAGTATAGGCCGCTTAAAATATAGGCCGAGCTTACATCTGATATTTCATGTGTTGTCATTTTGTGGTGTCATGTTCATATGTTTGAAGTGCCGTTCCCATCAAATTGTTCGATGACACACAATTTTGTTGTGTCATTGTGACATGAAAGAGTCCCATCCCTAAGTAAGGGTATTACGGTATCATTGTCTACATCAAGAACTCATTTTAAAATAATGACATTTAGTGTCGTTTTCTTCAGTTTGCTTTATCATTGTGAGACTTTGTTTTTCGTATTGTTTGTTAATTAATATTCATACAAATGGATAATCGCAAAATTATTCAATTGGGTAGTGCCACTGTGTGTTTATCAATAATAAGAAAGAAAAAATTAAGAAAATCTAAAAAACGGTAAAGAAAGTGGTGGAAAGACCAGGGCTTAATATGCGAGCCACCAAAGGATTATATTGTACTCTGCATTCCAGTTTATGGAAGCAGTATTCATGTTGGTTTAAAAATTTCGTGCATATGAAGACCTAATTCAAACGAAATTTGTGCCCATGCAGTTTTCCTTGAATTAATATCCATATAAATCCTACATAGATATATAATTCCATACAGCCTTACGAACCTCAAGCGTCCAGGACGCTTGAATTTTTCTCACACTATTCTATCCTTTTCCACTTTCTTTTTCGTTTTCCATACTTTTTAATTTTTATACCCACACACATTTAAAATTCTTTCGGTATTTCTGCCAAAGTGTCAACACGCTGACATTTTCTTTTTGTGTTTGCAATGCAGCCAACTTATTCTCACAGTTGTTTACATCAGATGCGCAAACAGTTTGTGTGCTAATGCCACACAACGAAAAATATAGGAAATGACAACCTTTGCCACTAGTTCCCACTGTTATTTTTACCATATTTGTCACAAAATGCCACAGTGTGTACTCGGCCTAACATATATGTATGTATATCAATTGCATACGTTGTATTACTTTACTGACACAATCGATAACTAAAGTCTAGGGCTCACTTTAACTTTGAGTGGACTTTTTTCAAACTTATTAATAACCTTATTAACACTATAAGCTCTTAAAAATAATAAAACTTAAAACAAGTTTTGATAATTTAGTATTTTAAATGGTGCACTTTAATATATTTGTATAGGGTGTTTTTTATTGAGGTATAGAACTTTAAGTTGGCATCACTTTTTTAACTGGCGGCCATTTTGTCAGCTGTCAAGTGATTAATATTTAGTTTGGTTTGCCATTTCATCATGAACAGGTTGACAAAAGAACACCGCTTGCAAATCGTGCAAATTTGCTTTATTCGAGCCAGCCGAATTGGCTTTAAAAAAGCCGAATCGGCTTTATTCGAGCCAGCCGCGGCGGCCACATGCCCGAAATCATATTTAAACATTAATGGCATAAAATTATCCTTCCAATAAAGCCAAATTGATGGACATTAAAACGATTTTCTTGTGTTTTATTTTTTTGAATTCGAAGTTCTATACCTCTAAAAAAATCGTGCAAATTTGCTTTATTCGGGCCAGCCGAATTGGCTTTAAAAAAGCCGAATTGGCTTTATTCGAGCCAGCCGCGGCGGCCACATGCCCGAAATCATATTTAAACATTAATGGCATAAAATTATCCTTCCAATAAAGCCAAATTGATGGACATTAAAACGATTTTCTTGTGTTTTATTTCAATTCTAAGTTCTATACCTCTAAAAAAAACACCCTGTACCTATATGTGTGTCTCAGAGCGGTTCAGTTATATGACCCATGTCATACTAAACAGTTATTGAAGATAAGTAAATTTGACAGTTAATTAATTAATATTAATTGGCTCGCAATTTGTCTTAAGGAATTATCTGTAGAAAATTTATACATAAATTTAATGAAATAAAAATGTGAAAAAAATGCCAAATAGTTTTAAAAAAGTGCTAAACTAGCACTTATCATTATTTTCAAAATCGTTCGTGCTAAATGAAGAACAAAAGTTCTAAATCTAGCACTAAAAGTGCTAAAATGGCAAGCCTGAGACTAACGTACTTACCACCCAGCTAACGAGCAAATCGCTTTGGATACACAAATAATAAATATACGCAAAACATGATTTCTTATGTTTTACTTCTACATGTGCGAATTGTATTGTGATAGAACTTAAAAATAAATTTGTTGAGAAAAAAAACAGGAGTGTACCACACAAATCTTATTAACATGTAACTCCAAAAAATTATATTTTTTTACTTTTTTCAGAAGAACTAACAGGGACTCCCAATCTTTTCTAACAATATTTCGCAAAGTTGTAGCTTCGGTAAGGCTGGACAATTTTTGTCAATAAAGAAATACAATCTGACCATGTGTAGAAAACCTAATAACTAACACAGACTACATTTTACTTCAATAATTTAAGTTTTTAAATTTTTTTTTGCGAAAATCATTTAATCAAATGCATATTTCTCTGCTGAGTCCTATTAACACTTTGTGCAAAAAACTGAATTTTTTCCGCCCTTTTTTTTTTAAATAATGGAAGGAATATTTTGTTTTGATTTTTATTGAAGCTGTTATTTTCATTGATTTTTTGCGGTGACATAAAACATTAAAATTTTGGCAGATTAATTTTATAAGCCGAAAATTCGTAGCCGAAAATCGATAAATAAACTTTATAGATTTTTAGCGATAGAGATTTAGCTTTTGTGAGTTACAGAATACGGTGTCAGGAGTCCTGTAAGTTATTCTAAAAAAAGCGAGAAAACATTTTTGTCCTTTATTTTTGCAAAAGAAAAGTGCACGAGAAATTATTCTTTTTTGCATAAAATGTTAACAATATTTGTTTGGTAGACCTTTAGCTGCATTATTGCTATATATAGTTTAGAGCTATCATCAAGTCTGAACTGATGACACCATTTTTTTGGACGGACTGATTTTCGAAATTTTTGGAGTCCCACAAACAAATTGGTCACCATTCCAGTCCGTGTGCTTTTCCAAAAGTCTTCATTTGTTGCATAGTGTAATTATATTTTCTCTGAGTCAAAGTTAGTAGATGTCTTACTTTATGACGAAAACAAAAAGAACTTACAACACATCATAATGAAAAGTATTATTTCCTAATTAGCAGCTTTAGTAAATTCTTTATTACTTACCACCTTATATAAATAACACCGGCATAAATATAGTATGGTCAGAATTATAGAGAAATTATTGTCTATCAGGCTTTGTATTGTATTGTATTCGACGTAGAGCCGAAATGATGCCGATACTAAGATATTAAGTTAAAGGACCAAATATGGCATTTGATATCGAAGGATATTTAAAGATATTTGAAATTGAAATTTATGGAACGAAATCAAATACCATAATAATTATCCATAGCTTTATGTGACGAGTATAAGACAAGAGCTGCTTTCGTCTTAAATAAATTTTATTCAGATGTCTCGAACAATCTGCAAGGCCAGGCAACTTGCAGATTATACATATGTATTATACTACTCAAGACTGAATAATAAACTGGCTTTTCATGATAAGCAGTGGGGCTAATTTAGCAATTTTCTAGCCAAATGAAGCTATTACCCATTTTTTAGCCACTTTTATTTTAATATAGCTATTTGTTTTTGCAATTTTTCCATTTCAGATTTTTCATAAAAATATTTAACTCGCAACAAAGGAACTACCAAATCAGACATTTACAGATATAGTCAAAAATATACGTTTTTACAGCCCTCTCTAAGTCAAATTCATACAAAATATTAACGATATAGTCCATTAGCGATATAATTACATATATGTTTCAACTATAATTAAAACAGTAATATTTGGGATTTCTTAGAATTCTTTTATTATACGTGTTGCAAGTTCTTTTTAGAATTAATAAAAACGTTTGGTTTAAAAAGATGTCAAAAGCATATGTTTATGAGATAAACACTAAAATGTTGTGTTGTAT
This sequence comes from Tachina lurida, assembly GCA_944452675.1. Taxonomy (NCBI): domain Eukaryota; kingdom Metazoa; phylum Arthropoda; class Insecta; order Diptera; family Tachinidae; genus Tachina; species Tachina lurida. The sequence goes on along the minus strand of OX101755.1, from coordinate 42,600,019 downwards.
TTTTAGGTACTGTTTGGTCATATGTATAGCTAAATATTTATAAAAGAAGTTTTTAGTCGATCTGAATTTTTTATGATTTCAATTAAAAATTTCATTTGCAAGCCCATGGGCTTGCGCAGTCGACGTTATGGTGACACACTTATACTTCGTACAAAGTATGTGTGATGTTGTATGTTTGGCTATTTCGTTGCTGTACGTCAGCTACTTCGAACAAAGTGTGTGTGATGACGATGACTCGAACTGCAAAAAGAACAACAAGCACACATAAAAAGCAGAAAGAACATACACATTCGCACAAAAGCGCTCAGTCACGTTTGGGGGGCTCTGATTTAAATGCATATCAAAAGAGATAGTTAGTAATAATCCAACATCACCGCTACCAACTTAAATTATCTTGAATTTACAATAAATTGTTAAATTTCTTAAGAAAAATTCTAAAAAGTATGTTTTTAATCCACCATAAAATTTGGCGACCGTGACAGGACTACGTAAAACATTAGAATTAAATTGGTGGTTATAAACCTTAAAGTTTTTTAGTTTTTTAAAAGGAAATTTAGCTTAAAGAGAATAATGACTTGCACCAATAAATGCACCAAATACATACATTTAATGCAATCGAAATTTTTGGAACAGAATCGAACAAAAAGCAAATGAATTTTTTTTTGGTGCATTAGCGGTTGATTTTTGACATCGTCGTTGTACAAACGGAAATTATACACATTTCGTCTTGCGCAAATAAATTGGTGCGTATACAATTTTTCACCTTCATTGGCACTTTATTGAAAATATTAATTTATCATATCATTGTCCAATATTTTACACTACAAATTCAATACAATTCGTCATCATTGCCATTGAACTTCGCTGTTAAACATTTTGATCCCACAATATCCATCGTTATTGTTGCGGAATACCAATTGCTGCAATTCAAATTTTTCGTTGTTGCTATTTTGCTAACTTTGCATCTTTGGACAATTTATCGTTGCAGTTTAATACTATTGTAAACTTTGTCGCTGCCCTGGATTTTTTGTTGTTGCTGCTTAATTTTATCACACAGGGTTATCGCGAATAATCATCATAATAATTTCGTTTAGCAAATAGTGCATCGCTTGCTGTTAATTGGCATCATTAACAACATATAATTGTCATTATCATCCCGTAAAGAAAATATCGTTTCTATATTTCTGCAATATCAACTTGTGGTTCGGCTGTGTCTTTTTCTATACTGAAGGGCAAAATCATAATAGTACAGATATATTTCATTATCGCCGCTTGCTTTTAATTTGCTACAAAATTATTGTTGTGAATTCACCCTAATTGTATACGCTATATAAACTACGATGATGGCACAAGCCAGTACATCAAGGGCTGCTACCTCTGAAGTAGTAGGGAATTGGCGGTGCTGGGGCAATTAAACTTGTGAAATTTGGGTAATTAAAATTGTAAAATTTCAAAATTCTTGGAAATTTTTGAAATTTGATACAATGTGTTTTCGGCGGCGCGCTTTGATGTTTTTTGTTTACATTAGGATTTTTTTGTTTACATTAACTGTTTTTTTGTTTGTTTATGTTAAGTGTATTATGTATGACCGTGGGAATTCGTATGTATGTATGCTTGTGGAAATACTTTAAGGGGGTTCATAGGTTGGAGATTTTTATATATGTATGATTTTCTAATGGCGAAGGGAAAATTATGAAAATGATTTTCCTAATGCCGACGGCGAAACATGATTATTAATTTTTCCTAATGCCGATGTGAAAATGATTTTTCCCAATACCGACGGGAAAATGATTTTTCCTAATGCCGAGGGGAAATATTTTGTTGTATGTCTGTCTATCTGTGAGAATTTAAGCCCTACAAACATTTTGAAGATATATTGCCCAGAAGATATAAATACAATATCTTATTTTTATCATTTAGAAGAAAATCATCAAAGCAATACTTTTTGATATTAAAATATTTTCATTTTAGTGAAACTTTTTGAATGAACAGTTCAAAATGTATTGACTATTTATTTTTTCCTTTAACAAGGTATTTTGTATTATTAAAATGTTGCTTTTTGTTCAGCCTGGTGTTTTATCACATACGCATTAAATTTGTAATATCAATATGTTTTTAACTAAAAGATAGAAAAAAATATTTAATTTAAAACAAAAACAATCAGAAAATTTTCAAAACATTAGCTCAAAAATTTCTTTTTTATGCTAAACATACATATGATGACTCCTGTGATGATAAATTGAATTTAGTTGACCATAAAAAATTGCTTTAAGTTTAAATTAATGGTAGTTTTATGTACATATACATATATATTTTTCTTCAAATAATTTAGAAAAATTGTAAAATTGTATTTTGGGAGATAATCTATCGTTATAAATAATTTATCTTCCTAAAGATAATCTGGCAATATCATAAATAGTTCAGTTAGATGATTATCTAGCAATATCATAGTTTTATCTTCTAGAAGTATTGCATTCGTATTGCCTCGAAGTATCGCCCTGGCCGCACAACCTCTCCCGAAGGGGGAAACTTCCGCAATACGAATATGATTATTGCCGCAATAATATTTTTCTTGCAAGCAATACAATTTCGAATCACTTTGCTTGTAAGGAGGCTGGTCGTGATTTGGGGTAGGTGAGGGTGTGATAGACAGGGGGCGGGGTGTAGTTGAGGTAGATCGATTACGTGTATGCAGGTGTTGCTAGTCTGTAGGAGTTTAAAGCTTATAGTGATTTGGGGTAGGTGAGGGTATCCATGGGAATTTGTCGATGTGTCTGTCTGTGGGAATTGTTGTACGATTAATATGTATCCATGGGGATTTATGAATGTGTCTGTCTGTGGGAATTTAAGTGAGGCTGTGATCGACAGGAGGCTGGGTGTAGTTGAGGTAGATCGATTACGTGTATGCAGGTGTTGCTAGTCTGTAGGAGTTTAAGGCTTATCGTGATTTGGGGTAGGTCAGGGTGTTGTTTCTCGAGTAATATGTATCTATGGGAATTCGTCGATGTGTCTGTCTGTGGGAATTCAAGCGATGCTGTTATTGGAAGGAGACGGGATGTAGTTGAAGTAGATGGATTGGGTGTACGTATGTATGTCTGTCTGTCTCTCTGTTGGAATTTGTGTGAGGCTATGACTGGCAGGTGGTGTGGTGTAGTTGATGTAGATCGATTACGTGTATATGTATGTATGTCTGTAGGAGTGTAAGTCTGATCGTAATTTGTGTTGTTGAACGTCTTGTTTGCTGGAATGACTGAGAGAATTTTTGTATGTATATCTGTAGGAATGTAGGGCGGGGTTTTGTTGAAATCATTTGAATTTTTCTTAGATGAAATCTGGTATGTGTGTGTGTGCATATAATTTTCTCAAGCTAGTATTTTTATGTACGTAAAAATAAATTGTTTTCAATGTCGACATTTGGCGCTATAAAATATCATCATATATCTGAACTCCCTAATCCTATATGCATATAAGTATATTTTCATACTCAAGGTTGTTGGTTATTTTGTCATGCTTAAAATTTTCTAGCTTTAATGTCTGCCTGTGAGAAATTTGTTTATATTACAGATTTTGATTATTTAACTATGTCCGGCTTTTTTGACTTTTCATACGCTCATGAGAATTTATAGTTTCTCTGTCCATAATAAGTTCGTTTAGCTTTGGCATGTGCTCTGACTGAATGGTTTGCGTTGTTCATATATTTTCATGATGTAGATATGTAAGTGTGATTGTTAAGATCTAATAAATACTGGAGTATTGATAAGAAATTTGATAATTTGTGTACATACATATCTACAAATTGATTTTATGTATGTATGTATGTACATATGTATATACAAATAAGTGTTTGGATCCATGCTTGAATAAATTTTTTGTCATGTTCGGCTTTTGTTGCTGTTGAAAATATTCGCCTGGTCTTTTATGTATAGATGTGAAATATCATCATAGTTTTTTTATTTGAAACTAAAAGCGTTGTTTTAATTTTAATCTGTATATACTTAAAAGTTTGTGAGAAGTTTCTGTTTTAAGTAAAACTGAAATCCTTAAGCTACATACTCTATAGTAATAGTAACTATAATAGAAATATTTCCTATATTTAATTTACATTTGTTTAAAGTTGATGCAGCTGATATTCATTCTTAGAAATATTTTGATATAAAATTTTTTCCAGCCGTAGGCTTTTTTCATCACCGTTTACATTTATTTTAGAACATCTTACATTGTCTTTTATACATTTATAAACATTTTTAAATGAAACCGATCCAGCAGTCCAGCTTATGTAGTGATAATTTTTGTTAGCCGGCTTGCTTATTTTTTTTTTATTTTTTGTTGATAAACATTTAAAATCAAAAGGGAGTTTGATAATGAATTTATTATATTCTTAATTGTGGAAAACAATCTTTTCCAATGAAATCAGTTTAATTACTTTGGAAACCATACGCGTCTATAAAAATTATTTTATTTTTCATATTGCTTAAGTTATAAGACTTCTAGAAGTTGAGCTTTGATGGGTATTCTAGTATATGATCATGAATAAGAATGCAGTAAGCTGATGTCTTTGCTTACTGGTTCAAATTAACATTTTATTTAATTTAGCCGCTATTGAATAAAAGGAGCTTTTATCTCAAACTCTGGTACAGATAGAAACGCATGAGATTCGTTCATATACTACCTTTGCTGGAGTCTTAGATACATATCATAACTATATAGAATTACATAACGTTTATTTTTAAATTTTATGTTAAGGTCAGCATCATATGGATATGATACTGAATTTAATTGTACTTTTAAATTAGTTAAATCATAATTAAAAATCTTATTTTCTTTTTGAATAGCGATCAACAGAAAACGTTCAACTATGTGTTGTCAGAATATTTACAACTGTGATGTTATTGTTCATTAATAATTATCACATGTAATTTGGCTTACAAGGCGATACAAACATTAATCTGTTCAATTCATAAATAGCCAAGCCACCACCTTTGTTGACTATTTTGGTGACATTGTCAACGGAGCGTCTATTAATATTGTTCTTAATGCGTAGAAAACATTTTTTCAAATACACACAACTATGCCTCTTCTTGTTTTATTGGTTTGTTGATAATAAAAGTGACGTTAAGCAAAATTTAAGTGTTTATCAAAATTAGTTTAAGAAATCAAATTAATTTAAACGTATTCAACGATAATTAGAAAAATCACACAAGAAGAATATAATAAAATAAAAAATTAAACGGTTTTAAGTGAAAGGTGCCAATTATGGAAATTCTTGTTTGACCCTATGGAAGATTTTGTGCCATCAGCTAAAGATTTGTCACACTTTCAGCTCCATACGTAAGTGTTTGACTTTACTAATTCAGCGAAACATAAAATTTTTGATTAACATATTTAATAGAAATGACAAACAAAATCCCTACTTGCTGGCAAGACGCTGAAAGAATGAATAAATTAGTTCCTGTTATTGTATGTTTTTTATGCATAAGTTCCATTTTTTATACATGTATTTGTTTAATAAAATACCAAAATGCTAACAAACATGTAGTTAATTTTGCAATCTTTAAATTCTATTGTTCAGCTGTTCAATTTCTTTTTCAGAAGATGATTTAATTTTTAGAATGTCTTTTTCAATTTAATGACTGTCTTTTATCTTTAATTTTATTTCACCTTGTACTCCATCAATTTGCATTTGAATATATTCTTGAATTATATTAATGCCTTAAGCTATGTATTAGTAAAAATTATATACTTTATTTTGTTTTCAAAATCAAATTTGTCATAGTATTTTCACGTTTTATCAATCATTAAAGAAAATAAACCCGCTGAGACAACCCATATTTGACTACTAACTTGTATTTTATATTCATATAGTTTGAGGTTGCTATCACCAAATTTCCATTCATTATTGAAATCTTTATGTACACCATAGTTTGTATCTAATCCATTTCATCCTTCCATGACTGACAAATCAGTATACCACAGGACTAAAATAATAAAATAGTCAGTTGATTACATGGAAGTAATCCAAGTGTCAGTCGAGTACTATTTCCAAAATAGTTAGCTTAAAGTTAACCGAGTTTCCGACAGGGTACTTTTTTAATAAAATTTTGCTTCGAACAACACACCAATATGAGAATATTAATAATAAAACGTAACAACAAGAACACAAATTAGTGTAAAGAAAAATATGAAAAAACCATAGAAAACAGAAATCGAGACATTTTTCTACCCCTCTTTCTTCTCTACCCCGTTCGCTATCAAACCAAAAATGACGTCGAAAAATAGACTTCATAAAAGTCTTGGTGTGAATTAGGTGTAAGTGTCTTCGGAATTGGAAGTCTGTGAGTAAAAATCACCTTCATAATCGTTATCATCATTCTCAGTATTAGCATCATTAAATAAGATGGTATTATCAAATATTGTTAGTTCTGCAAGTTTCTTCGGTGTACTTGTCTGTATCTTGACTGATGGTTTCTGAGGCTTTAAACTTGTATTATTTTCACATTTTTTATCTTATTTTTACTTTCTTCTTTCCGGAGAATTCTTTCAATATTTTTAGAACTATTTATAAATTCTTCCCGACGTTCTGTTATAGGTTTAAATGTATTTCTTAGTTTCTCACGAGTATCTATTTCTATTTTTCCATATATATATATATATATATATATATATATATATATATATATATATGTATATATATATATATATATATATATATATATATATATATATGTATATATATATATATATATATATATATATATATATATATATATAGTCAAACTTCCATAACTCGAATCACCATTATCCCAAAAAAAAACTTCGTCTTACGGAGACTTCGAGTTACAGAATTGTATGTGATTTGTTCTTTCAACGCTACTGCTAAGTGAACTGGTTCGAGTTAGAGAAAATTCGAGTTAGAGAAGTTCGAGTTATGGAAGTTCGACTGTATATGCATATATATATTAATGCCTTAAGCTTTATTATTAATATGTACTTTGTTTTGTCGATTTGAGTTTACAGAAACAATTTACTGATAACATCGTTCTCCGTCAGTGAACGATGATGATTGTGTATGCATGTATTAGTAAAAATTATATATTTTATTTTGTTTTCAAAATAAATTTGTCATAGTATTTTCACGTTTTATCAATCATTACAGAAAATACTCGTAGACCCACTGTTAGACCCCATATTTGACTACCAACTTGTATTTTATCTTCATATAGTTTGAGGTTGTTTTCACCAAATTTCCATTCATTATTGAAATCTTTATGTACACCATAGTTTGTATCTAATTCATCCTTCCATGACTGACAAATCAGTATAAGTCTCTTCGGAATTGGAAATCTGTGAGTAAAAATTACCTTCATAATCGTTATCATCATTCTCAGTATTAGCATCATTAAATAAGATGGTATTATCAAATATTGTTAGTTCTGCAAGTTTCTTTGGTGTACTTGTCTGTATATTGACGGATGGTTTCTGAGGCTTTAAACTTGTATTATTTTCAGATTCTATCTTGTTTTTACTTTCTTCTTTCTTGAGACTTCTTTCAATATTTTTGGAACTATTTATGAATTCTTCCCGACGTTCTGTTATAGGTTTAAATGTATTTCTTAGTTGCTCACGAGTATCTATTTCTATTTTTCCATATTACGAAGCTTTTTCTTTAAAACATTTCTTGTCGACACATATATATACAATATACAGTGAAATCTCTCATAACCGGACACTCACCGTCGTGGTATTTTTGTCCGGTTATTAGAGGTGTCCGCTTATGAGAGTGGTAAACATTCATTTATTTTAATTTTGGATCTACAAAACATGTCCGGTGATCAGAGGTGTCCGGTTATGGGAGGTGTCCGTTATGAGAGGTTTCACTGTATATATATGTATTTATATATATGTATATATATTTATCTTTAAGGTAAAATTTGTTCATTCTGTAAAAAAATATATTTTTAAATATCTAAATTACCACGACGATCCATAATTCCATCATAACAATTTTAATTCTCCAACCCCATCAGCACTTATGCACTCCCACACAGTTACGGAGTCCCCACCATGCTTGACAGCACTGCATACATTTTATTATCCAAGTCAATATTACATTTTAGATATGTTAAGATGAACGTGTTTGTACTCCAGATCGTTTTATCGTTTAGTTTTATTTATGGGACTTATGTATGGTCTTTTTCTGGCTATACACGTCGATAATCCAACTTTCTTTAAGCAATGGCAAATTATATTAGCATCTACAAGAATTTCATAATTATTTTTAAGGTCCTCTTTCAGCTTTGTGCTACTTCCGTTTGTATTTTTCGCAATTTCTCTCACAATTTTGCGCCTTAGTCTTTCATCAAGCCTTGCTATTTCGTGGAAAACTTTGATTCTTTTGAAGTTTTAATGATAGTTAGGATTGTAAATTTATAAAAATTTAAGGTTTCTCCGGTTTTTCTCATTTAATTCCCTTCTTTTGAAAGATTGATGACTAATTTTTTAACGTTGGTTGATATTTCCTTATTTTTCCCCATTTTTTCCAACTACTGTTAATAATTAAAGCAAAATTTAAACAAAATCTAACACATATTGTTAAAACAAGACCAAATGAACACAAAATTATAAAATAAAACGTGCTACTATATCTGTATTTAATACAATTCAAATGCGTACCTATGTACATATGTATGTATGTATGTTCACTAGACCTGGCGCAGCTAATATGGGGTTTTTTATTTTTTGGAATTTTGAATGCGGGTAGCAATGAAAATATGCGATTTGATGCCAAAATTGATGTAGTAAATTTTCAGGCTGATCGCATGGTGCCTACCCGTGCCATAATGGGGTCAAAGGTCAAAATTTTGAAAAATCACCAAATCACCAAATTTTTAAAAATCAAATAAATGTTTATTATAATTTTCAATTCAGCTTTAAGTTGTAAAAAATTATGGTGCTTCTGCTAAAACAATACGACGAAAATATTTATAGAAATTAATAAATACCAACAATATCTATACCAGCAACTATTATTGAAACAACGGTAAAACTATTTTTTCGTTGCTCACCTCAAAATTCTTATGCTTTTCTTGTGTACGTTTTTTCTTGATAGTTGCACTCTTAAGTGAATTGCTGTTATTCCTCTAACAGCTATGATGAACTCATTTGACTTCTGCGCAAGCAGAATTTTTTTTATTTTTTTGTTGTTTTGCTATAAGGAGATTTTTTGCAACGTCTGGTCTAAAAGTACCGTGGTTCTAGCTCTGTTACTGCACACATTGCAATGCTTTTGATATAAATATATAAAGTTTTGTCATTGTAAATTTGAATATTGTTGTGAAAGGTTTCGTTTATGTAAAATAAATTACTTTGTTAATTTTCGTAATTAATGGCTCAAAAGAAAATTTCATCGTTGAAACGGCTTCGATCTGCTGATACAAATGTGTATTTGATCGGTAAATGTGAACCCAAAATAGTTGGTGTTAAATTGCCATCAAAACAACAAGTGCTTCAGTATTTTTTTTATAATGTTCGGTGTGAAAATAAAACAGTTAAAGAAAGTGCAAGATTGGTGTTGGCTGAAATATTGCCTTTTTGGGAAAAAGCTAGAATACCAACTCCAGATCAAAGAACATGTACTGCAAAAGTCATTAAACTTTATGAAGAGTGGAGAACAGTCCAAAAAGTGGGCAATTCTCCTTTTCCGAGTTATCGCAAAAAAGAAAATGACTTTAAGGAAAATTTAAATAATTTGTTTGACATTGCACACGTTGACGCACTCAAGCTGATGAGTAAACAGGAAGATATAGACTTTCTAACGAAGCAGCGAGAAAATGGACGCGTTGGTAGCATGACTTGTGTCGATAGAAATGTTACAAATAAAGAAAAAAGAAAGGCACAAAGATTGGAAGATGAAAAACGTGGAAAAGAAAATAATGAAAAGAAAAAAGGCACTTCAGGTAATTATTATGTAGTATTTGGACAGGTAGTGGCTATTTTTACCACTTAATTTCATGAACAGACTTGACTATGGAATGTGTTGAATTTAAAAGTGATGAATCGGGAGAAGATAACCAGGCGATGGATGAACAGAGTGACAACATTCCAAGTTGCTCCAATAAGCCGATTCAAAGACGTGGAAAGAAGAATTTTATAGACGATAGAATGCTTGCTTGTATGGATGCTGGCAATATGTCAACTTCATTTGCTATACACTTCATCAGTGCAACTGCCAAAGCGTTGGGTCACAATATTGAGGATCTTGTTCTGACTTGCACAAGTTTGCGTGAGCAACGTAAAAAATATCGTCGGCGTCATGGCAAACAAATTATTGAAAATTTCAAGGTACATATTTTTTTATTTTGGCCAAGTTTTAAGTTTTTTTGAGCTTAAGTTTTTTACTTAGATCCCTGAAACATTTGTTTTGCATTGGGACGGAAAGCTACTTCCCGCACTTGCTGGAAAGACAAAGTTGACCGCTTGGCTATTGTACTCACGTCGGAGAACGTTGAAAAATTGATAGCTATCCCGATCATTAAAGATGGAACAGATGCTGCAGTTGCTCAATCAGTCTACGAATATTTGCTAAAAATGAATATGCAGAATTCATTAGAAATGATATGTTTTGACACAACTGCTGCAAATACTGGCTCTCATAGTGGTGCTGGAACTTTATTGGAACGCAAACTGGAACGCAGCTTATTGTGGTTACCATGTCGCCACCATATTGCAGAAATTCTATTAAAAGCTGTATTTGATATTAATGTAGGAAAATCAAGTGGCCCAGAGGTGGCGATTTTTGAACGATTTGCACGAGAATGGAGCACATTTTATTCAAAGGGATTCAGCACTTGTATGCAGGATGATCATGTTTTGAAAGTCATACCTGTCCAAGAACGCGAAGCAAGCAAGAACTTTTGTCTTGAATATTTAGCTAAAGTTCGCATTCGTCATGATTATAGAGAACTCCTACAACTTGCATTCATTTTTCTTGGTGGTAGCATTCCCAATTTCACTTTTCGTAAACCTGGAGCTACGTCTCATGCAAGATTCATGTCCAAGGCTACCTATTGTCTAAAAATATACTTGTTTCATGCACACTTTAAAATTTCTGCGAATCAGTTGAATGGAATTCGTAATATCTGCATTTTCTTAGTAAGTCTCTATATTCCGTACTGGTTCAGAATCGGAAATGCAGTTGAAGCGCTAAATAGAGATATGCAGCTGATAAAGGGGATTATTACCTATTATAATAAAGAAGTATCTACAGTGCTATTGGAAAAAATTCGGAACCATCTGTGGTATTTATCAGAGGAGGCAATCGCACTTGCCTTTTTTGATCCTCATGTAGACTCAGAAACAAAGAAAAAGATGGTTTTGGCATTGCAAATAGAGTCCAAAGATGACAATCATATCGGTGATGATGTAAATGTTTTCCCTTCTAAAAAAGTGTGCGTAAGCGTTGATGAATTGCAATTGTTCACATCCAAGGATTTGAGTTCTTTTGTGACTACCAAAACAAAATTTTTTTTCTCTCGTTTGGAAATTTCTATGGATTTCTTACTCTTAGATCCGTCAAATTGGCCTAAGAGCGAAGCGTTTTGTAAAGGGGAACAGATCGCAAAATGCATTAATGTTGTAAATGATGCCGCCGAAAGGAAAGTTAAACTAATAACTGACTTTAACAGATCCTTAACACACAACGAAGCTGATAAACAATATTTATTACACATTGTAGAGGGCTACCGCAAGGACTTTCCTACCTACACAAAATCTTCGTTGATTTAAAATAAAAATAATAAGCATATGAAATAAAAATAAAATAAAAAAACATATTTATAGTATTTTTTATTAAAAAAATTATCAAATGCAAAAAAAAAATATTTTGGTGATTTTGCAAAATTTTGACCTTTGACCCCATTATGGCACGGGTAGGCACCATGCGATCAGCCTGAAAATTTACAACATCAATTTTGGCATCAAACCGCATATTTTCATCGCTACCCGCATTTAAGTTTCCAAAAAAAAAAAATTTAACGCCAGGTCTAATGTACACTTTTGCAACGTTGGCTATGCGTAATTTTTCAGTTTTTTTTACTTTACAAAAACAGCTTTTTTTGAGGTTTTTTATCTCGAAGTTATAAATTGGGTCGAATATAATACTCAAGACACAATATTTTCAAAAATTAATTAAATAAAAATTAGGAATAAAAGATACATGAAATACCTAACATCGTATGTAGAGTTTTGCGGCAAGTGTAAATAAACGTAATCAAAAACAAACAAAAAACAAAGTATAAAGTGTCTTTCATTGGCCTGTCACACACGAGACTAATTTTTATGCCGCACAATTTTTGTTTTTTTAAGAACACACGAGACTAATTCATCCGACATAAAAATGTATACGCATACATAGTTTTATATGTATGTGTTAGTGTTTTTTGTATGCATTTGATATTTGCTGTTTTTTTAAGTTATGTGTGTATTGGTTTTGTGCTGGTGATGCGGGGTTGTAGCTGGTTGAAAAATTATGCCAAACTCGAAACCCCTCTCTTTGCTTCTCTCACCAACAAACTGACATGGTGTGCCAGCACAATTGTTCTCGTGTGTGAAAGGCCATTCATCAACCATGCATATTTTTCTTTCAACACACCATTGGGGTATTCACAACAGTCTCTTAAGTGTCCTAAGTGTCATAATGTCTTAACATTTTAACATAGTTTAAAAAAATTCTTGTTGTGGCTCAAACAAAAAGGTCATAAAGTAATAAGACTTTCTCAGCTATGTTTATTGTTTGTCATAACTACATGTAGAAATACGTGAGAGTTTACCAAAGGAATTGAGAGGGAGAGTAAGCAATGCAAAAAGGTGCTAAAACCGAAATACAAATAAGTACAATATTTTTAATTGTAAATTATAAGGGGTTTCTCACAGCATTATATTTTTTCGTGTTGTTACTTTAAACCGTGTTAATTTATGAGTACCATCTCAATACCCCACATGTGTTACTTATGTTAAAAACAGTTTTACGTATTTGATTTGTTTCACAAAAACAGATGCAAACAAACGTGTTATTCTCATTTGCTCATTATAAAACCACACAGTTTTAAAAAACCAACAATAACAACTAGTAACAGAAACGCTATTTAACATAGCTAAACATATCAGAACTAATACACACGCAAAACTGATGCGAACAGATCCATCTTTGCAGCCCTTTAGTGCACACCGAATGACAATTGTAAAATGAGCATACAATCGTACAATTATGTAGATGTTCAAAAGAAAAAACAAACAACGTAGAATCTATGTGCGTCGTAGATAACACTGTACAACAAAATAACATTTTTTGGCTGTCCTTTAGATAAAATTACGCGGACTATATGGATTTCGATGCGTTAAATTCAAATCTGCTGTCAGTTTTGCTCTATCACGTAGAGATTTTTTTTATGGGCGTGGCTAATTTTGGCCCCTAAATTAGTTGGCCATACTAATATATTTTACTATAACTCGAAAACCGCTATTTCGATTTTAATAAATAATAAACTAAGACGCGCCATAAAATTTTGTTAAAAAATATTAATAATCATTTTTTACCTATCTTTTATGGTTTCGGAGTAGGGTTTCTAATTTCTCGGACTTTTTCAATTCCCGGGAATCGAGAAGTAAAATGTTTTATTCCCGGGAATTTCAAAAACATATGAATTTAATTAAATGACCTCAGTAAAAAATATAGTTTTATGAAAAAATATACAACACACCAAAAAGTAATATGAATAATTTTGTAATATCAATTAAAATATTTGTAATATCAATTAAAAAATTAATTAAATTTCACCTATAAGCAATTTGATAATATTAATTAAGTTTTTCTACTCATATTAATTAATACAATTAAAAATGTAATTGAATCAATTAAATTCTTAATTGAAAACATTAATTGGTGAATACTTTTTTCTGTGAACATTCAAATTAAAAGCAAAACTTTATTCGTTCAATTCATGAACAACAATATTTAAAAAACAAAACAAACAAAAGTTCATATACTTTGAGTTATAGCATGGATGGCAATTCCATCTACATCTGCCAATCTAGATACTATTCCATATAAAGACTTCTTAAGTTGAAAATATTTCGTAACGCTTCAAGTTGTTGTATTCACCTCGGAAGCCTCTATTACATCTGCTTCCATGCTTATATTATGCAAGTACTAAAACAACGAACAGCAATGTAAAAAAAACCAAATCCAAAAACGGATATATTAAATTCCCGAAAATTCCCGTTGAAAATTTCCCGGGATTTGTAAAAAAATAATTCCCGGGAATTCCCGGGATTTTTTTCCCGCGTAGAAACTCTATTTCGGAGTTATTCAGAATTTAAAAAAGAAAAAAGTTTTTTTTATGCAAAAATCGCGTAATTTTTTTAAATGAAAATTACAATAAAAAAATCAGAAACTCAGAAGTTTCATATTTTTTACATTTGTCTTAAAACTACATATCCTAGGAATAAAACAAGCTTTAAAACGTGAAAATCCAGCAATAAATCTTGATTTTATTCACAATTTAAAGTTCTGTTACCAGCCCGCAATGCCCTTTCAATAGCATTACCAGATGTCAGTGATGGGAAATGAGATTTGCATTTCGGTATCAAAAACAAATTTTTTTAGTACTTTTTTGATCCCGAGAGTACCAAAAATTATAATATTTCTTATTTAAATTTTATTAACAAAAAATTATAAGAAATTCATTTACAAAAAAAAGGAACACATAGGTACAAATATACAAATAGGTGTAGCCTGGATTAGACTTAATACTGTTGGAACATAAAGCTTGCCTCCGTATTCCATAGCTCGCTAAAGCTAAAGCTAAATTCGACCGCTAAAATGTTGAACAAATAGAAAATTTAAAATTTTTGGCGATGACATAAAGCAATAAAATTTCGGCGAATTACATTTTTAAGCCATTACCTGATTTATCAATACCCGTTTGAAAATTGCATTCGTAGCCGAAAATTAGATTTAGCTTTTGCGAGTTACAGAATACGATGGCTGTTAATTTATATTTTGTTTTCATGAAATTTTGGTAAAAGAAAATCCTTTCGACATTTACAGCGGAGTGAGGCATGGATAAAATTCCGTAAGCTACTCTCGATATATCAGGGAACATGTATTCATCTAATGCGTTTTTACATAAGCCAGTGCTCTATATTGGTTGTTAATATTTCAAATTATTTTTCTTTTTTTTCTTTTCCCTGGGAACATTTTAATTAAAAGTGGTATAATGATATTGGTTTAACAGATAAAATACTTTCAGGGGGAAACTTACTAAACCAAACTAACATTTTATTGTCAAAGTCCACTTTTGCCCTTAGAACTTAATATAAACTTTTTAAAATTTTCTTTAAACTGATTTAAAACAGTTGTTTCAATAGATCAACTTCTGTGCCACATAAAATATCATTGAATGAAATATTGATATTGATATTTAATTGTGGTTACACTTTTCTAAAAGATCTTTACTAATAAAGCTTCTTTATATTTGTCGAAAAAACAATTTAATTCTTGGCAAAATATATGCATGTGCGAGTCTTCTGACTGCATTTCTAAGTTGCCCGTGAGAGTATCAAATTTCTTAGGGGAGTACTACGGTACTTTTTCATGTCAAACAGTATAAAAAAAGTACGAATGTACCAAGTTTCCCATCACTGCCAGATGTTTGACTGCATTTAATGCATTACACACATTTTTCCATTTTTAGGTACCTGCTTTAAATTGTGAATAAAATCAAGATTTATTGCTGGATTTTCACGTTTTATAGCTTGTTTTATTCCTAGGATATGTGGTTTTAAGAAAAATGTAAAAAATATGAAACTTTTGAGTTTCTGATTTTTTTATTGCAATTTTCATGTAAAAAAATTACGCGATTTTTGCATAAAAAAAACTTTTTTCTCTTTTAAATTCTGAATAACTCCGAAACCATAAAAGATAGGTAAAAAATGAATATAATTTTTTTAACAAAATTTTGTGACGCGTCTTTTGGTTTATTATCTATTAAAATCGAAATAGCGGTTTTCGAGTTATAGTAAAATATATTAGTATGGCCGACTAATTTAGGGGCCAAAATTAGCCACGCCCATAAAAAAATCTCTACGTGATAGAGCAAAACTGACAGCAGATTTGAATTTAACGCATCGAAATCCATACAGTCCGCATACTTTTATCTAAAGGCTATTTTGGCTGTTGTACAACGTAATTTGAGCGTGTTAGTTCGCATGGCTACTGTTCTAAGCAGTGTGACCAGATCCTAAAAATGTTTGATGCTAAATTGACTTTAAAAAAAATCTAAATAAAACTTAAAAAAAATTAAACCGACTTCAAAAATAAGCACTAAAAAGCTACAAATAATATAGATCTATAGGGTGTTTTTTAGAGGTATAGAACTTCGAATTGAAATAAAACACAAGAAAATCGTTTTAATGTCCATCAATTTGGCTTTATTGGAAGGATAATTTTATGCCATTAATGTTTAAATATGATTTCGGGCATGTGGCCGCCGCGGCTGGCTCGAATAAAGCCAATTCGGCTTTATTAAAGCCAATTCGGCTGGCCCGAATAAAGCAAATTTGCACGATTTTTTTAGAGGTATGGAACTTCGAATTGAAATAAAACACAAGAAAATCGTTTTAATGTCCATCAATTTGGCTTTATTGGAAGGATAATTTTATGCCATTAATGTATAAATATGATTTCGGGCATGTGGCCGCCGCGGCTGGCTTGAATAAAGCCAATTCGGCTGGCTCGAATAAAGCAAATTTGCACGATTTGCAAGCGTTGTTCTTTTGTCAACCTGTTCATGATGAAATGGCAAACCAAACTAAATATTAATCACTTGACAGCTGACAAAATGGCCGCCAGTTAAAAAAGTGATGCCAACTTAAAGTTCTATACCTCAATAAAAAACACCCTATAGTTAAATAAAAGATTTTTATATATGTTACCTACAGTGCCGTTTGAAGTTGGTGCCAGCAACATTGGTAACTAAGCACATACATACATACATACATATGTATGTACATAAAAATTACTTGCAGTTTTTTTACCGGGCATGTTCCTATTTTTGTTTAAAATAAATTCATGCTGCTGACGTTCAACTCAACTCTAAGATAATTCTTTAAAAATCTTATGGGTAATATTAATTTAACTTTTGCCATTGTAATTCCAAAATTGCAATCAATGTCCTCTATTTTTAAATGTGTCATTTCTCTTATAAATAAGCAATTTATATTATGTATTTAAACTATTTTCCAAATTTATATTTTTAACCTTAACAAATTATAATTCTTACAAAAATTTTATGTCCTTAACAATTTAGATTAAAAAAGGCTAAATGAGTTTTTAATAACACTTAAAAAAAAAAATAAACCGACTTCAAAAACAAGTAAGAGTGCTATATTCGGCTGTGTCGAACCTTATATACCCTTTACCAACGTATATATATGTAGTATACAGATACACATATTAGTACACACATACATATTTGTTTTCTGATAAAATTTATAACTTTTTGTTATAGTGCAATTTTTAGTAAGTGACCTCTCGGTTTTTTTTTTCGACTAAAGAATTTGCTTGCGTAAAGATCTTCCTAAAATATAAAATATTTTTAACTGAAAAAAAAAATATTTTTGGTTATTTTTTAGCCAATTTTTTTTTCAACTTCCAACCCTGGAATTATTTAAATTTTTCTGGTTTTAATACGAGTACAAATTTATTTCTTTCTAAATTTTAAGAAATTTATTATTCGACATATTGTCATAAGTTTATTTTAATTTTAAATTTATTTGCTGGTGGTTCAGCGATGTCTATATGCATTTCATTGTTGCTGTAACAAATCGTCAGTAGACTTCAACCACATATTTTGAACAGTCAGAAAGCATGATTTTAACACAGGGGTTAAAATAATGCTTTCTGGACTAAATTGAATTTTCAGTAGAAGCCATGCATTAACTATTTCTTTTGCATGTCTTTTTTGCTGGGTATGTACATATCTATGTACATATATACCCAGCAAAAAAAAAACCTGACAAATCATGTGTTGAATCATGGGTTCAAGTGATGACGCATTGGTTCGATTTAGGTGAAACATGCATGATTTTTACATTAGCTTGTCAATACAAAAGAAAATAAATAAATAAAATCTTTTGTCGCAGGATACGAACCATGCTCTTCTCACTCTCAAAGCACACTCTCTACCACTGAGCTACTGTACTGTACTTATTTCTTGGCGATAAAACTTACTTTATGAAAATGTGTCACGTAAATACAAAACAAAAAAATAAATAAAAACTTTTGTCGCGGACACAAACCGTGCTGTTCTCACCTTCAAGCCACACTTTCTACCACTGAGCTGCTGTACTCTTGTCATTCATTTGAGATAAAACTTGTTATATGAAAATGTGATGATTTAATTCCGTTTTTGCATCTGTTTTTAATGAGTTCAAAGACTATAGCATTATTTACGATTTGCAGTGATATTCAGAATGCATTCGAAGAAACAAATGCTCAAGAAAGCATGAAACAGTATTTCATTTTGAACGCGTTCATTTATTTTTTGCTGGGTATGTATGTATGTGCAATGTCAATTCTTACGAAACTTAAAAAAACGATTATGTTTTTCACGTAAAAAAAAAAATACCGACGCAGCCAGGATACGAACCGTGCTTTTCTGACTGTTAAGGCATACTCTCCTCCACTGACGTATTAATTCTTATTAATAGTTAGAGATAAAATTTGTTTTATGAAAATGTATCAATATGATAATTTAATTCCGTTTTTGCATGCCTTTTTCGTTGGATATTATTTCAATATATTACCCACCCAGCAAAAAAAAAAAGATAAATCATGTGTTGAATCATGGGTTCAAATGATGACGCATTGGTTCGATTTATGTGAACTATGATACATGATTTTTACATTAGCTTGTCATTGGAGATCATGTGTTTGTGCGAGAATTTAAATACTTTGATATCCATTAAAATTAATTAATTGAAACCCTTGCAATTCCCTATCCGATCGTGTCACTAAATACAAAACAAAAAAATAAATAAAAATTTTTGTCGCAGGATACGAACCGCGCTGTTCTCACTCCCAAGGCACACTCTCTACCACTGAGCTAATGTACTCTTGCTATTCTATAGAGATAAAACTTATTTAATGAAAATATTTCACGTAAATACAAAACAAAAAATAAATAAAATTTTTGTCGGAGGATACGAACCACGCTGTTCTCAATCTCAAAGCACTGTCTCTACCAATGTACTACTGTACTCTTGTTATGTATTGAAAATAAAACTTGTTATATGAAAATGTAGCAATGTGATGATAATTTATTTCCGTTTTTACATCCCCTTTTTGCTGGGTATTTATTTCAATATACATATGTACATTAGGTATGGCGTTGTTTACGATTTTTCAATTTCGACTTGCAAGAACCCCTCATTTTGTGAGGTTTCAAAAAAAATATTTGAGCCAAAAAATGGTGGCGGTCAGATGGGGGCAAAGGGGCATCGCATCGTGCTCAAAGTTGAGGGTAAAAGCAGAAAAAAACTACAAAAAATCATATAAATTTCCCGGGGTCACCGCTACCAGGGTCAAATGTATGACGAGCACCCATTAATTTTCTCCGCCCAACATCTTTTTTAAACACACCGGCCACCTAGCTCCTCTTCTTAAGGGGGCTCCCATGCAAAGGGGAAATTTTTATAAAATTTACTCGCAGGGCTCTAACTGCCCCTAGGGCGTACCTATCGATGTCAGATGTATGACTGACCTCCAATATTTTTTCAATACAAAGATTTTTTCTATGTATGGTCCCCATACAAAAAAATAGTTTTTTGAATAATTTTTTTTAAGAAATCCGCTTTTTCCGCTTTTATGTTGCCTCCTATGGGGGTAAAATGTAAGACCGGCCCACAGTAATTTTTTTATTTTCAACATTTCCTCCGAACATACCTATATCCTATCTCGACTCATTAAGGGGGCTCCCATACAAAGGCGGAATTTGTACAAAATTTACTCGCAGGGCTCTAATTGTCACTGGCGCGTTCTTATCGAAGTCAAATGTATACTGAACTCCAATATTTTTTCAATACAAATATTTTCTGTCAGCATTCTTATCGTCTATCTTCAACCATTAAGGTGGTGCCCATACAAAAAAAAAAAGAATTCTTTGCCAAATAACTAATTTATTTTTGGCATGTGTTGGATAAATTTTTTTATTTTGGGCAACGACTTGCAGTAAAAATATTTTTATTTCTTCGTCGCGGCATAACGCACTGCTATAATCTTCGATTAATCTTACGCCTCTTTCGGCAGCGTCGTTGACAACATGGAGTTTTTGCAATATCTTTAGCGCTTGCTTATAGTCTTCACGTTGTTTCCTGGTTTCTGGATCGCTATTTAAAAAAGTTGTTGGTAATCCGAAGCGTGGAAAAAAGTTTGCTGTCCCATGTGTTACATAATGGCTCAAATCCTTCATTACTTTTTGTAGTACTTCTGTGAGAGCTAAGGTAATTCGCTTCACACCTGTGAACCCAATGACTAGGCGAGAACTACCTTTCTCTTCACTGATGCCGCTTTTTATTTTGTCGTCTTTTGCCGGTGTCTTCGTTTGATGATTCGTCCACCTCTTCGTTGGACAACTCTTCCTCATATTTTGTTCTATCTTCTACAAAAATACGAATATCATTTGCCATTTTCCTTTTGATGTCACAGGTAACATTCTGGTCAAATAATGCGAGAGCAACAGGTTCATCACTAAGGTACCAGAGATGTCCACACAATTTCTTCACCAAACGCTGCGAAACTGTGTTATCAATTGCATCATAATGAGCAATGGCATTTAAAAAGCTCAAATCGTTATTTGGAGCTTCGATGGCCTTAGTCGCACTAAACCAAGCTCTTACATAAAGTGTGACGATGAATATACTGACCTCGCGGACTCCTCATTCTTGGTTAAACCCAGATATTCTCGAAATAAGAAAATGTTAACGCAGTATATCCCTTTCACCATCCAACGAGCATGACTGATGGGTCCTGGTAACAGTAACACCATTGCAAGAAATTCCTTGTAGTCGCCTCTGGGGTGCTAAAGATATTGCAAAAACTCCATGTTGTCAACGACGCTGCCGAAAGAGGCGTAAAATGAATAGAAGATTATAGCAGTGCGTTATGCCGCGACGAAGAAGAAAAAATATTCTTACTTCAAGTCGTTGCCCAAAATAAAAAAATGTATCCAACACATGCCAAAAATAAATTAGTTATTTGACAAAGAATTCTTTTTTTTTGTATGGGGACCACCTTAATGGTTGAAGACAGATGTAAGTATGTCGGACATACATTTGACTTCGATAGGAACGCGCCAGGGACAATTAGAGCCCTGCGAGTAATTTTGTACAAATTCCGCCTTTGTATGGAAGCCCCCTTAATGAGTCGAGATAGGGCATAGGTATGTTCGGAGGATATGTTGAAAATAAAAAATTACTGTGGGTCGGTCTTACATTTACCCCCCAAAAAAAATATTTGTATTGAAAAAATATTGGAGTTCAGTCATACATTTGATTTCGATAGGTACCCCCTAGGGGCAGTTAGACCCCTGCGAGTAAATTTTGTACAAATTTCGCCTTTGTATGGGAGCTCCCTTAATGAGTCGAGATAGGATATATGTAGGTATGTTCGGAGGAAATGTTGAAAATAAAAAATTACTGTGGGTCGGTTTTACATTTTACTCCCCTAGGAGGCAACATAAAAGCGGAAAAAGCGGATTTCTTAAAAAATATTATTCAAAAAACTATTTTTTTGTATGGGGACAACCTTAATGGTTGAAGATAGATGATAAGTATAATCAGAGAAAATCTTTGTAATGAAAATATATTGGAGGTGAGTCATACATTTGACTTCGATAGGTACAGCCTAGGGGCAGTTAGAGCCCGGCGAGTAAATTTTATAAAAATTTCCCCTTTGTATGGGAGCACCCTTAAGGAGAGGAGTTAGGCGGTCAGTGTGTTTAAAAAAATGTTGGGCGAAGAAAATTAATGGGTGCTCGTCATACATTTGACCCTTGTAGAGGTGACCCCCGGAAAGTCATATGATTTTTTGTACGTTTTTTTGCTTTTACCCTCAACTTTGAGCATGATGCGGAGCCCTTTGCCCCCCTCTGACCGCCGCCATTTTTTGGCTCGAATATTTTTTTACCAAACCTCACAAAATGAGGGGTTCTTGGAAGTCGAAATCTCCTTACTAAGAATTCCCATATAAACTATGCCATAGCTAATGTACATACATATGTACATTAAAGTCCTGCACAAGACCATATATAAGAACTTTCAAGACATGAGGGATTTTTCAAATGCTTTACTACAGCGAAGTCTTATAAAACAAACGCTAAGCAACACTGTTTGCAAGAACTTGTTTCAGTTATTGCAAGTATAGGAGTAAAGAAGAAAATACTTCGTGACTGAAAAATTTGTGATGCTTGCTTCTTTCTACGCATGGGCGCGTATACAAGCGTCATGCATGTACATACACACACACGTTGTGTGTGTGCTCTTTTATTTTTCTGCACACAAACAAAAGTTCACATGCATTTACATTAGTTGTGTGCGCTTGCTTAAAAATAAACCTCCCTTAAACAGATAATAGCTTACCATTTACATCTTACACACACACTCAAACGTACAATATGGAAAATAACAAGCATACACGTATCAACACTACTTTGGTGACTGTTTGTTCATAACAAGAAGTCTTGACGACATTGCTTGTTAGCACTCATATACACGCACACAAATGCATCTATCGCGCTTTGCTTATAATGCGACAGCATTTATTATTGGTTTAGTATAATGCAGTCACGAGAATATGTACATTTAAAAAACAAGACGTATTTACATTTCAAGACTATTTACGCAGGTCTATAATGTACATACATATATTATGAACAAGTGCATTCTTTAATACAAAACTTTATAAGTATATGCATACATTCATATGTAGGTATGTTTATAAAATAATTCTCAGTTTTTACAACAAAAAACTGAATATTATTCTTTCAATACAATTGGTAGCATATTGTTGTTGTTGTAGTTGTTCAATTCAACACAGAATACAAAAACTCTTATGGAAGGGTATATTTATGCATAAGTATGTATGTATTATAGGCCTGCGTAAATAGTCTTGAAATGTAAATACGTCTTGTTTTTTAAATATATTCTCGTGGCTGTAGAATCCCTCTAGCCAGCCTAGTGCCATATATCTCTATATCAACACTCTTTTCTCTAGCGACAATTGCACTAGTTGAAATGTCGACAATTTTCCTTTTATGCGCGAGTAGAGATACGTTAGAGACAACAGTTCTAATGTATTTCTGTTGATATTGCCAATAGTTTGTTTTTCTTTTTTATTATGCTATGCAATAATGTTAAAAACTTACGTACATACATATGTATGTAGGTATGTATGTATTTAAGTTTGTTGGCCCAACCCTTATTAAATTGTAGACGAGGGTCACTAAAATGTACTAGTGATTCTTTAGTTCAAATGTCTCCATATGGTCGTAAATGAATAGTGCTAAAGTCTACTGGTAGATTTTCAATGACAACCCTATGTTATATGTCAATAGGCAATTATATTGGCTGCGGTACACCTATTCAGTTGTACTATTGACAATGTCACTAGTAAATCACTACAATTTTACTATTGATATGGAGCGAGGAAATATCGATATTGTAGACTGGAGCCCCTAAAATTTACTAGTGAATCTTTGGTTCCAATGTCTCCATGTGGTCCCAAAAGAACTACTTAGTCAATATTGCTACAGTCTAGTGGTGGATTTTCAATGACAAGCTAATGTTAAATGTCAATAGATAATTACATTGGCTGGGATACACCTTGTCAGTAGTACTACTGACAATGTCACTAGTAAATGAGGTAGTTTACACGAGACTAATTTTTATGCGGCACAATTTTTGTTTTTTTAAGAACACACGAGACTAATTCATCCGACATAAAAATGTATACGTATTCACAGCTTTGTGCGTGTTAGTGTTTTTCGTATTCATTTAACATTTGCAGCTTTTTAAGTTGTTTGTGTATTGGTTTTGTGCTGCTAATGCGGGGTTGTAGCTGGTTGAAAAATTATGCCAAACACAAAACCCCTCTCTTTGCCTCTCTCACCCACAAACTGGCATGTTATGCCAGCACAATTAATCCCGTGTAAATCAGCGCAATCACTACAATTTTACTATTCGCATTTTCTGCAGGGATGCTAAACCAATAATAAATGCTGTCGCATTATAAGCAAAGCACAATAGATGCATTTGTGTGCGTGTATATGAGTGCTAACAAGCAATGTCGTCAAGACTTCTTGTTACCCTGAAGGAAATGTCGATGGTGAAAATGTACTTAGTCACTTTTGACTTTGTCACCAGTAGTACTCTCTAATTAATCCCCATACAATACTTTGTGCTATAGACATTTAGCATGTGCTTGTCATTGAAAATCTACTAGTAACACTAAAACAATTGACTAGGTAGTGACTACATAGTTCTTATGGGAACATGGAGACATACCAACCAGACATTTAGTGGTACATTTCTATACCTTACGTACATACAATTATATAAATATTGACAAATTGTTGCAAAAGCCACCAGAAATACACTGCATTTGTTTTCTCTCTTTCTTTTATACTGACGAATAGAAAAGAAATTGTAGACAATGTACCTACCACTAGAATTTTAGTGTTGACGTAGAGACATTTGGCCCCAGTCTGACTGCAGGGTATGAACAAACAGTCACCAAAGTAGTGTTGATATGTGTATGCTTGTTATTTTCCATATTGTACGTTTGAGTGTGTGTGTAAGATGTAGATGGTAAGCTATTATGTGTTTAAGGGAGGTTTTTTTTTAAGCAAGCGCACACAACTAATGTAAATGCATGTGAACGTTTGTTTGTGTGCAGAAAAATAAAAGAGCATACACACAACGTGTGTGTGTACGTACATGCATGACGCTTGTATACGCGCCCATGCGTAGAAAGAAGCAAGCATCACAAATTTTTCAGTCACGAAGTATTTTCTTCTTTACTCCTATACTTGCAATAACTGAAACAAGTTCTTGCAAACAGTGTTGCTTAGCGTTTGTTTTATAAGACTTCGCTGTAGTAAAGCATTTGAAAAATCCCTCATGTCTTGAAAGTTCTTATAAATGGTCTTGTGCAGGACTTTAGTATGTATGTATGTGCGAATGCTTATAGCATACCTACAGTTTTTTTTCATAACACTACAAATTCTATGCAAACACATTCGTTTTAATTTCCAGGAATAAGAATGTGCCAAGCAAAATTATCATTGTATAAATAAAATGAAAAAGAACAATAGCCCAATTCACAATCTTATGCAAATGGTCTTGCATCGTAGCATATGCAAAATGGTTAATATATTGATACTTACCACTTAACAATTCTTAGTGGTGAGTATCAATATACTATACTATTTTGCAAATGCTACGATGCAAGACCATTTGCATAAGATTGTGAATTGGGCTAATGTCTATGCAGAGCTGACAAAAAGGGGTTTAATATGAAATAAAGCATATTAGAGAAAATGTTTAAGTACAGCAAATAAATACCAGATGTAAGCAAGCCTCGGTAGCCGAGTAGCTAGTGGGGTTAATTAGAAATTTGAATATTCTTGGTTCAATGCACGGTAATTTTTTCATCCAATTTTCAAAACGTATGATAAAACTATATACAGTACTGTGCAGAACAAAAGCAACAAAAACCCTATTTGACTTAAAATTGAAATATTTTAGATATTTGATTATTTCAAGCAGAGCTTTTAACAAACTTTTGTAGGCATTCATACTAGAAAACCAATTCGCATTTTAATTTTTCAATATTGATATTTCCTGAAAAATAAAATAACTAACATTCTCAAACCCATGTATCGAAATTGTGCATAACAATAGCAACAAAATGGAAAATGTATAATTATCCATATAATCTTTGATATAGCGCTATAATTCCAAAGTCCAACAGGCTTAAGGGTACTTATTAGTCCCTATATTAAATACTAAAATGCCTTTCTCAATGTTGTTTTTGCTGCTTGATTTAGCAAGAATGGGAAAGAGTAGGTATTGCTGAATTTTCTAATCTTTAAAAATTTAAGAGTCTAAAAACATTAGATAAAGCGGCTGTTAATTATTTAAAAGTATAATAAAAATATATTTCTAATTTGCTGATGGATAGGTCGGCAGAATAATTACGTATTGAGCAGTTTTGGGTACCATCACGAAAAACTTCCGCAGCTTATCATAGCAAAATGCATTTCAAATAATCCAAAAGCTCGTTTGTTGTTTCTAGTGAGGTTATAATATCTCGAAATTAGAGTGTGCATTATTGTACAACTCGATACCGTGCCAGGGAAGGCATTTAAAAAAGTTACAGACTAAGAAAATACTAAAGTTGACCAAGAGGTAGATGATTAAAAAAAAATCCAGGTAAATCTTATATTTAGTTCATACAATTTTATTGTTTTTTTTGCTTAAAACGGAGTTTAGTAAAATACACCGTAATTGAATCCTAATAAAATCGGAAAACGATGTGCTTATTGCAGAATTCAAGTTCCATATATCGAATTGGTATATCATCTCTTCAATGCGGCGCTTGCCTAGCAAACAGTTTTCGCCACGAAATTTTAAAATGGGTTTTAAGCATAACAGCGGTTAGGTGATGGTTATGTCTTATCTTCCGACGTATAAAGTTAGACCACTCCCAAAAATTAAAAAAAAAATATCCTTGAAATAAAAATTATTTGGCATTTCGATTGGAATATGACACTTTTATGGGTGTTTCAATGCGGTAGTATTCCATAATATACTTGGAGATTGGGCAAAAAAGTCAGGAAAATTAATTTAATTCCAATCCTTGCTTTACCGACAAACGCAGCTTTCTTGAACGGCGTCGCAAACCTCTTTGCAAGATTTCGCAGGAGTGTTTTCGGAAAATGGATCCTAAATTGCAACGAATACTTCAAAATTCCATTAACTTTGCGAAAATGTATTGCTTAATGCATAATAAATAATATTTGTGAATTTATCCATCGTTGATATGCACGTATTATGAAAAAACTAAAGATTATACAAAAAGGATTAATTTGTTGCTTTTGTTATGCACAGCTTCATATCAAAGTCTGGACTATTTTAGATAACTTTTGAAAACCCAGTTTTTTTAAGAAAGATTTTATTCAATACGGTGCATAGGGCATATAAATAAATTATGGTCAGAGTTTTTGTTGCATATGATGTATATTCTGAAATAATCGTCTCCATTTATTTTTGCATAGTTTGTTGCTTTTGTTTTGCACAATACTGTATATAGAACTTCGGGAGAACCGATTATTAATTTTTGCTGATTTATATAAGGAATTGTGCTAAGACAATAAGACAAGCGCGGTCGTTTTAGTCCAACTCCGAGCTCTCTAACTTGCTTGGGAGCTTCAAAAAACGCATTTCACGCCTCCCATACAAAATCCGTACAGACAGACGGACAGACGGACATGTCTTTTTTTTTATCTCCTAGTCATAAGGATCCATAATAACTAACTTCTTTTGGCCGGCAATGAATATTGTAGAAATTACAAAAATCTGGACAAACCTACATATATATACCCTTTTCCATTTTTGGTAAAGGGTATAATAAGCACTAAAAAGCTACAAATAATATAGATCTAGTTAAATAAAAGATTTTTATATATGTTACCTACAGTGCCGTTTGAAGTTGGTGCCAGTAATACTGGTACTGTTTTCAAATGGGACCAATGGGAAGCTATACCCTCTCAGACAACAAAAAAATGTTTACAATCGGTATAAAATGCACCGAGTTATGAACCTACACACCTAAAAAAAAATGGAGACGAATTGTTAACCTCCTTCTTTTTTTGAAGTCGGTTAAAAAAAGCTGAAAAATAAGCTAAGAGCTAAATGAAAATTTTGAAGTCAAATCTTAAAAAATAAGGTAAAATTTAGCTTAAAATAAGCTAATATGGTCACGCTAATTACAGCTCTAGTACCTACATCAACCTATAGATTTATAAGCATAATTAACATTTCTCGTGTTACAAATACATCATGAAATGGGTTACTCGTGAAAATTAGATACTAATATACCGAAAGTTGAATAAATTATATTGTTAAGCAGTGTGTAGATTATATTATTAGAAAAATCTAAATATATGATTGAAAAATGCCAACTGCTAACTCAAAAATTTTGCAGCTAAATAAATAAAAAAAATATACATATGTATATGCTAAATTTAGCTGCAAAAATGCAAAAATGGTCACACTGGCTCTTCCTTTTATAATTTATTAATTTAAGACTAAAAAATAATATCTTTCTCAATGAATATACTTATATACTTGTAAAAAGTTTTATTATCACTTAAAATTTTATGAAATTTTTTGTTTGTGAAATGAAGTATTGTGCACTGTGAAGTGTACAATAAAAATATTGCACACTTGACACAATTGCTATTCAACTGTTGTGCAATGATTGTTTTTTGTTTCCTTGTTCTCTATTTTTGTTTCACACTCAATTACGATCACCACTACAAACACTATTTGCTTTGAAAAAAAATACAATACTGTGCACATTTTCATAGCTTGTGCTCACTTCGTATACATATGTACATACATACATTAGTATATTAGTATCTGTGGCAATAAATACCCTGAAGGAAATGTCGATGGTGAAAATGTACTGAGTCGCTTTTGACTTTGTCACCAGTACTACTCTCTAATTAATCCCCATACAATACTTTGTGCTATAGACATTTAACATGTGCTTGTCATTGAAAATCTACTAGTAACACTAAAACAATTGACTAGATAGTGACTACATAGTTCTTATGGGAACATGGAGACATACCAACCAGACATTTAGTGGTACATTTCCATACCTTACGTACATACAATTATATGAATATTGACAAGTTGTTGCAAAAGCCACCAGAAATACACCACATTTGTTTTCTCTTTTTCTTTTATACTGACGAATAGAAAAGAAATTGTAGACAATGTACCTACTACTAGAGTTTTAGTGTTGACATAGAGACATTTGGCCCCAGTCTGACTGCAGGGTAATAATGGCTTAAATCGAAATTTCTTGTTAATGTTAAATGTCAATAGATAATTACATTGGCTGGGATACAACTGCTCAGTAGTACTACTGACAATGTCACTAGTAAATCACTACAATTTCACTATTCGCATTTTCTGCAGGGTGGTAAGCTATTATGTGTTTAAGGGAGGTTTTTTTTAAGCAAGCGCACACAACTAATGTAAATGCATGTGAACGTTTGTTTGTGTGCAGAAAAATAAAAGAGCATACACACAACGTGTGTGTGTACGTACATGCATGACGCTTGTATACGCGCCCATGCATAGAAAGAAGCAAGCATCACAAATTTTTCAGTCACGAAGTATTTTCTTCTTTACTCCTATACTTGCAATAACTGAAACAAGTTCTTGCAAACAGTGTTGCTTAGCGTTTGTTTTATAAGACTTCGCTGTAGTAAAGCATTTGAAAAATCCCTCATGTCTTGAAAGTTCTTATAAATGGTCTTGTGCAGGACTTTAGTATGTATGTATGTGCGAATGCTTATAGCATACCTACAGTTTTTTTTCATAACACTACAAATTCTATGCAAACACATTCGTTTTAATTTCCAGGAATAAGAATGTGCCAAGCAAAATTATCATTGTATAAATAAAATGAAAAAGAACAATAGCCCAATTCACAATCTTATGCAAATGGTCTTGCATCGTAGCATATGCAAAATGGTTAATATATTGATACTTACCACTTAACAATTCTTAGTGGTGAGTATCAATATACTATACTATTTTGCAAATGCTACGATGCAAGACCATTTGCATAAGATTGTGAATTGGGCTAATGTCTATGCAGAGCTGACAAAAAGGGGTTTAATATGAAATAAAGCATATTAGAGAAAATGTTTAAGTACAGCAAATAAATACCAGATGTAAGCAAGCCTCGGTAGCCGAGTAGCTAGTGGGGTTAATTAGAAATTTGAATATTCTTGGTTCAATGCACGGTAATTTTTTCATCCAATTTTCAAAACGTATGATAAAACTATATACAGTACTGTGCAGAACAAAAGCAACAAAAACCCTATTTGACTTAAAATTGAAATATTTTAGATATTTGATTATTTCAAGCAGAGCTTTTAACAAACTTTTGTAGGCATTCATACTAGAAAACCAATTCGCATTTTAATTTTTCAATATTGACATTTCCTGAAAAATAAAATAACTAACATTCTCAAACCCATGTATCGAAATTGTGCATAACAATAGCAACAAAATGGAAAATGTATAATTATCCATATAATCTTTGATATAGCGCTATAATTCCAAAGTCCAACAGGCTTAAGGGTACTTATTAGTCCCTATATTAAATACTAAAATGCCTTTCTCAATGTTGTTTTTGCTGCTTGATTTAGCAAGAATGGGAAAGAGTAGGTATTGCTGAATTTTCTAATCTTTAAAAATTTAAGAGTCTAAAAACATTAGATAAAGCGGCTGTTAATTATTTAAAAGTATAATAAAAATATATTTCTAATTTGCTGATGGATAGGTCGGCAGAATAATTACGTATTGAGCAGTTTTGGGTACCATCACGAAAAACTTCCGCAGCTTATCATAGCAAAATGCATTTCAAATAATCCAAAAGCTCGTTTGTTGTTTCTAGTGAGGTTATAATATCTCGAAATTAGAGTGTGCATTATTGTACAACTCGATACCGTGCCAGGGAAGGCATTTAAAAAAGTTACAGACTAAGAAAATACTAAAGTTGACCAAGAGGTAGATGATTAAAAAAAAATCCAGGTAAATCTTATATTTAGTTCATACAATTTTATTGTTTTTTTTGCTTAAAACGGAGTTTAGTAAAATACACCGTAATTGAATCCTAATAAAATCGGAAAACGATGTGCTTATTGCAGAATTCAAGTTCCATATATCGAATTGGTATATCATCTCTTCAATGCGGCGCTTGCCTAGCAAACAGTTTTCGCCACGAAATTTTAAAATGGGTTTTAAGCATAACAGCGGTTAGGTGATGGTTATGTCTTATCTTCCGACGTATAAAGTTAGACCACTCCCAAAAATTAAAAAAAAAATATCCTTGAAATAAAAATTATTTGGCATTTCGATTGGAATATGACACTTTTATGGGTGTTTCAATGCGGTAGTATTCCATAATATACTTGGAGATTGGGCAAAAAAGTCAGGAAAATTAATTTAATTCCAATCCTTGCTTTACCGACAAACGCAGCTTTCTTGAACGGCGTCGCAAACCTCTTTGCAAGATTTCGCAGGAGTGTTTTCGGAAAATGGATCCTAAATTGCAACGAATACTTCAAAATTCCATTAACTTTGCGAAAATGTATTGCTTAATGCATAATAAATAATATTTGTGAATTTATCCATCGTTGATATGCACGTATTATGAAAAAACTAAAGATTATACAAAAAGGATTAATTTGTTGCTTTTGTTATGCACAGCTTCATATCAAAGTCTGGACTATTTTAGATAACTTTTGAAAACCCAGTTTTTTTAAGAAAGATTTTATTCAATACGGTGCATAGGGCATATAAATAAATTATGGTCAGAGTTTTTGTTGCATATGATGTATATTCTGAAATAATCGTCTCCATTTATTTTTGCATAGTTTGTTGCTTTTGTTTTGCACAATACTGTATATAGAACTTCGGGAGAACCGATTATTAATTTTTGCTGATTTATATAAGGAATTGTGCTAAGACAATAAGACAAGCGCGGTCGTTTTAGTCCAACTCCGAGCTCTCTAACTTGCTTGGGAGCTTCAAAAAACGCATTTCACGCCTCCCATACAAAATCCGTACAGACAGACGGACAGACGGACATGTCTTTTTTTTTATCTCCTAGTCATAAGGATCCATAATAACTAACTTTTTTTGGCCGGCAAAGAATATTGTAGAAATTACAAAAATCTGGACAAACCTACATATATATACCCTTTTCCATTTTTGGTAAAGGGTATAATAAGCACTAAAAAGCTACAAATAATATAGATCTAGTTAAATAAAAGATTTTTATATATGTTACCTACAGTGCCGTTTGAAGTTGGTGCCAGTAATACTGGTACTGTTTTCAAATGGGACCAATGGGAAGCTATACCCTCTCAGACAACAAAAAAATGTTTACAATCGGTATAAAATGCACCGAGTTATGAACCTACACACCTAAAAAAAAATGGAGACGAATTGTTAACCTCCTTCTTTTTTTGAAGTCGGTTAAAAAAAGCTGAAAAATAAGCTAAGAGCTAAATGAAAATTTTGAAGTCAAATCTTAAAAAATAAGGTAAAATTTAGCTTAAAATAAGCTAATATGGTCACGCTAATTACAGCTCTAGTACCTACATCAACCTATAGATTTATAAGCATAATTAACATTTCTCGTGTTACAAATACATCATGAAATGGGTTACTCGTGAAAATTAGATACTAATATACCGAAAGTTGAATAAAATATATTGTTAAGCAGTGTGTAGATTATATTATTAGAAAAATCTAAATATATAATTGAAAAATGCCAACTGCTAACTCAAAAATTTTGCAGCTAAATAAATAAAAAAAATATACATATGTATATGCTAAATTTAGCTGCAAAAATGCAAAAATGGTCACACTGGCTCTTCCTTTTATAATTTATTAATTTAAGACTAAAAAATAATATCTTTCTCAATGAATATACTTATATACTTGTAAAAAGTTTTATTATCACTTAAAATTTTATGAAATTTTTTGTTTGTGAAATGAAGTATTGTGCACTGTGAAGTGTACAATAAAAATATTGCACACTTGACACAATTGCTATTCAACTGTTGTGCAATGATTGTTTTTTGTTTCCTTGTTCTCTATTTTTGTTTCACACTCAATTACGATCACCACTACAAACACTATTTGCTTTGAAAAAAAATACAATACTGTGCACATTTTCATAGCTTGTGCTCACTTCGTATACATATGTACATACATACATTAGTATATTAGTATCTGTGGCAATAAATACCCTGAAGGAAATGTCGATGGTGAAAATGTACTGAGTCGCTTTTGACTTTGTCACCAGTACTACTCTCTAATTAATCCCCATACAATACTTTGTGCTATAGACATTTAACATGTGCTTGTCATTGAAAATCTACTAGTAACACTAAAACAATTGACTAGATAGTGACTACATAGTTCTTATGGGAACATGGAGACATACCAACCAGACATTTAGTGGTACATTTCCATACCTTACGTACATACAATTATATGAATATTGACAAGTTGTTGCAAAAGCCACCAGAAATACACCACATTTGTTTTCTCTTTTTCTTTTATACTGACGAATAGAAAAGAAATTGTAGACAATGTACCTACTACTAGAGTTTTAGTGTTGACATAGAGACATTTGGCCCCAGTCTGACTGCAGGGTAATAATGGCTTAAATCGAAATTTCTTGTTTTGAGATATTAACGGCCTGGCCCACGATGTCACTAGAAATCGTTCGATCGACAACTTGTATTGCAAACAACAATAACATTAGAAAATTTGTTGTTGTTTGCAATACAAGTTGTCGATCGAACGATTCTTAGTGACATCGTGGGCCAGGCTGTAAGTGTTTTGTCTAAAATAAATTGTGTTTGGGTTTTATATACAATTTTTTGCCACCGAAAAACATGCACATTTATTGAGAACAAAAATATTAATTTTATAAAAAAATAAAAATTTTTATTAGTTAATATTCATTGTGAGTTCAAGTTACAGGTTAGGCAGATTGGACACGGGAAAACATTGCCACGTAATTTTTCCGAAAAATTGACGAATGGCATCCCAAATGGCAATATCATTTAACCGCTTATTAATTAAAGGACAGAAAGATATTGTTTTGTATATGTTTATCTCTATTGTTTTAAGTGGTTAAATGTCAAATAAAATATTATTTTTTGGTGAAAAATGTTATACAAAAAGGCGCAAATTTTAGGAAAAAATGCGAAAATTAGCGCCTTTTTCATCAAATTGTCATTTTTTTTAGAGCGAATGGCATCATTGGGTGGCTGGCTAAAAAAGAGGTAATTAGATGTGTTTGTAGTTTTGCGTTTATGTATGTTACAATAATGAAAAAATTTTTTCCAGATAAATTTCATAGGAGCAAAATTCGAAGAAATATGTAAGTATTTATTGGAAAAATGGTTTACAAATGAAAATCAATGTATATTTTAGGAGCCGTGAACGTATAAATATGAATGTAGTGGGTGCACAAGATCTGGTGAAGCTCCATCGGTTCCCAGGAATCATACAAGGTAAGTGTTTGTGTGATTTTTTTGTGCTGTAAAGTTATTGAATGAGTTCATATACTGTTTGGAAATATAAATGAAATACATATGTATGTTAAACAATATTTGCAATCACTCATCATTTGACCGGGAGGCACATGAACATACGTATTTACATACATATGTATGTATATAAAGATATTTTATTTGTGAAAACTGCGGGTGTTTCTTATGGCGTTTTCTTTTCTGAGCAATATGCTGCATTTATGCTGCCTTTTACATTTCTTTGTGTTCTTTTCTGAAAAGTATGTATTATTTTAAAAATCAACGCGTTCTTTTCTCATGATGTTGCCCTTAAAAAGAAGAAAAATGCTACATGTTCAACACTCATTTTCATTAAAGGTGCATGAGTGCAGCATTATATTAACAGCTGTTTTTGTTATTGTCTATGAAAAAAATGAATCATTTTATAGTTCGTCATTGTTTTATGCCGAAACTTGTTGGAAAATTGTTCTTTTGTAAACGCAAAATATGCAACACTTCTTAAAAATCAGGTGAGCATTTAAAAATGTTGCCAAATTACATGTAACATACATATATGTTACACTTTTCTTTTAGAAAAGAAAACGCCATTAATCTATTCCGACAATTTTGTTTTCTGTTCAATTATAAAGCGTTGATTTTTGTCTCTTTGGAATACAGGAAAACCCACCCTTAAGCAGTGTTTCCAAACACACAATTGTAATTGTTTGGCTGGCAGATTCATAAATATATACATACATATGTATGTACTAGGGATGGGCAAATAAAAAAAAATGTATCGATATATATCGTATCGATATTTTTGAACAGCATCGATATATATTTTTTTAAAACATCGATATTTCGATGTATCGATATTTTTTGCCCACAAATGTTGCAAAAATCTTTTAAGTTTAAAATAAATACATATACTTAAATATCGTGCCATAACCGCCAAAAAAGTTTAAACGACATCATTTTGAGAACTTAATATTTTGTTAGCGATTTCTTTAAATATTAACATGCTTATTTATACAAATTATTGAGGCTTTATAAAGCGTTTTTAACCAGATCTCTATGAAAAATTTTCCTTATTAAGCCTTTAGAAAGCCTTAATAATTTTTATAAATAAGGCTTTTAATCATTGTTTTATGAACAGTCTTTAACACTTCAAACTTCATCGTTGCAGATTACGAGAAATATGCATTGGGCATCCATTAAATAATGATTTAAGCTCTAATTCATAAAAAATATTTCAGGTTTATTAAGCGCTTATTTGACGTATTTCTATGGGAAATTTGTCAAATAAACCTGTAATAAACCTAAAATATTTTTTATGAATTAGAGCGTTAATATTTAGAGAAATCGCGAACAACTATCTAACTTAAATTTTAATGAATTCCAATAGTGGAGAAAACCAAAGTTGATATTGAGCTCCTTAAGGCTTCATTAGTCTTTACTTTCTGTTGCCGTTCTGTTTCTAAGTTTTAATTGTTACTTTTTCTGTAATAAATTGGAAACTAAAGTGATGAGTTTTGCATCGTCCATTGATGTTTCAATATAGTTTTATGTTTTTCTGGTAAAAATTTAATTTTTTCAAATTCATAAAGCACAATAACAGTTTATTTTGAAAGGTTTTTATTTTACTTATGCTGACACCTACTATATACATTACATTACTTAACAGTTTTTTGGTTTTCACAGGTTGAACCGAAACAGAATATAACGAAAGAGAAAATCTAACGGCTTGTATAAGATTTCTATAAACAAAAAAGAGTCATCTGATTAGTAACAGAACAGAAAGTAAAAACTTATTCTGCCTTGAGGCTTATACCCACACAAACAAAATTTGACATTTAGCTTAATTAATAAATAAACGTCAACTGGATTAGTGGGGTCACCTTATAGATGCGTCTTTTCTGTTATGAAATTTCTCTATTTTTTCTTCGCATCACTAGCAGTCATGCCAACATCCCAGCGTTAAAAAAATGGCTTAAATTTATAGAGCTCTTAAAAATATCGAAACCCGATACTCGTAAATTAGAATCGATGTATCGATATATCGGTTGTTGAAATATCGGCGATATATATCGATATTTATTTTTTCGAATATCGATATTTCGATATATCGATATTTTTTGCCCATCCCTAGTATGTACGTGCATATATGTATAAGTAAATGATGTGTTTTGTTTTCCTGAATACTGGTTGTGTGTTTTTGTTCCACTCCGCCAAAAGTTCGGTTTTTTGTAATTATAAAAGACAATGTTATTTGTTTTAAATGCAAACAAATTATATTATATATTTATATGTACACATACATATGTAATGGAATGTACAGAAGAATTTTCCATTCCTTCGTCACGTTTGGCAAAAGCTGTTTACAGAAGCTGTTGAATATAATTAAAGTTGTGTAAATTAAATAATTTATAATACGTACATATTTTTCAGGTAGTCTATGACAGTTACTGGTAATTCTCCATATGAAGGGGATACAATTTGGTTTCTCGGCCAATATGGTAGCCGTTATTGATGCTTTTGCGGAAACTTTTTGCTACAAGAGGTTAAGGCTTGCTGTTGATGGACTTTTGGCCCGGATGGTATGTAATACAATATATTTTGTCATTAATTTTCTCATTTTTATATATAAAGGAATTCTTACCTTCTTAGAAATTGTGTCGGGGAGCAGAATTACCAAAAACACATTTGAGTTCCCACATCAGTTTGAACCTGTAAGTTGACAAAACATTTTTTAACCAAAATACACTTATTTAAATCATTGTTTCTTGTGTTTACTTACGATTTACATGTTCCAGAAACGATTTTTTTAGAAAAATGTATTTTAAACACATATTTTTTGTATTTACAATTTCTGTTTTAATAAAAAATATTTCCTTATGCCAAAATTTAAATTTATTTTGTTTGTTTACATTTTTTTTCAAAATGCTTGGTAATGTACATGTTTTTCTTTTTTCACATTATTTTTCAGGATGCCACATAGAGTTTAACTCTTCGAAATATGGGGTTAACTAAAATCTGATATGGGCCTTTGACATAAGTCAGTGCTGCCATATCTGGTTATATTTGTGGTTCTCGTTGTACCTTCATAGAGAACAGACGTAATAGCGGAATTTTTCTTACATACATACTAAACAAAAAAAATCATACAAAAAATATTCATAGTACATATTAACTTTGCTAAATAATCTTTTTTTTTACTGTGCTAATATTTTTACATATAGAAATAACAAAAACAAAAAAAAACCGTAAACAAAAAAACACACAAAATACC
Source organism: Tachina lurida (assembly GCA_944452675.1). NCBI lineage: Eukaryota > Metazoa > Arthropoda > Insecta > Diptera > Tachinidae > Tachina > Tachina lurida. The sequence continues at coordinate 42,562,276 of OX101755.1, read as the reverse complement.
CTTCAGGAATACTCTATATGAGTATCTCAGGCGAAAAAAAAAATTGCGAAGTGAGTTCTAACGGCAGAAATGCCTATTTTACTGTGATTTCTGATGCTCATAATGATAACAATAACAAATCTGATGATAGACTTACTGCGAGTTCTGAAGCTCTTAATAAAAATAAAAAATCTGATGATAGACTTTTTGTAACGGAAAAACCACAGTTTCATCAGCGATCAACTTCGCTTTGTCCAATGCCAACTACTGAATCGTTGAAATTGCCGTTGCATAGTACTTCTACATTTAACTCGGCGATATCTTCCGCTTCGGGCTCGTGGTCATCACTTAACCAAGTTGACACTGGAGATAAGAGTAGCCCCAAACCCAAGGTCCAAGTCGGAATGGACAGATACATCACAATTGCAAAGCGCGGGTGAAGCCCAAATTCTACTAAAATTGCATCTGTTCCAAAGATGTCTAGGGATAACAGCGCATCCCCTACTAATCGGCAAAACCGTTTTAAAATATTGCAAGATGACAATGACAAACCCGCTGAATCTGCAAACAAGACCTCCAAGCCGCCACCAATCTATTTAAGAGAAAAAACTCAAACCCTCTTATTAAAAAATTAGTTTCGGTCATTGGTGAGACTAAATTTCACATTGTTTCAATATAATGTGGTAATATTGATGAAACTAAAATCCAATTTAGTTTCGCAAATTATCTCCAGCACAAACAGCAAGCGCTTACTCCGCCACCTTTTCTCAAATGAGCCAACGAGTCAGTTCACGTGTATCGTATGCCGATGAAGCTAAGACTAGTTCTATCTCCACACAAAATGTTCCACCGCCAAAAAATTCAACGAATACAAACTCAAGCTTTAACTTTAGTCGCCTTAAGGCTACTATTGAGAATCTGGTGCTAACTATGAATAATTTTACAACAAATATGACTAGCATGATGCAAGAAATGCTTAGAATGCAGAATACTCTACTTCAAGCATTAGTTAACAAGCCATGAACACTTTAAAAATGTGTTTCTGGAACGCAAACGGCATTCGCCAACATAAAAATGAACTTGAGCACTTCCTTAGGGAAAAAAATATTGATTTAATGTTGGTTTCTGAGACTCATTTCACTTCAAGAAGTCTATTCAAAATTAATGGCTGTAATTTATATGATTCAAGTACCCAAGAGGAAGAGCTTGCGGGGATCAGCAATTTTTATAAAGTCAAGACTCGAACATTATATTATTGACAATATTTGTGAAGAAGATTTACAAGCAACGAATATTTGTGTCGAAATTTTTTGCAATAATTTTGTCATATCATCAATTTACTCCCCTCCAAGATTCGCAATTACTGAGGATCAATACGAGGATTTCTACAAACCTCTCGTCCCTTGTTTCGTAGCAGCTGGCGACTATAATGCTAAAGATACGTTCTGGGGTTCGCGTCTTATTACGCCCAGAGGTCGAGCGTTGCACAACATTTTCCACAATGGTATTGCACGTCATTTCGAGTGGGGAGCCCACTTATTGGCCTACTGCCATTCATAAAACTCCGGATGTTATAGATTTTGGCGTCATGAAAAATATTTCTAGGGAATTAATTCACGTTGAAGCTTCCCTAGATCTATCGTCCGATCACTCTCCCACGATCGTTATGGTATGTAACCCACTAAGAAATGCTCTACCTCCCTCACATGTGAAGATGGTCAGTCGCGTTCATTGGCTGCGATTCAAAAAATATCTCAGTAGTCATTGTACGGAAAACATTACGTTAGAACACCCGAAGATATTGAAGCTAACATTGCTAATCTTAACGAAAATATTAAGCAGGCTGCTGAACATGCCACTACCTCCCATCCTCAGAAGAAAAAGAAGAAGAGCTAGAAGGGAATGGCAACATAAAAGATCACCCTAAAATAAAATAAAATCTAAAGAGTGCACTAAAAGACTCCAAGAGCTGCTTGCATATGAAAAAACATCATCTCTCAAAAACTATCTGGAAAATCTCGATGTCACACCAGCATCTAATTACTCTTTGTGGCGAGCTGCGAAAAGGATTAAAACACCGGTTGAGTTTAAACCACCTCTGTGCACTTCTACCGGAGGTTGGGCAAGGAGTCATACTGAAAAAGGTAACATATTTGCTGATCATTTAAAATACGTATATACCCCTAACACATGTACTGGTGTAATTGATTTGCCGAGTGTAGTCGCTCTACTCCCTCAACAAATAAAATTCAAATCGTGTGATGTACAAAAACTAATTGCTGAACTCAACCCGAAGAAAGCTCCAGGTATTGATGGAATTAGTAACCAGATGCTGATTACGTTGCCTCGTATTGCAATTAGAATCCTGTTATTAATTTTTAATGCCATTTTACGACTGGAGTATTATCCAAATAGCTAGAAGCTTGCCAAAGTTAAAATGATTCCAAAACCGGGCAAAGATCTTACCAAGGCTGCATCATACAGGGCAATAAGTCTGCTCCCAGCAATGTCAAAACTTAAAAAATATCTGCTCATGTAAAAATTGTCCCCAATTCTCATTGGTAGTGGGTGCACTCTGACTGGTGGTTGGTGCATCCGCCACCATCAATTTGCTTTTTTTTCAGCATAGCACCATTGAACAAACGCATTGATTGGTTCAATTTATAAGAAGAACATTTGAAGAAAAGAAGTACTGTTCTGCTCTGTTTATTGACGCTTCGCAGGCATTTGATAAAATGTGGCATGAAGGCCTTATTTTACAATTGAAATCATATCTACCAATAAATTTTCTGAATTTATTAGGAATTTCACGGTTGTGGAAGGAGAATTCATGAGTGTGCCCGAATCTATATCATCCGGTGTGTCACAGGGGAGCATACTGCGGCCAGTTTTGTATTTGATTTATACTTGTGATATGCCTTTGAGCAGTAATATCCATACATCTACGTTTGCCAATGATACAGCCTGCCTTAGTATGCACGAAACCCTTCACGAGGCTTCCCGATATCTACAAGAACATATTACACAACTAGAACTATGGTTAAACTTATGAAGAGTTAAAGTAAACGAGCAAAAGTGTGTTCAGGTAACTTTTACCCTGCGAAGAGATACTTGTTCTCCAATTCGAATCGACAATCAAGTTGTTCCTCAACATTCACACGCAAAATACCTTGGTATACTCCTTGATCGACGACTTACATGGAAACTCCATATTGACTCAAAGCTAACACAAATGAAACTTAAATTAACTCAGATACATTGGCTGATTTGTAGAAATTCAACACTCAGCCTAGACTGCAAGCTTTTACTTTACAAGTCGCTTTTGAAACTAATATGGTGCTACGAAATTCAACTATGGGGCACTGCTTCAGCTTCTAACGTCGAGAGAATGCAACGTAGGCAAAACAAACTTTTACGTTTGATAACATCAGTTTACATCGTAATTTAAATATGCCACTAGCGATTGAAGAAATTGCAAAATATGCAGGCAAATACTTAACAAAACTCGAGTCACATCCTAATCCACTTGCTCGTAATATTCTGAACTTTACTGGACACATCCGCCTAAAAAAGAGGGACACAAGGGCTCTTATTCTCAACACTTCAGATGGAACTTCTTGAAAATACTTTTTTCTTCCTTTTTGATTGGCACTACTTATATATTATTTATAACTGCCACTAAGTTTATGTCCGACACTGGTCGGGCCTAATAATTATATTTTAGATTTAAGATTTGAATACTTATTAGTTCATATTTGAAGATTCAATAAATAATTACAAGCATTAAAAAAAATAAAATATTCATTGTTTATTAGTTAAGATGTTATGAAAAAATTCATTGGCAGAAAAATAAAAACTAAAGTGAAGTTAAGCTTCTATATTGAGAGGCTAAATATCTTTTTTTGATATTAAGTCGAGATAAGGGCTTTAGGTTAAATTGAAAAATGCGGAAAACCGAGATAAGATATTTATTTAAAAGCTTAGTTAAACATAAGTTTTTTTATGAGGAATATCTTGAATGTGATGTTAGTTATTGAACTTAAGTGTATACAAGTTTTAATGTTCAAACATTTTAATATTAATGAAGTACCTTAAAAAAAGACTAAGTTGAGTTAAGATGTTATAGCTTATGTATTATTTTCCAAAAAAAACTTAAGTTAAAATATAAATGCGTATATTTTTATTAATAATGACATTATATATTTGAAATTTAACTGAGTGATAGATCTTGAAGAAGATAATAAGAATATGTAATAAAATGAAAAAGCACTTATGTCAACTGAAGCCATTAGTATTTATTGTCACAGATATTTATATATTTTTGTGTTCAGATTTTTGTTTGCTTTGAGTACGTGAAGAAAAATTATTTGATTTATTGCTTCAATTTATTATTTTACTTTATTTGTGTTAAAAATGTTTCCCGATTTGCTGCCAAAAATATGATATGAACTATCGTTTTATTTTTGTTTTATACTCATGGTTTTTGCATTCGATCTCACTTAGCCATTTTTAGCTAGGTTTTAGACATTTTTTTAGTTTTTAAAAAGTTGTTTTGTCTACATTCAGCCATTATTGGTGAAAGAATTTTGGCATCAGTGTGTTGCAAACATCCAAAATAAGTTTTTGTTTATCTTTTTTCAAAGAAAATTATATATTCAACTTGAGAGAACTGCGACCTTATTCTTGTAGTAAACAGCACAACTGACAACTGAATGAAAAATTATTTTTATTTTTTAACCGACTGCAAAAAAAGAAGATGGTTAACAATTCGTTTTTTTAGGTGTATAGCTTCATAACTCGGTGCATTTTAGACCGATTGTAAAAATTTTTTTGTTGTCTGAGAGGTTATAGCCCATTGGTCACATTTGAAAAAAGTTGCCGGAGTCCCGCCCACAATGTTTTAAATTTGATTTTGTGATCTTCTACTCATTTGATTGCTGCGAAACCTAGCAAACATCTTTGGTTCTTTTTTTTTTAGGCTACTGTTCGTAACGCTGGTTCTTGTAATTACAAAATTTTTAAGTTGAAAAAATGGGCGGGGAACGCCCATTAAAATGTATTATAACATTACACGTGGTTCTACTTAACCGATTTTTACGAAACTTAACACACACCTTGAGGAGCTCTAAAATTAACACAATCTTCTTTTAAAAAAATGGGCGGCGTCACGCCCGTTAAAATTTTATTTTATATTTCACAGGGTTCTATTTCACCGATTTTTACGAAACTTGGCACACATCCTAAGCTTTAATAAAGGCACAAAATTGCGTTCAAAAAAGTGGGCGGGGCACGCCTATTAAATTTTAGTATAATATTTCGTGTGCTTGTACTTAACAAATATTTAGGAAACTTGGCACACACCTTGAACTCTTAAAAATACACAATCTTGTTTTAAAAAAGTAGGTGTAGCCACGCCCCATAAAATTTAATACTTAATTTCACGTGTTTTTACCCTCTTGGTCCATCTTGTGCTTGTTGTCAGAAAAAAAAAACACTCGTCCACTAACACGATGCCACGCTGTCGTGAAAAAACCCTCAAAATTCGTTCTTCATTGGCTTGCTCTTCGCTCAACCAACGACCGTTTTTGTTCGATCGGTCGGCTCATGTGTTCACTCGAGACCCTTTATTTCGTAAAATATCGCAAACGGTCTTTTGAGCATGTATCTGTGTTGAGAGTGTTGATAGGTAAACATTTACATACATGAAGATTAATTTTGTTTTTGTTGTGCACATATCTGTCTTATATACATATTACAATTACACTTCGTTAACAAATAGTTTGATTTACAGATATTTTTATTGTTGTTTATTACTATCTTCTCCCTTCCTCTTTAATGCTTTGCCTGTGACGAAATATATAAGACAACAACATAAAGCAAACGCAACAATAAAAATAAAGACCTTTTTTGCAAACACTTTGCTTGTTTTGCTCACTTACTGACCCTCAGTAGCTGAGCAACGAACTATTCTGTTCGTATCATGCGGTCAGTAAGAGACCGATTCGTGTGTTACGCTCAACTCATAACCAGTGTTGCCATAAGATGTAAGAGGAAAAGTGCTAGATTGCAAAAATAAAAGTGCTAAAATGTTCTACAGCACACACAACAAAGTGCTAAAATCAGTAGACATTTTTAGTTTCTCTTATTTCTTACTTGCAGTCTCCACCTGACATGAAATGACTCACTTTAACATTGCCTTCAAAAATTTTTAAATCCAGCTGCTAAAGTCTTGGGCACACTTTAACTTTGACTGGGCTTTTTGTCAAGCTGATAAATAACCTTATTAACGCTATAAGCTCTTAAAAAGGATAAAACTTAAAACAAGTTTTGTTACTTTAGTATTTCAAATGGTGTACTTTAATATATTTGTATCCATATGTGTATGTCAGAGCGGTTCAGTTATATGACTCCTGTCATACTAAACACTTAGTGAACATAAATAAATTTGATAATTAATTAACTAATATTAATTGGCTCGCAATTTGTCATATGGAATTATCTGTGAAAAATTTATAAATTTAATGAAGTAAAAAGTGCAAAAAATGCCAAATAGTTTTAAGAAAGTGCTAAACTAGCACTTAGCATTATTTTCAAAATCTTTAGTGCTAAACGAAGAAAAAAAGTGCTAAATCTAGCACTAAAAGTGCTAAAATGGCAAGCCTGCTCATAACCCGGGAGCGAGAACACGATTGAAAGGAAAAAGAGGGTTGCTGTTCAGACACTGAGTGAATCAATCACATTTCTTTAGGTCTTTTGAGTGAGAAGACCGCACAAAGAAATTTATTTGAGCATATTTTGCGAGCTCTGGTTTTTACTTAATCGATTTTTACGAAACTGGAACATATTTCTAAATAAGCACTAAAAAGCTACAAATAAAACTTAAAAAAAAAATTAAACCGACTTCAAAAATAAGCACTACAAAACTACAAATAATATAGATCTAGTTAAATAAAAGATTTTTATATATGTTACCTACAGTGCCGTTTGAAGTTGGTGGCAGTAATACTGGTACTAAACACATAGGAACATGCCCGGTAAAAAACTGCAAGTAATTTTTATGTATATATGTATGTATGTGCTTAGTGCCGGTCCAGACTTGCAATTTTTGTTGCAGCAATTCTTGAATATGTGTGAGAGTGTTGAAATAGAAATATATACTTTTTGTATTCCTCTCTCGCTCTTTTGCACTAAAAAATAAAAAGTTGCTGCAACAGAAATTGCAAGTCTGGACTGGGACTTAGTTACCAATCTTGCTGGCACCAAATTTCAAACGGCACTGTAGGTAACATCTATAAAAATCTTTTATTTTACTTGATATATATTTTTTGTAGCATTTTAGTGCTTATTTTTGGAGTCGGTTTAATTTTTTTTTTAAGTTTTATTTATTATTATGTTATAAAAAATTAATTGTGCTGCAAATTTTCTGTTATTTGAAGAACAAAAATTCTGATTGTTTTTTTTTTTAAGAGAAGTCAGTCAGCCAATTAATGTCGACTACTATTACGAGGTGTTACCTTCTTTGGGAAAGGGATAGTGATAAAGAAGATAGGTGGTGAAGGAATCGATAGAGGAAAGCTTCATTCTTTTACAACTCTGCTTTTTGCACGTTTTTAATAATGCAGTGTTGCAGCGCCTCTGATGTTAAAATGAGGCGCATTAATTTTTTGAAGCTGTGTTTAGTAGCAATTTTATTGGTTATTTTACTTCGCCGGTGATTCTGCTACACAACGAAGGAGGGCCAGAACGCCCTCCTAATCCATTAGGATTAGTATCTGCTGAAGTCGGCATAGTTCAGTGACCTGGAACTATGATTTCATAACTGGAACTTTCCTACAACAACTGATACAAAGGGACACTAATGCACATCAGAAAAATGCGTGGTGTTGTTATTTTATGACTGTTGGATACAGGGATTGAACCCAGGTCCTTCGGTTTTGTAGTCAACGCGCTAACTAGCTAAGCCAACGACACCCTCTTATGAAAGTATAAAATTCATGCGAGTATTTGTATCGTCAGTATTTTATTCATTTGGGTGAGTTTTTTTTAACGCTATTAAAATTTTTTAATCGCCCATCTTGACGTTTGTAATGTGCCAAACCGTGGCAGTTGTTACGTTTTTTTAATTAAAATTGTCAACAGTCGCTGTCTAAAAACAAAAATTAAAATGCTAACATGCTAGCGCTTATTATCGACGCGACGTGTTTTAAAACAGGCTTTTAAATTTCTTGGGTGCTCGAAAAAGAGGAGTTTTTCTAACATTTTTTTTTAGTGAAAAGAAATATATAATTTTTAATATATTTTGTAATAAAGAAAAAGGAAGTGTAGTATTTCATATTTACACTTTTGTTTTTAAATGCGGGACAGTGCAAGGGAGAAAAAATTTTTGATTAGCGTAGAAAATTATTCCACAAAAGCCGGGCTACCTAAAACATCTGAAAAAAACAGGTCCAGTAGTGTAGAACATATTGACTTTTATAGTCGAGATGCAATAAAAATCGAATCATCAAATATTCTTGATACTGGCTCCCAAATATAAAAGTCACTATGTTCCGCAGTACTGGACTTGTTTTTTTGTTTTCGGTTTTTTAGGTCGTCAGGATTTTTGATTAATTAAAATTATTTATTTTTTTAAACTATTTATGTATTTTGATGTACCGACCGATTCGAAAGGTCAAATTTTCTTGAAGGGTCAAATTTTGAAAAATCTCACTTTGACCCATTCAGAGTTCCTCAATCGAGTCAAAATATATGACCAACCCCCACTAATTTTGGAGGGCCGACCCACCTATGCCAGTGGCACACCCCCTGGAACCACCCCTGGGAGTTCCCCATACAAATATTTGTTATTGATTTCTATCCGATGGATTTCTAATTGTATAAGGATGTAGAAAAATAAAATGAGTTCACCTGGATATAAATTATTTGCTGGGTTTTGTATCAGTTTCAAATCCTACTAAGCTTATATTTTTGTGATTTTCAAAAATGTTACTATTTTATGAATTCTCATAAAATTTGAAAGTCTATGAATAAAGTAAGAGGTTTGTGGCTGTTCAAAATTTGTGGTTGAAGTCTACTGATGATTTGGTTGAGGCGCCAATGAAATGCGTATGTATATATACTACGTTTATACGCGCACTATTTGCAAATAAATTAACTCACTGTTTATACGGTAGCAAAATTACACAAACTTGGGTAGCACTTCTATAGAAAGCTTACTTATGTTGACAAAAAAAATAGTGTAAATGCACAAAATATCAAATAATTATTTGTTTTAATTGTTATTATTTGCTTCTATCAATGTTTTTTGTTGCAATATTTGTCCATTTATTGTTTTTGTTATCAAACATTTGTAAGCGTGGCAACCTTAAGCAATTTATTTGCAAATAGTGCGTTAATCGTGAATAGTTTTCTGAATTAGTAAGTCACAATAAAAACAATAATATGGCAACAATTTACAGTTTTATTTGCAAATAAGCCCTGCTTATAAACGTAGTAATAGACATGCTAAGCCAACAGCAAATAAATTTCAATTATTGTATGTATGTGAACTTCTGACAATACGTCAAATAATAAATTTCTTCATATATTTATGTATATATGTATGTATATATATTTTTTTTTGTAATTGTCTTTTAATTTCGTTTGTTTTTTATACCTAATTTTATTTTATCAAGAAATTTTCAAACCTATTTATTATATTTAACTAAATTTTAACATATAACTTATATACAGTTTCGAAATCCCCCTTTAATTTTCTTTATTTGGTTCGATAGGTAGGGTAAAATTTACTTATTACTAATTCGCACAAAAATCCATCATTGTGTTTTTCTGCACATATCTAATAACACTTGCGTTCTTACTACGAATATACGATGAAGGCAATTTACAAACGTATATACAAGAAACACGCGAGTAAAAAAGCATATCTAGTTCATGATATCGCTTATTCGTCTTACCTATTCATAAGTACCCAGAATACCTTGTGGGTCGCATTTTAATATTGTTGAAATTATTGACGGAACGACAAACCTATACATTATCTTTTTAATACATTACCGACATTAATATTGCAAAGAAACTTTTGTATTTGAATTCCATGTAAAATTATCTCATACTCACACCCTTTTTAAACATAAAATTTTGGTCTTCTATACAAAGTTTAAAGGCGTGTCAGACTTACCTTGGCCATATCTGTTATCGTATTGGCGTTATCCATCAGCTTACGTTGATCCATTTTAACTTTTCGTAACCTAGTTTTCGTTTTTTTTGTTTTATTTTATTTTTTGCGTTTTTGGGAACCATTTGTTTTTAAGAAAAATAATAAAACATAAAGAAAAATTAATAAAGAATAATGTTAATGTGTTTAGTTTTTTTCTGTTTTTACTATTATCAGCTGATATTTTATTTATTTTTAATTTTTTTTCTTATTATAAGTTGAGAAATAATTTCATATTTGGTTATTGAGACGAATGTAGATGAAAATTTTATGTGCTTAAATTTTAATCCCAAATTTAGGGCCATATTACAATTTTGTTGTTTATGAAAAGAGTACTTACTTACAATCAGTCATATTTGCTAATGGGTTCAAATATGCTGCTTCTATTTTATATCCTGCGGTTTCTTTTTCGACGTATTACCCTACATCTACACCTGATATATTTTTATAACAAACAAAATCCTAACTTAACAGAAAAAAGTAAAAACAAGATTTAATTAAAAAAAACAAAGATTCAGTTAAAAAATTAATTAGTTTTCAACTAATTACGGAAATCGTAGTATCCATCCATTTTAATTGAACATTTGATAGATTTTTTCAATTAAAAAAATATTACATAACTAAAAATATAATTGATGGTTTTTCAGAATTGAATTACAGTTTAATTGAAATATTTTTAAAATTCAATTAAAAAAGTAATTGAAACATTTTTTAAGATACAATTAAAAAAACTAATTAAAAATGTTTAAAAATTCAATTAAAATTGTAATTTAAATATAGAAAAAATCTAATAGCATAAAAATATAAAATATTATTTTTGAAAATTTATGTAGCTTGTTTTTATGGTTAAGCAATTGTCTATGTATATGCATTTCGTTTCCGCTTTTGGAACTCGTCAGCAGACTTCAACCCAAAAATTTTTGAATTTAGCTAACAAATTTCGTATGTTTATAGTAAAACTCTTAATAATATATTGAGAATCACAATATACAAACATAATAAGTTTGAAAGCCGCAAACAAAAATCTTTACAAAACAAGCATCTTTATTCGATTTGTGTATCTATTTTATTTTCCACCACCTTTTTTTTCGAATAAAAATGCTTGTTTTGTAAAGATTTTTGTTTGCGACCTTCAAACTTATTATGTTTGTATATTGTGATTCTCAATACATTATTAATAGTCTTAATATAAACATACGAAGTTTGTCAGCTAAATTCAAAAATTTTTTGGGTTGAAGTCTACTGACCAGTTCCCAAGGCGGGAACGAAATCCATATAGGCAATTGCTTAACCATAAGAACAAGCTAATTTTTCAAATTGAATAAATAAAGACTTAATGTCAGATGGATATACTTCGGTATTTCATGTATAAAATATTATGTTATGCTCATAAAAAAATTCCAAAAATGGAAACATTTGTCTATTGTACCAAAAACCTAACTGATGCATCGTATGGCTTTTGAAGTTTGAATGGCGCACAAAAATGCAATGGCCGTATTTGGTGTTTATAGTCCTGCCTAAGTGTAAGTTCTTTGAATTGTGTGTGTATTTTGTGATTGAATTTTAAAGAAAGGCTACGATATTTTCCATATGTACTTTGCATCGAACCCCAAATACCGCCAACAGCGATGCCAACTTAGCTATTTTGGAGCTTGACTAAGCGCTTTTTAATTGCTTCTAACTCGAAATTTTTCCCTTTAGCTCTTTTTTTAACATAAGAGCTAAAATAGCTCTTTTCAATTGTGGAAACGGCACGTTTAGCACTTTTCGCATTTTATAGTAAGTTTTCCCGTTTTTAGCCTATTGTTTCGCCTTTGACGCATTTACATTTTTGCAACTATGTAAGATATATTTATGTATGTACTGTGTGTTTCTGAATAATTAGAAAATGTTTGACAAATTATTGAAATGGATTCTTACTGCCAAAATTATAGAAAATCTTGGAAATCAAATCTCGCGTTTAAAAATGGATTAAACCAACAAAAGATTTATCTAAAGCTTTGTGCAAATATTGCAATTCAATTATAAAAGCGAAACATTTTGATTTAGTACGCCATTCGGAGACTCAAAAGCATAAAAAATGTATGGCTCAATTTAACGATATTGTGCTATCCTAACCACACATATCATTTTCACCAGACGTTCCAACACACACGTGAATTCCGCACGCAAATCTTGCATTATATGCTGCAGTACATTCACCGTTTTTAGCAACGGATCTTCTATTTTTTCTTAATATTATTTTTATTAATGCTAAAAAATCTTGAAGTACAAATTGAATAATAAATACATTCATAGATTTTTAAACGCAAAAATCTATAATTTTTAAATTTAGCTCTTTTTGACTTCTCGGTTGGCTCGTTTTGCCTCTGAACTGTTGGCATCACTGACCGCCAATATGTAATAACTTTGCCATCCACATTTGGTCTATAAGCTTATATTTCTTATTATTATTGTCTTGTTATTTCTCAACAAAAGGGGTTCAAAATGAATTTCGGTTTTTTTATTTTAATATTTAATTCTTATTCAACCCATGTCAAAATTACTACGAATGAATCAAAGAAAAAAAATTAAGCTGAGAATTTTTTTCTTCTCCTATATAAAATATCAAAATCAATTAAAAGATTAATTGAGTGTTTTAATTGAAAATATTTTTTCAAAACAATGTGGCATACTATAAAAAACACCTTGATTTTCACATATAAAAACAAAAGTTACATTATTTACATACAATAAATATTTAATAATTGTTAACCATTTCATAGTATTCAGAGTTAAGCTCTGTTGATACATAACACTTTTTTGATAGAGCAGTAAATTCAACGAATATAAACATACATATATTAAATTAAAATATTAATCAAAAATATTGTTTTTTCAAAGCAATCACTTAATTGAAAAAAATTCAACAATAATTTTTTCTGTGTTTGTATTGAAAAATAATTTTTTTTATGTTATCTCTTTTTTCTATATGGAATTTGATATTTGGCATGATAAAAATACATACATGTACAGTAGTTCACGGATAAATGCACCACGCTTAAGAGAGTTTCACGCTTAAATAGTTGTCAAAACCAACATTTTCCTCGATCTATTTAATTTGTGCACATATTTTTCTGTTTAATGAATCCCGCTTTAGTGCGTTCCACTCATATATAGGTCGTATATTTCGTAAACTTTCACGGTTAAATGCACAAACTGAATTTAAAATTGTCAACCTTGTAAATTGTTTCTTTAAAAATTTCACAAATTAAAATTAATAAACTAACTGAAAAAAAACGCCAAAATTAAAATAAATCATCAAATTTGGCAGGCCTGTTTTATTTGCTTACAATCACTTACGGCCCTATGTATAAGCAAAATTTGGCATGAAGTTAACATAAGTGGCAAAATTGAACATGATCTTAAAGAGTTTTGCCATGAAGCTTCACATTAAAAATTATGCTAGGGAGTAGAGGTGGGTTAAAATTAGGTAATGCAACCATTTCTAATGTCTAATTGTATGAAGGAACTCGTTAATACCTAATTCAATTTCGTCACTTTTGCTAACTTCATGCCAATTTTTGCTTATACATAGTGCCGTTAGTTTTCATCACAATGTCTACGAAGAAAGTGCAACTATCGTTGAAACAAAAACTTCAGATTTGTGCAGAAATTCAAGAAATTTCTAAATTTCTTGTAAAATTTATGCATGTGTGTGTACCATACATACATACGTATATATATATGTACGTTTCTTTGACGTACAATGTACATATGTTACATGCACATGAACTTAAATCTGTTGCCTAAATGATCAAACAGAATATGTCCGCAACTTCAGGAAAAATCGTTGTCAAATTAACAAAGCCCATAATAAAAACTACAGCAGTACCTTCAAATGCTCTATAATTTTAGTTTTATTTTCTTTTGTGCTTATTTTTCTTTGTAGTTTTGTTCACAAAATGTATGAAATTTATTGAAAGTATGGTAGCATTCTTGAGAGAACGAGTATTTATATATGAGAGCATAAAAAAAAACGTTGTCAAAATAAAATAGTTTCTATCTATCGACTGCTTTCTGGTGCTGATTTTTTGTGTCAATTTTTATGGAAAATGTGTTTATGCCGCAATTCTGTTTGATCATTTAAATTTCAATTTGTGGAATTGTTTTTTTAGTTTTTAAGCTGTTTTGCTTGAATTGTTATGTTTTACTTTAAAATAATTTTATTTTTCGTTTTATTGAATGGAATAACAAATCGGAAAACAATGGTCTCGAATACTTAATATAGACCTGCGTAAATAGTCTTGGAATGTAAATACGTCTTGTTTTTTAAATAGTATATTCTCGTGGCTGTAGAATGCTAAACCAATAATAAATGCTGTCGCATTATAAGCAAAGCACGATAGATGCATTTGTGTGCGTGTATATGAGTGCTAACAAGCAATGTCGTCAAGACTAGGGATGAAACGATACGAGTAAATACCCAGGTAGCATTTTGTATCATAATCCAATCGTTTCCGAATCAGCTTGACGGGAAAAATAACCGTATATGAGCTCATTTTTCGATCATAAATGATACTCCCGTTGTAAGAAAATGGTACCCTACAGATGAATCATACCAAAGAATCAGTTATGATACGATTTGCTGATTATTTTTGAGCAATTTTCATATTAAATCATTTAAATCACCTTTTTGCGGTTTGCATGATGTTCCTCTATTTTCAAGAAATCATTATTTGATCATATAGATGAATCATAAGTGAATCCTCTTTCAATCGCCCAAGTGATAAATCATTTTTTAATCATCAAAAGCGATCTTTAGAGAATCCTATAAGATATTTCTGCCAAAAATGATCACCCAAATGCTAGCTGGGTACAAGTAAGTACTCGATACGTTTTCTTAGAAACCAAGTACTTTTGGTATCGATACTTTACTACCGAGTGCAGAGTAGGTATCGGTAAAAAGTACTCGCATCGGTAAGAAATACTCGTTTCTTATTGGCCACAACAATGTTGAACATTACGTCAGTTTAACAAAATTTTATTTGTTCGTATTAAATCTAAACTTATGTTTAGAATATAACTAAATTAAAGTTCAAGAAAATGGGACCCCAAGTTAAGTGTGTGGTTATATTTTATAAAACAGACGATAAAATTGCGAGCTGAAAAAAATTGTTTTAAAAGCGTGTGTTATTGCGGCAATACATTGACTATACTGCTCCTGTCGAGAAAAATATGTATTTGAAAGCAAGTACATACAGGGAGTGTCACTAATATTCGGTTTTCAGATTCACAATCAATAAAAAGTCTACCAAACTATGACAAATGTTTCAATTTAAAAAGTTGCCATTGTTTGGTAGACTTTTTATTGATTCTGAATCTGAAAACCGAATATTAGTGACACTAACTGCACATACTACATACATACGTACATATATCGTCGGTTGCTTATTGGTTTCCGGCAAAGTATATACAAAATACATTATGTCTGCAGCAAATCAATAACCAACCGACGATATGTGGGTATT
This sequence comes from Tachina lurida, assembly GCA_944452675.1. NCBI lineage: Eukaryota > Metazoa > Arthropoda > Insecta > Diptera > Tachinidae > Tachina > Tachina lurida. The sequence continues at coordinate 42,546,571 of OX101755.1, read as the reverse complement.
GTGTGTATTTACTTTTGTTTCACTACTTCGAATGATATAAAGAACCTGACCGATATAAGTAAGTATCGATGCTTTTTATGCGATACTCAGTAGGTATCGATACTTTTGAACCGATACCGTATCAAGTAAAAGTATCGATACCTTAGTGGTATCGTTTCATCCCTAGTCAAGACTTCTTGTTATGAACAAACAGTCACCAAAGTAGTGTTGATACGTGTATGTTTGTTATTTTCCATATTGTACGTTTGATTGTGTGTGTAATGCATTAAACACATTCGACACAGCAGGCTACGGGCTACAATATGTCAAAAATAGAATACACACATTCTTATGGTAACAATTATTTTAACGACAGCAGGCTACACGACTGCACGACCACCGTTGTAGCTGTCGCCAACTTTAAACTAATTTCTGTTTCTCTGGCTACAATGAGCAAATGCAGTGTTACCAGTATAATACAAAATGGTGAATGAATGATATCGTACAATTATTTCATACTATTTACTAGAAACAATATCCAAAAATTGATGTAAAGAATAAATTGATTCATTATTGTACTTTTATGTGAAATAAGTACATTTTAAAAGAAAAATTAATTTTTATAAATGCAAAATATATGAAAGTGGCAATACTGAACTATGTATTTGTACTTGAATATCAGCTGCAGATGGTGCTGCTGCCGTCTCCAAAATAATTAAGTAGCTGGCTACGAGGCGACAAATGCTGCTAGCGGCATTTGAAGTCGTGTGTTCGTGTAGCCTGCTGTGGTGAATGTGTTTAATGCATAAGATGTAGATGGTAAGCTATTATGTGTTTAAGGGAGGTTTTTTTTAAGCAATGCATGTGAACGTTTGTTTGTGTGCAGAAAAATAAAAGAGCTTACACACAACGTGTGTGTGTATGTACATGCATGACGCTTGTATACGCGCCCATGCGTAGAAAGAAGCAAGCATCACAAATTTTTCAGTCACGAAGTATTTTCTTCTTTACTCCTATACTTGCAATAACTGAAACAAGTTCTTGCAAACAGTGTTGCTTAGCGTTTGTTTTATAAGACTTCGCTGTAGTAAAGCATTTGAAAAATCCCTCATGTCTTGAAAGTTCTTATAAATGGTCTTGTGCAGGACTTTAATACTTAAACATATTTTCGTTTTTTTTAGTAAGAATGAAAAGGGATAGAATTTGGTTGTGAAGCACGCACTTCAGAGGGAATTTTCTTAAATGCGTTGGTAATGCAAATAACCATGATTCTTTTAAATGCGCCGGTAACGCACTTAACCGTGTTTTCTTAAAAGCGTTTATCGTTTAAATGCGTTGGGCTTTAGGCATTTTCACAAACGCATTTATTCGTGAACTACGTATCAGGTGTAGACGTAACGACTGCAAAGAATTTGTTGAAATGTACGCAAAGTATACGACCTGGGGCCCGTTTCTCAAAACTACAAATTACAAATATACAAGTAAAATACACACAAAACAACAATAAAATTTGCAAAAGTTTTGTTGTTTATTTGTGTGTATTTTACTTGTAGATTTGTAATTTGTATTTTTGTGAAACGGGCCCCAGCTCCTCATAATAAAAGGCTGCACAAGGCATTTGCTTCCCATTACACACTCATTAATATGGTAATTTTATAACAGTTACCTGCACGACTAGAACACCCAAAAACACACGAATTTTGTTTGTATAAACAACCAAATATGTGTCAGAAAAATATGTCTTTTGTTTTTAAAAATCACAATTACTAGGTTATTAAAGTACAATTGCAAACGCGGCAATGATGCATGATTATAGTCATTCAGTATTGCCCATCACAGGAAAAAGTATTCCCAAAAAATATGCTGTTTTTGAAATAAAATTTAGACTATATAGTTTACTATTTTTTAGAGCTTCAATTTCATATATGAAATTCATTTAGTATGTATTATTTAAAACACATCAATGGGGCTATTATTTATTTTTCGAAAACGAGAAATTTACTCGGATTCGGTCTACAGAACATGGCCATTTATTTACTTTTGTTTTAATTTAACCTTCACTAGAGCATAGAGAGTTCAGAGAATTTTAAGCAGTGTGACCAAATTTTTAAATAACATTGAGCTAAATCAGTTAAAGCAAAACTTATTTTTACCTCTTTGGTCACTTTTCAATAGTTTTTCAGTGTTTAAATAACGTTAAATATACACATACTAGTGATGCACGAATATTCGTATTCATATTCGAATTGTCGAATATTCGGCAATTTTTAAATATTCGCATTCCTATACGAATGTTTTTCCAAACAAATTAAATAAGTAAATGCATAAATCCTAAACGAAATTTAAATATATGGCTAAAATATTAGTTTGTACTAATCTATTAAATTTTTTATAGAAATTTGTGCTTTGTATCATTATCAAATATTATTTAATGACGATCATTAAAATTGTGGGTAGTTTTTATTAACTTGAATGTACGGCAACAGGAGTATGAAGTCCTTTTTCATAAAAATTAAGAACCCCAATTTAATGTATATTATTTTCACATATAATAGTCGTATTCGCGAATATCGTTTCAAATATTCGTATTCGTTTTCGCGAATATCAAAAATTGGCATTCGTTACATCACTAACACCTACATATACAAAAATATTTTTATATTATATGAATTAAAAAATATTGAATAATATTTAATGAAATTATTTATTAATTATTATGATTTAGATTTAAAGAAAAACCAAACAAATAGTTCCCAAAATTACCAAACAAGTTTTTAAAAATTTAAAAACATTTATACTAAAATACGAAAGCTTTTTTTAAGTAAATTAAATAAAGCTATTTGAAACAAATCTATTTCTAATTATTTTAAAAGTAAATTGATACCGCTGAATGCACGCTTAACTCAACTCAAAGAATTCTATACTCAAAAAAGTCGTATGGCCACTAATATTTGAGGGTGGCGTTGGCTGAAGTAGTTAGCACGTTGACTACAAAACCGAAGGTCCTGGGTTCAATCCCTGTATCCGACAGTCGATAAAAAAAACAACACCACGCATTTTTCTGATGTGCATTAGTGTCCCTTTGTGTCAGTTGTTGTAGGAAAGTTCAAGTGATGAAGGCATAGTCTTCAGCAGATACTAATCCTAATGTAACAGATACTAATCCTAATGTAACATCAGAGCGCCCTCCTTCGTTGTGTAGCAAAATCATCGGCGAAGTAAAATAATCAATAAAATGGCTACAAGACACAGCTTCAAAAAATTAATATGCCCCATTTAACATCAGAGAGGCGCTGCAACACTGCATTATTAAAAACGTGCGAAAAGCATAGTTGTAAAAGAATGAAGCTTTCCTGTACTTCTTCTTTCACCACCTGTCTTCTCTCTCACTATCCCGTTCCTAAAGAAGGTAACACCTAGTATTAGCAGTAGGCATTAATTGCCTGAGTGTTACTTCTCTTAAAAAAAAAATATATATAAATTTACTCGTAACTTTTGCCATTGTAACTCTAACCATTCTGGCAATTTTTTATTTCTGGTATAAAATTGTCGTACAATTTACATGTATTTTTTTCCAATGAATATATTTTATATTTGTACATTGTACATATTTAAATGTTAAAAAATCATAATTTGTATAACTTTAAGAGCCAATTTCACCAACTTATTTAAATATCAATTCATATTTAAAAGTAATTTTTCCATACAAAAATTAATGAAAATCGACATTTAAATATGAATTGATATTTAAATAGAGTTGGTGAAATTGGCCCTAATATATTTTTATAGAACCCGCAATTTAGATTAAAAAAGGCAAAACTTAGCTTATTTTTTCTGAATAAAATTTAAGATTTTCTTTTGGCTCTTAGCATGGTTATTTAGCTTGTTTTAATTGCATGCTCACAAAAATATTAAAGACCTAAAAAAGTTATAAAAATTAAAGTGTTTTAACATTTAAAATTAATTTTAATTCACAATTTTATAGAAGACATTACACTTTTAGAGCAGTTCCGTCCAAACACAAATTTTCTGACATTAGCATTTGAGGTAAACAGCTTTTAAAGCTCTTAAATTTGTTCATGTTTCCAGCGTGACCGCTTGACAGAAATTGGCAAATTGCCACTTTTTCGACTGCCTTGCCACTTTTGTCCCCGTTTTTTATGAGCTGAAGTAGCAAATTCTTGTGATATTTTGCCCTCTTTCCGCCTTTTTTGTTAAATTGTTCAGTCAGGTAAGCATTTGCATAGCTTTTCATGCAACAGATGCGATCAGCTGACACATTTACATTTACATTTCTACATTTGCAGTCGGGTAATTCTGCCTTAATTCATCCGTCATAAAAATGTATACGTATACACAGCTTTGTGTGTGTTAGTGTTTTTCGTATTCATTTACCATTTGGAGTTTTTTAAGTTGTGTGTGTGTATTGGTTTTGTGCTGCTAATGCGGGGTTGTAGCTGGTTGAAAAATTATGCCAAACACAAAACCCCTCTCTTTGCCTTTCTCACCAACAAACTGGCATGTTATGCCAGCACAAATCCCGTGTAAATCAACGCATTGACGAATGCTGAGAGTAAATACCAGGGTAGGAAGAGTGCTCGAATTAATTTCTTTCGCAAACGAATTTAATTCAAACGAATTTTATTTTCCATATTGTAAAGAATTATTCTTTTTAATTCGAACGAAAAAAAAACCCAAGAATGCAAAATAAAATTCCTCTCGCAAATTTAAAAATAAAATTCGCAAACGAAAAGAAAATAGAATTCGCGATTAAACTAAAAATTCAAATAATCCAAAGCAATGACTTTAAATTTTTTAAAGGAGATTTTATTATTAACGACTATAGCTATAGAGCTGAAATTTGGTGTGCAGATTCCTCTTCCAATGTGTAAATCCACTAAGAAGGGATTTTTGGAAATTCAAACGCGAAAAGGGGTAAAAAGAAGTAAAAAAGGGTAAAATTGGTATCTTTATATCTCGGAAACAACATTATATAGACTAAAAATTCTAAAAGCATACGAATGCTGCTAAAAAAAATAAGCCTTTTTTAGAAAAAGGTAGCTTTTAGAAAAAGGTGCTTTGTGGGAAAAATACTTTTTAGAGAAAGGTACATTTTACCAAAAGTACTTTTTGGGAAAAGCACTTTTTAGAAAAAAAGGCGCTTTGTGGAAGAAATACTTTTTATTAAAAGGTACTTTTTGGAAAAACCCTTTGTAGAAAAAGTACTTTTTAGAAAGAGGCGCTTTGTGGGAAAAATACTTTTTAGAAAAAGGTACTTTTTGAAAAAAAGTACTTTTTAGAAAAAAGAACTTTTTGGGAAAAGTACTTTTTAAAAAAAGGTACTTTTTAAAAAAAGGCACTTTTTAGAAAAAGGTACTTAAAAAAAAGGCACTTTTTAAAAAAAGGTACTTTTTAAAAAAAGGTACTTTTTAGAAAAAGGTACTTTTTAGAAAAAGGTACTTTTTGGGAAAAGCACATTTTAGAAAAAGGCGCTTTGTGAAAAAAATTCATTTTAGAAACAGGCACTTTTTGGGAAAAGTACTTTTTAGAAAAAGGTACTTTAGAAAAAGGTACTTTAGAAAGTTACTTTTTTGAAAAAAGGCGCTTTGTGGGAAAATTGCTTTTTAGAAAAAGATACGTTTTAGAAAAAGTACTTTATGGGAAAAGCACTTTTTAGAAAAAGGCGATTTGTGGGAAAAATACTTTAAGAAAAAGGTACTTTTTGGGAAAAGTACTCTTTAGAAAAAAGTTCTTTTTGCGAAAAGTACTTTTTAGAAAGAGGTACTTTTTAGAAAAAGGTACTTTTTGGAAAAAGTACTTTTTAAAAAAATGTGCTTTGTGGGAAAAATACTTTTTTGAAAAAGGTACTTTTTAGAAAAAGTACTTTATGGGAAAAGCACTTTTTAGAAAAAGGCGCTTTGTGGGAAAAATACTTTTAGAAAAAGGTACTTTTTGGAAAAAGTACTCTTTAAAAAAAAATTTCTTTTTGAAAAAAGTACTTTTTAGAAAAAGGTACTTTTTGGAAAAAGGACTTTTTTGAAAATGGCGCTTTGTGGGAAAAATACTTTTTAGAAAAAGGTACTTTTTGAAAAAAAGTTCTTTTTAGAAAAAAGTACTTTTTGGAAAAAGTACTTTTTAGAAAATGGTACTTTTTGGAAAAAGTACTTTTTAGAAAAAGGCGCTTTGTGGGAAAAATACTTTTAGAAAAAGGTACTATTTGGGAAAAGTACTCCTTAGAAAAAAGTTCTTTTTGGGAAAAGAGCTTTTTTGAAAAAGGTACTTCTTAGAAAAAGGTACTTTTTAGAAAAAGATACTTTTTGGAAAAAGTACTTTAAAAAAAAAAAGGCACTTCGTGGAATAAATAATTTTTAGAAAAAGGTACTTTTTAGAAAAAGTACTTTTTGAGAAAAGTACTTTTTAGAAAAAGGTACTTTTTGGGAAAAGTACTTTTTAGAAAAGATACTTTTTGCAAAAAGCACTTTTTAGAAAAAGGACTTTTTTCTAAAAAGTACTTTTCCCAAAAAGTAACTTTTTTTAAAAATTATATTTCCCACAAAGCGCCTTTTTCAAATAAGTGCTTTTCCCAAAAAGTACTTTTTCTAAAAAGTATCTTTTTCTAAAAAGTACTTTTTCCAAAAAGAACTTTTTTCTAAAGAGTACTTTTCCAAAAAGTAGCTTTTTCTAAAAGTATTTTTCCCACAAAGCGCCTTTTTCTAAAGTACTTTTTCTAAAAAGGCTTATTTTTTAGCAGCATTCGTATGCTTTTTGAATTTTTAGTCTATCTAATGTAGTTTCCGAGATATAAAGATACCAATTTTACCCGTTTTTACACCTTTTTACCCGTTTTTACCCTCTTGGCACTTTTTGAGCAGTTCAAAATAACAGAAATTTTATTATCCCAGCTTCTACTGACCGGTAAGAAAACATAGTAAATTATTTTTACATGTATGTATATGTGTACATTATCATTAACATAAAGGTACCAAAAACGTTGGCATATTTTTTACCAGCATTCGTATGCTTTTAGAATTTTTAGTCTATCTAATGTAGTTTCCGAGATATAAAGATACCAATTTTACCCTTTTTTACTTCTTTTTACCCCTTTTCGCGTTTGAATTTATAAAAATCCCTTCTTAGTGGATTTACCAAGGTTGGCAAACGGTATCGTAAAAATACCGATACCGATTCAAATACCGCTATAATTAGATAACGGTATCGTTACCGATACCGAAATCCATTTCGGTTAGAAAATACCGGTATCCAGACTACCGTTTACGTCTATACCGGTACGTACCGGTATACCGATTCCGGCCAAAAAATAAATGATAAGTGAGTTGTAGTTGCCAAATTTTTATTATGTATTACAACTTTTTTCACCATGAGACATTTTGGTTTTTATTTCGACCATTGAATTCGTTTTGCTTCATTGTTCCATAAGCCAACCAATCCCATTTGTCAGCCAATATTATTGCCACGTTTATAAAACATAGAATCTCAAGAAAAAACAGCAAAGCCAGAACTAAAAATATTTAAAATGTCTTGTAATAGATACTATGGTTTCAAAAAACATAGCGTAGATAATAACCTTTTTTTTCGAGCATTTATTCGAAGACAACTAAAATTAGTTTTTATTCAGAATACTAAAAGTTAAGTTGTTTCAGTTTCAATCCAACTTAGTTGAGCTGTAAACCGTAATATGGGAAAAAACTGCAAAAATATATATCAATTAACTTTCTTTCTTTGGCTTAGAGAAAAAACTTCTAAACTTTTATATTTGAAGTTAAAGATTCCTCTCTTGAGGTGAAGAAAAGTGCCTGCTTTAAATTTTTAAATGTTAATTGTACAAGAACATTGTTTTCTTTGTTTTTAAGTTGGCTGAAAGAATATTATTTATTCTTGAATTGAAATATTCCAATGTTCGTTTTGTCTGAATTTGGCGAGAAAGTTATAAACAATATGGGTCCAGTACAAAAATATTGCCTAAGAACGTGTACAAAGTATAAAAGTGTAGTGTAAAAAACCCAAAAAATTATATTTCGTGAAAAATACCGACATATATTTGAAATTTACTGAAACAAGATATACATATGTAAATATATGGTTCAAAAGGCCTTAGTCTCTTCTTTCTGTATCCGTTTATAAATTTAAAATCGGTTGATATTTAACTTAGTTAGAGGTTGATAAGTGCCTACGGGTACGAAAAAGCGGTTTTTTACCCGTAAAGGCTGGTACTCTGTTCGAAGTTGAGAAAAATTTTCAGTGCAATTGGTTATTTCGCGTGAAAAATTTGACATGTACTAAATGTAGCCCAACTCGCGGTTGTTTTAATAAATTTCTCGCTTTTATTGCTTGAAAGTATGCAACATTGTTAAAATTCCGTGCGAAAAAAGTACTGCTCATGTTGTTTCGCAGCTAAACTAAAATGATGCCAGATTAATTTTGCATGGAAAGACATGATTTTCCGTGTTTTTCACACCAAGAACAGAGTACTACTCTTGCGAATTTATTTCGCAAATATTTCATACCAAATACATACTTTTATATGTAGTTTGACAGCATTTCGCACGAAATTGTGAACAGAGTACCAGGCTTAACTCAAGATTTTGGAGATGTTTGGAAAATTTTTATACTCGACAATACCTAGCAGAAAAATACCCTCATACCCAAATAAGAGCGGCAAGCGTCGCGTTAGTACGTATTTTCAGTACAATCAAATAATATTTTTGCATTTAAATGTACTGAAAATGCGTACACTGCTGCTAACACAACGCTTGCCGCTCTTATTTAGGTATGAGGGATAGTAACCAGCGATGCCAATTTAGCGCTTTTCGCGCTAGTTTTAGCGCGTTTTAACTATGCCAAACGCGCTTTTTTTCGTCTTAGCGCGTTTAATAAAAAAAGCGCTAAATTAGCGCGTTTTGATTAAAGTCAAAAATATTATTTCAGTTCAATATCGTTTTACTTTTTTTGTATAAATTTAACATTTGTCTAATATCCAAAATTCACTTTTTGTTTAAATTCGTTAACGATTCAGATGTTGCAAATAAAATTTCCTTGAATGTGGTTAGAATTAAAAATGCATTTTAATATTGTAAATGGCAAACATTTTAAAATTTCACAATTAAAAATATGTACTCGTACTCGAGACCCAAAAAATTTATATAACTTATTAAGCATTTATTCTTTTTGTACTTCAAAAAGCATTTGAATCGCAACACTATTCGACAATTTATATAAGTTGTTACAAAGTTTGACAACAAAAATTAAAACAAAAACTAAGAATTTCGAATACTTGGAAGGCGAGTCTGATTCCGTATTAAATGATTTTAGTTATTTAAGATATAATTTCGAAGAATCAATAATGCAAAATTTGAAAGAGTTGCAAAAAAAAGTAATTGTATTTACTAATACATACACCGACTTTTATTAAAATTTAATTTAGCGCATAGAAAAATAGCGCGTTTTGACTATAAATAGTTGATAATGCTGTAACTTGGCGCGTTCTAGCGCGTTTTGAGAAGGGGAATAGCGCGTTTGGGTTATAAATAGTTGGCATCGCTGATAGTAACACTTCGCAGGTATTTCGATTTCATTAAAAATTTGTCACACAGTATAATTTATCAGTATAGACTTTATATATGTAAAGTTTGAACTGCAGTCTCCTTGTTTCACTTTTTTAATAAATTATTGTTTAGTAATAGTATAAAATCATATATAGAAACAAATAAGTTTATATGCTTTTATACATACATATGTTAATGTAAAAATACTCCATTTTTGAAGTAATTTAATAAAAAAAGTTTTTCTTGCTATGTCCACTGCCTGAAATAATAAATTTGTCAGTAATATCGGTATACCGGTATTATAAACTCGATAACGGTATGTACCGGTAATACCGATACCGAAATAAAAAAGATACCGATACCGCTACCGATACCAAAATTTAAAAAATAATTGTACCGGTATCAATACCGATACCGTTATTTGTTTCGGTTTCCAACCTTGGGATTTACACATCGGAAGAGGAATCTACACACCAAATTTTAGCTCTATAGCTATAGTGGTTTGGGCTATGTGATGATATGTCAAAAAGAACTCCATTTGCAGCCTAACAAATTTTAAAAGAATTATTCTTTTGCATTCGTTCCTTAGAATTATAAAATATAATTCGGAAAAGAGTTCTATTTTAAATTCTTTTTTTTTTTCGTTCGGCTCGCAAACGAATTAAATTAACTTTTGTTGATTTAATTCGTCTGCGAGGAGAACGAAAAAAAACAAGAATTTAAAATAGAATTCTTTTCCGAATTTTATTTTTAAAATTACGAAAACAAATTTTAAAACGAACGAAAAAAATAAAATAGCATTTGCGAGCTATCGTTGTACCTTCATAGTGAACAGACGTAATAGCGGAATTTTTCTTACATACAAACTAAACAAAAAAAAAAAATCATACAAAAAATATTCATAGTACATATTAAATTTGTTAAATTAGCTTTTTTTGCTTTGCTAATATTTTTATATATAGAAATAACAAAATCAAAAAAGAACCGTAAACAAAAAAACATACAAAGTACCCTTGAGGAATACTCTTTATGAGTACCCCAAAGGAAAAAAATAGTGAAGTGAGTTCTAACGGCAGAAATGCCTATTTTACTGTGAGTTTTGATGCTCATAATGATAACAATAAAAATAAAAAATCTGATAATAGACTTGCTGTGAGTTCTGAAGCTCTTAATAAAAATCAAAAATCTGATAATAGACTTTTCCTAACGGCAAAACCACAGTTTCGTCAGCGATCAACTTCGCTTTGTCCAATGCCAACTAGTGAATCGTTGATATTATTGCCTAGTACTTCCACATTTAACTCAGCGATATCACCCGCTTCGGGCTCGAGGTCATCACTTAACCAAGTTGCCACTGAAGATAAGATTAGCCCAAAACCCAAAGTCCAAGTCGGAATGGACAGATATATCACAATTTTAAAACGCGGGCGAAGCCCAAATTCATCAAAAATTTCATCGGTTCCCAAGATATTCAGGGATAACGACGCCGCAGCAGTTAACCGTCAAAATCGTTTTTCAATATTGCAAGCAAATAACGACCAAGATGCTGTTTCATCAAAAAAAAAACTTCCAAGCCACCACCAATATACTTGAGAGAAAAAAATTCGAATGACCTTATTAAAAAATTAGTCTCGGCTGTTGGTGAGAACGCATTTCACGTTATTCCAATAAAACGTGGTAAAATTTATGAAACGAAAATTCAAATATATGAAGAAAAAGATTTCCGCAAAATTATTACTGATTTCGAAAAAAATAAAAAAAAATTTTTATACTTATCAGCTTAAAAGTGCTAATGGTATGCAGATCGTATTGAAGGGCATTGATGCGTATGTTAATCCAGACGAAATAAAAGATGCACTCAACATTCAAGGATTTAAGGCAAAAAGTGTTACTAATATAATCAATAGAGAGAAGATCCCCCAGCCTCTATTTCGTGTTGAACTGGAGCCAAATGATATACAGTTGAAAAAGAACGAGATACAACCACTTTATAGCCTAAAATACCTTTTATACCGAAAAATTACAGTTGAAGAGCCACATAAGCGTTCAGGTCCCGTACAGTGCCACAATTGCCAAGAATATGGTCATACAAAAACTTACTGCAATTTACCTACAGTTTGTGTTATCTGCGGTGAATTGCATGGTACTGATAGCTGCACGAAGCCAAAAGATCAAGCAGAAAAAAATGTAGTAATTGTGGAGGTTATCACACCGCTAACTACAGAGGATGCCCTGTATATTCTTTTGTTAAACAGGCTATGGGTCAAAAACCTAAACTAGCTCCACCTCAAGCAGTAAACGCTTACTCCGCCACTCTTCCTCAAACAAGCCAACCAGTTAGTTCACGTGTATCGTATGCCGATGCTGCTAGGACTAGTTCTATTCCCACACAAAATGTTCCAACGCCAAATAACTCAACGAATGCAAACTCAAGCTTTAACTTTAGTCGCCTTGAAGCTACTATTGAGAATCTGGTGCTAAATATTAATAGTTTTACAACAAATATGACTAGCATGATGCAAGAAATGCTGCGAATGCAGAATACACTGCTTCAAGCATTAGTTAAGAAGCCATGAACACGTTAAAATATGTTTCTGGAACGCAAACGGCATTCGCCAACATAAAAATGAACTTGAGCACTTCCTCACGGAAAAAAATATTGACATAATGTTGGTCTCAGAGACTCATTTGACTTCGAGAAGCCTTTTTAAAATTTCTGGCTACACCTTATATGATTCAAAGGATCCGAGAGGAAGAGCATGCGGTGGATCAGCAATTCTAATAAAGTCTAGACTTAAACATTATATTATTAACAACATTTGTGAGGAATATCTACAAGCAACGAATATTTGTGTTGAAAAATTTTGTGATATCATCAATTTACTCCCTTCCAAGATTCGCAATTACTGAGGATCAATACGAGAATTTCTATAAATCTCTTGGCCCTTGTTTCGTAGCAGCTGGCGACTATAATGCCAAACATACGTTCTGGGGTTCTCGTCATATTACACCCAGAGGTCGAGCATTGTTCAACACAATTTCAAAAATGGGCTTGGACGTCATTTCGAGTGGGGAGCCTACTGACATAAATAAAATTCCGGATGTTATAGATTTTGGCGTCATGAAAAACATTTCTAGAGAATTAATTAACGTTGAAGCTTCTTTAGATCTCTCGTCCGATCACTCTCCCACGATCGTTACAATCTGTAGCCCACAGAGAAGTGATTTACCTCACTCGTATGTGAAGATGATCAGTCGTGTAAATTGGCTGCGATTCAAAAAATATGTTAGTAGTCATTGCACGGAAAACATTACGCTAAGAACACCCGAGGATATTGAAGCTAACATTGTTAATCTTAACGAAATGATTACACAGGCTGCTGAACATGCTACTACCTGCCATCCGCAGACTGCATTTAATAAAATTTTTTCTACCGATATTGAACGTGCCTTATGTGAAAAAAGAAGAGCTAAAAGGGAATGGCAACAGCACAGATCACCACAACTTAAAATCAGATTTAAAGAGTGCACTAAACGACTCCAAGAGTTACTTGTAATTGAAAAAACTGCATATCTTGAAAATTATCTGGAAGGTCTTGATGTCACACCAGCATCTAATTACTCCTGGTGGCGCGCTACTAGAAAGCTGAAAACCCCCGTTGAGCTTAAACCACCTCTGCGCACATCTACCGGAGGTTGGGCAAGAAGCGATAGTGAGAAAGGTAACTTATTTTCTAATAATTTAAAATACGTATTTACCCCAAACACATGTACTGGTGTTGCTGATTTGCCAAGTGTAGTTGCTCTACCCCCGCGACCCATAAAGTTTAAGATGCTCGATGTACAAAAACTAATTGCTGAACTTAATCCGAAGAAAGCTCCAGGTATTGACGGAATTAGTAACAAGATGCTGACGAACTTGCCTCATATTGCAATAAGAATCCTGCTATTTATTTTTAATGCCATTTTGCGAATGCAGTATTTTCCACATAACTGGAAACTTGCCAAGATTAAAATGATTCCGAAGCCGGGCAAAGATGAGTCATATAGGCCTATAAGCTTACTATCAACAGTCTCAAAACTTTTCGAAAATCTGCTCATGACTAAATTGTCCACAATTTTAGCTGATAATGGGTGCATCCCGGACCATCAATTTGGCCTTAGAAGTCAGCATAGCACTATTGAGCAAACGCATAGATTGGTTCAAGTTATAAGGAGGACTTTTGAAGAAAAGAAGTATTGTTCTTCCCTTTTTATTGATGTTTCTCAAGCATTTGACAAAGTATGGCACGATGGCCTATTTTTAAAATTGAAGACATATTTGCCAATAAATATAGAAAAACTTTTGGAAAGTTATATTGTTGTTAGGAAGTTTACTGTTGTGGAAGGAGACTTCAAAAGTATGCCCGAATCTATATCTTCTGGTGTGCCACAGGGTAGTATTCTGGGGCCAGTCTTGTATTTAATATATACTTGTGATATGCCTGTGAGCGATTAAATCCACACTTCTACATTTGCCGATGATACAGCCTGTATGAGTATGCACAAAAACTCTGATGAGGCATCCCGCAATCTCCAAGCTCACATTACCCAGCTTGAAAGATGGTTGAACTTATGGAGAATTAAAGTAAATGAACAAAAGTGTGTTCATATAACGTTTACCCTAAGAAAAGATACCTGTTCCCCCATTCGAATCAATAATCAAAATATTCCTCAACATTCTCAAGTGAAATACCTTGGTATACACTTTGATCGAAGGCTTACATGGCAACATCATATTGACGCTAAACTAATTCAAATGAAACTTAAGTTAACTTAAATACATTGGTTGATTGGCAGAAATTCAACACTCAGTCTAGACTGCAAACTTTTAATATACAAGTCGCTTTTGAAGCCAATATGGTGCTACGGAATTCAGCTATGGGGCACTGCTTCAGCTTCAAATGTGGATAGAATCCAACGACGGCAAATTAAAATTTTACGTTTGATAACAGCGGCTCCATGGTACATCAAAAATTCAAATATACATCGAGATTTAAATATGCCACTAGTGACTGAAGAAATCGCAAAATTCGCAGGTAAATATTTAACAAAACTCGAGTCACATCCTAATCCGCTAGCTTGTAATATCTTGAACTTTACTGGACACATCCGCTTAAAAAAGAGGGATACAAGGGCCCTAATACTCAGCACCCCAAATGATACTTCTTGAAAATAATTATTGTGCTTAATAGGTACGAAATTTATGTATTATTAATTACTATCACTAAGTTTATGTCCGATACTGGTCGGGCCTAATAATTATATTTAGTTTTAAGATTTGAATACTTATTGTTAGTTCATATTTGAAGATACAATAAATAAATATATGTATGTGTGTACAAAAAAAAAAAAAAAAAAAATTTGCGAGCAGAATTTTTCCCAACCCTGGTAAATACTTATGAACTCTGAGAACTATAACTCTAGTTAATAATGTAAGTGAGTGTGTTCAAAATTCATACACAAACATTTCTTGTGTTGTTTATCAGATGTACGAATACCATTGCCGAATGTTGAAAAAACATATTTAGGAAACAATACTAAACAGACAAAGTGTATAAAGTGCATTATGATTGACACAGGCTCGTATGTTCACACACAAATTCTTACGAGTATGACGAGCAGATACAAAAACAATATGCTGTATTAATTACACCGCAACTCGTTTTTAAGCGAGTATCTTAAATCATAAAAACAAGTACTCATTGCAGATCTCTGATAAAAATCTGTGATATTTTTGAAAATGTAAATTTGTGAATAAAAATATTATTCATCCTGTATTTTAATAAAGAATCCCTGAAGAAGTTGGAAAATACTAACGAAACGTAGGATTTAAAAATGAATAACTAATCTTTTACATATTTACATGGAAGAAGACCCAAATGACCTTGAAAGCCCGAAAATTAAATAGGAAAATAGGAATTTAACAACGTCTTAAGCCAACAACAAATTTAATCATTTTGGAGCAAGTTTATTGATGAACCAAATCCAAATATAAGAAGACTAGAAGCAGCAGAAATACCAGCAAAAGCAGCAGCATTCAACACATCCTGAGGCTAAATGGAATCAAAATACGATGATGAAAAATTTTAAAGTGTTTAATTGTAAGTTTAGAAACTTCTTAAATGAATGTTAACTTATAAATTAAAAGAAAACAATAAAAAAAATTTTTTTTTGTTTACATAAATTATGCAATGGGAAGCTATAATAAGTAGCATAGAACCGTTTCAAATAAAATTTACTCAATCTTACACAGAAAAAAATAGACAAGAATTATTTTCAATAAAATTATGTTATTGAATAAAATTTTTAATTTCAATAATATTTGTCATTAACTTGAATATCGTATTTATCAACAGCGTTGTCAACTTTCAAATTTTAAAAAGCACTGAAATAAGGAAAAAAGCGCGTAATTTAAGTAAAAAAGCACTAAATTTAAAATTTTTCCATTTTGAGACATTTTTATATTTAATTGAACTGTAGTGAATTTTTAATCAGAAATAATTTCTTAATCAGGCTTAAGTTCAGTAATTTCAATTCTTATTGAATGAAATATTTTTATTAATTAATGTGAGTATCTAAAGAGAAGAAAAATTAAACTAGACTTTATTAGCTGGGGGAAATACCGATATTTTTCTGTGCAGCCACGCACTTCACTTTTTATTTTTCCATTTTATAAAAAAATTTTATTCATAAATACATACATATGCATTCCATTCATAAAATTAAAGGCACATATTTTAATTCCATATTAATAAGTGTATTCTAAAATCAGTTTGACGAAGACTTTTGAAGTTATTATAAAAAAAATTTCTAATTTTTTTTGCCAAGGAACAATCAAATTACTTGAGCTGAGTCAAGTTGGCAGTAATCGACAAGTATTTATGAAGTTAAGAGCTGATTACATTTTGAACTCGATGGGCTTACCAAATTTGGTTGTTATTAAACTATGCTGTAGAAACATTCTTTCGGTGACAAAGGCAATAAATTTTGAACGAAATAGAAAAGGTGTCAAACGTATTTTGCAGCAAACGCAATATAAATAACAACGTTAAATATAAAAAAGTGATTTGATAGTTTATCAAGTTATATACAAAAATATTCATATCAAAAATGTAACCGAAATGAAAAAATATTGGACATTGGAAAAAAAATTTACAAATTTTGGTTATAATTATCCAAAAACGGCAGCTCTATTCACATCAAAATTGTCTCGTTTCAGGACGATTTTTATAAAAAGCAAAGTGTTAAGCAAGTATAAGGACATTCTGTTACGTAGTTTAGACTAAACTACAGTCATAGAGGTAAAAGCGCTTTCAGCTTCTTGGTTTAAATATGGAAGTGACATAAGTTTGATGGTAATGCAATTTTTGATAATGCCTCAAACGCTATTAGATTTTACTTCTGCCCAAAACTCGAAAGTGGACTGAATACTGGTATTATGTCTTCCTTGTTGTGTGGCAAAACACTGCTTACATTAATTATACTTACAATTTTAAAGTTTAAGGATAATATGGCGCTTATTTCTTCAACCAAGTCTTGTAAAATCTTATTAGAATTTTTTTAAATGCTCTACTTAACTTCAGAGCTTATGTTTTTTCAATGATAGACTTCCTCGAAAAAGAAATAGATAAGGAAATTTATCTTGGAATTTTTGGTTTAGTGCCACCGCTCAAAACAAAAAGAACAGAAAATGAATTTAAAAAAGCACTGAGCACTAACTTCAAAAATTTTCGCGTCGAAAATTTCAAAAAGCACTAAAAACGGTGCGAAAAGCACCGAGTTGACAACGCTGTTTATCAATTCCGCGCATTTTAAAATATCATTTAATTTTATTTTGCTTGTGTTGGTGTTTATCTTGCTTGTTGATTGACTCGAGATGGTTATGTGCTGATGTTGTGGTTTTTTTAATTGCTCGGTTAGTATACATACGTGTGAATTACAACAATTAGCCGAAAATCGTCGTGGCTTGTTTTTAACCGACTTCAAAAAAAGAAGGAGGTTAACAATTCGACTCAATTTTTTTTTTTAGGTGTGTAGGTTCATAACTCGGTGCATTTTAGACCGATTTTAAAAAGTTTTGTGTTGTCTGAGAGGGTATAGCTTCCCATTGGTCAAATTTGAAAAAAGTGGGCAGGGTCACGCCCAAAATTTTTTAAATTTGATTTTGTGATCTTCTACTCATTTGATTGCTGCGAAACCTAGCAAACGTCTTTGGTTCTTGTAATTAAAAAATTTTTAAGTTAAAAAAATGGGCGGGGCTACGCCCATTAAAATGTATAATACCATTACACGTGGTTCTACTTAACCGATTTTAACGGAACTTAGCACACACTTTGAACTCTAAAATAAACACAGTCTTCTTATAAAAAAATGGGCGGGGTCACGTCCATTAAAATTTTATATTATATTTCACAGGATTCTATTTCACCGATTTTTACGAAACTTGGAACACCCTAAGCTTTAATAAAGGCAGAAAACTGCGTTCAAAAAAGTGGGCGGGGCACGCCTATTACATTTAAGTATAATATTTCATGCGCTTGTACTTAACCAATATTTACGAAACTTGGCACAAATTTTGAACTCTTAAAAATACACAATCTTGTTTTAAAAAAAGGGGCGTAGCCACGCCCCATAAAATTTAATACTTAATTTCACGTGCTTTTACTTTATCGATTTTTACGAAACTGGACCATATTACTAAATAATAAAACTTAAAAAAAAATTAAACCGACTTCAAAAATATGCACTAAAGAGCTGCAAATAAATCTTTTAAAAAAAATTAAACCGACTTCAAAAATAAGCACTAAAAAGCTACAAATAATATAGATATATAGTTAAATAAAAGATTTTTATATATGTTACCTACAGTGCCGTACTAAACACATAGGAACATGCCCGGTAAAAAAACTGCAAGTAATTTTTATGTATGTATGTGCTTAGTTACCAATGTTGCTGGCACCAAATTTCAAACGGAACTGTAGGTAACATCTATAAAAATCTTTTATTTAACTAGATCTATATTATTTGCAGCTTTTTAGTGCTTATTTTTTAAGTCGGTTTAATTTTTTTTTTAAGTTTTATTTTTTCTCAACAAAGTTATTTTTAGATTATATCATAACGCAATGCGCAAATGTAGAAGAACCATAAGAAATCATGTTTTGCCTGTATTCATTATTTGCGTATCCAATAACGATTTCGCTCATTTAGTGGCATAACTCAAAAAATGGGTTTTTTGAGTTAATAATGCAGAAAAATTCGGCATTTCGTATTTTGTCTTGTGTAAAAATTTCATACAAATAGCTTGTACCATCACCTCCTGAGAGAAGATTTTTTTTTCATATCTCCATTGAGTTGTATGCAAATTGAAAACTTAAAACGCGTTTTCTGCATAACTAGTTTTTTCGAGTTGTGCCACTATTGAAGTAAATGAGCGATTTGTTCTTTATCCGGCGCTTACACATGCAAGCTCTGTATACGTATTATCAACGAAAATTTCGCACAAATGGCCGATTGTCTTGCAACTTGCATGTTTACCTTTAAGTGCAGAGTTGTCCATAACATAAGTCTTAAAAAAAAATTAAACCGACTTCAAAAATAAGCACTAAAAAGCTACAAATAATATAGATTTAGTTAAATAAAAGATTTTTATATATGTTACCTACAGTTCCGTTTGAAGTTGGTGCCAGTAATACTGGTACTAAACACATAGGAACATGCCCGGTAAACAAACTGCAAGTAATTCTTATGTACAATGTTGCTGGCACCAACTTCAAACGGCACTGTAGGTAACATACATATGTATATAAAAATCTTTTATTTAACTAAATCTATATTATTTGTAGCTTTTTAGTGCTTATTTTTGAAGTCGGTTTAATTTTTTTTAAAAGATTTATTTGCAGCTCTTTAGTGCATATTTTTGAAGTCGGTTTAATTTTTTTTTAAGTTTTATTATTTAGTAATATGGTCCAGTTTCGTAAAA
Organism: Tachina lurida; assembly: GCA_944452675.1. Classification (NCBI taxonomy): domain Eukaryota; kingdom Metazoa; phylum Arthropoda; class Insecta; order Diptera; family Tachinidae; genus Tachina; species Tachina lurida. Next base: position 42,527,008 of record OX101755.1, on the reverse strand, counting down.
ATCGATTGAGTAAAAACACGTGAAATATAGTATTAAATTTTATGGGGCGTGGTTACGCCCATTATTTTTTTAACAAGATTGTGTATTTTTAAGAGTGTAAGTTGTGTGCCAAGTTTCGTAAATATTGGTTAAGTACAAGCACATGAAATATTATACTAAAATTTGATAGGCGTGCCCCGCCCACTTTTTTAAACACAATTTTGTGCCTTTAATAAAGTTTAGGGTGTGTGCCCAGTTTCGTAAGAATAGGTGAAATAGAACCCTGTGAAATATAATATAAAATTTTAATGGACGTGACCCCGCCCATTCTGTTAAAAGAAGATTGTGTCTATTTTAGAGCTCAAGGTGAGTGCTAAGTTTCGTAAAAATAGGTTAAGTAGAACCACGTCTAATGTTATAATATATTTTAATGGGCGTAGCCCCGCCCATTTTTTCAACTTAAAAATTTTGTAATTACAAGAACCAAAGATGTTTGCTAGGTTTCGCAGCAATCAAATGAGTAGAAGATCACAAAATCAAATTTAAAAAATTGTGGGCGTGACCCTGCCCACTTGTTTTAAATGGGACCAATGGGAAGCTATACCCTCTCAGACAACAAAAAAAAATTTACAATCGGTCCAAAATGCACCGAGTTATGAACCTACACACCTAAAAAAAAGAAAATAGAGACGAATTGTTAACCTCCTTCTTTTTTTGAAGTCGGTTAATAAAAAAGTTTAATTTTAAGGGAACCAGATAGTATTGAACTTTATTCATATTGTTTCAATGTTATTTATGTCTAAAAAATTAATTAACTGCTTGATTTATGAATATTTAAAAAAAATTATTAAATTAGCTTTTAAATGTATTTAAAATGAGTAAAAACTCATATAACATTACACTGAAATACATTTGATTTGTGCAAAAGTATTAATAGGGCAACTCTGTTAGCTAACTTTCCATTTACTTGCTACAAGTTCACCAAGACACTGTCTTGTAAAATTCCTTGGCAGTTGAGTTGGAAGTAGACTACAAGTGCCGAAAGTGTAGATGTGTTAGTAAAAGAGTTTGAGTGTATTGAGTTTTTCGAACTTGCACCTACACGTGTACACCCTATGTTGGCTTAGTGGTAAGTAGAGCTGCAAAACTATCGATAGTCGATATTTTGATGTAAAACTATCATTACTATCGATAGCATCGAAAACGACATTTAGCATAGTTAATTGGCTCAAAAAAAATCCAGAGTCCTCAACATTTTCATTAGTATGTAAAAATATATGTAGGTAAGTATAATTAAAAAATATGTGTAGAGAAACATGCTTGCGTATGTTAACAAGATATTTGTCAAACTAAATCGGAGACGATTGAGGGTCGTCGCGATGTCAGTACCGCTGAAATGTATATTTGTGTTGAAGACGCTGAATTTATGAAGATACTTTTGGCTACTATTTGTTGAATGACACTTCAATTTATAATAAATTTATATACATATCGATCATTTACTTCAATAGTGTTACAACTATAAAAATGAGTTTTTTGAGTTAATAATGCAGAATAATGCAGCATTTTGTATTTTATCTTGTGTAAACATTTTATACAAAAAGCTTGTACCATCACCTTCTGAAAGAAGAATATTTTTCATGTGTTCATTGAGTTGCTTGCAAATTGAAAACTTAAAACGCATTTTCTGCAAAACTGGTTTTTTTGAGTTGTGACACTATTGAAGTAAATGAGCGATATGTATTCAAATACAATAAACTGCGGATAATTTGCTTTACAGCTGCCATCGGTTACTTCCCGACTTCGATTTTTACCACCATATGCAAAAAAGATAACGTGTGCTGGAAGTGTACGTTAAAACGAAATTTCCATACAAAAACTAATTTTAACGTACACTTGAAGCACACGTTATCTTTTTTTTGCATATAAGAGTTATTCTTTTAATTACTTGCCTTTTTTGTTGATAGTATCGATAGCGGAAAAAACAATCGATATTTCATTTAAAATAAAACTATCGATAGTTTTGCAGCTCTAGTGGTAAGCACGTTAGTCTATTAGCCAAGAGATTCCCGGTTCGACTCATCCCAAACACATTTAGTTTTAATCGCAGCCAAGCAAAAACAAACTAAAAGGGGTTGAAAAATGTAACATTCATCCATCCACACACACACACAATAAAATAACAATTATCACTGAAAATAATTAATTAATCTGAAAAAATTGCATCTCTTAAAAATTATCTGGAGGGTCTTGATGTTACACCGGCGTCTAATTACTCCTTGTGGCGCGCTGCCAGAAAGCTTAAAACACCCGTTGAATATAAGCCACCTCTACGCACATCTACCGGAGGTTGGGCAAGAAGCGATACTGAAAAAGGTAAAATATTTGCTGAGCACTTAAAATCCGTTTTTACGCCAAATATATGTACTGGTGTTGCTGATTTGCCGAATATAGTCGCTCTACCCCCTCAACACATAAAGTTTAAGACGCGTGATTTACAAAAATTAATTGCCGAACTCAACCCGAAGAAAGCTCCGGGTATTGATGGAATTAGTAATCAGATGCTGATGAACTTGCCTCGTATTGCAATGAGAATCCTGTTATTCATATTTAATGCTATTTTACGACTGGAGTATTATCCACACAACTGGAAACTTGCCAAGGTTAAAATGATTCCAAAGCCGGGTAAAGATATAACAAAGGCTGAGTCATATAGGCCAATAAGTCTACTATCTACAATGTCAAAGCTTTTCGAAAAACTGCTCAAAACAAAATTGTCCCCAATTCTAATTAGTAGTGGGTGCATACCAGACCATCAATTTGGTTTTAGAAGTCATCATAGCACCATTGAACAAACTCACAGATTAGTTCAATTTATAAGAAGAACTTTTGAGGGAAAAAAGTATTGTTCTGCGCTGTTTATTGACGTTTCCCAGGCATTTGATAAAGTGTGGCATGAAGGCCTTATTTTAAAATTGAAGACTTACTTACCAATAAACATTTTAAATCTTTTGGAAAGTTACATTATTTCCCGTAAGTTCACTGTTGCGGAAGGAGACTTTACAAGTAGGCCTGAAACAATTTCATCTGGTGTGCCACAGGGGAGTATACTGGGACCAGTTTTATATTTAATTTATACTTGTGATATGCCTGTGAGCAGTAGTATCCATACTTCCACATTTGCCGACGATACAGCCTGCCTTAGTATGCATGAAAACCCTGATGAGGCATCCCGCAAACTCCAGGAACACATTAGCCAGATGGAGCTTTGGTTAAACTTATGGAGAATCAAGGTAAATGAACAAAAGTGTGTTCAAGTAACATTTACTTTACGAAGAGATACTTGTTCCCCCATTCGGATTAACAATCAAGTTGTTTCTCAACATTCACATGTGAAATATCTTGGTATACACCTTGATCGATGACTTACATGGAAACACCACATTGATTCTAAGTTAACTCAAATGAAACTTAAACTAACTCAGGTACATTGGCTGATTGGTCGAAATTCAACACTTAGCCTAGACTGTAAACTTTTAATATACAAGTCGCTTTTAAAGCCAATATGGTGCTACGGAATTCAACTATGGGGCACTGCTTCAGCTTCAAATGTAGAGAAAATTCAACGCAGGCAAAATAAAATTTTACGCATGATAACATCGGCTCCATGGTACATCAAAAATTCAAATATACATCGTGATTTGAATATGCCACTAGTGACTGAAGAAATTGCAAAATACGCTGGCAAATATTTAACAAAACTCGAGTCACATCCTAATCCGCTTGCCCGTAATATTTTGAACTTTACTGGACACATCCGCCTAAAAAAGAGGGACACAATGGCTCTTATTCACAGCACTCCAGATGGGACTTCTTGAAAATACTTTTATTTTTTTTTCCTTTTGATTATCACTACTTACATATGTATTATATATAACTACTACTAAGCTTATGTCCGACATTGGTCGGGCCTAATTATATTTTTTAGATTTAAGATTTGAATACTTATTGTTAGTTCATATATGAAGATACAATAAATAAAAATTCATGCATAAAAAAAAAAAAAAAAACTGAAAATAATATTTCAGTCAACAACTTTTTTCTTTGATTCATTACATTTCCTTATTGACAAATTATTGATAAAATATTTTATTAATTCAAATATTTATATTATTGAAAAAAAAATATTATTCATTTACAATTTTTGTTATTGATATAGCGGATTTCTTTATCACAGGAAATTCGAAAATTAAAATGATTGAATACCGGGAGTTTTGTTATAAAAAATGAGACTTATTTTTTTCTGTGTACAAATGTTTGAATCAAAGTAGAACAATAAAACAGGAAACAGTAGACAAACACATACAAACTCTAGTTGAAAATTTTAACTCCATTACGGCAATATTACACAGACAATATGACAGATACTGTACGCCACATAAAAAAAGAGCAAACGAGATATTTCACACATTAAGAGATAAATTATTAAAAATCTTTCATAGACATAATATTAATACCAAGGTACCATTAGCATTAGGCTGTGAAGTAGTTAGAGAAATTACTGAAACGGACGAAGACGAATATTAAAAAACGGAAGAAATCAGTGAAAGTGAAGGAAAAATAGTAGTAACCATGACACGAACAGAGGATAACGTTATAGATAAAACAACAAAAATGTTCCCCGTATTTGACGGTATTGTAAATGAATTACACAGTTTTCTTGATGCGTTAACTCTAATAGATAGAATAAAAGATACTCATGAGATGATTGCCATAGAAGTTATAAAAACGAAATTGAAAGGCCATGCTAGAAATATAATAACAAATGAGAAAACCATTCAAGACATTAAAGCCAAATTACAATCATCCATAAAAGGAGAATCTTCTGAATTATTGTGTTCAAAATAAATGAACATAAAACAGCATACAAAATCGGCTACCACATGTGCAGAAGAGATACAAAAAATTACAAAAAAAACTAGGTAGTGCTTATATAAGAGAAGGCTACCCCCAAGATATGGCCGAAAAAATAATAAAACAAAATGCGACGAATGCCATTTCTCGAAATGCATCAAGTGATGAAGCAAAACTTATTATTAAAACAGGAAACTTTATTTCACTGAATGAAGTTGTATCCAAATTTATAGAAGCAAGCACTGAGGCTTCCAGTCCAAATTCTTCAGTGTTTTACACTAAGCGCCGTGGCTCTGCTAATTCTAACTTCCAAAATGCCAGATTTAATAATAACCGCGTACATGAACGACAGTGGCATAGGAATAACAATTTTAGAAATTATAATGATAACAATGTTAATAATAGGCGACATGGAAACCAAGGCAACATTTCCCGAAACCAATCCAATCGGACACAAAACAGAGGGCGGGTTAGATTGGTACAGGGGGTCTCGGAAAACGGGACGCCCATCCCCCAAAATGCGAGGGGCTATCAGGAAGATTAGAAAAAAACACTTCAACTATCAAATCAATATTCCACTTAAATCTCAATTAAAGTAGTTTTATTAGAATTCAAATATCTACAAACAATAACTTAAACACGTTCCTGGTAGATACCGGAGCTGACGTCTCACTAATTAAAATCAGCGCACTGAACTCATTGCAATTCAACAACCAAACTATTATTCAAATATCTGGCATCGGAAAAGGAGTTATAAAATCATTAGGTACAATTGAAATAGATTTAAAAGTAGAAAACTTCCTGATTCCTAATAGATTTCATGTAATTTCAGATACGGTCCCAATACCATTTCAAGGTATATTAGGATTAGACTTCTTCAAAACTTATAATGTTAGTATTCAATATGGTCAAAATGCAAATTTGAATCTACTTTTGTAAAGACCGTGTAATCCTAACTATACTATTAATATCCCTATTCTTGAAAGTTTTGGCGATATTACCATAACAATCCCAGCTCGAGCTGAAGTTTTCAGAGCTATACAAATTACCGACGAAAATTCTGATTATGTAGTTCCGAGTCAAACTATTCAAGATGGTGTATAAGTAGGTGGATGTATAGTATCAAAAATTTTTCCATACGTTAGAATAGTAAACACAAATTCTGAAAATAAATTTTTGAATAATGTATTGATTAAATATGAAAAGCTAACTGATTATGAAATTCCTAGTACGACAGATGTCGATAAAACAAAAAAAACAAACAATTTGTGAAAAGTTAATAAAAAACATTGTCCTGAAACTCTTAAATTGTCTTTGACATTGACATCTTCGCTTTAGAAAGTGAAAAAATAAGCACAAACAACTTTAATACACAAAAGTTTAGAGTTTCTGATAAAAATCCGGTATACATTAAAAATTATCGTACTCCTCACTCCCAAAAGGATGAGGTAGTGAGGCAAGTTGAAAAACTTCAGCAAGACAGAATAATCGAACCATCAACTTCCAATTACAATAGCCCCATCATGCTCGTACCAAAGAAATGTTTGCCAAATAACACAGACAAGTGGTGGCGTTTAGTAATTGATTATCGACAAATAAATAAAAGCTTATTGCGGACAAGTTCCCCTTGCCAAGAATCGGGGACATTCTGGAGCCATTAGGAAGGGCAAATTTTTTTTGCTGTTTATATCTGACATCTGGATTTCATCAAATCGGATTGAACGAAAAATCTAGGAATATCACTTCTTTCTCGACAGAAAATGGTTCATTTCGTTTCACGCGATTACCATATGGATTAAAAATAAATGTACTGAAAAGGGTATTTTGCCCGATAGTAGCAAGAATGAGTCTATTAAAAATTATCCCAGACCCACAAATAGCGATGAAGTTCGTCGATTTGTAGCTTTCTGTGATTATTACAGACGCTTCATTTTAAATTTTGCATCCTATTATATATATCTAAATAAACTCACTAGGAAAAAAATACCTTTCGTAATGGTCTGAGGAATGTGAACAAGCCTTCCAACACTTCAAAAAGGCATTAATGTCTCCAGAAATCCTACAATACCCAGACTTTGATAAAACTTTTTATATAACAACTGATGCTAGTAAAATCCAGAAATCCTACAATACCCAGACTTTGATAAAACTTTTTATATAACAACTGATGCTAGTAAAATCGCTTGCGGAGCAATACTATCACAAGAGAAAGATGGTATCCAGCTTCCACTATCATATGCGTCACGTGCATTTACAAACGGAGAATCAAACAAAGCCCCAATAGAATAGGTATTAATAGCAATTGTAACGAACCACCACTTCAGGCCCCATCATTCTAAAAACTATGCTACCTGATTTTCCGGCCGTGCTCATGGATATTTGGGTTGAGTCTTGAGTCTGTTTTTAAAATGATAGACTTCAGTTCGCGCAATAAAATTTTAAAAACAGCAAAAATAAAGTAAACAAAGGCAATAACATATGAAAAATATAATGCATAAATAAACAAAAATGTGAATAAGCAACCTGATAAAGAAAAAAACAGATGTTTATGCATTCCTTACGTCTATACCCGCCCTACCATTGCTACCCATCCTAAATTTTTAGATAGCCCATTATGATTCTTGACGATATATTCAACCTACCATAGCATTTCGTGGAATAATAAATAAAGTTAGTTAATCATCTTTTCTAGATGTAGTTTAATTGATAAACATAATTTTTAATGCAGACATAATAATAATATAAAATTACATTAAAACCATTAATATAAGTATATTAAAAGAAAATTTAAAGTAATGATAAAAAAAATGTATTAAGATATAATATTGACTTTTAATTCTTTCTTTTCTTGATATTACAAAAAAAAATCATTAATTCCCTGCAGAAAATGCGAATAGTGAAATTATAGTGATTTACTAGTTACATTGTCAGTAGTACTAGTGACCAGGTGTACCCCAGCCAATGTAATTATCTATTGACATTTAACATTAGCTTGTCATTGAAAATCCACCACTAGACTGTAGCAATACTGACTAAGTAGTTCTTTTGGGACCACATGGAGATATTGGCACCAAAGATTCACTAGTAAATTTTAGGGGCTCTAGTCTACAATATCGATATTTCCTCGCTCAATGTCAATAGTAAAATTGTAGTGATTTACTAGTGACATTGTCAATAGTAAAACTGAATAGGTGTACCGCAGCCAATGTAATCGACCATATGGAGACATTTGAACTAAAGATTCACTAGTAATTTTAGTGACCCTCGTCTACAATTTTATAAGGGTTGGGCAACAAACTTAAATACATACATACATACATATGTACGTAAGTTTTTAACATTATTGCATAGCATAATAAAAAAGAAAAACAAACTATTGGCGCGTTCATTGACAATGTCACCAAAAATACACTAGAACTGCTGTCTCTAACGTATCTCTACTCGCGCATAAAAGGAAAGTTGTCGACATTTCAACTAGTGCAATTGTCGCTAGAAAAAAGAGTGTTGACATGGAGACATATGGTTCTAGGTTGACTAGAGGGTTGTGATTATGCGAGTATGTTTGTATGTGTATGTTTGTATGTGTATGTTTGTATGTGTATGTGTTTATGAATGTGTGCGATTGTATTAAAGTTTGTGAATGCATTAGTCTTTTTTAATTTATTTATTTATTTAATCATATCTTGTTTTATTTAAGTGAAATTTTAAAATTAATAATAGTAAATTTTTTAAAATGTTTAAGCAAAACTTACCGAATATCCTTCGTAGAATTCAGGCCTGATTTTTACGAGTATTCTCTGCTAAATCTTAAAATTTTATGGGAATTTCACTTAAATACAGTAGTATTCTGATAAATTGTACTTAGTTTGCTAAAATTTTTTAATAGTTATTAATATTAGCAAGTGTGCACAAGAAAATCAACAAGTAAAATTAAAATAAGTTTTAATGCAATGAAATTTAATATTTTTGTACGTGACCGTTTTTACCGAAATTTATATGCTGTATCTTCTCAAAAAGTTTTAAATTTGTTTCGTATGTATGTAGCAAATTTTTTTCAATTTAGTCCTTCTTTTTTTTTAAACTCCCATAAATTCTGGTATTTAAAATTATATTTCACAGTTTCTCCCTTTGTCCTAATTCTTATATCTCGTGTGATAAGACTTTTTGTGATTGAACACGTTATAGGGCTTAGTTACAACTTGTTCTATCCTATGGATAAAATTTCTTGTTGTGCCTGAACTAGAGCTGGATCCAATTCGTTTCTGCGTTTCCCTTTATAAAAATCTTTAAAAATAAAATAGAAATTCCCATTAAAAAAAAATTTAATCAAAACAACATTTTACCAATTTTCTCACCTTTATAATAAAATTTCGAATTAATATTTGCAATTCTCTTGCACAAATTATATTCCCGTGTTCTTGTCTATTTTTAAAATATTTCCAATTACATAAATTATTTTTATTGTATATATTTTTTTTTAACTTTGTCTTTCCCTTTAAAAATTTTATATGACAATGAAAATTTTGAAAATAAGTTAAATAAATAAAAATAACAGCCTACTTTACGTACAAAAAAATATTAGAATAAAAGTAAAATCAAATATTAAGGTACCCTCACAAAACAGATACATCTTCAACAGATGTGTCCTGAAGAAGTGGAACTGTAAAAGGGTAATCGGAAAACTGTTGTGTTAATAATTTGATCACGACCATATGTCCTTCGAATTGTATACTGCGCTATTTCCAGTGTCTAAGTCCTGTAGTTTGAAATAAACTTGTCCAATTTGACGTATAACTAAAGCCTTCACGCCGACCGGAGCTAGCTTCGAATTATAATAATTAATTTTCGAGCTCTGTTTAAATAATTTTCTGTACACGGTCTGTCCTACCACAAAATCCTTCTTACGAGATCGTAAATTGTACGCCCTGGCATTCTTTTCATACGCATGCTTCATCAAAGTTCTTATTGAATCACCTATAATTGTAAATTCGTCCTGTCTTTCAATTTTACCATCCACTTCCGTCAAAAGATTAAGTTTTTCTAAAAGTCTGTAGTCTTGTCCATTTGTAACCATCGTTTGTCCGAAAACTACTAAAATCCCAATCCTGGGTAACGGTCCTATGATGTCAATATAAAGTCTTTGACAAGGTCTGTCTGTTTTCACCATCTGTTCCAAAGGTGGTCTTAAAATAGTTGTAGGTGTTTTGGAAGTTTTACATAAATCGCACTACCTTACTTAGTCCCTTACATCAGTCACAAGTGGCGGCCAGAAAAAATACTGTCTTATCTTCTCCAAGGTTCTTGCTATTCCCCCATGGGAAGATGTAGTTATATCATGGGCAGAATAAGTAACACTTGATCGTAGTTCATCAGGTAGGAAGAGTTTGTAACATTCTGACTCATCGTTATCCCCATTGGAAAAATGTTCCCGTTTATAAATATACTTATCTACAACCTTATAATCCTTAAATTAGAATCCGCATATTCCCTACGTAACCTTTCATATTCAGGTGAGGCAAATGCTTCAGAGTTCAAGTCAATGGCAGTCACATTCTCCAGATCTATTAAATCCACAAAGTTCTCACCCTCATATGACCGAGATAGTGTATCTGGTACAACATTATCCTTACTTTTGCGGTGTTCAATAGTGAAATTAAAACCTTGTAGTTTCAATGACCATATTGCCAAACGACCTGATAGATCCCTCTGACCCATTAACCACTTGAGACTTGCGTGATCAGTGACAACTTTGAATTCTAGTCCCTCAATGTAAGACCTGCATTTTTTTATTGCCACGACCACTGCTAAGCATTCCATATCAGTAATGGTATAATTTCGTTGTGCTCTATTTAGTTTGTGACATAAATGCAATCGACTTTTCTGACCCGTCTTCGTCTGTTTGTGCTAACACCGCACCCACACCAAATGTACTTGCATCGCACTGTAGTATGAAAGGTTTCGTGTAATCTGGATGAATGAGTAAAGGCGCAGAAGTTAGCTTAATTTTAAGTTCGCCAAATGTCAACTGCTCTAGTTCTGTCCATACAAAAATTTTCTTTTTGTCAAAAGTTCTGTCAGATGAAAAGTCAGTGTTAAATAGTCTTTTAAAAATCGTCTGTACCAACCAGTCATTCCTAAAAATCTCCGTAAGTGCCTAATAGATTTTGGTAAAGGAAAGTCTCGTATTGCCCTAACTTTGTCATAATCAGTCATCAGCTATGTCCCTAAGTCTGCACAACGTATGCAGTGCGTTACACAGTCCAAACGGCATTCTTGTAAATTGATACAATGGCCGATTAGGGACTGTAAACGCTGTCTTTGGTCTTGAACTTTCCTCCAGTTTAATTTGCCAAAAGGCGTCTTTTAAGTCTATTTTCGAAATAAAGTAAACAGGAGGAAGTCTTGCTAAAAGTCCGTCAATGTTCGGTATTGGGTACGCGTCTTTTACTGTTACGGAATTTAATTTTCTACAGTCCACACACATTCTTATTTTTCCTGGTTTCACAACAACTACAGTCGGATATAACCACGGCGAATGAGGGGCTTCTTCTATCACACCAAGGGATAACATTCTATCTAATTCACCACAGAGCTGTTTCTCAACTGCTGGTGAAACTGGATAATAGCGTTGCTTGATGGTCTTAGCATCCCCTGTATCAATTTTGTGATCAATTAAAGATGTGCAGCCTAATCCCTCTGTCTCAGAATTTGGAAACGCTTCAACAATTTTGTTTAATCTTTGTCTCTGTTCATATGTCAAAATAATCTTGTCCGGGTCCGATTCTGTACAATTCACTTCGCCAATAACAGGCATAGAAATTTGGAGTCCGGATTCTGACCAGAAATCAAAACCGCAAATTAGGTCTTGTCTTATAGTTGGCACAATCAAAAATTCGAAAAGTTTCGTTTGGCATTGAAATGTTACGTTTAATGATACCGTACCTAAAACATTTTGTCTCGTCCCATCTGCTGTACGTACATTACCCTTACATTTACGAAACATAGAATAGTCTTTATTTTCTCTGCTAAAATCAGTTCTCGTTGTACCTTCATAGTGAACAGACGTAATAGCGGAATTTTTCTTACATACAAACTAAACAAAAAAAACTCATACAAAAATATTCGTAGTACATATTAATAAGCTTTTTTTTGCTTTGCTAATAAGCGATGTTTTTTATTGAGGTATAGAACTTTAAGTTGGCATCACTTTTTTAACTGGCGGCCATTTTGTCAGCTGTCAAGTGATTAATATTTAGTTTGGTTTGCCATTTCATCATGAACAGGTTGACAAAAGAACAACGCTTGCAAAACGTGCAAATTTATTTCGAAAATAATGGTTCAGTTCGCGAAGTTTACCGCAAGCTCCGTCCATTTTATGGTCGACATAATCGTCCATCAGAGCAATTAATTCGGTTAACCATGGATCGTTTTCGCACTACGTTTACTCTATGTGATAATACGCATCCGCAGAGACGTCGAACAGTGCGCACCGAAGAAACAATTGCCGCTGTAGAGCAAAGTGTTGAAGAGGACCCGAATGAATCGATTCGCCAGCGTGCACAGCAATTGGAGCTTTGTCCATCAACTTTATGGAAGATTTTGCGCAAAGATCTTGGCTTGCGACCTTACAAGATCCAGCTTGTGCAATAATTAAAGCCGCGAGACCATGCAATGCGTCGTGATTTTGGTGTATGGGCCGAAAATGAGATTGATCTCGATGCTGATTTTCATCGCAAAATTTTGTTCAGTGATGAGGCTCATTTTTGGTTGAATGGCTACGTCAACAAGCAAAATTGCCGCATTTGGAGTGAAGAGAATCCACGTGAGACCCTTGAGTGAATGTGGATGAGTTGTGGTTCCAACAAGACGGCGCTACATGCCACACAGCGCACGTCACAATCGATTTATTGAAGGAAACATTCGATGAGCGCATAATTTCGCGGAATGGACCTGTCAATTGGCCACCAAGATCGTGTGATTTGACACCATTGGATTATTTTCTTTGGGGATATGTGAAGTCGCTCGTCTACGCCAACAAACCAGAAACGTTAGGGGACTTGGAAGCCAACATTCGTGGCGTTATTGCCAACATACGGCCCCATATGCTCGAAAAAGTGGTTAAAAATTGGACCTGTAGAATTGGCTTTATTCGAGCCAGCCGCGGCGGCCACATGCCCGAAATCATATTTAAACATTAATGGCATAAAATTATCCTTCCAATAAAGCCAAATTGATGGACATTAAAACGATTTTCTTGTGTTTTATTTCAATTCGAAGTTCCATACCTCTAAAAAAACACCCTGTATTTTTACATATAGAAATAACAAAAACAAAAAAAAACCGTAAACAAAAAAACATACAAAGTACCCTTGAGGAATACTCTATATGAGTACCCCAAAGGAAAAAAATAGTGAAGTGAGTTCTAACGGCAGAAATGCCTATTTTTACTGTGAGTTTTGATGCTCATAATGATAACAATAAAAATAAAAAATCTGATAATAGACTTGCTGTGAGTTCTGAAGCTCTTAATAAAAATCAAAAATCTGATAATATACTTTTTCTAACGGCAAAACCGCAGTTTCGTCAGCGATCAACTTCGCTTTGTCCAATGCCAACTAGTGAATCATTGAAATTACCGTTGCCTAGCACTTCTACATTTAACTCGCGAAGCCCAAATTCTACTAAAATTGCATCTGCTCCAAAAATGTCTAGGGATAACAGCGCATCATCTACCAATCGAGAAAATCGTTTTTCATTATTGCAAGTCAATGACGACAAGCCGGCTGCATCATCGCAAATGCTTTTTAAACCACCACCTATTTATCTGAGAGAAAAAAATTCTAACGCGCTTCTAAAAAATCTACTGTCGACCATTGGAGAAAATACTTTTCACATCATTCCAATTAAACGAGGTAATATTAATGAAACTAAAATCCAAATATATGATGAAAAAGATTTCCGAAAAACTGTTAGTGAGTTTGAAAAAAATAAAACAAATTTTTATACTTATCAACTTAAGAGTGCTAAAGGCCTACAAATAGTATTAAACGGCATATATTTATATGTTGAGCCCGAAGAAGTAAAATGTGCTTTTATCGAACAAGGATTTAAGGTAAAAAATATTACCAATATAATCAATAGAGAGAAGATTCCCCAGCCTCTATTTCGTGTTGAACTGGAGCCGAATGATATACAGTTGAAAAAAAACGAGACGCGCCCAATTTATAGTCTAAAATACCTTTTACACCGAAAAATCACAGTTGAAGAGCCACGTAAGCGTTCAGGTCCCGTACAGTGCCATAATTGCCAAGAATATGGCCACACAAAAACTTGCTGCAAATTACCTACAGTTTGTGTTATCTGCGGTGAATTGCATGGTACTGCTTACCTGTACTAAGCCAAAAGTACAAGCAGAAAAAAATGCAGTAATTGTGGAGGTAATCACACCGCTAACTACAGAGGATGCCCTGTATATTCTTTCGTTAAACAGGCTATGGGTCAAAAATCTAAATTAGCTCCTAAACATTCTCAAGTGAAATACCTTGGCATACACCTTGATCGAAGGCTTACATGGAAATATCATATTGACTCTAAATTAACCCAAATGAAACTTAAATTAACTCAAATATATTGGTTAATTGGCAGAAATTCAACACTCAGCCTAGACTGCAAACTTTTGATATACAAGTCGCTTTTGAAGCCAATATGGTGCTATGGAATTCAGCTATATTGAGAAAATCCAACGAAGGCAAAACAAAATTTTACGGTTAATAACATCGGCTCCATGGTACATTAAAAATTCAAATATATATCGTGATTTAAATATGCCACTAGTGAGTGAAGAAATTGCAAAATACGCAGGCAAATATTTAACAAAACTCGAGTCACATCCTAATCCCCTTGCCCGTAATATATTGAGCTGTACTGGACACATCCGCCTAAAAAGAGGGACACAAGCCCTCTTATACTCAACACTCCAGATGAGACTACTTAAAAATACTTCTTTTTTTTTCTTTTTGATTATCACTACTTATGTATTATTTATAACTATCACTAAGTTTATGTCCGATACTGGTCGGGCCTAATAATTATATTTAAATTAAAGATTAGATTACTTATTGTTAGTTCATTTTTAAAGATACAATAAATAAATATATATATGAAAAAAAAATCCCACCAACGAGACTCTTGTTAGCTCCACTATCTAACAAAGCCAAACAAAACTCACCATCGACCTTCAAATTTATGTAGGGTCTACTATCCAATTCAGGTGTATGAATAGGAGATATAACACAAGTTTTACAAAATTTCAATTTACGGTAATAGTCCTTAATACGCTTAGATGATCTTGTAATGTTTGTGCTTTCACTAAATATTCGCGCTCTAGCCTTTTTGTATTCAGTCATCCTGATGTGGAAGGGTCTCATTAATGGATGTTCACTAAGGGTTGTACTGTCTTCTTTATGACCAATTGTTCGTTAATGCTGGAGTCTGAAATAATAGGCTTACCTTTATCGGATGTCCGCTTTACGATCGTCGGACATCCTTCTGTCCGTTTCCCTGAAAGTTTTTATTACACTTGGAACAATTGGGTTTGTACACGTCCCTGGCTCCACAGCCATAGCAAAACACCCGTCATAGTTCCATACAGTCGAAGTAAGTATGTCCATGTTTGTCCCAATTCTAGCACAGAATAACATGTTGTATTGAACAAATTTCCGTATCGTCAACGTTAGTCTTATCTGTTTGATTTGTCGATTCTGATGTTACTCTGCCAAGCGTACAAGGATCCTGTGGTGGTTGAAAATGAGAACCAGAAGGTGAAGGTCGTACATTGTCGTCATTGGAAGCCTGGGTATTTCTTGTAGCAGGTAAATTTATTTGTGTTAACATGTTCGGAAACTCATTAGTCATTATGGACATCATTTCCTCACGAAATGAAGTCAACGATTCGGTAAGTATTTCCCTAGTTCGATTATTAGTAGTACCATCATTTATATCTATATTATTAATATTATTGCCAGCAGGTTTGCGTCTATTTCGCCGTTGTGAACGTGTTCTCTAAGTCCCTGAGGTAGAAGGACCTACATCAACTGCAAAACTAACATTCGCGGCTTCTTCCAAGTTCAACAAATCTTCTCTACTTCTAGTGATTGACATTTTTTTTTATTTGCCTTTCTCTTAAAAAAAACCTAATATATATAATAATATGTAAACGTTCTTTAAAATAAGTATTCAACTACTCTGCTAAAGCAAATTTTCGTCATAATTCAAAAGAACAATGTCAGGTAGCCTATTACATAAAAAAAACTACATAACGTAAAATAAGTGAAATTTTTGAATTTAAGTAAACTAACTACTGATCATCTTATCTATAGTAGTAAAAATCAAAAGCTCTAAATTTCATAAGTAATCATTAAACAAAAAGCTTTTTTCTATACGAAAGTATACATTTGGATCCGATCGAAATACACATCTCAATCGTAATTAATACAAAGCGTAATGTGCTATATTTTAACCGAACAAAATAAAGACAACTATTTGTGTGTTGCAGTTTGTAATGTAAGTAAATTACAAAAAATTTTCCAGTAATAAAAATCTCAAACAAATCATACAACACTATTAATTTACAAAACGAGATCTCTGGTCTAAAACATATACATATATTTAGCAATCCAAGAAATCCTAAAATCATAACTAACAGCGTAAGTAAAAAAAAAGAAATTCGACAGCACGGTATTGTTATTCTGAAACATCAGCAGATAAAATTAATAAAAAAATTATGTATTAGCGTAAGCTAAATAGGAAACCTGATGCCCCACGTTGGGCGCCATTTAAATCTATGTACCGAACCACAGCTTCAGTTCCCATCATTCTACAAACTATGCTACCTGATTTTCCGGCCGTGCTCAGGGATATTTGGGTTGGGTCTTCTGTTAAATTTTAAAAACAACAAAAATAAAGTAAACAAAGGCAATAACATATGAAAAATATAATGCATAAATAAACAAAAATGTGAATAAGCAACCTGATAAAGAAAAAACAGATGTTTATGCATTCCTTACGTCTATACCCGCCCTACCATTGCTACCCATCCTAAATTTTTAGATAGCCCATTATGATTCTTGACGATATTTTTAACCTACCCTAGCATTTCGTGGAATAATAAATAAAGTTAGTTAATCATCTTTTCTAGATGTAGTTTAATTGATAAACATAATTTTTAATGCAGACATAATAATAATATAAAATTGCATTAAAACCGTTAATATATATTAAAAGAAAATTTAAAGTAATGATAAAAAAAATGTATTAAGATATAATATTGACCTTAATTCTTTCTTTTCTTGATATTACAAAAAAATTCATTAATTGAAGCACAGCCGCGAATAACGTTGTAAAAGACATTTAAAAAAAAACCAGTTTTATCACAGATTAACATTAACATAACTCTCTTGCGTTGTTCAAACATCAAACCATCCAAAGTTATGCACCCTATCGCCGTCAAAATACAATTACAATCAGCCAGTCGGTGGAAAACTTTGTAAGTAACTAATAAAATCATGCAAACGAAATTATCGAAAATAATTGAGAAATGTAGCAGAGATACAAAAAGAAAAGTTAATGCTAGTTATCATTATTTTCGATAAGCTAAAAAAATTTAAACGAAAAAACCAATCTTGCTTTAAAATATGTTTTTGGGCTCTCCTGAAATATTATTATTTTGTCACTTAAAACGTTATTCGCGGCTAACCTTCAATTGTGATTATGCGAGTATGTTTGTATGTGTATGTTTGTATGTGTATGTGTTTATGAATGTGTGCGAATGTATTAAAGTTTGTGAATGTATTAGTCTTTTTTAATTTATTTATTTATTTAATCATATCTTGTTTTATTTAAGTGAAATTTTAAAATTAATAATAGTAAATTTTTTTAAATGTTTAAGCAAAACTTACCGAATTCAGGCCTGATTTTTACGAGTATTCTCTGCTAAATCTTAAAATTTTATGGGAATTTCACTTAAATATAGTAGTATTCTGATAAATTGTACTTAGTGTATTAAAATAGTTATTAATATTAGCAAATGTGCACAAGAAAATCAACAAGTAATATTAAAATAAGTTTTAATGCAATGAAATTTAATATTTTTGTACGTGACCGTTTTTACCGAAAGTTATATGCTGTTATGCTATCTTCTCAAAAAGTTTTAAATTTGTTTCGTATGTATGTAGCAAATTTTTTTTCAATTTAGTCCTTTTTTTTAACTCCCATAAATTCTGGTATTTAAAATTATATTTCACAGTTTCTCCCTTTGTCGTAATTCTTATATCTCGTGTGATAAGACTTTTTGTGATTGAACACGTTATAGGGCTTAGTTACAACTTGTTCTATCCTATGGCTGAACTAGAGCTGGGTCCAATTCGTTTCTGCGTTTCCCTTTATAAAAATCTTTAAAAATAAAATAGAAATTCCCATTTAAAAAAAATTTAATAAAAAAAAATTTTATAAATTTTCTCACCTTTTTAATAAAATTTCGAATTAATATTTGCAATTCTCTTGCACAAATTATATTCCCGTGTTCTTGTATATTTTTAAAATATTTCCAATTACACAAATTATTTTTATTATATTTATTTTTTTTTAACTTTGTCTTTCCCTTACAAAATTTTATATGACAATGAAAATTTTGAAAATAAGTTAAATAAATAAAAATAACAGCCTACTTTACGTACAAAAAAATATTAGAATAAAAGTAAAATCAAATATTAAGGTACCCTCACACAATTCAATGGGCTATTAATTACTTTCGACCATATGCATAGGGTGTTTTTTATTGAGGTATAGAACTCTAAGTTGGCATCACTTTTTTAACTGGCGGCCATTTTGTCAGCTGTCAAGTGATTAATATTTAGTTTGGTTTGCCATTTCATCATGAACAGGTTGACAAAAGAACAACGCTTGCAAATCGTGCAAATTTGCTTTATTCGAGCCAGCCGAATTGGCTTTAAAAAAAGCCGAATTGGCTTTATTCGAGCCAGCCGCGGCGGCCACATGCCCGAAATCATATTTAAACATTAATGGCATAAAATTATCCTTCCAATAAAGCCAAATTGATGGACATTAAAACGATTTTCTTGTGTTTTATTTCAATTCGAAGTTCTATACCTCTAAAAAAATCGTGCAAATTTGCTTTATTCGAGCCAGCCGAATTGGCTTTATTCGAGCCAGCCGCGGCGGCCACATGCCCGAAATCATATTTAAACATTAATGGCATAAAATTATCCTTCCAATAAAGCCAAATTGATGGACATTAAAACGATTTTCTTGTGTTTTATTTCAATTCGAAGTTCTATACCTCTAAAAAAATCGTGCAAATTTGTTTTATTCGAGCCAGCCGAATTGGCTTTATTCGAGCCAGCCGCGGCGGCCACATGCCCGAAATCATATTTAAACATTAATGGCATAAAATTATCCTTCCAATAAAGCCAAATTGATGGACATTAAAACGATTTTCTTGTGTTTTATTTCAATTCGAAGTTCTATACCTCTAAAAAAACACCCTTTATATGGCAAAAAAATTTATTGTGCGCAGCGATCGTAAGCCATTAACATATTTATATTCTTTAAAAAACCCATCAAGCAGATTAACGAGAATTCGTTTGGAATTAGAAGAATACGATTTCGTTATAGTACACTATAGAGGAAAAAACAATTCTGGAGCGGAGGCGCTGTCCAGAAATAATACTTTTCTTGTTACTATACGTGCACAATCTAGAAAAACGACTGAGAAAAAAACTAAAAATTACATTAAAGCAATTCAACAAAAGCCTAAAGTTTTCGAAACGATTGGCTTTGATTGCGTTAAAAAGTGGGTTAAACTTAAGGTCAATACAGACAATAGCGTTCTACTTTAAAAAAGGTAAGCAAGTGCTAGCACCAAAAGTAAATATACATAACACTATTGCTGATGGAAATATCGATCTAGATCAATTTTTTCCAATTCTTGAAAAAGAAGCAATTAGTAGAAATATAAAAAAAATTCAAATGAGCTTAAGTGACAATTTATTTAGCTTCGTAACTATTGATGAATTTAAACAAAATACGAATCAACATATAAGCAAATTGCAAATAGCAATAACCCCCAAAATTACCATAATAACCAATAAAGATGAACAAAAATATTTACTAGGGAAATTTCATGACAACCCTTGTTTCGGAGGTCATCCTGGAACAACCAGACTGCTTAAAACACTTCGCCAATTTTATTACTGGAAAAACATAACAAAAGATGTAAGCCCATACGTAAAACGATGTTCTAAATGTCAAATCAATAAAACCGTAAAACACATAAGACCAGATATGATCACAACCCCAACGCCTGAAAAGCCCTTTGATACAGTAATTATAGATACAGCAGGACCTCTTCCTTTATCAGAAGAAGGAAATCAATATATCATAACCATAATATGTGATCTGATTAAGTATCTGGTAGCAATACCAGTCTCAAATAAGAACGCTAAAACAATAGCTAAAGCGTTAGTAGAACACTTCATATTAATTTATGGACCCATGAAGAAAATACTCAGTGATATGGGTATTCGGAACAATCAAATTCCTGCAGAACTTGTTACTCTTTTGAAAATAGAAAAAGCAACATCAGCTCCTTATTACCATCAAACGGTAGGAACGGTTGGAAGATCCCAGCGCACACTTAATGAATTCACGCCATCATACATTCACGCATGCAGAAACGCTTGGGATAAATGGGTAAAGTATTTTACATGTGCTTTCAATACAACACCATCAACAGTTCATGGATACTGCTCATTTGAACTTATCTTCCCAAATGCCCCAAATCATAATCCACTAGCACCAAGTGAAAAAATAGACACCATATATGATTTTGAAAATTACACAAAATAAGTAAAATTCGGTCTACAAATAGCAATAAATAGAGCACAATACTTAATTGACAAAGCAAAACAACAACAAAAATATTTACATGAACAACACTGACATTACCATAGGCCAAAAAATATTCATAAAAACTCACACAGCATACAAACTAGAACCAATTTATAAAGGACCATTCAAATTAGTTGATATTGACGATAAAAACAATGTATTCGTGAATTTAAACGGAAAGAATCAAAAAATTAATAAGGAAAATGTTAAAATTTGTCTAACAGATAATTTTAAGAATCTGCTGTAATAATTACAATTTAATGTTTATTAATATAAGATGAGTTTGACGATAAGTCTTTTTTCCTCTCATAAGTAAATAAATAAAAAAAAACATTTGAAATACATAAAAACTGTTATCAACATATCTTAAGTTTTTTTTACAACCAAATTTTAAAATCAATTATCTAATATACATAAAGGAAATTAGTTTTAACAAAATTTGTAAACAAAAAGAAAACCTCTTATAGAAATCACTTGGTCAACGATCTCTATAAGACCTTTTTCTTTTAAAAGGGGAGGTGTAGTGAAAATACACATGCATGCTTCGCTTGCATTATTAAATGCAAGTTATTCACCTTATGAAATATTCTTTCATTTTAATAAAGAATATCATATTTTAAATGCAAAGAGTTGATGATTCCATAGATTCACATACACCATGGATTGACAAATATATTTGTGTATTTTCTCTTACCCTCAAATTCACTTAACTTTAAGATTTGTATTAATAATTAATAACTATAAGTATGAAAATTATTTCAATAAAGAACCAATCTTAGTTAATTATTATTTTTCGAACTGTATTTGTTTCTTAAATTCTTATGAATTGAATTAGGCTACTGTTCGTAACGCTTTTTAAGCCAAATTACATGTGATAATTATTAATGAACAAATAACATCAAGTTAGTTGTAAATATTCTGACAACAACACATAGTTGAACGGAACAGCCAGCCGTTTTCGAAGGCCACTAAACCAATCTGTTTTTTATTCTGGAGAGAAGAATAAACGTTTCAGTTTTATTTCCGATACTACCACATGCACCAGAAAAACAACAGCTGAACCAGCAAGTAATACACTTATCTAACGGGTGTAGTATATTGATTACAGATAATGCACCAGAAGTACATGTGGGAAGAATTACTGGCGGATTAAAAAGGACTCCGGGAAGTCAAGTCCCAGGAACACTTCAAAACAAATCTTTGTATAGATTACAACCCTATGAAATGAACTACACAGCATTGAAATTCCTCTATCCGTCCACACTAAGTGTGACGATGCTGGTTCTGTTGCTGTCATCCATACTGTCCAAGGTTTGAGTACACCTTAACAGGTTATATGCTGATTTTTATTCCAATATCCTAAGTAAGGTAGTTTCGTACTTTATCCAAATAATTTTACAAGATAAGAAGGTTTATCGCAAATTGGTGCAAGCTTACATTCAACGTTACTACATAATGAAGGTGAAACCATATCGCTAACAAACTGAATAGTGAAAACAGAGCTCTAACGAGTTATATGACGATTAACTTCAAAGTGGATTCAAACGAACAATCAGTCAGTAACTTTCTGAAGGATGCACACAAACATTTAACATTAGATGTCGAACAACCCGGTATGTGTACTAGTAATGTTTTGTTACAATGTACCGATAAGGCAACCAGCACATATAAAAGTGTATATGGCATTCGTTCCATGATGGGTGCTCACGTTTGTGATACCGATGGCTATCATTTTACAGGTGAACTGGCCATCCATTACATAAATCATAGTTTTCGACCCTTAAAACATCTCAGCTCAACTGAGAACAATTTTATTGGCGATACTGGTTTCTGGATATATCTTTCATCAACTGAAGACATAGTTCGTGATGGTACTGATTTATATTTTAAAACCACAAGCAAGAGCGTCCCTGCATAAGGAAGAAAATCACTTAATACTTAAAGGTACCATAAATTTGAACACATAAGGATAAACAAAATCACGTCAACCTGACTTAGATGTCTGGAATCGAAATATCAGCAGAAAATAGTGTGTATTTTCTTTCCGCCAAGGGGGAGGTATGTTGTGAGTCGGAGGCACTTACTTACATACATATGTATATATTTTATATAATAGATCACATACATGTCACTTATATATTTAACATTAAGATTTAAGCATTTGATCCAATTACTATATTTAGAAAACATCTATAGCTGACAAATTGTGCAATATCGATATTTTGTAACTGGGTCAAAAGCTAAATAATATTTATGAAATAAGTTATTGCCTAATTAGCATAATAAAATTAATTGTAATTAAAATATAGCTAATAGAAAATAAAAATTACGCAGTCAGTTTGCCGTGACAGTAATTAGTAGTTACAGTTGTAAGAGTTAAATAATAATAATAAAGAATAACTGCGATTTCCAAGGGACCCTCCAGTTTATAAACAAAGAAATAATAAGACTTGTTCTTTAATACCTATACCTGCGATTCCCAAGGGACCTTCCAGGTACAAGTATCATAGATAAAAATACACCATAACAACCGTTACGGTCCCTGTTTTATATATTAAATACATAAATACACATGTATGTATGTATGTATGTTAGCTTTAAAAAAGCCCTCATATATTAGTATACTTATATGCTATTCCATATTTGAAGACTGTTTAAGCTTACATATTTTGAGACATTTTTATTTTGTTTTTCTTTTAACTAAAATATAAGGAGTAATAAATAATTTCATAAGTAAATTACTCAATATTTCTTTATTTCAAATAATATAAGAATTTATTTGTGTATGTATATTTTTATTTATTTATTGTAACATACTATACAAAGTAAGTTTGCATAGTATGGTGGTGTTGCACAAATACGGGCGAAGTAACTAGACCATATGCCCAAGATGCTATTAACAATATTTTAAAAAAGTTTTGTGACTGACTTTACACGACCTACATATGCCTTCACATAGGAAGTAATAACGTGGTTGTTAAAGAAATTCCACAAAAAACTGCAAGATTATACGGTTATCCGTGGAAGATCAGTCAACCAGTGCGAGCGAGACGAAAAACTCTCGAAGGCCAAACAACACACAGAAGCCTGACCGAACTTAAGAAATAGTTACGATGACGCGAAAGATGTTCTCCGACCCAGAGCTGCTTAACGACTAGGGATGAAACGATACGAGGAAATACAAGTAAGTACTCGATACTTTTCCTTAGAAACTAAGTACTTTTGGTATCGATACTTTAAAACCTAGTGCAGAGTAGGTATCGGTAAAAAGTACTCGTATCGGTAAAAAATACTCGTTTCTTATTGGCCACAACAATGTTTAACATGACGTCAGTTTAACAAAATTTTATATGTTTGTATTAAATCTAAATTTATGTTTAGAATATATATTAAAGTAAGTTCAAGAAAATGGGACCCCAAGTTAAGTCTGTGGTTATATTTTATAAAAAAAAATCTATAAATTTGCGAGCTGAAAAAATAGTTTTAAGAGCTTGTGTTATTGCGGCAATACACCGACTATACTGCTCCTGTCAACAAAAATATGTATGTCAAGGCAAGTACATACAGGAAGTGTCACTAATATTCGGTTTTCAGATTCACAATCAATAAAATGTCTACCAAGCAGGGTTGGGCAGTATTTGAAATACATGTATTTGAAATACGTATTTGAAATACAAATACGTATTTTGTATTTGTATTTTAAATACATGACGTAGAAGTATTTTGTATTTTGTATTTTAAATACATGACATGCAAGTATTTTGTATTTTAAATACATAATTTACAAAATACATTTACAAAATACATTACATTGTTGGCGTTTGCATTTTGATCGATTTATAATGTATGAGTCGTCAAACCAATAACAAAATATTAGAATCGCTAAAAAAACAACTATACCAACTCTTACGCAAGCCACACTCTTTGCGACCGTTGGTATAACACGTTGGATTACCAAGTTTTGTGTTTTCCGCACAAACTATACAACAACGTGGGCAACATTAGAGTACAACTTCATTTCTTAAATTTTTTTGGGTTAAAAATGACATATGTCGCGTATTGTAGTGGAATTTGTTTTTGGTGAAAAAAATAAAATGAAAAAGATAAAAAAGGACAGAAAAAAAGAATTTAGTTAAAGGAGTGGTTTATATGAAAAGAAACGTATTCTAACAAAAGACTTTTGAAAATCTTAAACGAAAGTGATACAAAGGACTATAAAAATTGCACGTGGGTGACAGACGAAGTATTTAATGACCTTTTATCAAAAGTTCCGATGCATATACAAAAGCAATTGCTCACAGCAAACGTTTATACAATTCAATAAAATTACTTATATTTGTGATTTTCGCCATTTTAGACGCAACGAGATAAGAACAAAATGAAATGAAGTTGTACCACAAAGTCTTAAATCTTACAACCTGTCTATACAACTTGCCAAAAAATCAAATCTTTTTAATCTTTCGTACAACCGAGACACAACTTCGTACTACGACCCCACACACTTTACAATCTCATACATAACATGCTCATGTTGTACCAACGGTCGCATGGTCTATGGCTTGCTTTAGAGTTGGCATCACCAGAATTCAGTTGTCAATTCTGAGGCATCTTGTCACAAGGCGTTTTATTTGCAGGTGGTACTATTACAACAATTATAACAATACAAAAACAAATGTGTGTGAAGTTAGCTCCGTCAGTTAGCTTCGTTTTTAGCATTCCTATGTTACTTTACATACCTCTCGCTCAAACACTGTGAGGGAGGAAAAAATCTCTCATTTGTACACTGTTAACTTAACAGAGTAGATATTTTATAACATTTTCAAGCAAAATTATTAATATACATATTGAAACTTTTTTTATTGGTCAAAATTTCGGCCAAAATCGAAATGGTGGGGTTATACGGCCAATTGAGGTCGAAAGCCAAGGCTTCAAATATTTCAGAACTGTATAGACTATATTCAGAAACAATACAGTTTTTGAGATATATGACTTTCAAAAATGTGAAATAAAGAATTTTCATATGTATATGGAAGCTATTTTTGGTGGTCAAAATTTCGGCCAAAATCGAAATGGTGGAGTTATACGGCCAATTGGGGTCAAAAGCCAAGGCTTCAAATATTTTAGAACTGTATAGACTATATTCAGAAACAATACAGTTTTTGAGATATATGACTTTCAAAAATGTGAAATAAAGCATTTTCATATGTATATGGAAGCCTTTTTTGGTGGTCGAAATTTCGGCCAAAATCGAAATGGTGGGGTTATACGGCCAGTTGGGGTCGAAAGCCAAGGCTTAAAATATTTCAGAACTGTATAGACTGTATTCAGAAACAATAGTGTTTGAGATATATTACTTTAAAAAATGTGGGGTTATACGGCCAATTGGGGTCGAAAGCCAAGGCTTTTTTCGATTTTGGCCGAAATTTTGATCACCAAAAAAGGCTTCCATATACATATGAAAATGCTTTATTTCACATTTTTGAAAGTCATATATCTCAAAAACTGTATTGTTTCTGAATATAGTCTATACAGTTCTGAAATATTTGAAGCCTTGGCTTTCGACCCCAATTGGCCGTATAACCCCACCATTTCGAGTTTGGCCGAAATTTTGACCACCAAAAAAGGCTTCCATATACATATGAAAATGCTTTATTTCACATTTTTGAGAGTCATATATCTCAAAAACTGCATTGTTTCTGAATATAGTCTATACAGTTCTGAAATATTTGAAGCCTTGGCTTTCGACCTCAATTGGCCGTATAACCCCACCATTTCGATTTTGACCGAAATTTTGACCACCAAAAATAGCTTTGGGTGGTGTTACTACCCTGAAGGAAATGTCGATGGTGAAAATGTACTGAGTCGCTTTTGACTTTGTCACCAGTACTACTCTCTAATTAATCCCCATACAATACTTTGTGCTATAGACATTTAGCATGTGCTTGTCATTGAAAATCTACTAGTAACACTAAAACAATTGACTAGATAGTGACTACATAGTTCTTATGTGAACATGGAGACATACCAACCAGACATTTAGTGGTACATTTCTATACCTTACGTACATACAATTATATGAATATTGACAAGTTGTTGCAAAAGCCACCAGAAATACACCACATTTGTTTTCTCTCTTTCTTTTATACTGACGAATAGAAAAGAAATTGTAGACAATGTACCTACTACTAGAGTTTTATGCTCTTATGCAAAAACGATTGTTAAAGTTAAAGCATGCTTTAAAACCGGTTTTGCCATACAAAATTCGTTTATTAAACCAACTTTAATTTTAACAATCGTTTTTGCATAAGGGGGTTAGTGTTGACATAGAGACATTTGGCCCCAGTCTTACTGCAGGGCACCTATAAACAAATACATACATATATACATAAATGATGTGGAAGTATTTTGTAGTTTAAATACGTACAAAAAAATTAAAGCATTTTGTATTTTAAATACATACATGACGAGCAAGTATTTTGTATTTTAAATACATAGCCTGAAAGTATTTTGTATTTTAAATACATGACCATCAAGTATTTTGTATTTCAAATACCGCAAGCCATGTATTTTGCCCAACTCTGCTACCAAGTTATGGCGAATTTTTTAGTTTAAAAATTTGCCATCGTTTGGCAGACTTTGTATTGATTCTGAATCTGAAAACCGAATATTAGTGACACTAACTGTATATGTATACTACATTCATAAGTACATACATATATCGTTGGTTGGTTATTGGTTAGGGGCACAGTATGTACAAAATACATTATGTCTGCAGCAAAGCAATAACCAACCGACGATATGTGGGTATTAAGTGTATTTACTTTTGTTTCAGTACTTAAAATGATATGAAGAACCTGACCGATGCAAGTAAGTATCGATGCTTTTTATGCGATACTCAGTAGGTATCGATACTTTTGAACCGATACCGTATTAAGTAAAAGCAAAGAATATAAATCATATAGAATGCGCATCTCATACAAGCAAAAATTTTCTATGCGGGTATTTCCAGTAGAACCCGTCAGCATACGTGCTGTCATTTCTTTCTGCAGTGTATGCTGCGCTCGCATTGCTGAGAGCGAAAGCATGTGTGTATTTATGTTTGATTTTTATTATTTTGCTTTTTTACAGTCTCGTAGACAGGGACCTGCGCCGTGACGGCTTAGCCGGCTCAAGCCGCGCCGCCGATGATTTTTAGCAGCCGCCGCCGCCGTTAATTTTTCGGCTAAGGATCGGCTTAAAATTAGCCGCCGATTTAAGTCAGACGATTAAAATTAGCCGCCGATTTTTTTAATTTTTTTTTAGTTTGACTTTTTTATGCTGAATTTACTTTAAATAAGTTTTTATATGGAAAAGAAAATAAAATTAAATGTTGTAAAAAATGTTGGGACAAATATAGTTCGGCTATAATGAACATTGATTAAAATTCACTCACAATTTTTGTTTATTCTTTTACTTTTGCTACATTTAATTTACGCAGCAGTTACACGAACAAGCTTTAGTTTAGTTTTACACACATTACTGCAGCAAAAAATTTTTCTGTAAATGCTTATGTTATAAGCTATAGGACACGTTTGGTGGTATTGGACATACAGAAACATTAAATAATTAACTATCACAATTTGGTAACAATTTTGTGACAGTATGTAAGTACATATACATACATACATATGTATGAATGTGTTGATATCCTATTTTAAAATATGATGATTTTATAATTTGATGATTTTATATCATGATGAATCAAACAAGTATTTGAAAAATACCTGGCCTGATTCACGATATCGACTGCGTCCGACTTGTCGCACACTTACATTCAAAACAAAAACAAATTTTAAAACTTTGTTGTTGTTTCCAATGTAAGTGTGCGACAACGTTCTACTTGCCGATATCGTGAACCAGGCCCACCGTCTTTGAAATTAAATTTGATATCAAAATGAATTTATCAGGCCGTGAGCTCTGATGATTATATCATAAGGCTGCTATAATATTAATAAATTGAGTCTATACGTGATGAATTTTCATCATGATATCAATTTGACATTCATCATGATATACATTCATCAGGTGTGGACACTATGTTATAGTGCGTTTCCATTGTGGGTAAAATATGTCGGCACTTTTTTATTATATTGTAAATGTTTTTCAGTTCGCAAATTCGCAATAACTTTATAGTTTTGTTTGCATTATTTTTAACTGTATATATTAAGGCAGTGATACACTGTCATACAAAGTCGTGCGATTTTTTAGATTGTGTAGGATAGTGAGTGTGATAGTGTACAATTATTTGCTCATATTCAAAATTTTTTTGACAAACAAAAGAAACGAAGGTTGGAATGGAACATACAAATGAGTTTGTATGTTTGCATTTATGTTTATTTCCACTTATTTTCAAGTATGTATTTGAAATCCAATTTTTTAATTCTTATAACAATATTATATTATATTTTTAGTATAGCTATTTCGCAGTTTAATGCATTTAATACAATAAATCAGGGCCTATTTATCACGTCAATGCAATCGTCCTGATGATATTCTGTGTTTTCGTGTTTAAACTGTCAAAAGTTGTTTGCACCACATACTTTATTTCATATTTGTGTATATTTCTGACAACTTAAGCATAAAGTTGTTTTTGTATTGCTGTGTTTTTAAGAATTGCATAGAGCTAATAAATAGAATTTCGTTAAAATTCAATCCCACTCACTTTGGAATTTAAAACCACTCATACGCGCTAAATACGTAATATATTTTCTAAATCCTTTTTCAATCGTCATAGTTATTGTTATTATATGTACATATATCGTCTACTTCTAATAATAAACATTTATAATAAAACAAACCTAATTATTTAACAGTTTTTATTTATGTGATACATATTTAAATTTAATTGAGCTAGAAACTAAGCTTGATTAAAGTTTTTATTTGTTTATTTTTATTTGAGACAGTATAGAGCAACCGCTTAAGCTGAATGAAAGGAATTTCAGATTAAATACTGTTTTGTGTCTTTGTCTTTGTATAAACTAGCTTTGATGTCAATGTAAAAGAAAATGCTTTTCATATTTCCAAATTTTAGAGACTTCAGTACAAAAGTAACGGCCAAATTATAAACGATAATAGAACTGGGTTACTCCATTCACTCCCAATTATTTCATTTGGTGTTTACTTTCCCTATTTATGCCATTTATCAACATATATACATATACATATTTTTAGTTAAAATTGCTAAATAATCAAAAACTAACTATACCGAAAGTAAATTTTAATATTTAAGCCGCCTTAGCCGTCTTTTTGTAAGAGCCGTGCAAAAAGCGGCTAGCCGATATATTTGTCGGCTGACAGCCGAATTTGAGCCGCCGCCGATGATTTTCATGGCAGCCGCCGCCGCCGATGAAAATCCTTCGGCGCAGGTCTCTGCTCGTAGACAGCGTATGCAATGATCAGCGTTGCCGTTTTAGTTACTTGTAACCAAAATTGGTTACTTTTTTTCCAATGTGTACTTATGTACTTTTTTCCATTTTGGTTACTTTTTTTAACACAAAATTAACAATTTTTATATGGTATTTAAATTAGAAGAGAAGATTATTTTTATAATATTCAAATTTGTTTCACATAATTAATTTTCGCTTACGATAAAATTTTACAGCCCGTAGTCGTATCTTAAAAGTTATAAAATATTTGGCATTTTGATAATTCTTAACTATGGATAGGCGCATAAAATTTTAATTTAAATAAAAATGTTTATTTTCAATTTAATCTCACTTACGATAAATATCGAAAATAAAGCTCAATACAAATATGAAACTGAATTACAAATTTAAATGTAATAGCTTAAAAACATTGCATCCTAAACAAAAAATGTGTGTATTTCTCACTATCAAACATAAATTTGTTTAATTTTCTTCCCGTTTTTTACATTCACTACGAATCAATAGCGGGAACAAACGTTCCCATGAAGTTCCCGATAGCAAATTTCCCCTCATGGGGAATGAAAATTTCATGGGTTCAATAATTTCACATTTTATTCACGATAGGGGTGAATGTTTACAACGTCAAGCACTGGTGCCAGAAAATTTTACAAAAAATCTGGAAAAATTGGCTAAAAAATCTGAAAAATCTGCAAATTTATTTTAAAAAATCGGAAAAAAATCAGCAACAATAAAAACACCTATATTTAGAACTGTTTTTCATTTTGTTTTCGAATTATTAACCATCTTCAATTAAGGAGGAAGTTATATGTTTGTCATGTACGCATTTTTTATTTAATTTGCGAATTAAGATAAATTATCTTGCTGTTTAAAAACATATACCGATATTACAAATTCTTTAAAATAATGGCACATATGCGTGACTGTTTATGATTTAGAGTGCGATATGTTTATATGTATGTATATACATTCATCTTTGCACAGATTAGCTAGTTTCTTTTTACCATTGTTATGTTGGTGGTATGGTTACTGCAAAATTAAACGTCAAACACTACTTATTTGTTAGTGTTTCTTATGTGTATGTTTCTGACAGTGATACCATGGTTATTTCTGTTACGGAGTAAAGAAAAACATGAAATATTGATGTTACACAAGCATTTCAGAAAATCTGCAAATTTCATTTTATAATTTTTTCAATGAAAAATCAGCAAAATGCAGAGAAATCTGCAAAGCTGGCAACAGTGACGACAAGCTGTAGCAGAACTCGAAGCTCTGTCGCTGTATCGTACAGTGTGACCGTTTGATCGACTACAGTGGCAAATTGCCACTTTTTCGATTGACTTCCCTCTTTTTGTCGCCTTTTTTCTAAAGTGAATTATATAATAATACATTAAAAATAAGAACTTTAATGTAGTTGTGTCGATTTTTTTAATGTTGCCCCTTTTTTTTGATAAATCCTCCCCTATTTGGTGCAACTTTTTGAAAAATGTCGTCGGTCACCCTGGAAGCAAATGGTCTCTTTCTGCATGATACAATTATAACAGGTACATGCACAAGCCCAGCCTGTTACTGTATACATTGCAGATAAATGTCAAACTTTGTTTACAAGCTGCAAAAATGTTAGTGTATGTGCGTGAATAAAATGTTTATAGTGCTGCCAATGAATTTACAAAAGGCTGTGTCTGCAATTAAACATTGAAGAAAATTACACTACACATCTTTTGTGTAGGTTAAAATTAAAAGAAAAATAAATACAAATAGAACCCAAAGTAGAATTTCACAGACATTATACAAGAATTTAATTCCATGGCCTACACATGTGAGTAGAAATTACACACTATTTAACTACACACAGAATGGCAACACTGAATAACTATAATCATGCAGGAATGCCGCGTCTGCAATTGTACTTTAGTTGCCCTGTAATTGCAATTTTTTATAAACAAAAGACATTTGTTTCTGACAATTTATCGTTTGTTTATAACAACAAATACAACAAAATTCCAATTGTTGTAGTCGTGCATGTACCTAGTATAATTGTATCATGTCTTTCTGCGTGTTTGCTTGCGCTTTATACTTTCCCCCCGCATCTGTAACGAAATCAAAAAATGTTTAATTTTTTAGCTCAGATGCGCATTCTATATAATTTATATTCTTTGGTAAAAGTATCAATACCTTAGTGGTATCGTTTTATCCATATTAACGACTGAACTGTGTATGTATATATTTAACGTTATTTTAGCAATAAGAAACTATTTCAAACTAATCAAAGTAGAAAAAAGTTTAGTTTTTTCTGGCTTAATATTTAATTTTTTTCAAACGTAATTTAGTTTTGTGTTCTTTTAAAATCTGGTCAGACTGTTTCAAATTTTATCTCTTCGCAGTTACATTCATATTTCCACTGTGCAGTGCATTTTTGAACATTATAGTGGAATTGATGTTATGTACATACATATGTATTTTATATATTTTAAATGCTAGAAATAGCCAAAGTCTGTCGAAATATGATATTGTTCAGTACACGATTGTACTGATTGAGAAAAGACAAATAAAAAATATTTCACTTTTAGGAAGATTTGTTTCGACTATTTATAATTAAAAGTTTTTTGGGGTAGTGCTTTGCGCTTTTTGATTTTAAAATGTTAGCATCCCTGATCAAAAATGCTTTTATAACTCTTCCAAGGTACATTAATCAGGTACCCCCAATTCTACAGCCAAAATTTCAACATCAATATCCACTTGTACTTTGGTGGTATAAATTAACATCTTGTTTTTCAAAAGAGGTTAGCATTGTCAGAGTGTATGTTTCTTAGGGGAAATGTAAAACACCATACAAAACTAAACATTT
Organism: Tachina lurida; assembly: GCA_944452675.1. Taxonomy (NCBI): domain Eukaryota; kingdom Metazoa; phylum Arthropoda; class Insecta; order Diptera; family Tachinidae; genus Tachina; species Tachina lurida. The sequence continues at coordinate 42,493,879 of OX101755.1, read as the reverse complement.
ATTAAGTGTTACAGAATAAACCAAATAAAAGCATGTTTTAGGCTTTTACCTACACAATCCAAATTTGACATTTGGCTTGGTAAAATTACATGAGCCACCTGGCTTAGTGCGGTCACCTTACTAATACCCATTAAACTGTTCAGTATACAACATAAGCATAAAAATAAAACGCTGTTTATCAATTATTAAATTCAGTAAGGTGCGACTTTGACTCGCGCACGAAGTGTTCCGTACATTTGGGTTTGATCATTTTTTAATTTTTTTGGGTTTTTTCAGTTCAAAAGATTTTTTTTAATTTTGTCGCTTTTTCTCGTTTTGGAGATTTTTTCTGTTTGTGTGTTTTTTTTTCATTTTGGCGATTTTTTTTCATTATTTTTTTATTTTTACTACTATATATTTATTTATTGTATCTTCAAAATAAATGAACTAACAATAAGTAATCAAATCTTAGGTGTATATATAATTAATGGGCCCGACCAATGCCGAACACAAGTTTAGTGATAGTAATCAGTGCTGCCACAACCAAAAAATGTTTACAACCAAAATTCGCTTTAAAAGTTACCAAATGAGAAAAAATATAACCAAATTTCAACATGAAGCTGACTTGCAAGCAATAGTTCAATGCTCATTTGTAAGGTATATGTCAGTCGGCAGCTGATTAATTTTTTCTCGTTTAGTTTTCCGTATAATTGTTGAATTTTGTTTTTCTTTACACGTTTAGTTTTTGTATCTGACAGCCGAACAGTATTTTTACACAAAAAATAACTTACTTGCATATTATTTATATAAATTTACTTTATAAAATCTTTTAATTGAATGTTGCCGCCATTACAAAAGACATGCCATTTCTGTAGTACCGAGTTCCGATCAAGGCGAATTCATAACAGGTGGATGCACTAGCGATTTTAGTCACAGCTGTTTTATTTTCAGTTGCCTTGGTAGCAATGCTAAAAATTGAAGAACATAAAAGCTTAGAAAGTATAACATAAAAAATATGACATGTGTATCATTATTTTGGCAAAAAAATAACCAAAATGAGAAAAATAGTCACATCTCCACATTAAAGAAAAAAATAACCACTTTTGGTTAGAAATAACCAAAAACGGCAGCCCTGATAGTAATTATTAATACGAGAATGATGTGCAAAAACATTCTCAACTGCGGTGTTACGAATTAGGGCCTTAGTGTCGTCCTTTTTTAACCGAATATGTTCAGTAAAGTTCAAAATATTGCGAGCAAGCGGATTAGGATGTGACTCGAGTTTAGTTAAATATTTTTCTGCGTATTTTGCAATTTCTTCAGTCACTAGTGGCGTATTTAAATCACGATGTATATTTGAATTTTTTATATACCATGTAGGCGATGTTAGTAACCGTAATTAACATTTGAAGCTGAAGCAGTGTCCCATAACTGAATTTCGTAGCACCATATTGGCTTCAAAAGCGACTTGTATAGTAAAAGTTTACAGTCTAGGCTGAGTGTTGAATTTCTACCAATCAGCCAATGTATATGAGTTAATTTAAGTTTCATTTGTGTTAGCATTGAGTCAATATGTATTTTCTATGTAAGTCGTCGATCAAGGTATTTCACGTGTGAATGTTGAGGAACAACTTGATTGTAGATTCGAATTGGGGAACAAGCATCTCTTCACAGGGTAAATGTTACCTGAACACACTTTTGATCGTTTACTTTAATTCTCCATAAAATTAACCATAGTTCCAGTTGTGAAATATGTTCCTGTAAATATAGGGAAGCCTCATTAGGGTTTTTGTGCATACTAAGGCAAGCTGTATCATCGGCAAACGTAGATGTATGTATATTGCTGCTCAAACGTATATCACAAGTATAAATCAAATACAAAACTGCCCCAGTATACTCCAGTATGTGGCACACCGGATGTTATAGATTCGGCCACACTCATGAATTCTTCTTCCACAACAGTGAACTTCCGGGTAGTAATGCAACTTTCTAATAGATTCAGAAAATTTATTGGCAGATTTGATTTTAATTTTAAAATAAGGCCTTCATGCCACAATTTATCAAATGCCTGGGAAAAATCAATAAATAAAGCAGAACAATACTTCTTTTCTTCAAAAGTTCTTGTTATAAATTGAAACAATCTATGCGTTTGTTCAATGGTGCTACGCAGATTTGTGAAACCAAATTGATGGTCGCGGAAGCACCCACTACCAATTAGAACAGGAAACAATTTTGTCATGAGCAGTTTTTCGAAAAGTTCTGACATTGTTGGTAGTAGATTTATTGGCCTGTGCGACTCATCATTGGTAAGATCTTTGCCCGGATGAGGAATCATTTTGACCGTGGCAAGCTTCTAGTGGTGTGGATAATACTCTCGTCGTAATAAGAAATTAAAAATAAATAGAAGGATTCTAATTGTTACTAATTTCATCAATACATGGAGCTTTTTTCGGGTTGAGTTCAGTAATTAGTTCCTGTATGTCACGCATCTTAAGCTTTAAGGATCGAGGGGTAGAGCAAATACACTCGGCAAATCAACAACACCAGTACATTTGTTTGTATGTAAATACGTCTTTTAAATGATCAGCAAATATGCTACCTTTTTCAGTATCGCTTCTTGCCCAACCTCCGGTAGATGTAAGCAGAGGAAATTTAAACGCAACGAGGATTTTCAGCCTTCTAGTAAAGCACCACAAAGAGTAATTAGATGCTGGTGTGACATCAAGACCTTCCAGATAATTTTTAAGAGATGCAGTTATTTCAAATGCAAGCAACTCTTGGAGTCGTTTAGTGCACTTTTAAAACTGATTTTAAGTTGGGGTGATCTGTGCTGTTGCCATTCCCATCTAGCTCTTCTTTTTTCATACACGAGGCGTTCAATATCCGTAGAATTAATTCTATTAAACACAGTCTGCGGATAGGAGGTAGTAGCATGTTCAGCAGCCTGTGTAAACATTTCGTTAAGATTAACAATGTTAGCTTCAATATCCTCGGGTGTTCTTAGCGTAATGTTTTCCGTGCAATGACTACTAAGATATTTTTTTGAATCGCAGCTAATTTATACGACTGATCATCTTCACATACGAGTGAGGTAAATCACTTCTCTGTGGGCTACATATTGTAACGGTGATGGGAGAGTCATCGGACGAGAGATCTAGAGAAGCTTCAACGAGAATTAATTCCCTAGAAATATTTTTCATGACGCCAAAATCTATAACATCCAGAATTTTATGTATGGCAGTAGGCCAGTAAGTGGGCTCGCCACTCGAAATGACGTCCAAGCCCATTTTTGAAATTGTGGTGAACAACGCTCGACCTCTGGGTGTGCTAAGACGTGAACCCTAGAACGTATTTTAGCATTATAGACACCAGCTGCTACGAAACAAGGGCCAAGAGATTTGTAGTAATTTTTTTTTCAGTAATTGCGAATCTGGGAGGGGAATAAATTGATGATATCACAAAATTTGTGTAAACATTTTCAATGCAAATATTTGTTGCTTGTAAATGTTCTCCACAAATGTTGTCAATAATATTATGCTTGAGTCTTGACTTTATTAGAATTGCTAATTCACCGCATACTCTTCCTCTTGGGCCCTTTGAATCATATAAGGTGTAGTCAGAAATTTTAAGAAGGGTTCTCGAAGCCAAATGAGTCTCTGAGACCAACATTATATCAATGTTTTTTTCCGTTAGGAAGTGCTCAAGTTCATTTTTATGTTGACAAATGCCGGTTGCATTCCAGAAATATATTTTTAACGTGTCCATGGCTTGTTAACTAATGCTTGCTGCAGCGTATTCTGCATTCTCAGCATTTTTTGCATCATGCTAATCTTATTTGATGTAAAATTATTTATAGGTTTCAGCAGATTATCAATAGTACCTTCAAGGCGATTAAAATTAATATAACATGGGATTTTAAAATTTTTCGTTGCTCGTTTTGGAATACTCTTTAATTTTTAACTCTCATGTATTTGCTGTTGTAGCAGCCAGGTCCGTAGCTCTTACAGTTCTCGAGAAAATAGCCTGTGACCGACAGACGGACAGCGTAGCGAAAAGAATAGGGTTCCTTTTAACCTTTTTTGTAAGGAACCCTAAAAATGCCGTATAATTCAACAGAGAAGTGCCATCATTTTTCATTTCTCTGCCTTTTGAACGTTAAGCAAATGAATTTGTAGCAAGTGGGAAAGAAAATACATAAGTGGTGTGAAAACAGTGGAAAGGTTGATTTGTTGCAATGCCCTTTCCTAGGACTCATCTTATTAAAAAGCTATTCTATATATAAACAAATTTATTAAAAATTACTGAAAAAATTAGATAACACTAACCACTAACCAATGCTGTTTTAATTTAGTGTGATTTTCTTAACAACAAATTACTGACTGCAGGAAGCAATGAATTATATATTATTTTTGAAAGAAATGTACCCAATTTAACACATATAATGAGATGAATGAGAAACGATTCATTAAAAAAAACACCAATTTTGCATTTTATTAGCATTCATGCAGGTCTCAAGTATAGATGTACGCTGGCACAAAGTGCATCGGGTGATAACCGGCTAACAGCCGGTGATTCACAGACGCCGTCATGTGCGATTAAGCCAATAAGTTCAGATTGAATTAAGGCCCAACTATAATATGAATAAACTATCTTAAACAACAGTGCGGTTACATATAAAAAGTATGTGGGAAACTATAATGTACTTAATGTAACTTTACGTCAAGTGTCGTCAAATGTGATTTATTTAAGCAGAGTGTCAAACTGAATACACATCCCGTACGAAAACACCTGTTTGTGCATTTTCCAAACTCAAGCAAACAGCAGCAGAGAATATGCATTGCTTTAAAATATTTTTTTTATTGTTTTTTAATTATAAACGCAGAAAGTACAGCACAATTTTTATTTTATTCATTGCATCATGCGACGATATAGAATTTAACATTGCCAATCTTAAGAAATTAAAACGGCTGTTGAACATGTACAGTACCTTTTATCCACAGACTGGCTGTAACAGAATTTATTCGACGGAAATTTGACGTTTTGTATGTGGAAAAAGGAGAGCTAGAAGAGAATGGCAACAACACAGATCACACCTAAATAAAATCAGACTTAAAGAATGTACTAAACGACTCAAAGAGATGTAATCGTCGGATTAAACTGCATTACTGGAAAAATATCTAGAACGTCTTCATTTAACGTCAGCATCTAATCACAATTTATGAAGCGCTACTAGAAATCTTAAAAGACCCGTTGATCTTAAATTACCACTGCGCACTTTGAGCGGAGGCTGGGCAAGAAGCCATAGTGAGAAAGGTTACTTATTTGCTGAGCATTTAAAATCTTAATTCACTCCCAATTCATGTACGGGTGCTGTCGATTTACCGAGTGTTGTTTCTCTACCCCCTCGACTCTTAAGGTTTAAGATGTGTGAAGAAAGCTCCAGGTATTGATGGAATTAGTAACAAGATGAGATGCGTCATATTGTAATAAGAAACCTGCTATTTATCTTTAATGCCATTTTACGAATGCAGTATTTTCCACATAACTAGAAACTTGTCAAGATCGAAATGAGTCCAACTCCGGGCAAAGGTCTTACCAAGGCTGAGTCATATAGACCAAAATTTGAGCCATTATATTCATACGTGGTATCGTCGCGACGACGATATAAACATTTTAAATGCCGCTGTAGCTTTAATGGCAAATGTGTTTATGATGCAGACACAAGTATGTTTCTTTGTTTGTAGTGAAGAGATAGTGCATTTTATATTTAATGTTTTCTTGGTTTTATTTGGTCACTCACTCACTAACCAGAAAGTCTACATTCTTTTTATTATCCTTGTTTGTCCTGTTTATGCCAAAGTATTTCTGTCTGTGTGAGTTTTTGCCTTTTAATTTAGTGTGATTTTCTTAACAACAAATGACTGACTGCAAGAAGCAATGAATTATATATTGTTTTGAAAGAAATGTACCCAATTTAACACATCTAATGAGATGAATGAGACACGATTCATTAAAAAAAATCACATATTTTGCATTTTATTAGGATTCATGCAGGTCTCTAGTATAGATGTACGCTGGTACAAAGTCCATCGGGTGATAACCAGTAGTGTGTTTATGTCGGTCGGAGGAAACAATGTGCCATAAGGATCAATGTAAAATTGCACATCATGCTAGGTGTGACCGTAGCGATATTTTTCTTCATGCTATTTTATGTGTGTATCAAAGTGCAATGTAAAAGTGCACATCATGCTACGTATGACCGTTGTGTTAATTTCCTTCATCACTATTATTTTTAAGGGAAGATAATTTGAAATGAAAATTGTCTTGAGGGGAATTTTTTCAATATTTCGTATCTTTATTTAATTTTTTCTATATTATTCACTTACTAATAACCAATGTGTTTGTATGCGTTAGGAAATTGTATTATATTACGTTAAAAATTTTTTTGAGGGGAATTTTTAGGGTAGGAAGAGTGCTCGAATTAATTTCTTTCGCAAACGAATTTAATTCGAAAGAATTTTATTTTCCATATTGTAAAGAATTATTCTTTTTAATTCGCAAATTTTACTTATAAAATTTGCGAACGAAAAAAAACCCCAAGAACGCAAAATAAAATTCCTCTCGCAAATTTAAAAATAAAATTCGCAAACGAAGAGAAAATAGAATTCGCGATTAAATTAAAAATACAAATAATCCAAAGCAATGACTTTAAATTTTTTAAAGGAGATTTTATTATTAACGACTATAGCTATAGAGCTGAAATTTGGTGTGTAGATTCCTCTTCCAATGTGTAAGTCCACTAAGAAGGGATTTTTGGAAATTCAAACGCGAAAAGGGGTAAAAAAGGGTAAAATTGGTATCCTTATATCTCGGAAACTACATTAGACAGACTAAAAATTCTAAAAGCATACGAATGCCGGTAAAGAATAAGCCGAAACGTATTTGGTTATTTTCCAATATGTGTACTTTTAGGGGTAAAAAGGGGGTAAAAACTGAATGTTGGTACCTTTTTTGCACTCGACATATCTTCATAATTATTTAACGTAGCAGAAAGCTTTTCGGTGCGTTCCTTTCTTCTGGACAAAATCTTTCTGACACTTTCTGAAAATTTGCACTTAAGATGATAATGATTAATGTACACATTTATGTACATACATGTAAAAATAATTTACTATTTACTTATTACCGGTCAGTAGAAGCTGGGATAATAAAATGTCTGTTATTTTCAACTGCCCAAAAAGTGCCAAGGGGGTGAAAACGGGTAAAATTGGTATCCTTATATCTCGGAAACTACATTAGATAGACTAAAAATTCAAACAGCATACGAATGCTGCTAAAAAAATAAGCCTTTTTAGAAAAAGGTACTTTTTGGAAAAAGTACTTTTTAGAAAAAGGTGCTTTCTGGGAAAAATAATTTTTAGAATAAGGTACTTTTTACCAAAAGTACTTTTTGCGAAAAGCACTTTTTAGAAAAACAGGCGCTTTGTGGGAAAAATACTTTTTATAAAAAGGTACTTTTAGGAAAAACCCTTTGTAGAAAAAGTACTTTTTAGAAAGAGGCGCTTTCTGGGAAAAATACTTTTTAGAAAAAGGTACTTTTCGGAAAAGATACTTTTTGGGAAAAGTACTTTTTTGAAAAAGGCGCTTTGTGGGAAAATTACTTTTTATATAAAGGTACTTTATAGAAAAAGGTAATTTTTGCGAAAAATCCTTTTTAGAAAAATGTACTTTTTAGAAAAAGGCACTTTTTAGAAAAAGGCACTTATTAAAAAAGGCACTTTTTTAAAAAAAGGCACTTTTTAGAAAAAGGCGCTTTGTGGGAAAAATACTTTTGAGAAAAAGCGACTTTTTGGGAAAAGTAAGTTTTAGAAGAAGGTACTTTTTAGAAAAAGGTACTTTTTGAAAAAGTACTTTTTAGAAAAAGGCGCTTTGTGGGAAAAATACTTTTAGAAAGAGGTACTTTTTAGAAAAGGGTACGTTTTAGAAAAGGGTACGTTTTAGAAGCAGGTACTTTTTAGAAAAAGGTACGTTTTGGAAAAAGTCCTTTTAAGAAAAAACCTCTTTGTGGGAAAAATACTTTTTAGTAAAAGGTTCTTATTGGGAAAAAGTACTGTTACATCGTATTACGTGCCCTGACATACAATGTACATTAAAATTCATCAATAAAACTAAGTACACTAATATACAACCGTGTTTAAATAAATTTCACGACGTGGCAAAAACTAAATTTTCTTTTTGGATGGAGAATAAAACCCGAAGTACTTCGTAACTTACCCACAGCCAGCTTAATTGATTATACTTAATTTAAATTCCTGTTCAACTGCTAGTTAAATTTAGAAGAAAACATAAATGTATGTATGTATAAATACGTTGTAATTAGTAAATATAATGTGAAACAATGTATAGTTAAGACAATAATAGAAAATTTATATGAATTATTAAGTTTCAGATTTTAGCTGCGAATAAAACTGAATTGTTAAACCAGCTCAAAATACGTTTTATTTTACCTTTTTAAGTACCTTTTTCTAAAAAGTACTTTTCCCAAAAAGTACCTTTTTCTAAAAAGAATTTTTCCCACAAAGAGCCTTTTTCTTAAAAGTACCTTTTTCTAAAAAGTACTTTTTTCTTAAAAGTATCTTTTTCTAAAAAGTACCTTTTTCTAAAAAGTATTTTTCGCACAAAGCCCCTTTTTCTAAAAAGTACCTTTTTTTAAAAAGTACCTTCTTCCAAAACGTACTTTTCCTAAAAAGTACCTTTTTCTAAAAGGTATTTTTCCCACTAAGCGCCTTTTTCTAAAAAGGACTTTTTACAAAACGTACCTTTTTTAAAAAGTACTTTTTTCTAAAAAGTACCTTTTTCTAAATAGTACTTTTTTCAAAACGCACCTTTTTCTAAAAAGGGGGTTTCCCACAAGTGCCTTTTTCTAAAAAGTAATTTTTCAAAAAAATAACTTTCTAAAAAGTACCTTTTTCTAAAAAGTACTTTTCCCAAAAAGTACCTTTTCCTAAAAAGTGCTTTTCCCAAGAAGTACCTTTTTCTAAAAAGTACCTTTTTCTAAAAAGTTCCTTTTTCTAAAAAGTACCTTTTTCTTAAAAGTACCTTTTTCCGAAAAGTACCCTTTTTCGAAAAGTACCTTTTTCTAAAAAGTACTTTTCCCAAAAAAGTACCTTTTTCTTAAAAGTATTTTTCCCACAAAGCGCCTTTTTCTAAAAAGTACTTTTTCTAAAAAGTGCTTTTCGCAAAAATTACCTTTTTCTAAAAAGTATTTTTCCCACAAAGCGCCTTTTTGTAAAAAGTGCTTTTCCCAAAAAGTACTTTTTCTAAGAAGTACCTTTTTCTAAAAAGTACCATTTCTTAAAAAGTATTTTTCCCACAAAGCAGCTTTTTCTAAAAAGTACTTTTTCCAAAAAGTAGCTTTTTCTAAAAAGGCTTATTTTTTTTAGCAGCATTCGAATGCTTTTAGAAATTTTAGTCTATCTAATGTACATAGTTTCCGAAATATAAAGATACCAATTTTACCCGTTTTTACCTCCATGGCACTTTTTGGGCAGTTCAAAATAACATAAATAAATTTTATTGTCCCAGCTTCTACTGACCGGTAAGAAAACATAGTAAATTATTTTTACATGTAAACGGGTAAAATTTTACCGCTTTTGAGTGCAAGTTTTCAGAAAGTGTCAAACCCATTCAAGATTCTGTCCAGAAGAAAGGAACGCACCAAAAAGCTTTCTGCTACGTCAAATAATTTTGAAGATATGTCGAGTGCAAAAAAGGTACCAACATTCAGTTTTTACCCCCTTTTTACCCCTAAAAGTACACCAGCATTCGTATGCTTTTAGAATTTTTAGTCTATCTAATGTAGTTTCCGCGATATAGATACCAATTTTACCCTTTTTTACCCCTTTTCGCGTTTGAATTTCCAAAAATTCCTTCTTATTGGATTTACACATCGGAAGAGGAATCTGCACACCCAATTTCAGCTCTATAGCTATAGTGGTTTGGGCTAGTCGATGATAAGTCAAAAAGAACTCAATTTGCTGCCTAACAAATTTTATAAGAATTATTTTTTTGCATTCGTTCCTTAGAATTATAAAATATAGTTCGGAAAATAATTCTATTTTAAATTCTTGTTTTTTTCGTTCGCCTCGCAAACGAATTAAATTAACTTTTGTTGATTTAATTCGTTTGCGAGGAGAACGAAAAAAACCAGAATTTAAAATAGAATTCTTTTCCGAATTTTATTTTTAAAATTCCGAAAACAAATTTTAAAACGAACAAAAAAATAAAATAGCATTTGCGAGCAGAATTTTTTCCTACCCTGAATTTTTTTTAAATATTTCGTATCTTTATTTAATTTTTTCTATATTATTCACTTACTAGTAATACATTTCTATTGGTTATTTTGTTTGTGTTAGGATATTTCATCATGTTATGCATGTTTGTGCGGGTTGTGTTTGCATTAAATAATTTTGTTGTCTCTTTTTATTACAAATTAAAGTCCTGCGCAATACTATTTATAAGACCTTACAAGACATGCGACATTTTTTAAACGCTTTACTACAGCGAAATATTCTAAAACAAACGCTAAAAAACACTGTTGGCAAGACAAATAACTCAAAAAAAAAATCTTGCTAACAGTGTTGTTTAGCATTTGTTTTAGAATATTTCGCTGTAGTAAAGCATTTGAAAAATGTCGCATGTCTTGAAAGGTCTTATAAATGGTCTTATGCAGATCAATATTACAAATGTGTATGTTTGTATGCATTCATCAATTCTATTGTTATTAATAGAACTGTATATAAATTATCTAGCAGCATGCTTGAAACAGTTCTGTCTATTTTTATAACTTAATATTTATGTGCATAGGGATGTATGTACATAAAAACTTGCTCCTTACATCATTTAAATCATAGAGTACTAACTAGAGGCGACACCGGCGAATTGAAGAGAATTCGCTTTACTAAGTTCTTGCGGTAGAGACAGCAAATATGAAAAATTTCTATGCCTTTCTCTATCGCACCATCTTAGTAAAATGTCATTTAGTTATTTACAAAATATAAATTTTCTTGGCAGGAATTGGCGCAAATTGGATAAAAAATGATTTTGCGCCAAAATCTTTGCCAAAGTTGGTAATATGTGGACAAAAATTGGTAGATTATCTTGTCCACATATTACCAACAGTGAGAAAAGTGAACAAAACAAAAGTGATGGTGAAAAAAACACGGATTACTGGGAGCATCACACAGCAAAAGTAAAAATGTAAGTATATATTTATTGTTTCTTTTACTTATTTATAATAGATTCTAACAATATATACTTAATTTCCAGTAGCCACAGATGCACTATGGGTTGACCCACAGGATAGAAGCTGAATTTGTTCCCGACAGAGCCAACTAAGTAAGTAATTTATATAAACACGTCTGTGAAAAATGAATTTTTCAAAGTGAAATTTGAGTGTGGGGCTGTGTACATTGGAAGGGACAATGGTGTTCTTGTCCCTTTCAATGAATAAGTGCTTTGCTTAACATGTAGTGAAGAGAAAATGTGTTCCGATCAATAAGATCCAAAATACGCTCGCTTTGTATTACTTTTAGAAGGAGCTAAGTAATATAAACTACACGACAAATGTGTACATGTAAAGTGAATTGAAAGTGTGAAACTTTGTACATTGGAAAAGACGATGTTTGTCTTGTCCAATGCAGAAAAACTTTCGTTAATAGGTATGCCGACATGAAATGAAGTGTTTGGATCGATTGTAATCTAATTTTGTTCGCTTGTTGCAAGTGCCTTACGCCAACAAGTTTATATGGCTAATGTGGACAGATAAAGTGAAGTGTATGTGTGGAATCTTGTACATTGGAAGGGACAATGATGTTCCTGTCCAATGCACAATAGCAAGGGTTAGCAAGACGTATAAAAATGTAGTCTCCAGATCTTTTGGATTCCAAGTGTTACAAGTTCTTTTTGTTTTTCACAAGTTCTTAACAAAAATAAGTAATTTTTGTCTACGTAAAGTGCGTTGTTTGTGTGGAATTTTGCACATTGGAAGGAGCAATGATGTTCTTTTCCAATGTACAAATACTTTGGTAAACAAACTGTTTAAGTAAGAAGTGCTTGGAACAATTGGATTCAAAATTTGTTCACAAATAACTAGTTTTTGTGACTAATGTGTACATATAAGTGAAGTGTTTGTGTGGAATCTTGTACATTGGAAAGGACAATCATGCTATTGCCCAATGCACAATGACACATTCGCAAAAAAGTGAAGTGTTCCGATCAATTGGAATTCAAATATGTTCGCTTTATGTTCTTTTTTTTAAGTACTTGACAGAAATAAGACTAATGTGTGCCTATAAAGTGAATTGACAACATTGTACATTGGAAAGGACGATGATAGTCTGGTCCAATGTACAATAGCACCAGTTTGTAAGTCGCTAGAAAAATAAGTTTTCCAATCAATTGGAACGCAATAGTGTTAATTTAGTATCCTTCTTTACAAATACTTGAGACAAAAAAGAAAGTATTTTTCATTAAATTAAAAGAACTTTTACGGGCTACAGAATACTTTATAAAAGACATTCAACTTTTGTTTTATAGATATATAACCTTAGCTCTATACATAAAAAGCCCTTTAACTTTTTCCAAAAAATAAAATTTTTTTTAAAACTAAAAACACAATTTTAATAATGCTATTTTTTAATTTTTATTTTATTTACATATGTGAACGGCAAGAAAACCTGGAAGAAACTAAACGAAATATCGCTGCTACAAAAACCATTCGACCCCTAAGGACTAAACTGGAATGTTTCCATGGAAAACAACTTCAGACTTTGGTGGCACAAGTAAAATTATTTTTATTTCAAGATATTTAAAAAAATTTAGTTAATTACATTAGTTAATATTCTAATTTTGTTTTTGTTTACAATGTGTGTAGTGCAGTTCTTTTTGTAACAATTTCATATATATGAAAAAATTTTAAAATAAAAATAAGAAAACAATTCCAAAATTGAACATAGTATAACTTATTTTTTCAAGATTTTGTTACTACAAATTGAGGTGAGTATACGCTCAAGAAACGAATACCTTTTTTGATTTGAATCGCCATTAAAATAACTTATTTCTGTACTGAATATTATTTCAAGTCAATACAAAAGTTAAAAAAATCGTTAATTTTTATAAAAAAGTTATTACTTTGAGTCTAAGATATGTTTAATAACACAATTCCACGATTGTTCCACTCTTAAGAAATTAGTAAGCAATTCGGATAGGTATAAGGTACTAAGATTCAGAAAAAATATAAAAAATTTTCAATATAAAATTAATTTAAACTTTTTGACATTATTTATGATTATAACTATTTTATAAATATCCGCTTTCTTTCTAAAAACTAACTCGATTAAGCTTATTATTAGCATTATTAAAAATTGAAATAGATCCACTGTGTAACTGATAAAATGAACTAATCCAATTCACTTTTGCGATGTAACTTTCCTTAATGATGTGTGCATCTGTAAGAAAAAAGTTAATTAATAAATGTACATTCATGTATATTAAATTAAAAAATACCTTGACCTCGAAAAAGTTTCTCAAATTTATAGCGTGTACTTCTGATTTCAATTGACCCTTATTATTTTGTAATCATGTTATTAAATTTCTAATTTCTTTATATGTCTGATTATTTGGTATACATGTTCGACCAGTATTTGTTTCTGATCTTGTTGAATTTACCAACAAAGAGGCCAAACGATTATCTGGAATAAACGATGACAATTAATATTTCAAATACTGAATTATTTATTTATTTATTTATTCAATGGATGTAATAATTATTGTTCAAATAAAACTTACCGTTTTGATGCATAGCACCAGATTTTTCAGGTGGCTTTGCCAAAGCAATATAAGGTGATTTAATAGTTTGCTGGCCAGTTATATCATATCTGCACATGTGCAGGTCAGCGTGGTGTTATACGTATTTGTGTATACACTTGCGGATCCAAAAAAAAAAAATTGGCCGGTCCCCATGTAAAGCACAAAGAAACTCCCAACAGCATTATGTTCGATTACTTGGCCAAGTTGTTGCATGGACCGTATACCGCACTTCTGATGCACATATTGTGAGTCCAGACGGGCTTTATTTTCGTGTAGCTCATGCTGATTGTGTTTTGTCAATAGTTTCTTGGCCAGCTATTACTTCAAGCAAAATACCATTGATCTTACTAGCCAAAAATGGATGCAAATGTCTGTCTGGGTATAAACGTTCGACCAGTATAGTAACAAAGAGGACTAACGATTTTCTGGAATAAACGGTGAGAACAATTAATGTTTAAAATACTGAAATATTATTCAAATAAAACTTACCGTTTTGATGTATTTGCGACACAAGCTGACTTGCTGGAACCTTTCGAACTGTTTGCGTACACCTTTTTTGGTAGCACGCTGTTGAGCAGCGTTAGAGGTGGCCCGGGCAAAGTAATATAAGGTGCTGGAATAGTTTGCAGCCCAGGGCAGAGTATTTCACATTTATGTAGGCACTTACAGATCAGAAAAATGTGGCCGGGTACATTAGGCGTGGAAGCACGCGTGCATTTTTATTTGGTAGCACGCTCTTGAGTAGCACCAGCTGTTAAAGGTGGTCCGGCCAAAGTAATATAAGGCACTGGAATATTTTGCTGTCAGTTATATCACAAGCGTCCATGCACAGCATATTGAAAGTGCTATAAGCATTTGCGTAGGCACTTGCGGATCTAAAAAAAGTTGGCCGGGACCATGTTAGACACACAGAAGCGTTTAGCTGCATTATATTAGAATACTTGGACAAATTGTTGCATGGGTCACTTAACGCCCATGTGATGCACATATTGTGAGTCCAGATGAGCTTTCCAAACTTATTTTCGTTGAGCAAATGCCGATTTCCTTATGGGGAAGGAACTTGCAAACGTATCCTTTCTCCATATATGTATAAACAACATGCACAACTTTAGCAATTTTTTTATTTGCTACATCTTCCGAAGTGTACAAAGCCGTTTGCTTTAGATGAGTCTCCATCATCGGTAGTAACTTTGTGGCTACATACCCATATTTCCAAATTTCGGGAAAGTATCACAATGCCCTTATCCACTTTTTTTGTAAAAACTTTGTAATTACGAAAATTGTTTACATTATTTGGGCAACAATTTACAGTCAGTAGTTGAGGAAGCCCACTGGCCATCAATTACACAACTTATTATATCAAAAACACATCTATTTTCAACAAAAATTTAATTTTTACTTAAAATTTTTCACTTTTGAACAATTTTATTTTCTACTTTTTTAAGAACATATGTTTGCAAATGCAACATATAGCTTTTGCTTTTTATGCATGTAGAAAACAATTTTTTCTCTCACTTGCAACAACTTAGTAAAAATTAAGAATTCTCACCAATCAGCTGTTATCGCGATTTTTCATCACTCACTGGTGGGTCTTCTGGTTCATATTCTGTGATTTAAATCACGACCACAATTTAGAGTATAAATAGATCGGTAGAAATTAATAAAATTCATTCTTGTTTTGAAAATTTCCTCATAACATATCATTAAAAAATTGTTAAATAAAACCGGAAAATGGACATTATTACCCTCATACCTAAATAAGGCCGGCAAGCGTCGCGTTAGCAGCAGGGTACGCATTTTCAATACATTTAAATGTGAAAATATTACTTCATTGTACTGAAAATACGTACCCTGCTGCTAACGCGACGCTTGCCGCTCTTATTTAGGTATGAGGGTTACTTGCGATATGTGTGGAAAATCAGTTAGTCGCAATTTTTGCTTAAAACGTCATGTGAGAATGCAACATCAAGGTTCATCAATGACGTGTAACGTATGTAATATACGTTTCTCGGATCGTAAAGAATTTCTCAAACACACGCATTTAATTGATCATCCGAAAAAAGCGGAAGAAACTAGTGTTTATTGTAAAGATTGTGGAGATCATATTCCTAAAACGACTTATCATTATCATATAAGAACAAATTGACATAAAATTAATTGTGCTAAGATGTTAGACAATGGTTTAAGGTGTATGAACTCAGTATACCGGGGCCGCATTGCAACATATATGATCGAGAATAGCAATAAAGACAACTTAATACCTGAAACTTTTTTGGGTGAAATTAAGGCCCAAGTGGTTGAATTGTTGAGGAATATGCTTCAAAAACATTTCTCCATAAAATTTAATTGTAAACTATTTTGTGAATACGTGTTGATAAAAGAAGAACAAGACGCATGTAATATCAACGTAAAGTCACACCAAACTAAAATGACTATACTTAGCAGTGTCTCAACAACAGATGATATTCCCCACAGTTAGTGATCAGTGCAATATTATTTTGAAAAAGATGAGCGAATTTCAAGAGCGTGATAGCGGATGGGCTTTAATAGAAATATCACACCTCCAAATTAATATTAATGAATACAAATCCATTAAAGGTTCACAATACATTCCTCTACCACCTGCAATACAGAGAAAGTTTGCGTGAATTAACGTGCAAAATAAGGATGAGTATTTTAGTTAATTTAGTTATTGTTTTTCGAACTGTATTTTTGTTTCTATATTCTTATGAATTGAATACGCTAATGTTCGTAACGCTTTTTAAGCCAAATTACATGTGATAATTATTAATGAACAAATAACATCAATAATAATAATAATTAAATTAACTAAAATTAATAGTCATTGGCTTGTGGCAAAAATTAAATAATAATATACTTAATAGTAACAAACTAAAAAAGTTTGTCTTTGTCTAGAACAAAAATAAGCAAACTAACAAACATGTGCATACTTAGTAAAGAACAAACGACAATAGTAAAACTGTTGTAAATATAGAGATGGTAACTTTGAGCCTTCATTACAAAACACATGAGCAGATTGAAATGCAATGAATCAAACCAATTCACATATTCCATTTGCAATAAAGTTTCGTATATAAGGCAGACATCTACATCAACTGACACCACACACAGTGGACCAAAACACAGAAGAACGCTGATGAGGAAGGTTTAGTGGCCTTCGAAAACGGCTGGCTGTTCCGTTCAACTATGTGTTGTTGTCAGAATATTTACAACTAACTTTTATGTTATTTGTTCATTAATACGAACATTAGCCTATTCAATTCATAAGAATATAGAAAGGATGAGTATTGTTTCAAGTGGGCCATAATATCGGCTCTATATCCAATCGCTCATGGACAGCATCCAACGAAATGTTCATCATATAATATTAATAACATACAAGATGAAACTATAGTGCTGGAAAATAACATCGTTTTAAATTTCAAAGAACTTAATTTTGCCTTGTCCGTAAATAAAATAAAGGTGTTTGAGTTGAATAATCTGAATATCAGCATAAATGTGTTTGGTTTGGAAGGGGAAAGCATAGTGGGTCCATTTTATTTTACTACAGAAGAAAAAGCCAAGCACATCAATTTACTGTTCTTGGAAGATGGTGAACGATCACTATGTTTGGATCAAAAATATTTCAAAGTATGTCACTAATATTTATATTGATATATACTAAATATATTAATAAAAAAATATTCTACTTTTATTTAAATACAGATTGATTAGAAGTCAACTAAGAAAACACGAGAAATATGTATATCTATGTAACACTTGCCTTATTTATTTCCATATTGAGACATCATTAAAAATTCATAAGGAGCAATGCAACAAAATTGTAACTAAGATGCCAACTGCAGAAAATAATTTAGTGAGTTTTAAGAATTTAAAAAAGTAAATGGATGTGCCTTTTGTGGTGTACGCTGATTTTGATTGTATTCTGGAATCAGTTAATGCTCAAAACTCAGCTAATATGAAATCTACACAAAGGCATGTCCCATTTGCTTATAGTTATTATATAAAATGGTTCTTTAATTCTTCTTTAGATATATTTAGAATATATAGTGGTGATAACTCACCAAAACATTTTTTTACTAATTTAGTTGAGGATAGTCTAGATATATATAACAATTATTTAAGTGTAATTAAACCACTGAATTCCTTAACACCGCTTCAACAGATTAGACAAAATGAGGATACAATTTGTCACATTTGTAAAAAAATGTATCTGTTGAAGATCGCGTGGCCAACCATTGTCACTTAACAGGTGAATATAGGGGGCCAGCACATAACAAGTGCAATTTAGAGTATCAAATCGCAAACTTCATCCCTATATTTTTCCATAATCTTCCGGCATATGATTGTCATTTGTTTGTGCGAGAACTTTCATCTATCGAAGGTGATATAAATATAATTCCTTTAAATAAGGAATTATATGTATCAATATCAAAAAGAATTTTTATTAATGAAAAAGACACGATGGAACTGCGTTTTCTAGATTCTTGTCGGTTTATGTCCGATGATGATTTGTTAACTGTTAAATCAACCTATCACATTGACAATGAATTCAATTTAATGAAGCGTAAAGGTGTCTTTCCGTATGACTATCTAGATTCCATAAATCAACTCCAAGAAACACAGCTACCACCCCGTTCATGCTTCTTTAATAAACTCTTTAACGAGTCGTGTAGTGTTAATGATTACGAACATGCTGAAAAGGTTTGGAATACATTCAGTTGTAACACTATGTTGGACTATCTGTTATTATATTTAAAAGTAGATGTTTTATTGCTTTGTGATATATAGTTCAATGAAGTAAGCGACATTCGATAGCAAATAATAAATATATCAGTGATTATGATCCTACAAAAGAATCAAATTACCTTATGTATTAAGATGTAAATAACTTATATGGTCCTGCAATGTCTCAATACCTACCCTTAAAAATTTCAAGTGGGTTGAAAACCGTAAAAATTTTGATGTAAATAATGTAAAAGAAGATTCTACAGTTGGTTACATATTGGAGGTAGATATATAATATCCAACCACATTACACGACTATCATAGTGACTTGCCATTTTGTGCAGAAAACAAGAAATTTTAAATCTTGAAACAACGAAAGTTAATAACAAATTTAAACGATAAAACAAATTATATAATACATTATCGCAATCTTCAACAATGTATAAAACATGGTCTGATTTTAAAGAAACTTCATAGAATTCTTGAATTTAATCAGTCGAATTTGTTGAAAAAATATATCGATATAAATAATCATCATAGAACATTAGCTAAAAATTCATTTGAGCAAAACTTTTTTAAACTGTTAAACAACACTGTATATGGCAAAACTATGGAAAATGTCAATAAAAGAAAGGATATAAAAATAATATGTGAATGGGAGAATAAAGGTAAGCGATTGGGCGCAAGAGCTCTTATTGCTAGACCTAATTTTCATAGTTCCCTCAAAATTCATGACGAAATGGTTGCCATTGAAATGAGTGTAGTACGAACTGAATATAATAAATCCATTTACATTGTGTTTGCTGTTTTAGAATTATCAAAATGGAAAATGTATAATTTTCATTACGATTATATGAAACCTAAATATTGTGAAAATATTAATCTTAATTATATGGATACTTATTCCTTTATATATGATATCAAAACAAATGACCTATATGATGATATTAGAAATGATATTAAAATGCATTTTGATACATCTGCATATCCGGAAGATAATGAATACCTCTGATGAATAAAAAAGTATTAGGGATGATGAAGGACGAATGCAATGGTAAGTTAATTAAAGAGTTCATTGGTTTACGAGCTAAAATGTATTCTGTAAAAAGAGATAAGCTAGATAAGGAAATAAAAAAAAAATAAAAGGTGTGAAACAATGTGTTCCAAATAAGTTAAGTATTAATGATTTTAGAAATTGTTTATTAAATAAACAGTTATTTTATGATTCTATGTATGTATTTAGGTCTAAGGTGCATAATATACATATATACACAATACATTATTAAGTTGACATTAAGCTAATTACATGATAAGAGATAAGATAAGATAAGAGTCTTAGCTTCAGAAACTTATATATGTATATATATTCGAAGTCTTCATAGCAACCAAAATACTGTTACCTTAAGAAACTGATCGATCCGATAAAAGGAATTAATCTTTTTACATTTTCGGAAAATGAAAAAGTTTTTAGTCCCGCTGAGGCAAATTCTAATTCCGTAATAATATTTGATGACGTTATTTGTGGTAAACAAGAAAAATAATATGCTAAACAACTCAAACATTTTAGAGGTGTTTTTATGCGTGATCGTTTACCTAAAAAGGCATTAATTCAAGAATGTGGTATTGTTAATTTAGATAGTTCTACTGGTCCTGGAACGCATTGGGTAGCCTATTATAAAAATCGTAATTATAAAGAATACTTTGATAGTATTTTAAACCTACAACTGATGGGAAGTAGTTAGCAGTAGTTTCCACAATGCAAGCAAGCGACTTGTCTAGAAAAAATATATGAAAAGCACTCAAACTTTTGAGTCATTCCTATACAAATTTTCTAGACAAGTCGCTTGCTTGCATTGTGGAAACTACACATTAATTACTTAAAAACACAAATTGAATATAATTATAAACAAAAACAAAGATTCAATACATTTAATTCTGGACATTTATATTTAAAATTTTTATTCAATAAATATAATTCAGGGACCGTAACGGTTATAATTTTTATTTTAAAAATCACTTTTTAATCATTATTTCTTGATTTTCATTTAGATGTCATTTCGAGTGGGGAGCCTACTTATTGGCCTACTGACGTAAGAAAAATTCCAGATGTTATAGATTTTGGCGTCACGAAAAATATCCATAGGGACTTAATTCACGTAGAGGGCTCTCTAGATCTGTCCTCCGATCACTCTCCCACAATAGTTACAATTTTCAACCCACTAAGGAGTGATTTAACTAACTCATATGCGAAAACGATTAATAGGGTCAACTGGCTAGGATTCAAAAAATATATTAGTAGTCACTGCGTAGAAAACATTCAGCTTAGATCACCTGATGATATTGAATTTAATATTGCCAATCTTAACGAATATATTAAACAGGCTGCTGAACATGCCACTACTTCCTATCCGCAGACTGGCTTTAATTGAATTTATTCTACGGAAATTGAACGTCTTGTATGTGAAAAAAGGAGAGCTAGAAGAGAATGGCAACAACACCCCTAAATAAAATCAGACTTAAAGAATGTACTAAACGACTCAAAGAGCTGCTATCGTCGGAAAAGACTGCATTACTGGAAAAGTATTTAGAAGGTCTTGATGTAACGTCAACATCTAATTACTCTTTATGGCGCGCTACTAGAAATCTTAAAAGACCCGTTGATCTTAAATCACCACTGCGTACTTCGATCGGAGGCTGGGCAAGAAGCGATAGTGAGAAAGGTAACTTATATTCGGAGCATTTAAAATCTGTATTCACTCCCAATTCATGTACGGGTGCTGCCGGATTACCGAGTGTAGTATCTCTACCCCCTCGTCCCTTAAGCATAGTACTCTGTTCAAATTTGCGAAAAATGTTTATCAACATTGATTATTTCATACGAAAAATTTGACATGTAAACAATATTAACTAGGCCTGAAACTATGCTACAATTTCTTATGTTTGTAGAAACACCCCGTGCGTTTGTTGTAAATTCCACACGAAACAAGTGGCACTCTACTTATTTCGCATGAAAAATTAAAATGTTGAAGATACATTTCAAATGTTTTACACAAGATAAACAGAGTACTATTTCTGCAACATTTTTTCATGCGACCCGAAGAAAGCTCCAGGTATTGATGGCATTAGTAACAAGATTCTGATGAACTTGCCTCATATTGCAATAAGAATCTTGCTATTTATTTTTCATGCTATTTTACGAATGCAGTATTTTCCACATAACTGGAAACTTGCCAAGATTAAAATGATTCCAAAGCCAGGCAAAGATCTTACCAAGGCTGAGTCATATAGGCCTATAAGCTTACTATCAACAATTTCAAAGCTTTTCGAAAAGCTGCTCATGATTAAATTGTCCACAATTTTAGCTGATACTGGGTGCATCCCGGACCATCAATTTGGCTTTAGAAGTCAGCATAGCACTATTGAGCAAACGCATAGATTGGTTCAAGTTGTAAGGAGGACATTTGAAGAAAAAAAGTATTGTTCTGCCCTTTTTATTGATGTTTCTCAGGCATTTGATAAAGTATGGCACGAAGGCCTAGTTTTAAAATTAAATACATACCTACCAATAAACATACAAAAGCTTTTGGAAAGTTATATTGTTGATAGGAAATTTACCGTTGTGGAAGGAGACTTCATGAGTGTACCCTAGTCTATATCTTCTGGTGTGCCACAGGGTAGTATTCTGGGGCCAGTCTTGTATCTAATATATACTTGTGATATGCCTGTGAGCAGTAACATACACACTTCTACATTTGCCGATGATACAGCCTGTTTGAGTATTCACAAAAACCCTGATGAGGCATCCCGCAATCTCCAAGCACACATTACCCAGCTTGAAATATGGTTGAATTTATGGAGAATAAAAGTAAATGAACAAAAGTGTGTTCATATAACGTTTACCCTAAGAAAAGATACCTGTTCCCCCATTCGAATCAACAATCAAAATATTCCTCAACATTCTCAAGTGAAATACCTTGGAATACACCTTGATCGAAGGCTTACATGGAAATATCATATTGACTCTAAGTTAACCCAAATGAAACTTAAATTAACTCAAATATATTGGTTAATTGGCAGAAATTCAACACTCAGCCTAGACTGCAAACTTTTGATGTACAAGTCGCTTTTGAAGCCAATATGGTGCTATGGAATTCAGCTATGGGGCACTGCTTCAGCTTCAAATATTGAGAAAATCCAACGAAGGCAAAACAAAATTTTACGTTTGATAACATCTGCTCCATGGTACATTAAAAATTCAAATATTCATCGTGATTTAAATATGCCACTAGTGAGTGAAGAAATTGAAAACTACACAGGCAAATATTTAACAAAACTCGAGTCACATCCTAATCCGCTTGCCCATAATATTTTGAGCTTTACTGGACACATCCGCTTAAAAAAGAGGGACACAAGGGCTCTTATACTCAACACTCCAGATGGAACTGCTTAATACTTCTTTTTTTTCCTTTTTGATTATCACTACTTATGTATTATTTATAACTATCACTAAGTTTATGTCCGATACTGGTCGGGCCTAATAATTATATTTAGATTTAAGATTTGACTACTTATTGTTAGTTCATTTTTGAAGATACAATAAATAAATATCTATAAAAAAAAATTAAAAAAAAAAAAATGTATCCCTCAAAAAATAACTCTTATTTTGTGTAACCGATTTAAAATTTAACTTATCGCCAGAGTCTTTAAAAAAACTCTTATATTTTAAATTAAATTTACTTTTTTATTATTTATTAATTTTAAAAATTAAAATTTTTTTGAGTAAAAAAATAAAAATCAAAAAGTAACTGTTATTTTGTGAGGAATAAATAAAAGTCACAAAATAACTCTTATTTTGTGAGGGATAAATAAAAATCAAGAAATAACTGTTATTTTCTGAGGAATAAATAAAAGTCACAAAATAAGAGTTATTTTGTGAGGAATAAATAAAAATCAAAAAAATAAAAATCATTGCATCTACAGGTAGTCCATGTAACATGGAGTATCTTGGTATATTCCTTGTGCACGTAGCACTTCTCTATTATTGTGATTTTTTCACTTTAAATTTGGAAAATAATCGTTATTTGCGATCCCTGATATAATTTGAAATAAAAAACAACTTTTTATACATTTCTTTTTTCATAATCTCTTTATTTTACAATTGATTCCTCTTATTTTAACAATTTTAGGTTAATTACATATCTATATAAACATTAAGAAAAATATCATCATCATATTCCATAAATTCTTCATACATATTTAAATTTGTTGTTTCTAGTGCTAATTCTCTTGATGATGATGATGACGGTAAACAAACATTTAGGAGAATATCATCATCTTCTTCCATAAATTCTTCATACATATTTAAATTGGTTGTTTCTAGTCCTATTTCTGGTGTTGATACTGATGAATGGTAATTTAATCTTAAATGCCCCCACGCATAAGTATCAACACCATTTGCACGTACAAATCTCTTTGCATCTAAATAACTTAATGTCAACTTACTAATGTATTGCGTATAAATATTATGCACCTTAGACCTAAATTACATAGAATCATAAAATAACTGTTTATTTAATAAACAATTTCTAAAATCATTAATACTTAACTTATTTGGAACACATTGTTTCACACCTTTTATTTTTTTTTTATTTCCTTATCTAGCTTATCTCTTTTTACAGAATACATTTTAGCTCGTAAACCAATGAACTCTTTAATTAACTTACCATTGCATTCGTCCTTCATCATCCCTAATACTTTTTTATTCATCAGAGGTATTCATTATCTTCCGGATATGCAGATGTATCAAAATGCATTTTAATATCATTTCTAATATCATCATATAGGTCATTTGTTTTGATATCATATATAAAGGAATAACTATCCATATAATTAAGATTAATATTTTCACAATATTTAGGTTTCATATAATCGTAATGAAAATTATACATTTTCCATTTTGATAATTCTAAAACAGCAAACACAATGTAAATGGATTTATTATATTCCGTTCGTACTACACTCATTTCAATGGCAACCATTTCGTCATGAATTTTGAGGGAACTATGAAAATTAGGTCTAGCAATAAGAGCTCTTGCGCCCAATCGCTTACCTTTATTCTCCCATTCACATATTATTTTTATATCCTTTCTTTTATTGAAATTTTCCATAGTTTTGCCATATACAGTGTTGTTTAACAGTTTAAAAAAGTTTTGCTCAAATGAATTTTTAGCTAATGTTCTATGATGATTATTTATATCGATATATTTTTTCAACAAATTCGACTGATTAAATTCAAGAATTCTATGAAGTTTCTTTAAAATCAGACCATGTTTTATACATTGTTGAAGATTGCGATAATGTATTATATAATTTGTTTTATCGTTTAAATTTGTTATTAACTTTCGTTGTTTCAAGATTTAAAATTTCTTGTTTTCTGCACAAAATGGCAAGTCACTATGATAGTCGTGTAATGTGGTTGGATATTATATATCTACCTCCAATATGTAACCAACTGTAGAATCTTCTTTTACATTACTTACATCAAAATTTTTACGGTTTTCAACCCACTTGAAATTTTTAAGGGTAGGTATTGAGACATTGCAGGACCATATAAGTTATTTACATCTTAATACATAAGGTAATTTGATTCTTTTGTAGGATCATAATCACTGATGTATTTATTATTTGCTATCGAATGTCGCTTACTTCATTGAACTATATATCACAAAGCAATAAAACATCTACTTTTAAATATAATAACAGATAGTCCAACATAGTGTTACAACTGAATGTATTCCAAACCTTTTCAGCATGTTCGTAATCATTAACACTACACGACTCGTTAAAGAGTTTATTAAAGAAGCATGAACGGGGTGGTAGCTGTGTTTCTTGGAGTTGATTTATGGAATCTAGATAGTCATACGGAAAGACACCTTTACGCTTCATTAAATTGAATTCATTGTCAATGTGATAGGTTGATTTAACAGTTAACAAATCATCATCGGACATAAACCGACAAGAATCTAGAAAACGCAGTTCCATCGTGTCTTTTTCATTAATAAAAATTATTTTTGATATTGATACATATAATTCCTTATTTAAAGGAATTATATTTATATCACCTTCGATAGATGAAAGTTCTCGCACAAACAAATGACAATCATATGCCGGAAGATTATGGAAAAATATAGGGATGAAGTTTGCGATTTGATACTCTAAATTGCACTTGTTATGTGCTGGCCCCCTATATTCACCTGTTAAGTGACAATGGTTGGCCACGCGATCTTCAACAGATACATTTTTTTACAAATGTGACAAATTGTATCCTCATTTTGTCTAATCTGTTGAAGCGGTGTTAAGGAATTCAGTGGTTTAATTACACTTAAATAATTGTTATATATATCTAGACTATCCTCAACTAAATTAGTAAAAAAATGTTTTGGTGAGTTATCACCACTATATATTCTAAATATATCTAAAGAAGAATTAAAGAACCATTTTATATAATAACTATAAGCAAATGGGACATGCCTTTGTGTAGATTTCATATTAGCTGAATTTTGAGCATTAACTGATTCCAGAATACAATCAAAATCAGCGTACACCACAAAAGGCACATCCATTTACTTTTTTAAATTATTAAAACTCACTAAATTATTTTCTGCAGTTGGCATCTTAGTTACAATTTTGTTGCATTGCTCCTTATGAATTTTTAATGATGTCTCAATATGGAAATAAATAAGGCAAGTGTTACATAGATATACATATTTCTCGTGTTTTCTTAGTTGACTTCTAATCAATCTGTATTTAAATAAAAGTAGAATATTTTTTTATTAATATATTTAGTATATATCAATATAAATATTAGTGACATACTTTGAAATATTTTTGATCCAAACATAGTGATCGTTCACCATCTTCCAAGAACAGTAAATTGATGTGCTTGGCTTTTTCTTCTGTAGTAAAATAAAATGGACCCACTATGCTTTCCCCTTCCAAACCAAACACATTTATGCTGATATTCAGATTATTCAACTCAAACACCTTTATTTTATTTACGGACAAGGCAAAATTAAGTTCTTTGAAATTTAAAACGATGTTATTTTCCAGCACTATAGTTTCATCTTGTATGTTATTAATATTATATGATGAACATTTCGTTGGATGCTGTCCATGAGCGATTGGATATAGAGCCGATATTATGGCCCACTTGAAACAATACTCATCCTTTCTATATTCTTATGAATTGAATAGGCTAATGTTCGTATTAATGAACAAATAACATCAAAGTTAGTTGTAAATATTCTGACAACAACACATAGTTGAACGGAACAGCCAGCCGTTTTCGAAGGCCACTAAACCTTCCTCATCAGCGTTCTTCTGTGTTTTGGTCTACTGTGTGTGGTGTCAGTTGATGTAGATGTCTGCCTTATATACGAAACTTTATTGCAAATGGAATATGTGAATTGGTTTGATTCATTGCATTTCAATCTGCTCATGTGTTTTGTAATGAAGGCTCAAAGTTACCATCTCTATATTTACAACAGTTTTACTATTGTCGTTTGTTCTTTACTAACTATGCACATGTTTGTTAGTTTGCTTATTTTTGTTCTAGACAAAGACAAACTTTTTTAGTTTGTTACTATTAAGTATATTATTATTTAATTTTTGCCACAAGCCAATGACTATTAATTTTAGTTAATTTAATTATTATTATTATTGATGTTATTTGTTCATTAATAATTATCACATGTAATTTGGCTTAAAAAGCGTTACGAACATTAGCGTATTCAATTCATAAGAATATAGAAACAAAAATACAGTTCGAAAAACAATAACTAAATTAACTAAAATACTCATCCTTATTTTGCACGTTAATTCACGCAAACTTTCTCTGTATTGCAGGTGGTAGAGGAATGTATTGTGAACCTTTAATGGATTTGTATTCATTAATATTAATTTGGAGGTGTGATATTTCTATTAAAGCCCATCCGCTATCACGCTCTTGAAATTCGCTCATCTTTTTCAAAATAATACTGCACTGATCACTAACTGTGGGGAATATCATCTGTTGTTGAGACACTGCTAAGTATAGTCATTTTAGTTTGGTGTGACTTTACGTTGATATTACATGCGTCTTGTTCTTTTATCAACACGTATTCACAAAATAGTTTACAATTAAATTTTATGGAGAAATGTTTTTGAAGCATATTCCTCAACAATTCAACCACTTGGGCCTTAATTTCACCCAAAAAAGTTTCAGGTATTAAGTTGTCTTTATTGCTATTCTCGATCATATATGTTGCAATGCGGCCCCGGTATACTGAGTTCATACACCTTAAACCATTGTCTAACATCTTAGCACAATTAATTTTTTGTCAATTTGTTCTTATATGATAATGATAAGTCGTTTTAGGAATATGATCTCCACAATCTTTACAATAAACACTAGTTTCTTCCGCTTTTTTCGGATGATCAATTAAATGCGTGTGTTTGAGAAATTCTTTACGATCCGAGAAACGTATATTACATACGTTACACGTCATTGATGAACCTTGATGTTGCATTCTCACATGACGTTTTAAGCAAAAATTGCGACTAACTGATTTTCCACACATATCGCAAGTAACCCTCATACCTAAATAAGAGCGGCAAGCGTCGCGTTAGCAGCAGGGTACGTATTTTCAGTACAATGAAGTAATATTTTCACATTTAAATGTATTGAAAATGCGTACCCTGCTGCTAACGCGACGCTTGCCGGCCTTATTTAGGTATGAGGGTAATAATGTCCATTTTCCGGTTTTATTTAACAATTTTTTAATGATATGTTATGAGGAAATTTTCAAAACAAGAATGAATTTTATTAATTTCTACCGATCTATTTATACTCTAAATTGTGGTCGTGATTTAAATCACAGAATATGAACCAGAAGACCCACCAGTGAGTGATGAAAAATCGCGATAACAGCTGATTGGTGAGAATTCTTAATTTTTACTAAGTTGTTGCAAGTGAGAGAAAAAATTGTTTTCTACATGCATAAAAAGCAAAAGCTATATGTTGCATTTGCAAACATATGTTCTTAAAAAAGTAGAAAATAAAATTGTTCAAAAGTGAAAAATTTTAAGTAAAAATTAAATTTTTGTTGAAAATAGATGTGTTTTTGATATAATAAGTTGTGTAATTGATGGCCAGTGGGCTTCCTCAACTACTGACTGTAAATTGTTGCCCAAATAATGTAAACAATTTTCGTAATTACAAAGTTTTTACAAAAAAAGTGGATAAGGGCATTGTGATACTTTCCCGAAATTTGGAAATATGGGTATGTAGCCACAAAGTTACTACCGATGATGGAGACTCATCTAAAGCAAACGGCTTTGTACACTTCGGAAGATGTAGCAAATAAAAAAATTGCTAAAGTTGTGCATGTTGTTTATACATATATGGAGAAAGGATACGTTTGCAAGTTCCTTCCCCATAAGGAAATCGGCATTTGCTCAACGAAAATAAGTTTGGAAAGCTCATCTGGACTCACAATATGTGCATCACATGGGCGTTAAGTGACCCATGCAACAATTTGTCCAAGTATTCTAATATAATGCAGCTAAACGCTTCTGTGTGTCTAACATGGTCCCGGCCAACTTTTTTTAGATCCGCAAGTGCCTACGCAAATGCTTATAGCACTTTCAATATGCTGTGCATGGACGCTTGTGATATAACTGACAGCAAAATATTCCAGTGCCTTATATTACTTTGGCCGGACCACCTTTAACAGCTGGTGCTACTCAAGAGCGTGCTACCAAATAAAAATGCACGCGTGCTTCCACGCCTAATGTACCCGGCCAAATTTTTCTGATCTGTAAGTGCCTACATAAATGTGAAATACTCTGCCCTGGGCTGCAAACTATTCCAGCACCTTATATTACTTTGCCCGGGCCACCTCTAACGCTGCTCAACAGCGTGCTACCAAAAAAGGTGTACGCAAACAGTTCGAAAGGTTCCAGCAAGTCAGCTTGTGTCGCAAATACATCAAAACGGTAAGTTTTATTTGAATAATATTTCAGTATTTTAAACATTAATTGTTCTCACCGTTTATTCCAGAAAATCGTTAGTCCTCTTTGTTACTATACTGGTCGAACGTTTATACCCAGACAGACATTTGCATCCATTTTTGGCTAGTAAGATCAATGGTATTTTGCTTGAAGTAATAGCTGGCCAAGAAACTATTGACAAAACACAATCAGCATGAGCTACACGAAAATAAAGCCCGTCTGGACTCACAATATGTGCATCAGAAGTGCGGTATACGGTCCATGCAACAACTTGGCCAAGTAATCGAACATAATGCTGTTGGGAGTTTCTTTGTGCTTTACATGGGGACCGGCCAATTTTTTTTTTTTGGATCCGCAAGTGTATACACAAATACGTATAACACCACGCTGACCTGCACATGTGCAGATATGATATAACTGGCCAGCAAACTATTAAATCACCTTATATTGCTTTGGCAAAGCCACCTGAAAAATCTGGTGCTATGCATCAAAACGGTAAGTTTTATTTGAACAATAATTATTACATCCATTGAATAAATAAATAAATAAATAATTCAGTATTTGAAATATTAATTGTCATCGTTTATTCCAGATAATCGTTTGGCCTCTTTGTTGGTAAATTCAACAAGATCAGAAACAAATACTGGTCGAACATGTATACCAAATAATCAGACATATAAAGAAATTAGAAATTTAATAACATGATTACAAAATAATAAGGGTCAATTGAAATCAGAAGTACACGCTATAAATTTGAGAAACTTTTTCGAGGTCAAGGTATTTTTTAATTTAATATACATGAATGTACATTTATTAATTAACTTTTTTCTTACAGATGCACACATCATTAAGGAAAGTTACATCGCAAAAGTGAATTGGATTAGTTCATTTTATCAGTTACACAGTGGATCTATTTCAATTTTTAATAATGCTAATAATAAGCTTAATCGAGTTAGTTTTTAGAAAGAAAGCGGATATTTATAAAATAGTTATAATCATAAATAATGTCAAAAAGTTTAAATTAATTTTATATTGAAAATTTTTTATATTTTTTCTGAATCTTAGTACCTTATACCTATCCGAATTGCTTACTAATTTCTTAAGAGTGGAACAATCGTGGAATTGTGTTATTAAACATATCTTAGACTCAAAGTAATAACTTTTTTATAAAAATTAACGATTTTTTTAACTTTTGTATTGACTTGAAATAATATTCAGTACAGAAATAAGTTATTTTAATGGCGATTCAAATCAAAAAAGGTATTCGTTTCTTGAGCGTATACTCACCTCAATTTGTAGTAACAAAATCTTGAAAAAATAAGTTATACTATGTTCAATTTTGGAATTGTTTTCTTATTTTTATTTTAAAATTTTTTCATATATATGAAATTGTTACAAAAAGAACTGCACTACACACATTGTAAACAAAAACAAAATTAGAATATTAACTAATGTAATTAACTAAATTTTTTTAAATATCTTGAAATAAAAATAATTTTACTTGTGCCACCAAAGTCTGAAGTTGTTTTCCATGGAAACATTCCAGTTTAGTCCTTAGGGGTCGAATGGTTTTTGTAGCAGCGATATTTCGTTTAGTTTCTTCCAGGTTTTCTTGCCGTTCACATATGTAAATAAAATAAAAATTAAAAAATAGCATTATTAAAATTGTGTTTTTAGTTTTAAAAAAAATTTTATTTTTTGGAAAAAGTTAAAGGGCTTTTTATGTATAGAGCTAAGGTTATATATCTATAAAACAAAAGTTGAATGTCTTTTATAAAGTATTCTGTAGCCCGTAAAAGTTCTTTTAATTTAATGAAAAATACTTTCTTTTTTGTCTCAAGTATTTGTAAAGAAGGATACTAAATTAACACTATTGCGTTCCAATTGATTGGAAAACTTATTTTTCTAGCGACTTACAAACTGGTGCTATTGTACATTGGACCAGACTATCATCGTCCTTTCCAATGTACAATGTTGTCAATTCACTTTATAGGCACACATTAGTCTTATTTCTGTCAAGTACTTAAAAAAAAGAACATAAAGCGAACATATTTGAATTCCAATTGATCGGAACACTTCACTTTTTTGCGAATGTGTCATTGTGCATTGGGCAATAGCATGATTGTCCTTTCCAATGTACAAGATTCCACACAAACACTTCACTTATATGTACACATTAGTCACAAAAACTAGTTATTTGTGAACAAATTTTGAATCCAATTGTTCCAAGCACTTCTTACTTAAACAGTTTGTTTACCAAAGTATTTGTACATTGGAAAAGAACATCATTGCTCCTTCCAATGTGCAAAATTCCACACAAACAACGCACTTTACGTAGACAAAAATTACTTATTTTTGTTAAGAACTTGTGAAAAACAAAAAGAACTTGTAACACTTGGAATCCAAAAGATCTGGAGACTACATTTTTATACGTCTTGCTAACCCTTGCTATTGTGCATTGGACAGGAACATCATTGTCCCTTCCAATGTACAAGATTCCACACATACACTTCACTTTATCTGTCCACATTAGCCATATAAACTTGTTGGCGTAAGGCACTTGCAACAAGCGAACAAAATTAGATTACAATCGATCCAAACACTTCATTTCATGTCGGCATACCTATTAACGAAAGTTTTTCTGCATTGGACAAGACAAACATCGTCTTTTCCAATGTACAAAGTTTCACACTTTCAATTCACTTTACATGTACACATTTGTCGTGTAGTTTATATTACTTAGCTCCTTCTAAAAGTAATACAAAGCGAGCGTATTTTGGATCTTATTGATCGGAACACATTTTCTCTTCACTACATGTTAAGCAAAGCACTTATTCATTGAAAGGGACAAGAACACCATTGTCCCTTCCAATGTACACAGCCCCACACTCAAATTTCACTTTGAAAAATTCATTTTTCACAGACGTGTTTATATAAATTACTTACTTAGTTGGCTCTGTCGGGAACAAATTCAGCTTCTATCCTGTGGGTCAACCCATAGTGCATCTGTGGCTACTGGAAATTAAGTATATATTGTTAGAATCTATTATAAATAAGTAAAAGAAACAATAAATATATACTTACATTTTTACTTTTGCTGTGTGATGCTCCCAGTAATCCGTGTTTTTTTCACCATCACTTTTGTTTTGTTCACTTTTCTCACTGTTGGTAATATGTGGACAAGATAATCTACCAATTTTTGTCCACATATTACCAACTTTGGCAAAGATTTTGGCGCAAAATCATTTTTTATCCAATTTGCGCCAATTCCTGCCAAGAAAATTTATATTTTGTAAATAACTAAATGACATTTTACTAAGATGGTGCGATAGAGAAAGGCATAGAAATTTTTCATATTTGCTGTCTCTACCGCAAGAACTTAGTAAAGCGAATTCTCTTCAATTCGCCGGTGTCGCCTCTAGTTAGTACTCTATGATTTAAATGATGTAAGGAGCAAGTTTTTATGTACATACATCCCTATGCACATAAATATTAAGTTATAAAAATAGACAGAACTGTTTCAAGCATGCTGCTAGATAATTTATATACAGTTCTATTAATAACAATAGAATTGATGAATGCATACAAACATACACATTTGTAATATTGATCTGCATAAGACCATTTATAAGACCTTTCAAGACATGCGACATTTTTCAAATGCTTTACTACAGCGAAATATTCTAAAACAAATGCTAAACAACACTGTTAGCAAGATTTTTTTTTTGAGTTATTTGTCTTGCCAACAGTGTTTTTTAGCGTTTGTTTTAGAATATTTCGCTGTAGTAAAGCGTTTAAAAAATGTCGCATGTCTTGTAAGGTCTTATAAATAGTATTGCGCAGGACTTTAATTTGTAATAAAAAAAAACAACAAAATTATTTAATGCAAACACAACCCGCACAAACATGCATAACATGATGAAATATCCTAACACAAACAAAATAACCAATAGAAATGTATTACTAGTAAGTGAATAATATAGAAAAAATTAAATAAAGATACGAAATATTTAAAAAAATTCAGGGTAGGAAAAAATTCTGCTCGCAAATGCTATTTTATTTTTTTTGTTCGTTTTAAAATTTGTTTTCGGAATTTTAAAAATAAAATTCGGAAAAGAATTCTATTTTAAATTCTGGTTTTTTTCGTTCTCCTCGCAAACGAATTAAATCAACAAAAGTTAGTTTAATTCGTTTGCGAGGCGAACGAAAAAAAACAAGAATTTAAAATAGAATTAATTATTTTCCGAACTATATTTTATAATTCTAAGGAACGAATGCAAAAACATAATTCTTATAAAATTTGTTAGGCAGCAAATTGAGTTCTTTTTGACTTATCATCGCCTAGCCCAAACCACTATAGCTATAGAGCTGAAATTGGGTGTGCAGATTCCTCTTCCGATGTGTAAATCCAATAAGAAGGGATTTTTGGAAATTCAAACGCGATAAGGGGTAAAAAAGGGTAAAATTGGTATCTATATCGCGGAAACTACATTAGATAGACTAAAAATTCTAAAAGCATACGAATGCTGGTGTACTTTTAGGGGTAAAAAGGGGGTAAAAACTGAATGTTGGTACCTTTTTATGCACTCGACATATCTTCAAAATTATTTAACGTAGCAGAAAGCTTTTTGGTGCGTTCCTTTCTTCTGGACAGAATCTTCAATGGGTTTGACACTTTCTGAAAACTTGCACTCAAAAGCGGTAAAATTTTACCCGTTTACATGTAAAAATAATTTACTATGTTTTCTTACCGGTCAGTAGAAGCTGGGATAATAAAATTTATTTATTAATTTAATTATTATTTTTCGAACTGTATTTGTTTCTATATTCTTATCAATTGAATAGGCTAAAGTTCGTAACGCTTTTTAAGCCAAATTACATGTGATAATTATTAATGAACAAATAACATCAAAGTTAGTTGTAAATATTCTGACAACAACACATAGTTGAACGGAACAGCCAGCCGTTTTCGAAGGCCACTAAACCTTCCTCATCAGCGTTCTTCTGTGTTTTTGGTCCACTGTGTGTGGTGTCAGTTGATGTAGATGTCTGCCTTATATACGTAACTTTATTGCAAATGGAATATGTGAATTGGTTTGATTCATTGCATTTCAATTTGCTAATGTGTTTCGTAATGTATACGCAAGTTACCATCTATATATATATACCATCTTCTATATATATTACCATCTTCTATATATATTACAACAGTCTTACCATTGTCGTTTTTGTTCCTTACTAACTATACACATGTTTGTTAATTTGCTTATTTTTGTTCTACTTAAGACAAACTTTTTTGGTTTGTTACTATTAAGTATATTTTTATTTTTAATTTTTGCCACAAGCCAATGACTATTAATTAGTTAATTTAATTATTATTTTTCGAACTGTATTTATTTCTATATTCTTATCAATTGAATAGGCTAAAGTTCGTAACGCTTTTTAAGCCAAATTACATGTGATAATTATTAATGAACAAATAACATCAAAGTTAGTTGTAAATATTCTGACAACAACACATAGTTGAACGGAACAGCCAGCCGTTTTCGAAGGCCACTAAACCTTCCTCATCAGCGTTCTTCTGTGTTTTTGGTCCACTGTGTGTGGTGTCAGTTGATGTAGATGTCTGCCTTATATACGTAACTTTTGTAGTGTAGCATCGTCTGAACGCCCCTTTTGTCCTAATTTGTTTTCTTTTGCTTCTTTAAAGAAAAAGTAAACGGAACAAAACGATCAATTTTCATTGATCGTACTGACACACAAACTTTATTAATAAACTAACAAACACTTTGAATATTTGGCAACAGCAATAAACTGCTGAATTAATGAAAAGGGTTTCTTATGAATTAAATGTATTATTATGTAGGTTACTAGTTGTGTAAGAATATTTTTGTAAAATAGTATTTAAGCCAGTATAAATCAAAAATAAAAACAGAATTATTTCATGCCTTAAATCGGCACATTGTTTTAATTAAATAAAGGATTCTGCATATAAACCTGCGAATCCTGGCCAGCGGCGCCTTAGCGCCGGCCATATAATATATAACAAAATACACTTAAATATAAAACCACCATATGGCGATCCTGCAAAACTAATTTAAGTAGATCCTGCCAGACCAAATTTAAGTAGATCCTGCAAAACTAATTTAAACACCACCATTATAACACATGAATCAGACTTGGAATTCAATAAACTCCTACAAAAACTGGATGAAGGAAGAACAAAAATCAATTTTAAAAATGGATCTAAGAATTTTTGATTTAATGATGACAACAATGCAGATGTTAATGCCCCAACGATATACCAATATGATGATGGCGAAAATGCCAAAAAGGATGAGGAAGAAGAGAATAAAGCATAACCATTATACAATTTAAACTATCTTTTAATTCCATTAATAATAGCACACAACTTTCAGACTTTTACATAAACAAAAAAAAAATTTTAAATGTATATATATCTACCATGTCATTAAAAACTTCCTATGCAAAAAAGTATATAAAAATACTCAAATTAAAAACTTTGTTTTGAATCTTTTACATATAAATTCGACAGGAATGCACTTAAAACTATATAAAAAAAATTTAATTAAACAATGACGAATTTTTCAACCAGCTGAATTGCAAAACATACAATAATGTCGAATTGCAAAAATAGAAAAAAAAGTAATAATAATAATTTAATAATGTAAAATATATCAAAATATTTTTAAAAGCAAAACAAAAATGTAAAAAAGAATTCCTTCAATTCTGTTAAGTAATTAGTATTTACTAAAAAAAAAAGAAAAAAAAAGCTTAGTATAAAATTATGAAAAAAAAAATTTTTAATCAGGTAATGATAAATAAAAATTATGGAGTTGTATTGAAAATAAGATTTAAGCAATTGATGGAATTTAAGTAAGAATTAAAGTAACAACTAATATTTCACAGATATAATACATAGAATATTATAGGATTAAATGATTTATACAACTTGGTTACAATACTTTAGAAATTTTACAGAAGAAATTGAACAAATTAAACAAAAAAGCAATAGTTATACTGGTATACAATTTTTCAGACCATATCTTTATGGCAGAAAATTCATAGTCGTTACAGATCACAGACCATTGATAGCGTTATTTTCTCACAAAAATCCAAGTTCAAAGCTGACTAGAATTCGCCTAGAATTATCAGACTACGATTTCGAAATAATCTATAAAAAAGGAAGTAACAATACTAATGCAGATGCATTGTCAAGAATAAAGATAGATTCTGACACATTAAGGACAATGATTCCTGAAAAAAATGATGAAACAATTAAAAGATCACTAGTGATAACTAGAAGTATGAACAACAAAGTGATACAACAAGAAAAAGATAAAGGAGATATAACAAATAATGAGGAAAATATGAAAAATAAAAGTATAATAAATAACGAGAAACATAAAATGAATAAAGAAGATAAAATATATGGATCCAAACAAGATGGTGTTACAGATCTTAATGAGTTTGGCCAACACAAAATTTGGGACTGTACATCCATTAATGATATAAAGCTAGCTAGAAAATTAAAATTTATATTTGAAAAACTAAGAAAAGGAATTAAAATTGAAAATGATTCTGTTCTAAATGAAACGCGCGTCAGATGTAGCGAAAATCCCGATTATCTAGATAATGTGATGGAGAAACTACTTTCTGTTTTAGGCAGAACGAAATATGATAAGTTCGCACTAGAAAAGAGCGACGAAATATTTAAAAGGATATCCATTGAAAAACTTAAAGAATAAATAAATAAATGTAAAGAAAATGACGTCACAATAATGTTATATAGTAATCCTCAAATAATAAAAGATAACAACAAAAAATATGAATTAATTAAATTGTATCACAACACACCATGCGGAGGACATTTTGGAATAAGGAAAACATTAATAAAATTAAGACAAAGATACATATGGAAAAATATGTACAAAATGGTAAAAGAATACGTTTCGAAATGTGATTTGTGTCAGAGAAATAAACAAATAAGGCATACAAAAGAACCGTTATGTCTCACAGACACGCCAAATAACAGTTTTGAAACTATAGTAATTGACACAGTCGGACCATTAAGACCATCCGAAAATAACAGATATATACTAACAATGCAATGCGAATTGACTAAATACGTAATAGCAGCACCGATGGAGAATAAAGAAGCAAAATCAATAGCTAAATGTGTAATCGAAAATTTGATATTAAAATATGGTATTTTCAAGGTTTTAAAGTCAGACAGAGGTACTGAATTTGTAAACGAACTAATGAAGGAAATTTGTACGTTATTAAAAATAGAACAAAAATTTTCAACACCATATCATCATGAAACTTTAGGCACAGTAGAGAGAAACCATAGGGTATTAAATGAATACTTTTTATCTTTCGTTAACGATGACAATTGGCATGAGTGGATACCATATTATACTTTTGCTTATAATATTACACCTCACGTAGACACTAATTACTCACCATTCGAATTAATTTTTGGTAAAATACCAGAACTCCCAGGTGAAAACGTGATGAATAATAATAGAGTATATGACTTGGACAATTATGCTAAGGAATTAAAAATAAGATTAAGAAATTCATTAAACAATGCTAGAAGCATTATAGAAGTAACAAAAAGGAATAGAAGCTTAGAATCATACAGTAAGATAAATAGTATAGAAATTAATATAGGAGATTTAATTTTATTAAAGGTAGAAAATAGGAAGAAATATGAGGCACCATATAAAGGCCCATACGAGGTAGAAAGTATAGATAAAGTTAATGTAGAATTAAACATCAACGGAAAAAATAAAATAGTTCATAAGAATCTTCTAAAAAAGTATAAAAACTAAGAAAAACAATTTGTTTAACATATGTAAATTTTAAGAAATAATGTAAAACATAAATAACACAAAATTAAAAGAAAAAGTACATTTAAACTTTTTATAATTAAGAATTGTAAAATCAAAATATAAAACCCACATACATATATTCAGCAGATTAAGCAATACAAAATATTCTATTTATATCAAACAGTAACCATATTAATGTACAAAACAACAATTAAAATTTTGCAATCTTGCTAAATAAACAAAATTGTAAAATTTTAACTAAAAGGGTAAGGGTGTAGTGTAGCATCGTCTGAACGCCCCTTTTGTCCTAATTTGTTTTCTTTTGTTTCTTTTGCTTCTTTAAAGAAAAAGTAAACGGAACAAAACGATCAATTTTCATTGATCGTACTGACACACAAACTTTATTAATAAACTAACAAACACTTTGAATATTTGGCAACAGCAATAAACTGCTGAATTAGTGAAAAGGGTTTTTTTATGAATTAAATGTATTATTATGTAGGTTACTAGTTGTGTAAGAATATTTTTGTAAAATAGTATTTAAGCCAGTATAAATCAAAAATAAAGACAGAATTATTTCATGCCTTAAATCGGCACATTGTTTTAATTAAATAAAGGATTCTGCATATAAACCTGCGAATCCTGGCCAGCGGCGCCTTAGCGCCGGCCATATAATATATAACAAAATACACTTAAATATAAAACCACCATACTTTATTGCAAAAGGAATATGTGAATTGGTTTGATTCATTGCATTTCAATTTGCTAATGTGTTTCGTAATGTATACGCAAGTTACCATCTATATATATATACCAT
Organism: Tachina lurida; assembly: GCA_944452675.1. Lineage (NCBI taxonomy): Eukaryota > Metazoa > Arthropoda > Insecta > Diptera > Tachinidae > Tachina > Tachina lurida. Next base: position 42,454,558 of record OX101755.1, on the reverse strand, counting down.
CTTCTATATATATTACCATCTTCTATATATATTACAACAGTCTTACCATTGTCGTTTTTGTTCCTTACTAACTATACACATGTTTGTTAATTTGCTTATTTTTGTTCTACTTAAGACAAACTTTTTTGGTTTGTTACTATTAAGTATATTTTTATTTTTAATTTTTGCCACAAGCCAATGACTATTAATTAGTTAATTTAATTATTATTTTTCGAACTGTATTTGTTTCTATATTCTTATCAATTGAATAGGCTAAAGTTCGTAACGCTTTTTAAGCCAAATTACATGTGATAATTATTAATGAACAAATAACATCAAAGTTAGTTGTAAATATTCTGACAACAACACATAGTTGAACGGATCAGCCAGCCGTTTTCGAAGGCCACTAAACCTTCCTCATCAGCGTTCTTCTGTGTTTTTGGTCCACTGTGTGTGGTGTCAGTTGATGTAGATGTCTGCCTTATATACGTAACTTTATTGCAAATGGAATATGTGAATTGGTTTGATTCATTGCATTTCAATTTGCTAATGTGTTTCGTAATGTATACGCAAGTTACCATCTATATATATATACCATCTTCTATATATATTCCCATCTTCTATATATATTACAACAGTCTTACCATTGTCGTTTAGTGGCCTTCGAAAACGGCTGGCTGTTCCGTTCAACTATGTGTTGTTGTCAGAATATTTACAACTAACTTTGATGTTATTTGTTCATTAATAATTATCACATGTAATTTGGCTTAAAAAGCGTTACGAACTTTAGCCTATTCAATTGATAAGAATATAGAAACAAATACAGTTCGAAAAATAATAATTAAATTAACTAATTAATAGTCATTGGCTTGTGGCAAAAATTAAAAATAAAAATATACTTAATAGTAACAAACCAAAAAAGTTTGTCTTAAGTAGAACAAAAATAAGCAAATTAACAAACATGTGTATAGTTAGTAAGGAACAAAAACGACAATGGTAAGACTGTTGTAATATATATAGAAGATGGTAATATATATAGAAGATGGTATATATATATAGATGGTAACTTGCGTATACATTACGAAACACATTAGCAAATTGAAATGCAATGAATCAAACCAATTCACATATTCCATTTGCAATAAAGTTACGTATATAAGGCAGACATCTACATCAACTGACACCACACACAGTGGACCAAAAACACAGAAGAACGCTGATGAGGAAGGTTTAGTGGCCTTCGAAAACGGCTGGCTGTTCCGTTCAACTATGTGTTGTTGTCAGAATATTTACAACTAACTTTGATGTTATTTGTTCATTAATAATTATCACATGTAATTTGGCTTAAAAAGCGTTACGAACTTTAGCCTATTCAATTGATAAGAATATAGAAACAAATACAGTTCGAAAAATAATAATTAAATTAACTAATTAATAGTCATTGGCTTGTGGCAAAAATTAAAAATAAAAATATACTTAATAGTAACAAACCAAAAAAGTTTGTCTTAAGTAGAACAAAAATAAGCAAATTAACAAACATGTGTATAGTTAGTAAGGAACAAAAACGACAATGGTAAGACTGTTGTAATATATATAGAAGATGGTAATATATATAGAAGATGGTATATATATATAGATGGTAACTTGCGTATACATTACGAAACACATTAGCAAATTGAAATGCAATGAATCAAACCAATTCACATATTCCATTTGCAATAAAGTTACGTATATAAGGCAGACATCTACATCAACTGACACCACACACAGTGGACCAAAAACACAGAAGAACGCTGATGAGGAAGGTTTAGTGGCCTTCGAAAACGGCTGGCTGTTCCGTTCAACTATGTGTTGTTGTCAGAATATTTACAACTAACTTTGATGTTATTTGTTCATTAATAATTATCACATGTAATTTGGCTTAAAAAGCGTTACGAACTTTAGCCTATTCAATTGATAAGAATATAGAAACAAATACAGTTCGAAAAATAATAATTAAATTAACTAATTAATAGTCATTGGCTTGTGGCAAAAATTAAAAATAAAAATATACTTAATAGTAACAAACCAAAAAAGTTTGTCTTAAGTAGAACAAAAATAAGCAAATTAACAAACATGTGTATAGTTAGTAAGGAACAAAAACGACAATGGTAAGACTGTTGTAATATATATAGAAGATGGTAATATATATAGAAGATGGTATATATATATAGATGGTAACTTGCGTATACATTACGAAACACATTAGCAAATTGAAATGCAATGAATCAAACCAATTCACATATTCCATTTGCAATAAAGTTACGTATATAAGGCAGACATCTACATCAACTGACACCACACACAGTGGACCAAAAACACAGAAGAACGCTGATGAGGAAGGTTTAGTGGCCTTCGAAAACGGCTGGCTGTTCCGTTCAACTATGTGTTGTTGTCAGAATATTTACAACTAACTTTGATGTTATTTGTTCATTAATAATTATCACATGTAATTTGGCTTAAAAAGCGTTACGAACTTTAGCCTATTCAATTGATAAGAATATAGAAATTTATTTATGTTATTTTGAACTGCCCAAAAAGTGCCATGGAGGTAAAAACGGGTAAAATTGGTATCTTTATATTTCGGAAACTACATTAGATAGACTAAAATTTCTAAAAGCATTCGAATGCTGCTAAAAAAATAAGCCTTTTTAGAAAAAGCTACTTTTTGGAAAAAGTACTTTTTTGAAAAAGCTGCTTTGTGGGAAAAATACTTTTTAAGAAATGGTACTTTTTAGAAAAAGGTACTTCTTAGAAAAAGTACTTTTTGGGAAAAGCACTTTTTACAAAAAGGCGCTTTGTGGGAAAAATACTTTTTAGTAAAAGGTAATTTTTGCGAAAAGCACTTTTTAGAAAAAGGTACTTTTTAGAAAAAGTACTTTTTAGAAAGAGGCGCTTTGTCGGAAAAATACTTTTAAGAAAAAGGTACTTTTTTGGGAAAAGTACTTTTTAGAACAAGGTACTTTTTTGAAAAAGTATTTTTTGGAAAAAGCACTTTTTACAAAAAGGCGCTTTGTGGGAAAAATACTTTTTAGAAAAATGTTCTTTTTAAGAAAAGTATTTTTTTGAAAAAAGGTAAATTTTGGGAAAAGTACTTTTTAGAAAAAGGTACTTTTCGGAAAAAGGTACTTTTAAGAAAAAGGTACTTTTTAGAAAAAGGAACTTTTTAGAAAAAGGTACTTTTTAGAAAAAGGTACTTCTTGGGAAAAGCACTTTTTAGGAAAAGGTACTTTTTGGGAAAAGTACTTTTTAGAAAAAGGTACTTTTTAGAAAGTTATTTTTTTGAAAAATTACTTTTTAGAAAAAGGCACTTGTGGGAAAACCCCTTTTTAGAAAAAGGTGCTTTTTTAAAAAAGTACTATTTAGAAAAAGGTACTTTTTAGAAAAAGGTACGTTTTGTAAAAAGTCCTTTTTAGAAAAAGGCGCTTAGTGGGAAAAATACCTTTTAGAAAAAGGTACTTTTTGGGAAAAGTACGTTTTGGAAGAAGGTACTTTTTAAAAAAAGGTACTTTTTGGAATAAGTACTTTTTAGAAAAAGGGGCTTTGTGCGAAAAATACTTTTTAGAAAAAGGTACTTTTTAGAAAAAGATACTTTTAAGAAAAAAGTACTTTTTAGAAAAAGGTACTTTTAAGAAAAAGGCTCTTTGTGGGAAAAATTCTTTTTAGAAAAAGGTACTTTTTGGGAAAAGTACTTTTTAGAAAAAGGTACTTAAAAAGGTAAAATAAAACGTATTTTGAGCTGGTTTAACAATTCAGTTTTATTCGCAGCTAAAATCTGAAACTTAATAATTCATATAAATTTTCTATTATTGTCTTAACTATACATTGTTTCACATTATATTTACTAATTACAACGTATTTATACATACATACATTTATGTTTTCTTCTAAATTTAACTAGGAGTTGAACAGGAATTTAAATTAAGTATAATCAATTAAGCTGGCTGTGGGTAAGTTACGAAGTACTTCGGGTTTTATTCTCCATCCAAAAAGAAAATTTAGTTTTTGCCACGTCGTGAAATTTATTTAAACACGGTTGTATATTAGTGTACTTAGTTTCATTGATGAATTTTAATGTACATTGTATGTCAGGGCACGTAATACGATGTAACAGTACTTTTTCCCAATAAGAACCTTTTACTAAAAAGTATTTTTCCCACAAAGAGGTTTTTTCTTAAAAGGACTTTTTCCAAAACGTACATTTTTCTAAAAAGTACCTGCTTCTAAAACGTACCCTTTTCTAAAAAGTACCTCTTTCTAAAAGTATTTTTCCCACAAAGCGCCTTTTTCTAAAAAGTACTTTTTCAAAAAGTACCTTTTTCTAAAAAGTACCTTCTTCTAAAACTTACTTTTCCCAAAAAGTAGCTTTTTCTCAAAAGTATTTTTCCCACAAAGCGCTTTTTTCTAAAAAGGACTTTTCCAAAACGTACCTTTTTCTAAAAAGTACCTTTTTCTTAAATGTATTTTTCCCACAAGGCGCCTTTTTCTAAAAAGTGCCTTTTTTTTAAAAAGTGCCTTTTTTAAAAAGTGCCTTTTTCTAAAAAGTGCCTTTTTCTAAAAAGTACCTTTTTCTAAAAAGTACCTTTTTCTAAATGCACCATTTTCTAAAAAGTACCTTTTTCTAAAAAGGATTTTTCGCAAAAATTACCTTTTTCTATAAAGTACCTTTATATAAAAAGTAATTTTCCCACAAAGCGCCTTTTTCAAAAAAGTACTTTTTCAAAAAAGTAACTTTCTAAAAAGTACCTTTTTCTAGAAAGTACTTTTCCGAAAAAGTACCTTTTTCTAAATAGTACTTTTCTTAAAAAAGTACCTGTTTCTAAAATGTATTTTTCCCACAAAGCGCCTTTTTCTAAAAAGTACTTTTCCCAAAAAGTATCTTTTCCGAAAAGTACCTTTTTCTAAAAAGTATTTTTCCCACAAAGCGCCTCTTTCTAAAAAGTACTTTTTCTACAAAGGGTTTTTCCTAAAAGTACCTTTTTATAAAAAGTATTTCTCCCACAAAGCGCCTGTTTTTCTAAAAAGTGCTTTTCGCAAAAAGTACTTTTGGTAAAAAGTACCTTTTTCTAAAAATTATTTTTCCCAGAAAGCACCTTTTTCTAAAAAGTACTTTTTCCAAAAAGTACCTTTTTCTAAAAAGGCTTATTTTTTTAGCAGCATTCGTATGCTTTTTGAATTTTTATTCTATCTAATGTAGTTTCCGAGATATAAGGATACCAATTTTACCCGTTTTCACCCCCTTGGCACTTTTTGGGCAGTTCAAAATAACAGATATTTTATTATCCCAGCTTCTACTGACCGGTAATAAGTAAATAGTAAATTATTTTTACATGTATGTACATATATGTGTACATTAATCATTATCATCTTAAGTGCAAATTTTCAGAAAGTGTCAGAAAGATTTTGTCCAGAAGAAAGGAACGCACCGAAAAGCTTTCTGCTACGTTAAATAATTATGAAGATATGTCGAGTGCAAAAAAGGTACCAACATTCAGTTTTTACCCCCTTTTTACCCCTAAAAGTACACATATTGGAAAATAACCAAATACGTTTCGGCTTATTTTTTACCGGCATTCGTATGCTTTTAGAATTTTTAGTCTGTCTAATGTAGTTTCCGAGATATAAAGATACCAATTTTACCCTTTTTTACCCCTTTTCGCGTTTGAATTTCCAAAAATCCCTTCTTAGTGGATATACACATCAGCTCTATAGCTATAGTCGTTAATAATAAAATCTCCTTTAAAAAATTTAAAGTCATTGCTTTGGATTATTTGTATTTTTAATTTAATCGCGAATTCTATTTTCTTTTCGTTTGCGAATTTTATTTTTAAATTTGCGAGAGGAATTTTATTTTGCGTTCTTGGGGTTTTTTTTTCGTTCGCAAATTTTATAAATAAAATTAAATTTTATAAATAAAATTTGCGAATTAAAAAGAATAATTCTTTACAATATGGAAAATAAAATTCGTTCGAATTAAATTCGTTTGCGAAAGAAATTAATTCGAGCACTCTTCCTACCCTGCATTTTAGTTTGGTATGACTTTACGTTGATATTACATGCGTCTTGTTCTTCTTTTATCAACACGTATTCACAAAATAGTTTACAATTAAATTTTATGGAGAAATGTTTTTGAAGCATATTCCTCAACAATTCAACCACTTGGGCCTTAATTTCACCCAAAAAAGTTTCAGGTATTAAGTTGTCTTTATTGCTATTCTCGATCATATATGTTGCAATGCGGCCCCGGTATACTGAGTTCATAGACCTTAAACCATTGTCTAACATCTTAGCACAATTAATTTTATGTCTATTTGTTCTTATATGATAATGATAAGTCGTTTTAGGAATATAATCTCCACAATCTTTGCAATAAACACTAGTTTCTTCCGCTTTTTTCGGATGCTCAATTAAATGCGTGTGTTTGAGAAATTCTTTACGATCCGAGAAACGTATATTACATACGTTACACGTCATTGATGAACCTCGATGTTGCATTCTCACATGAATTTTTAAGCAAAAATTGCGACTAACTGATTTTCCACACATATCGCAAGTAAAGATGTCCATTTTCCGGTTTTATTTAACAATTTTTTAATGATATGTTATGAGGAAATTTTAAAAACAAGAATGAATTTTATTAATTTCTACCGATCTATTTATACTCTTAATTGTGCTCGTGGTTCAAATGATGTAAGGAGCAAGTTTTTATGTACATCCCTATGCAAATAAATATTAAAGTGTATTAAAAATAGACAGAACTGAAAAAGATAAAATAAAGATACGAAATATTTAAAAAATTCCCCTCAACAAAATTTTTAACGTAATATAATACAATTTCCTAACGCATACAAACACAATAACCAATATAAATGTATTACTAGTAAGTGAATAATATAGAAAAATTAAATAAAGATACGAAATATTTAAAAAATTCCCCTCAAGTCAATTTTTATTTCAAATTATCTTCCGTTAAAAATAATAGTGATGAAGGAAAATACGGTCACACCTAGCATGATGTGCAATTTTACATTGATCCTTATGGCACATTGTTTCCCCCGACCGACATAAACACACTACTATAACCGGCTAACAATATTTTCCACATAACTAGAAACTTGCCAAGATCGAAATGAGTCCAAAGCCGGGCAAAGATCTTACCAAGGCTGAGTCATATAGACCACAATTTGAGCTGATAATGGGCGCATCCCGGACCATCAGTTTGGTCTTAGAAGTCAGCATAACACCATTGAACAAACGCATAGATTAGTTCAAGTTGTAAGAAGAACACTTGAAGAAAAGAAGGATTGTTCTACTCTCTTTATTGATGTTTCTCAGGCATTTGATAAAGTATAGCATGAAAGCTTAGTTTTAAAATTGAAGATGTCTGCCAATAAACATACAAAAGCTTTTGGAAAGTTATATTACTGATAGGAAGTTCACTGTGGTGGAATTCATGAGTGTGTCAAAATCTTTATCTTCCGGTGTGCTGGGGCCAGTTTTGTATTTAATATATACTTGTAATATGCCTGTCAGCAATAATAGCCACACTTCTACATTTGCCGATGATACAGCCTGAGTATTAACAAAAGATCTTATGAGGCACCCCGCAATCTCCAAGAATATATTACCCAGCTGGAAACATGGATAAACTTATGGAGAATCAAAGTAAATGAACAAAAGTGTGTCCATATAACATTTACCCTAAGAAAGGATACTTGTTCTCCCATTCGAATCAACAATCAAAATATTCCTCAACATTGTCAAGTGAAATACCTTGGTATATACCTTGATCGAAGGCTTACATGGAAACATCATATTGACTCACAATATATTGGTTGTTTGGCAGAAATTCAACACTTAACCTAGACTGCGAACTTTTAATATACAAGTCGCTTTTGAAGCCACTATGGTGCTATGGTATTCAGCTAAGGGGTATTGCTTCAAATGTTGAGAAAATCCAACGAAGGCAAAACAAAATTTTACGTTTGATAGCATAGGCTCCATTCTACATCAAAAATTTAAATATACGTCGTGATTTAAATATTAAGATCTGAATACTTATTGTTAGTTCATTTTTGAAGATACAATAAATAAATATGCATATGTTTAAAAAATTATTTCAAAATATTTATTTGTATGTGCGCAGCAAAAAATTTTAAAAAAGGTAATCGGGTTTGGAATTAAGAATTTTTGGTGGAAGCTTTTCCTTACTGGATTACCAACTTAATGATTTTAACAAGGCGTGAGACTAAAATAATCGATTCTTGAGAAGTACATACTTTTTTTATTTGGCAACTTGTTCACGTAATCCGTTTAATCTAAAAAAATTATTCATTATATGGAAAATAGTTCTGATGGTAATGTGTAATTTTTTGCTGGGTATGTACAGGGAAACCGCTATTGCATATTTTTTCTTGTGGGACGTGTTAATGCGGAGATATGATACTTATCCGTTTAAGAACTTTTTATGAATTTTGACATGGACTTTTTATGCATATTTTTTAATATTTAACCTTTAAAGCATGTTTTTGCACATTTCAGTCCTCCAGGCAAATTTTACGCATCTTTTCGATTTTTAACGCATTATTGATGGTTTTAGAGCATATTTTAATACTTTACAGATCTTTTTTAATTTTAATATGTTTGGTGAAATATGTTGGTAACATTTTCTATTTTTAATAAGTGTTTTTTATGGGAATTGTTACAATTTAAGTTTAACATTTGTTAACGCACTAAAAATCTCAAATTATTACTTTACTTATTTAGAAAAGAAATTTATTATTCGACATATTGTCATAAGTTTATTTTAATTTGAAATTTATTTGCTGGTGTTCAGCGATGTCTTTATGCATTTCTACTGACGATTTGTTACAGCAACAATGAAATGCATATAGACATCGCTGAACCACCAGCAAATAAATTTCAAATTTTTTATTTAGAAAAAAATATTTTTTAATAAAAATGCACTGAAATTTATTATAGAGGGGCTTAGCTGGATCCTATGCGCATTTTACTGTTGCTAATGCAGATCATCAGTTAACCTTTATCCAAAAATTTCTTAGAACAACTAGAGTTATTATATTATAATTTTTCATTTAAACAAATGAGAAGCTCAACAAATAAAAAAGTTGAAACAAGAACTCAATAATCAACATGTTTTTTATTTTCTTTCTTTACTACATTGGCTGACTTTTTTCAGCTCTAATTGTAGTTGTAATAAATTCAGTAAAGTGCGACTTTGACTCGCATACGAATGGTTCCATACGTTGGGCTTTGAGCATTTTTTTTTAAATCGCCAAAATGAAAAAGAAATTGCCAAAATGAAAAAAACGCCAAAAAGGAAAAAACGCCAAAATGGAAAAAAAATCGGCAAAATGAAAAAAAACCAAAAATAGAAAAAAATCGCCCAAATTAAAAAAAAACTCCAAAAATAGAAAAAAATTACGGAAATGAAAAAAAAACAGAAGAAAAAACTTCAAAACGGAAAAAAACCGACAAAACTGAAAAAAATCGTCTAAACTGAAAAAAAAAACTTCAAAAAAGCAACAATAAAAAAATGCTCAAAACGAAATGTACGGAACCCTTCGTGCGCGAGTCAAAGTTACACTTTACTGAATTTATTACAACTACAATTAGAGCTGAAAAAAGTCAGCCAATGTAGTAAAGTAAGAATATAAAAACATGTTGATTATTGAGTTCTTTTTTCAACTTTGTTATTTGTTGAGCTTCTCATTTGTTTAAATGAAATTTTATAACATAATAACTCTAGTTGGTCAAAGAAATTTTTGGGTAAAGGTTCCCTGATGATCTGCATTAGCAACAGTGAAATGCCCATAGGATCCCGCTAAACCCTTCAATAATCAATTTCAATGTATTTTTAATAAAAAAATATTTTACTAAATAAGTAAAATAATAATTTGAGATTAGTGCGTTAACAAATTTTAAACGTTTTTATTTTTAGTTTTCCCCGTCTAATTCTCATTTCTAATGTTCTTGGCATGTTCTTATTTATTACACAATACTATGTAAATTTTTTAGTAAACACAGTTGCTCTGAATAAAACCAACCAATCCACAGTTATCCAACTTTTAACGATTCAAAAAAAATATTTGGCGTTAATTATAATAACAATTTTCTGTTTTTGCTATTTGTGACGGACGATTACATCAGCAGAAGTTAAAGGAAAATTTTTAATGTATAAAAGTATGTTTAGATGTGGCAGGCAACGATTTTTATTTGACAATCTAAAGAAATTTGTTATTAAATTTTTATATTATGATATATTTTGAAGTTGAAGTTAAATTTTATTTCTTCATTTTACATTTTGCCGTTGGTTAAAGGTAAGATTTTGCATTATCACAACTCCCATTTATTATTGTGATTATTATTAATAATATTTAATGGATAAAAAAAAATAAATGAAGGTTTTATAATGCAACACCATTTATTTGTTAGACAAAATCCTGTCTTTAACTAACTGCAAGTTGTAATAATGTCGCTAGATTTTTATTGTTTTTTTAATTTATTTTAGTCTTATTTTATTGGATTAAAAATTTATCTTTTTATTAAATAAATCAATTTATATTATTTTTAAGCCCCGACCAAAATAAGGGGTGTTTTAAGTTTTAGTGTGTCTATGTAACTGTGTGTCTGTCCGTGTCCACGTACAGACCAAACGGCTGGACCGAGTTTGATTTAGTTTTTTCTGTTTGAAAGTTGACTTGATCGAGAGGGTTCTTAGCTATATTTGATAAAAATTGGTCCAGTAGCTTAAAAGATATCACACCTTTTCTAAATATATCGGGGATTTTTTAAATTTTTAATTTTTGTTAATAACAGCATATTTTTTGAGTTTTTAGGGCATATTTTGAAATTTTTAGTGCATATTGAATGCGCATAAATCACTTCTATTAGAGCATATTTGAGGTTTCCCTGCTTATGTATATTCACTGTTGTATTTTTTAGTAGGCTAAAAAAAATAAAACATAAAATAAGGTGAATAATATAATTATTTGTGAATTTTTAATAGATAAAGACATTCCAACAAATTAATTTGATTGAATTGCATTCGTTTAGGCGTTATGCGAAGAAACAAAATTATTGCAAACCTATGAACAATACCTAGATGTGCACCTATGGCTAAAGAATGCTTACGTTTATGTAAGTACATTGTGGCCACTGGAAAGTCATATCTGAATTACTTAAGTAGTTGACAGACTCATCGTTCAGTTCTGAAATTAGGTTAAGCCGGCTTATGCATATTATACTTGGGCCTTTAAGTTTTCTTATGTCGCCAAAAGTGTATTGGATCACAACCGCTTACTCATCACTGCTATTGGCCACCGGCGAAAGTAAATTGAAATCGTATTCGTGCTCTTGGTCAATACTATTGAAAACTAAAAGCAATTGTTTAACAATTTCTTAAAATTTGAGTTGGGCAAAATCGTTCCTTTTTGGCAATATTTCGGAACGATCCAAAATATTAAAGGAACTAGGTTGTTCTTTTCTTCATCGTTCCTTTTTTTACTTTGAACAGTGAATGAACGATGCACGAAAGAATTTCTCTGTCGCTCCTAAAAAATGTCAACAAATGCATGTCATGTATTTTGACGTTTAAGAATTGCTGTTTGTTTATATGTATGGATATTTTCGTGTTGAGCAAATCATTGTATTAATTATAATTAAAAAAGCATTGACACATTAGCGTGTATAAATTTATTAAAAAACATAATTCATTATTTAATTAGTTGATTGTCAATCTTTACACAAAAAATATCAACCTTGTATCAGAAATAAGTGAACGATTGTCGTGTAAAATGCTGTCTTGATGAAACATTAACTTGGTTGCAAATACAGGCCACTGCTGTCAAACTTCATGTAAATACTTATAAAATCTGTAAGCAAATTCAAACTTCATGAAAAAATAATCCTTCAACTATTCTGTGCATATGTGGTTATAATAATAACACCACCTTCTTAAAAACTCTTTAGTCGGAACGATGAACGATAAGAAATGAAACTGTGTAAATTTCTGAACCGTTCCTTTTTGTGAATCGTTCAATGGAACTAGGTCGTACCGGAACGATACAAATCTACTTAAGTAAGGAGCTGTTAAACCTCGGTAGACATACATATCCATTGATGATGAAAATTAAAAGCAATCGGTAGAAAGGAGTTTAAAGTGCTCATTCCATTTTTATTACTTTTTTTATTAAATTTTATTTTTGTTGTTTTATAATCATTTAAGTGCCTTTAAATTTGTATTTTCTTGATTTAAAGGGTTCATTCATATTATATTTCTTGGAGTTGTACTAAAGTTTATCGTATCGCAACCTTTATAGTCTTTAGTGTTTGTAAATTTTAAGTAATACAAGCTTAATTTGTTATAAATAGCTAATTTGAATTTAAGAGCAAACGGACGTAACTACACAAAAATTCGAAATCGACTTTTTGATTGATTATGGTTCATTTTATCAAACTACATGTGCACGCAAATATTTAGACCTCTGCGATCAAAAATGACCTCTGCGATCAAACTAATATAAAAGCTTAAATATATACAAAAAGGAAATAAATGGTTAAAAAAATATAAGTATCCATACAACAAGTAAATTTCGAAGACAATTTTCAAGAATACTTTATTATTATTGGCTTTGTAACGTGTTTTGTTTCTCCTGTAAAAAAGATAAAAGTGTAGTTACGTCCGTTTGCATTTAAGGACGATATGTTTAATCAAATTAAAAAAAATTTATATAGTTATATTTGGTAGTATTGTATGTATATTATATTGAAAAATACTTAGCGATGAAAATTTTGAATTTCGTCGTTAAGATTGCAGAAAGTCGTATCTCAAAATAAACCTAAAACATACAGATAACAGTCTCTCTCGTGTAACAAAACCGCCAACATTTAGTTTACCTTCTTAAGAAAAAATATAAAAAAAAAAACAAATTTATAATTGAGACGCTTAGTGCAATAACTCTGCAAGCCAAAAAACAAAATATTGAATAAATCGACTTTTAAGTTTAAAATAAATCTAAGAAATCGGGGTTTTAATATTTTCTACTTGAAACATCCTTAAGAAGCATCTTAGGAGCATAAATATGACGTGTCCGTCTATGAATGCTTAAAACTAGGGATGTAACGAATACCAGTTTAGCGAATGCGAATGCGAAAGCGAATAATACATTTTAATTTTTGCGAAAGCGAATGCAAATATTACAATTCGTTAAAATCTCACATGAAAATAAATTTATATAAGAGTAAGTATATATAATAATTAAAAATAAGTTTACACAATGTTAGGCAATCCACCCATTCGTACTTTAGCCCTAAATCCTGGTACTCTGTTCAACATTTCATGTGAAATGCAGTCAAATACACATGAAGAAAACTTGGAAGGACTATTTCCTGAAAAAATCTTGCCGAAGTAGTACTCTGTTCATCTTGGGAAAAACATATGATATAATCTTAAACATTTTAAGTTTTCATGAGAAATCATATGAGTGGCACTTGTTTCGCGTGGAATTTACATCAAGCTAAAAGATTAATGCTTTACATGTAAGTATATGTATCTTTTTCAAGCTGGTTTAAAATAATTTTCGTCTTTAAATTTAAAATCGTAAACTATTTTCGTAAAAGAAATACAAAAATTTTTTTCTGTCTTCGCTTGAAATATTCGCATATATTTTAGCGAATGCAAATAGCAAAAGTAAGCGAATTATTTGCGAATGCGAAAGCGAATGCGAACATTCGTTACATCCCTACTTAAAACCCATTGGAAGTACAATTTTTAATAAAAAATTGTGGCTTACATTGTTACAGCCTAAATTTATTTCAACAAGTATTTAATTTAAAAACAACATTTCTAATATTTTTCTGTGGCTTAAAAGTTATTGCAATAAAAAATTCCTCATTATTTTATTTTCAAATATTTATCAAATTTATTACTGCAAAGATTTTAAAAACTATACAAAAAAGCCAATGATAATAATGATAACAATATCTAAATAAAAGTCCAAATTATGCAAAATAATAATTTTATCCATAAAGATAAATTTAAAATATACCTCGCTTGTTTCAGATATACATATATTCCTCATCCATTGGTACGAAATATTTATCTTTTAATGAGTCATCACAACTTTCCACAATTTCTTCCAAATCGCTCTCCATTCTGTAAAATGTTTTGTTGTTTTTGAAGTTAATTTGCGGCGCTTAAATAATTTTTCAAATTGGCCGGATTTAAAAAATGACAGTGGACCAAACACAGAAGAACGCTGATTAGGAAGGTTTAGTGGCCTTCGAAAACGGCGAGCTGTTCCGTTCAACTATGTGTTGTTGTCAGAATATTTACAACTAACTTTAATGTTATTTGTTCATTAATAATTATCACATGTAATTTGGCCTAAAAAGCGATACGAACATTAGCCTGTTCAATTCATAAGAATATAGAAAAAGTATTATATTTTTTGTGTAATATCTACGTATGCACCAAAAACTAAAAAAATCATACCGCGCTAGTTTCTGATATAAATTTCATGTCCCTTGGGAAAAGTCCTTTAATACCTATTGTTCTAACAGAAATATCAGAAGAACTTGAAAAAAGTTTCCAGTTTCACCAAAATCTATCAATGAGAAAAAGAACAAGTAAAGTTAGTGTGGCTTACAGAGTTATTAAGGAAAACAAAATAAAAATATGTAATTTTGGAAGGAGCAGATATTATAATAATACCGCTAAATTAATCGAATTGACTTAAAATCTTTTTAGCATATGAAGCTATGGTACCTAGCAATAGATTGAGCACATAAAATCAATTTTTGATTCCATGTGGCTTACAGACTTATTGCACTAAGCGTCTCAATTGAATTTAAAAAAAAAAATAAAAGTTTGAAGAAAAAATAGAAAACTGGTAGGGTTTCTGCAATCTTAACTGTAACGAAATTGTTTTTTGAAACTAATATTCAAAGTGAAAATTGGAGTTTACATTCAAATGTGTAAGTCCACCACTCGTTCTGTTCTATAACCAAACTTTAACCTCAATCCATCTCCAGCTAGTTTCTTTAAAAATGGTTTAAGATCTTGGGAACAAAAGTGTAGAGTTGGTTAAAGAATGATCTTGTAGGTTTGGGAATAATTTTTAGTAGGTATGTATATTTAAGTGCTTTAAGTGATTATTTTGAGATACGAATTTCTAAAAAATTAACGACATGTCATGTTGAAATATTAAAACAAAGCAAATATATGTTTTTTTCTTGTCAAAATTGTTAACGGAGTTGGATGAATAAAAACATTTTGCAATTTTGGCTTTACAACCTAGTTACAGGCTAGTAAAACGAGTTGTTAATTGTTGTGGTGCTAAATTAATGTTTTTGTTGTTATTGTTATTTACTCATAAGTTAGGAAAACAAGACATCATATACTCGATTTATTTCGGTTGTAGCTTTATGCAGTAGTAAATAAAAAACGATTCTTAAAAAAGTGAATGTATTGTAATTTTGTGAGTAAGCATTATTTCTTTATTTATCTTGCATTTTAGAAAACAGTTATCGCATATAAGAAAATAATTAAAGAGAAAAAAGTTATAGAAATAAGAAAATTAATTGAATTTATAAATTTCCTAAACATTGTTCTCATATTTTGTTTACAGTTTTTACATTAAATAAAGAACTGAAAATAATATGGATTCTTAATTGGCCAGATACTCGTATATCAACGCCATTTAAAAAAGACAAAGCCAGATGAACGAATGACTAATCGATTTTGTCTTCTGTATCAAACGAAACTTCTTAATCAGCTCAATTTTCGATGTTAACTTTGCCAAAGTCCAAATTTCTAGACAATGGCGTCGCTTAGAAGCTCAATTTAGAATTTTTAATGCTGGCACTAATTTCTTCTTTAATTTTTCATTTCCATAAGAATTATTTGTAGGAAAACCTACAGAAATTCGCAAACATAGAATTTTAAAAGAATATATTGTCTATTACGAGAATGGTAAAACAAACAACAAACGGAGACTTTTTGCGTCAGTTCAAATAATAAGCTTTGTACAGACAATTCTGTGGCAAAATGGAAAAAGTGCTTAACTCGAGATAAGTTGATTTTGAGCTAATGACATACCTGTAATCTTTATATTTGAAAGTATCCCTGGACAAAATCTTAATAATGTGGGTGATTTTTCAGGAAGTTATAGCGCAATGACTTGTAGCTTACAATTTTTCAACTTATAATCTCGTAAGAAATAAAAGCTTTGGTATATTAAAAATTTAATGTGTTATAATGCGTAGAATGATGTTTTTCTAAATTTTGAATGCTGAATTTCCCAATTCAACTGTAAAAGAAAACAAATTTCTAATAATAGACTTGAAAGTTTAAAAGTGCTCTGCTACAAAAAATTTAGAAACGTTGACGGTGTCAGAATACACTTTACTTTTCAAAAAGTTTACTATATCCCATGTCATATAGAAAAAATGACTGTCACAGCCCAATTTTTTTATAAAAACGTTGTTTTTGGTAAGTTTTAGTTCTTTTGCATACGAGTATTATAGCTAAGAAACGTGAACATATTTTTGTGCAATACAATTGCACAGTTATTTTCCTTTGTCGAACTAGTATGTTAATGCAAATTGCATACATAAACTTCAAGCGAAAGACGGTAGAAGGCCTTAAATAATGATATAATGGTAAATAATTTTTTGCCGTTAAAAAAATTAATTGATCTCAGTAAAAAAATATCAAAGTTGTAAACTTAATAAAAAAAGCTTCATCTTAGATTTAGCCGAATTCAGAAAATTTGGTCGAACTCCGTCTTTCACATAAAAAATGGCTTCGGTGTGTCACTAACCAAAATCAATTATTAGTTAGTGGTAACAATAACCCAAGGAAATTCTTGATCATTACCTCTTTTTTGCAAATGTTAGTTTATCTACTGACATTATTTTTATTCTCTAATTTGTATAGTTGTTACGGATAAAACATTTGTTATTTCAAAAATGTCAGGTTAGAATGGGAACAATTCTCTCAGCAATTACACAAACAAATAAGTACCTAAAAATTTAATGAAGACATAAGCAAATAACATGAATAAATTAAATAAATAAATAATAAATTTAAAAATATGACCTCGTTGGTCATCCCTGGATCTTTCCCCTCATATGAACCACAAGGCTCTGGAAAATTCATAGATTTTTGGAGTAATTTATATATGGGTGTTTCTAGGTTAAGAGGCACTTTCGACGGCTACATCAAAAAATCATATATTACTTGAACATTTGTGGAAATATCAAAGATATTTAGTAACAAATAAAGTATATTTTGTTACCAATAAATTGCAATACCTAAATAAGCTTAGTTTAGTCAAAACTTCATGGTTACCAGGAAAAAAGTATCTACCCTGGCCTGTCCCTTTACTATTCTGTAACAGAATCTTGGAAATTGAACACATTACTAATTCATTAAACATCTAAGCGTTGTTTATTACATAAAGTAGTATAAATAACAATGCTAACTATTTAAAAAAAATCTCAAAATACTTTTATATTCTATTAAAAAATATAACGCAGTTTTTGTCCTTCGTATTTTAAGTCTCCTCCCCTGCACATTTTTCGTCTGTTTAAAAATGCCGCCAAAATGCGTTGACGCTGCAAACTTTAATAGTAGAGCATTTGCTTTGGACTGAATTCATTGGGCCGATAAATCGACCACGCTACTCGTCTCGCTCGAACGTGTCAATGATTGATGTATCTCCCCTGGCTAGTTTTATTTTCTTGTTATTTATCGTTTAAGTTTGTTTGCAATATTAATTTATTTTAATTTCACCATAGTTTACCATGTTAGTTATTTTGTTCATTAAAGTTCATACTTTTCTAACTGTGTTAGTTTTTTTTTAATGAAAACGTTTCTCGCCTGCCGTATCTCCCTGCTTCATCAGATGCCAATATAGAGAGTTTGCGTCCGTTTCTGTAAATTGTGAGAAGTTCTCACAGCGAGAAAAATTAAACAATTATATAGGTTGTCCTATTTTACACAGGGTTACTCACATAAAAATTTATATAAACTTACAAAAAATATCAACAAAGACAGTTCTTTTCTTACTCACCCTGTGTTTCACAGGATGATAAAAATTTGTTCGACTCGAAAAGTTCTCACATTCCTTACAGAAACGAGGCACGGGTAGATAAGGAAGTGAGATATTACTTCGTTCTTAGTATTTCACGTATGTTATTTTACGTTAAACCAACACATATCCAAAAAGGGTATTTTTTATAGAGTGATACAAGTTTAAATCATAATAAAGCATAGTAATAAATTTTTGATATCAATGAAACGGTGTTTATTGGATAGAAAATTTTCTGACATTAATGTTCAAATATGATTTCGGTCATGTGGCCGCCACGGCTGGGGCGTACAAGGCGCAATCTGGAACACCAATTTTCACAAACTTTTCGCAGCATTTGCGGCTGTATCTCGCCGATAACTCTTCGGATGTTGATTTCCAGGTGTTCAATTGTTTGTGGTCTATCGACGTACACAAGTCACTTTACATAACCCCAAAGAAAATAATCCAATGCGGTTAAATCACATGATCTTGGGAGCCAATTAATTGGGCTTGCGGTGGATCAGCAATTCTAATAAAGTCAAGACTCAAGCACTATGTTATTGATAACATTTGTGAAGAATACCTACAAGCAACAAATATTGGCATTGAAAGTTTTTGTTCAAATTTCGTTATATCATCAATTTACTCCCCTCCCAGATTTTCAATCACTGAGAATCAATATGAGGATTTCTACAAATCTCTTGGACCTTGTTTTGTAGCAGCTGGAGACTACAATGCGAAACATACGTTCTGGGGTTCGCGCCTTGTTACACCCAGAGGTCGAGCGTTGTTCAACACTATTTCTAAAATGGGCTTGGATGTCATTTCGAGTGGGGAGCCCACTTATTGGCCTACTGACATACAAAAAATTCCGAACGTTATAGATTTTGGCGTCATAAAAAATATCTCTAGGGATTTAATTCAAGTTCAAGCTTCTCTTGATCTCTCGTCCGATCACTCCCCGACGATCATCACAATTTGTAGCCCATTAAGAAGTAACTTACCTGACCCATATGTGAAGATGATCAATCGTGTAAATTGGCTGGGGTTCAAAAAATATCTCAGCAGTCATTGTACGGAAAACATTATGCTTAGAACACCCGATGATATTGAATCGAACATTGCCAATCTCAGCGAGAATATTAAACAGGCTGCTGAGCATGCCACTATCTCCCATCCGCAGATTGGGTTTAATAAAATTTATTCTACAGACATTGAACGTCTCGTACGTGAAAAAAGAAGGGCTAGAAGGGAATGGCAACAGCACAGATCACCACAAAATAAAATCAGATTTAAAGAGTGCACTAAACGATTCCAAGAGTTGCTTGCATCTGAAAGAATTGCATCTCTTAAAAATTATCTGGAGGGTCTTGATGTCACACCGGCGTCTAATTACTCCTTGTGGCACGCTGCCAGAAAGCTTAAAACATCCGTTGAGTATAAGCCACCTCTACGCACATCTACCGGAGGTTGGGCAAGAAGCGATACTGAAAAAGGTAAAATATTTTCTGAACACTTAAAATCCGTTTTTACGCCAAATATATATACTGGTGTTGCTGATTTGCCGAATATAGTCGCTCTACCCCCTCAACACATAAAGTTTAAGACGCGTGATTTACAAAAATTAATTGCCGAACTCAACCCGAAGAAAGCTCCGGGTATTGATGGAATTAGTAATCAGATGCTGATGAACTTGCCTCGTATGCAATGAGAATCCTGTTATTCATATTTAATGCTATTTTACGACTGGAGTATTATCCACACAACTGGAAACTTGCCAAGGTTAAAATGATTCCAAAGCCGGGCAAAGATATAACTAAGGCTGAATCATAAAGGCCAATAAGTCTACTATCTACAATGTCAAAGCTATTCGAAAAACTGCTCAAAACAAAATTGTCCCCAATTCTAATTAGTAGTGGGTGCATACCAGACCATCAATTTGGTTTTAGAAGTCAGCATAGCACCATTGAACAAACTCACAGATTGGTTCAATTTATAAGAAGAACTTTTGAGGAAAAAAAGTATTGTTCTGCGCTGTTTATAGACATTTCCCAGGCATTTGATAAAGTGTGGCATGAAGGCCTAATATTAAAATTGAAGACTTACTTACCAATAAACATTTTAAATCTTTTGGAAAGTTACATTATTTCCCGTAAGTTCACTGTTGCGGAAGGAGACTTTACAAGTAGGCCTGAAACAATTTCATCTGGTGTGCCACAGGGGAGTATACTGGGACCAGTTTTATATTTAATTTATACTTGTGATATGCCTGTGAGCAGTAGTATCCATACTTCCACATTTGCCGACGATACAGCCTGCCTTAGTATGCATGAAAACCCTGATGAGGCATCCCGCAAACTCCAGGAACACATTAGCCAGATGGAGCTTTGGTTAAACTTATGGAGAATCAAGGTAAATGAACAAAAGTGTGTTCAAGTAACATTTACTTTACGAAGAGATACTTGTTCCCCCATTCGGATTAACAATCAAGTTGTTTCTCAACATTCACATGTGAAATATCTTGGTATACACCTTGATCTACGACTTACATGGAAACACCACATTGACTCTAAGTTAACTCAAATGAAACTTAAATTAACTCAGGTACATTGGCTGATTGGTCGAAATTCAACACTTAGCCTAGACTGTAAACTTTTAATATACAAGTCGCTTTTAAAGCCAATATGGTGCTACGGAATTCTACTATGGGGCACTGCTTCAGCTTCAAATGTAGAGAAAATTCAACGCAGGCAAAACAAAATTTTACGCATGATAACATCGGCTCCATGGTACATCAAAAATTCAAATATACATCGTGATTTGAATATGCCTCTAGTGATTGAAGAAATTGCAAAATACGCAGGCAAATATCTAACAAAACTCGAATCACATCCTAATCCGCTTGCTCGTAATAGTTTACTTTACTGGACACATCCGATTAAAAAAGAGAGATACACGGGCCCTAATATTCAACATTCCAGATGATGAAGCTGCTTGAAAACACCTTTTTCTTTTTGTTACTAATCACTACTTATGTATTATTAATAACTATCACTAAACTTATGTCCGACATTGGTCGGGCATAATAATTTTTTTTATAGATTTAAGATTTGAACACTTATTGTTAGTTCATATTTGAAGATACAATAAATAAAAACACGCATTACAAAAAAAAAAAATAAAAATTTCGTGAAATTATTTTTTCGTCAAAGCTTTCCTGGAGTAAATCAATTGTAGCGCCTGCTGTGTGGCATGTGGCTCCGTCCTGTTGGAACCACATATCAGCAAGATTCATGCCAGCTAATTGAGTTACGAAAAAACTTCGAATCATGTTCCTGTACCGTTCACCATTGACAGTAACATTCTGACCATCATCGTTTTTGAAGACATATGGGCCAATGACTCCACCAGCCCATAAAGCACACTATACAGTAATTTTCTATGGATGTAATAGTGTTTCGACAGAAGCTTATGGATTCTCTTCACTCCAAATGCGACAATTCTGTTTATTTACGTACCCATTCAACCAAAAATTTGCTTCATCGTAAAACAAAATTTTGAATGGAAATTCAAAATCAATATCAATTTGTGCTTCAGCCCATTCGCCGAATTGGCGGCGCATACGATGGTCCTTTGGATTTAATTCCTGCACAAGTTGCATCTTGAAAGCTTTTAAGGCAAGATCTTTGCGTAAAATCTTCTATAAAATGGAAGGACACAACCCCAGTTGCTGAGAACGGCGACGAATTGATTGATTAGGATCATCTTCAATGCTTTCCTGTACAGCGGCTATAGATTCTTCAGTGCGCACTGTTCGGCGTCTCACGGGAGACACATTATCAGTAGCAGTATTCGAATTACTAGCTCTGAAGGACGATTATGTACTCCCAAAAATTGACAAAGTTCACGATAATTTTGACGAACAGATCCATTATTTTGATTAAAAATTTCCACAATTTGCACGCGTTGCTCTGGTGTAAGTCGATTCATAATGAAATGTCAAAGCAAACTAAACAAAAAGCAACTATCAGCTATTAAATGGGTGATCAAATAAAGCAGTGATGCCAACTCTAAGTTGTATCACTCTATAAAAAACACCCTTTACCTTATATGTGTTTCAACCTTTTACAAATGTGTGCCTTCACGTGAAATTGCCACGAAACCGGTCAAGCAATAGCGCGCTTGATGGAGTAGGTTCGACGTGTAAAAGGACTGCAAATTGACTTGTCGGAGATGGGAACGACATTTCATCGCTGGAAGATTTAGAAAACGCCTTGCAGAAAAATTGTTCCAATGTAAAAGTTTTCACCATTGATGACGAAGAAATTTCAATGAAAGAAGAGGAACTTTAATCAGAAATAATTTCTTGATCGGGCTTAAGTTCAGTCATTTCAATTCTTATTGAATGAAATGTTTTTACTAATTAATGTGAGTTTCTAAAGAAGAGCAGAAAAATTAAACTCGACCTTATTAACTTGGGGAAAGAAGAAGAACTTAAGGATACCAAAAATTTAAAAAGTTGTTTAGATACCATGAAGGTCCATCAAACTTATTTTAGTATATCTTGCCACAATCACTTGACAATGAATAGCTTTTTTTATTTTTAATTTTTTTAGAGAGAAGTAATACTAGGCAATGAATGCCTACTACTGTTACTAGGTGTTACCTTCTTTTAGGAAGGGGATAGTGATAGAGAAGACAGGTAGCTGGAGAAGAAAGAGTAAAGCTGCAAAACTATCGATAGTGGCTCCATTCGATAGTTTCGATAGTATTTTTTGATACCATCGATACTATCAATAGTTTTTGATTCGTAACTGTGAGATATCCTTCATTTGCCCTCGATGTCCAGCAGTCAGTAGTAATGGAACAATAATCAATTTCATCAAGAATTGCTTTCAAGTTTCTTTTAGTACTGTTGTATAAATTTGCGACCATGACATTTTGCAGTGTTATTCTTGATGGTAAAACGTAGCGAGGATCCAGACAATAGACAAACTCGCGGAAACCTTTGTCTTCCACTATACTAAATGGTTGTACATCGCTGGCAATCATTATCATTAAAGCAGCATCAATATTCTTTTTATGATCTGTGTCTGAACCGCATGTTTCTTCTTTTTTAAAAAACGCATCTATCGAGTGCAATGGCTTTGGCATTTCTTGAAAAATTGGATGAGACCGTTTTAGGTGGTCAAGTATATTTGATGTGTTGCCACTGGTTTTATAAACTCGGCCACATGAACGGCATTTGGCATACTTCTTGCCTTTAATTTTTTGAAAAAAGTGCCACACTTGCGAGGATCCCTTCCGCGTTTTATTTATGACCACTTCGGCATCAGACTCCTCGCTACTGTCTACCACAGTACTTACTTTGCCATCATCTGTATACACATAGTGTGTTAATATGAAATACGTATATGCTAACATTTTAATTCATTCATATTATGAACACACTTACCATTTACTCTTTGCAGATATTTCTCCATAATTGAAGAACTGTCAAACACAAATTTTTAAACAATTTCACTTACTTAATATGTATGTATATTCTACAACTTGCAAACTATTTAGCGTCTCCGTTTATTTAAAAGTAGAGAGCGGAGTCAGTCGAGTAGTCGTCAAATGTAGCCGCCGCCAAATGTATTCTTTGTAAAAGTCTTTGGTACATAATAATTGTATTTATTATGCAATTTGTTTCTAATAGTTAAAAACTGACATCTTATGTTGAAACAAATCAAAACTTATTGATATTTTCACATTTATATATGTAATGGTAACCATTATTACTAGAGGCGGCGAAATTTTAATGTTGCATTTTTTATTTCACAGTCACCGTCATACCATTTTTATTTACTTTGTTTTTTACTTTTTTAGTAGCGTGTTTTTGTCGATAGTATCACTATCGAAAAAAAAATATCGATAGTCCACTTAAAATAGAACTATCGAGACTATCGATAGTACCATCGATAGTTTTGCAGCTCTAAGAAAGAGATGGATTCTTTTACAACTCTGCTTTTTGCATGTTTTTTTTTAATAATGCAGTTTGCAGCGCCTTCTGGTGTTAAATGAGTAGTATTACATTTTTTGAAGCTGTTTAGTAACCATTGATTATTTTACTTTGCCGGTAACTCTGCTACACAACGAAGGAGCGCGCCTCTGATGTTACATAAGGATTAGTATCCGCTGAAGCAGGAGTAGTTCAGTGACCAGTGTCTATGCCTTCATCACATGCACTTTCCTACAACAACTGCTACAAAGGGACTCTAATGCACATCTGGAAAAATGCGTGGTGTTGTTATTTAATCACTGTTGGATACAGGGATTGAACCCAGGAACTTCGGTTTTTTAGTCAACGTGCTAACTACTTCAGCCAACGCTATAGCTTAAGCTGTTTCTATGCTCTTGAATTATTCAATCATTTTGTGTTCGATTTTGCTTCCATGAATACAAAACCTCACCTTAATGTTGATAACTAGACTTGGGTCGAACTCGTTCACTAGTTCATTTTTGCCACAAACCAATGATCAAACCCATGTAATTTAAATCGGTTTGATCATTGGTTTGTGGCAAAAATGAACTAGTGAATGAGTTCGACCCAAGTCTATTGATAACGTATATGAGACTGAAAGTGAACCTGTCGATGAACCACTAATAAATAATAAAAAGTCAAATCAGCTTAAATTATCTTGTCAGTCTTGTTCTCAGGTAGTTTCCGAGAAGGCATGCAAGTTTGTAAACGAACAACCATCAACTTACAAGCCGCCAATTTAAAATGTAAGGAGAGAGGATTTTTTATGCGTTTGACGAAAGTGTTAACGTCTTTGAAGAGGCGCGATCTCAATCGTTATATTTTATAATATTTGTTTTTATAAGTAAAAGTTTTTATTTAAGTTTAAAGATTTTATCAGAGCAATGATGCTCTATATGTTTTTGTCATATCACATTTACTTAATAATAATTTACTTTCTTTCGAGTACTTTTATGTTATTTTAGAAAAAAGATACTATGTTATATTTGTAAGCAGATAATAAGTATTTTTGTTTTCGGAGTTTAATACCTAATTCAAGTTAAACAAAAAATACTATATGGAAATTATAGTCTGATTTTTTTGTTATAAACTATCACCAAATAGTGAATAATTAAAGTTGATTTTTACGAAAATAAGGTTTATTTTCAATTTATCTTCCCTTGTAAATTAATATGGCCTTCATGTCTCTTCACTGTATAGAGTATCTCCCCTGGTCACTTAAAAATACCTGTAAAAGTAGATTAATTGACAGGTCATTGTTAAACATGCATACAAAATGCATGATTAAGTACTATTATCTTGTAAAAAATTATTATTTTAAGTATTTTTATCATGCCGCCAAATGACCTCTTACCGTAGAATGACCCATATTTTTTAACTTACGATAATGAATTTGAGAGAACGTTTTTTAAAACAATAAACGTTGAACAACAAAATAGTTATATACTCAAAATATATTGAAGCAAATCTCTCAACCGGTCTGTACAAATGGTATAAACTTAGTTGCGTGTGGTCAAGCCCTTCTTGAGTTATAAAAGGCTAACTAACATACATGCACACTAGGGTGGATTTTCGCAAATGCCCAGGCGGAATATTGTCCCTATTGGTCTAAGATATAACTGGTAAAAGCAAAATCGGACAACTTTAAGTGCTGCCCCAAAGACGTCAAAGGTCAAATTTAAGTAAATTCTATATTTTTATTAGGAATTTTCTTGGTTGATCTTGGATTGTAATAGATACTGATGATATTGGTTAACCCAGTGAAGTAAAGGGCTTAGAATTGTTACCAAAATCAAATCACACAAATTATATATCTAAATCTTCATTTTCTTTGCCGAAATTGGTTCACACAAAGCGACCGTACAATTATCAAAGAGCAAGAGAAATTATATCAAGCATTGAGTATGTTATCTATGTATTTATTTTGTATTAGTCTTCAGTATCTTTTTTATCAATGAATTCAGAACAAATATCGCCTTTGGAACTGTTCAATTTATTTTTCGATGAAGAAATCATGGAGCTGTAGTGATGAACACCAATGACTATGCGCGGCAAAATAATAATTTCGAGAGTATATGCACATTTCAACTCTTGCAGCATTTCATCGGATTTTTGATATTAACTGGCTATCACATCGTTCCACAATATGAAAACTATTGGAGCCAGCATCCAGATCTAGGTATCCCAATTGTGGCACGACACGTTTTAAATTTCGGTGGATGAAGAAATTTTTGCATGTCAGTAATAATGACGAGTTAGACAAAAATTACCGCTTTGGCAAAATAAGACCTTTACTTGATGGATTACATAAAACGTTTATATAATTTGGAATTTTAAAGTAAGAACTTCTCAATTGACGAACAGATGGTACCATACTTTGGAAGGCATTCAAGCAAAATGTATATTAGAAATAAATTTATTCGTTTCGGGTTCAAGTTGTGGGTTCTGCCTTCATCTGATGGATATATGTATTGCTGTATACTATAGTATACAGCTGGCTCTGAGGAGGTTTATAGCAGAGAAATTGACCTTGGAGCTCACGTTTGCTCGAAAATGTGAAGCACTTTGCACGCCATTTTGTTTATTTTGGCAATTTTTTTACCTCCTTCTACTTATTGTGTCTACTGTCTGAGAGGAAATTTAATGCAACCTGCACAGTGCGCAAAAACACACTGCCAACTAATTTGGTAATTAAAAACGACAAACGTTTAAAAAAAGGATAGTACGATTTTATGTTTAATCGCGCAAATGAAATGTTGATTGTAACTTGGCATGATAATGCGATTGTAACATTGCAACTAATTTCGATGCCATCAATTAATTATCTTACAACTGCCCGACGTAAATGCCATAAGAGCCTAACATGATACAAAATTATAACTTACATATGGGGGTAGTAAATATAGCAGATAATGCCTATCCAACTCCGTATAAATGTTAGAGGTAAGAAGTGTTGGTGACCTCTTATATATGAGGGGAGTAGATATTGCAGATAATGCATATACAACTTCCGTATAAATGTTAGAGGCAAGCTTTTTTCAAAAGCTGTGGACTCGGCCGTTGTAAATGCCTGGAAGTTGTGCAGGATTGGAAAAGTTCGAAGAAAAATGCACACAATGCCACAGCCACATTCCATTCATGTGTAAAAGATACGAGGTGCACTTGCATACAAAATGTTTTGAAACTTACCACAATAAAAAATTTTTATTATTAAATAAAATGCTTTTTAATTACCCTTGAAAAATTGTATACTGTATACATATTCTGCCTATGGTGATTATAATTACCACCAATTTTTTAGGAAACAGAAAAAGTCACTTAGTCCAAAGTTTGAATTTTCTTAATTAGCATCAGAATACGTTCTACTCGTAGATAACATTTTATTAAAATCGGTCGACAGGAACTTGGTGCGGCGAAAAATGGGATAGAATATTTTTGAAGAAATTAACCCTTCTGAGCTTAGAAGGGGCAAAATTACCCGATTTTTTTAAACGCATATAAAACTTTATATTCAGCAAGTCTTTATTTTTTATATTTAATTGAACTGTAGTGAATTAAAATCAGAAATAGTTTCTCAATCGGTCTTATGTTCTTAATTTCAATTCTTATTGAATGAAATATTTTTATTAATTAATGTGAGTTTCTAAAGAAGAGAAGAAAAATAAAACTAACGATTCTTACATCAATCAATTTGTCATAGTCCTAGAAGTGTCACTAAACATATGTCAGTTGTCAAAATTCAATATGGTGGCCAACACACGAACTTTATCAAAATGGGTATCATGCGACAGGTATTTTAAAATCATATCTAGGTTTCTCTTATGATTTTTCATTTCGAATTACTAATTAAGATATTTAACGGTTCAAATTTGGTCGCAGTCGGGGTTTTTTATTTTTTTATAAATACTTCGTTAAAGCAAACCATTATTTATTTTTAATAATGGGTAAATTACATTTATCCTGTCTCACAGGAAAAACAGAAAAAGGCTTTGCCATAATAGCAACTGCTCCATATCTTGAACAAATAATTTATATTACTGATATACTGGCAGGAACTGGTTTGAAAATATCTTCTGCCATTTATGATTCCCTTGAAGAAAACAATATTGTGGATGAGGCACAGGCATTCGTGTTTGGCACAACCGCGACGAACACTGGAAAGTTTAACGGAGCGTGTAATCTTTTAGAAAAATGAATTGGAAGAAATATTTTATTTCTTGAATGCAAACATCATATTTTTTAAATTGTCTTATCTGCTGTATTTAAGGAATCTGTATTACGGAGCATCTAGTGGTCCGGAAATAGTAATTTCTAAAAAATTTAAAAACCATTGTCCAAAAATACAACAGAATGGTTTTTTGACTGGATTGTCATATTCAAGATTCAATAAAATTTTAGATGGTACCGGAGATAACTTTTTAAGACTTGCAAATGAGAAAATATTGAAAGACTTTCCACGCAATGACTGTAAATATTTTTTACAACTGATTATAATATTCTTAGGAGGAAGTCCGCCTAGCGGCATTAAATTTACGAAACCTGGAGCTATGCATTTAAGCAGATGAATGATAAAGACCATTTATTGTTTGAAAATACTTATTTTTCGAAACCAATTTCCTGCGTTAACCGAAATTGAAGTTATGGTTTGATGCTGATAAAGCAGACCAATCTCCTTTGAACAACATTGAATTCTTGAGAAATTCGGAAAATTAAAAAAAAATTAACCAAAATATAGCAAATAACGCAATAACAAATTTTCTTAACCATGTGTAGGTTTTTCGTTATTCGATGATAGAATAGATTTTGCAACTTAAGCCAAGCTTATACCGAAGATGGAATGTAATGTCTCAGAAGATAATCTGGTTGAAGATGAAGCAATTCTGAAAGGACTTACGTTTAAACATCAAAATCTCGAATGCTTCATGAACAGAGATAATTTATTAATTCTGGAGGAATTGATCTCTAAGAATACTAGCAAACTGTAAAAAAGATTTAAAATTTCAATACCGGAATATCGAAGGGCAAAAAATATAATTGGGAACTTAAAAATAATAAACGACTGCGCCGAAAGACGAATTAAGCTTATCCAAGATTACCATAAAAAATCACCAAAGATGAGGATCGGAGGCAACATCTATTTAAAGTAACACACATTTTGTTGTATTTCTTATTAAAGTTAAATATTTAACACACCCTTGCTTTTTCTATTTTAGATCGTACAAGATTATCGAAATCAATTTCCAAAAGAATCTAATGTACGAAATTTAAAAAGCAATTAATTATATAATTTAATAATTTAGCAAATTACATGCTTATAATATAATAATAGTGCTTATGATATTTTCATTAACAAACAATGCTTTATGAAAATATTTTTTTATTCATATTTGGTTCAATATGCAATATGCGTCATTTTGTCTGCAACTAGAGTGACGAGTTAATTGTTTTTTTCACAAAAGTTTATTAAAATATTTCAGATTATTTAAAACAAACTGTGTAAAATATTAAGAATGTAACATATATAAAACAGGTATGTTTGATCCAAAAGGCATGGAAGGGTTCATTCTTTCAAAAGTTTTTCTGAATACTCCTATCACACGAAGGCAGAAATTTTACAAATTTCACGCGGAGCCAGAAAGAAACAGCCAAAATTCCTTATAAATATTTAATGAAAATATGGAATTTACTGAAATTTGGCCTTTGACCCCTTTGGGCAGCACTTAAAGCTTTTCGATTTCGCTCAAACTTTTTATATTTACTGTGTCGATCAATTAGCACAATATTCCGCCTGGGCTTCTTTAAAATTCAACAACAAATTATTGTTCATACACTTCAGTGCCACCCTTATGTACACGCATGCCTATATATACCCACATACACGAATATAATGGTAAAAATATTCGAATATTATGCGCATCTCCTTTCTTTTATTCTAGAATCAAAAAATTTATATAAATTATACGTTCTGGTTTTTTGGGTATTTTCACTTAAAACAACTCAATTAATTATCAATAAAATAAAGGGTGGCTGGTGAAATGCACTAACTAACAAAAACAAATGTATCAACTTTTTTTCTTAGCAAGTTATCAGTTAATATATTTTTTAATTTAAGATCGTTATCACGTCTAAAGGGAGTTTGAAAGCAATTCCGTGTGCACGCCTCCCAGTAGGTGGACAGTAATGTGGTTGATAAATTCTTTCGAAGAGCATGGGACAGTTGGTAAAAAGGCATTACAAACAATTACTGCTGTAGCAGCTGCCATACGTGCTCCCCAAATATTTAAATAAGATGGAGGCAGCAGTCAACAGTTTCTGCAGATAATTATGTACAAAGAATTGAATTTGTTTCCCTATAAAGTTAAAATTGTTAGCAAATTAATCCTCCCAGAATTGCCTATCACCAGAGGTTTCTATGCCTGGTGAAAGATGTCGAAACCATATTCGAGCACATCTTTATGTCAGACGAGACCCATTGTGGAAAGTCGAGTGAATCTAATTCACAAATTCATCAAGCTCGGGTCACAATGCGATTCAATTTTTGAGTTTAAATTTAGTTAAATATTTTTATCCAATATCAGAGAGCACTTGTTATTAAATAAGAAAATGCAAAAATCTTGCCTAATTTGTCAACAATAACAATGGTACTTTAAACTTTAATATTTTTGGGTGAATTCAAAACAACAAAAACGCTTACATAAAATCAGCGATGCCAATTTAGCGCCTTTCGCGCTAGTTTTATCGCGTTTTAACTATGCCAAACGCGCTTTTTTCGTCTTAGCGCGTTTAATAAAATTAGCGCGTTTTGATTCAAGTCAAAAATATCATTTCAGTTTAATATCTTTTTACTTTTTTGTATAAATTTAACATATGTCTAATATCCAAAATTTTACTTTTTGTTTAAATTCGTTAATAATTCAGATGTTGCAAATAAAATTCCCTTGACTGTGGTTAGAATTAAAAATGCATTTTAATATTGTAAATGGCAAATATTTTGAAATATCAAAGCTAAAAATATGTGCTCGCACTCGTGACCCAAAAAATTTATATGACTTATTAAGCATCTATTCTTGTACTTTAAAAAGCATTTGAATCGCAACACTATACAACAATTTATGTAATTGGTTACAAAGTCTGACAAATAAAATTAAAATAAAAACTAAGAATTTCGAATATTTGGAAGGCGAGACTGATTCTGTATTAAATGAATTTAGTTACTTAGGATATAATTTCGAAGAAACTATTGCATAATCTGAAAATGAGTTACTAAAAAATTAATTGTACTCGTATTTACTAATACATACATCGATCTTTATTAAAATTTAGTTTAGCGCGTAGGAAAATAGCGCGTTTTGATTATAAATTGTTGATAATGCTGTAACTTAGCGCGTTCTAGCGCGTTTTGAGAAGGGGTATAGCGCGTTTGGGTTATAAATAGTTGGCATCACTGCATAAAATTGCTTATTTTTCAAAGCGTGTAACTTTTTATTGGAATGGAATTTTTAAAAATTCTTTTTTTGTTTTGAAGCTTAACTTATTCGCTGTCAATATAATGAGAATTTATTTT
This sequence comes from Tachina lurida, assembly GCA_944452675.1. Taxonomy (NCBI): domain Eukaryota; kingdom Metazoa; phylum Arthropoda; class Insecta; order Diptera; family Tachinidae; genus Tachina; species Tachina lurida. Next base: position 42,422,853 of record OX101755.1, on the reverse strand, counting down.
TAGAACTTGGAAAATTATTTTAGTGCTTTTTCATTTAAAAAAAAACTAGTTAGTCACAAAGAAAAAAACTGCCTCATAGAATCAAGAAGATTTTCTCTATGAAACGTTTTTAGGCTAAGGGGTATCCCAGGAGAAAGAAGCGAAAATTTTTTCATAGAGATTCCTTATTGTTTTTATGTGGTAAATCTTATTAATTTTATCAAGAAGAAAACCACATAAAATCGAGAAGAAATCTTATTATTATTTTTTTTAATAATAGCGATAATTAATTCGCCCACTTTTTTCTGCAAAAAAAAGAGAAAAAATCTACTTTTTTCAAATATTTAATTTAAATTGCGTATAAATTTTAACTTAGTTATGCTATTGATACCAAATTTTTTTTCTTAATGTTAAACATTTTGTTTTTAACTCATACTAAGTTTCATTTTTAAAATCCTACAAGATTTGACTTCTCCATTAGGAGAACAGTGGACCAAGGTTGGTAAAAATGTCAAAATTAATTTTTTTTTCTCGAATATTTCCTAAACTGTAAGCGGAACTGCAAAAATGTAGGAGACTTTTTTAGCTTTCGGATAGAGAAATTCCCGTGCAAAAAATCTTTTTTATCAGATCAAAATCATCAGCTTAGTATCAGTTTGAAATTTTCATGAACCCTAGGTTGCCCACTTTAGGGCTTTGTGGCTCCGCCCGATTTTGAGATATATAGTCCAAATTCCAGACTTAATATCGGTGTATGAAATTTCATTTTAATCGGATTGCTTGTTTAGAAACTGCATAATTATTTCCACTTTTTTTTCAAAATCCCCCACTGTGCGACAACTATTTCAAAGTTTCATCGGCAATTTCCAAATAAAAATATGCTTACTCGATGTCATTAATTAAGATTCTTTTCATTCGATATCGAACGCAATTTTGCCAAAATGAAAAATGTCCATAAATTTTACTAGATCATGTATGCGGTAATTCGGCCCCAGGATGAGTATATATATATAGACCAGTTAAAGGAAATTTTACCATTATAATGTTGACTTTTATCGGGGTCCTCGTAGGACTGTGGAGTTTAATTGATAATCTGAATATCAAAATTTATGTAAATGAGATTTTTAAATGAAATGAGAATATCACGGATATTAAATATTAAATTTATTACACTTTTAAAAAGAGAAATCTGGTTATGCAAAAATGTTAAGCTAAGCTCATTCATCTATTTTTTTTAAATGTAGTTCAACGCATTTATAAGTGTGTCTGAGAGAGAGAAAACGGCTTATAATAAAAAAAATTCTGGACAAATTTTTTGTTTAGAAGTTTCGAGTAAAGCATTAAACACATTCACCACAGCAAGCTACCGACTTCAAAGGCATTCCAAGGATGGAATACACATGTTTATATAAAAGTGAATATTTTGACGACAGCAACACAACACGGCGATAGGTTGCCGTCCTTGCTGATTTGGTCATTGTAGTCAAATTAAAATAACTCCACTTTGATTTTTGCGACAATTAGCAAATATAGTGTTGCTAGTATAATTCAAAATGTTGAATGAATGATACCTTACAACTATTTTATGACATCGAACAGAAAGAACATCTCGAAATTGATGTAAAGAAGTAAATTTATTAATTTTTACACTTTTATGTGATATAAGTAAACTTTTAATGAGTAATTTTATTTTTATAAATGCGAGATATTTGAAAATGACTCCATAGAAATGTGAATTTAAACTTTAATATCAGGTGCTAATGATGCTGCTCCATCTCCAAAAGAATTGAGTAGTGCTCGTGATGTCTTCTGTGGTGAATGTGTTTAAACCATAAGGCAATATTTTTTTACTGGATAAAGCTGAATATTTAATAAATATCTCTGGAATTCAAGAAAATCCGTAAAAGTACATATGTAAGATGTTTGCTTGTAATTTTCACCCTTCAAATCTGCTATCTAATAGCAAAAAATGTGTGATATTTACAAAAATGATTATTTGTAGTGCAGTTGGCATCAGGTTAATTTGCCTCCGCACTTTGTTTTATGTTAAAATAATGCACAATCGATAAAGGTTTGCTTGAAATTTTAGTTTTACTACTTGTTTTAATAAATAAAATAAAGATGCATTATCTATTTACTACTGCTACTATGCAAACATCCGAAATAATAGTATATAGTTGGTTGCTAATGGCTTGCTAAGAACAAAGGAAGTATTGCAAAGTATTCGCAAACGTTTCGATAGGATTGTGAAATAAAGAAGATGGACTGCTCTATCGAACTGGTATTGAGGTTTATGTATACATATTCACAAGATATATAGATAAAAACATATACATATACGAAGAAACATCTCAAATGCATACATATGTATGTATGTGCAAATTATGGCTGCAAGGCTTGGGTGTAAGTGTGGGAAACAGTTTTCCTTTAAATGTTGCAAAAGCAAGTCCAATATTTATTTCTTTTTTATTTGCTTGCTTTTCGTCTTTGTTGAACGTATCCTAAGGGCAATCGCTAAAAAATGCCATGTATTGAAATACTGAATATCTAGTGATTTTCCTTGCTTTGCTCTCGTCTATTGTACATACATTTGAATACTTTCTGCTATCTAACAGGGCACTTGGTTTTTTAACTTTTGTTTTGATTATTTTTTTTGTTTTATTTGGTTACCCTTAGTTGCTTGTTAGAATTTGTTTTTATTTCAATACTCACGCATAAATTGCTAGAAGGAACTTTCTTTGGTGGGTTCTTACACGTCCGGGATTAACCCGTTTTACTAGTCTTGTATGTTTGTAAATGAGCCAAGTTTCACGAAGAACATTCGCCGCAGCATTTTTCAGCTAAAAAAGGTATATTATTGATAGTTTTTTTTTTGTTTTTGTTTTTTGTTTATTTTATAGTTTTTTATGTTACATAGAAGAAAAAAAGGAATAATCTATAAATATACGTGTTAGTGCTTTTACATTTTTAATTATAAGCCATAAAAAGTTAAATAAAGGATTTTAAGTATACGAAAAATGTGCAGTTATAGAATGCGATGGAAATTAAAAAAAAACAATTAATGTGGGTAGCAACAAAAAATATAAATAAATATATAAAATAATTAGTGTTGACACTGTTTCCTTCATTTATTTTCAATTAAAAAAGAATTCCATTGATTTTATGTGTATAGCTAAATTTTCTTCATTTATTTTCAATTAAAAAAGATTTCATTGATTTTAATAAATAAATCAATAAATAGTCTTTACTATATTAACAATAAGCTTTATGGTTGTATGTGAACCAAAAGCGTGCATACTCTATCATAAAGGTGTTGCAGGAACTATTATTAGGAATCATGGTCAGTAAATAATTTTGTCCGAAGAACAAATATTTATAAACATTAATATTTAATTGAAAAAAATTATACATCCTTATTCCACTTGCTTGTTTAAAACTGTTCAAGTTGTCTTTATCTAAAATTATTCATGACTGTCAACATTTGATTTGCATTCAGCAAGAAATTTTGACAGTAATATTATGTGGAAGAGTTGAAGCAGAATCCCTTTCTTGCAGTGAGATTTCGCACTGCTACCGGTAATTTTGAGGGAAAATGGGAACAATTTAAACTATTCATGAATTCTCTTAGCTCTCCCAGAAGCTCTCGGAAACTACATTATGTAGACTCTAAATTCCAAAGCAACACAAATGCTGTTAAAAATAAATCTTAAAAAAAAATTTAACCGACTTCAAAAATAAGCACTAAAAAGCTACAACTAATATAGATCTAGTTAAATAAAAGATTTTTATATATGTTACCTACAGTGCCGTTTGAAGTTGGTGCCAGTAATACTGGTACTAAACACATAGGAAGCACGGTAAAAAAACTGCAAGTAATTTTTATGTACAATGTTGCTGGCACCAACTTCAAACGGCACTGTAGGTAACATATATAATAATCTTTTATTTAACTAGATCTATATTATTTGTAGCTGTTTAGTGCTTATTTTTGAAGTCGGTTTAATTTTTTTTAAAAAAGATTTATTTTTAGCTTTTTAGTGCATATTTTTGAAGTCGGTTTAATTTTTTTTTAAGTTTTATTATTTAGTAATATGGTCCAGTTTCGTAAAAATCGATTAAGTAAAAACACGTGAAATATAGTATTGAATGTTGTGGGGCGTGGCTACGCCTACTTTTTTAAAACAATATTGTATATTTTTAAGAGTTCAAGGTGTGTGCCAAGTTTCGTACAGAACGATTAAGTAAAAGCACGTGAAATTAAGTACTAAATTTTATGGGGCGTAACTACGCCCATTTTTTTTAAACAAGATTGTGTATTTTTAAGAGTTCAAGGTGTGTGCCAAGTTTCATAAATATTTGTTAAGTACAAGCACATGAAAGATTATACTAAAATTTAATAGGCGTGCCCGCCCACTTTTTTGAACCCAATTTTGTGCCTTTATTAAAGTTTAGGGTGTGTGCCAAGTTTCGTAAATATAGGTGAAATAGAACCCTGTGAAATATAATATAAAATTTTAATGGACGTGACCCCGCCCATTTTTTAAAAAGAAGATTGTGTCCATTTTAGAGCTCAAGGTGAGTGCTAAGTTTCGTAAAAATAGGTTAAGTAGAACCACGTGTAATGTTATAATACATTTTAATGGGCGTAGCCCCGCCCATTTTTTCAACTTAAAAATTTTGTAATTACAAGAACCAAAGATGTTTGCCAGGTTTCGCAGCAATCAAATGAGTACAAGATCAGAAAATCAAATTTAAAAAATTGTGGGCGTGACCCTGCCCATTTTTTTTAAATGGGACCAATGGGAAGCTATATCCTCTCAGACAACAAAAAAAATTTTACAATCGGTCCAAAATGCACCGAGTTATGAACCTACACACCTAAAAAAAAGAAAATAGAGACGAATTGTTAACCTCCTTCTTTTTTTGAAGTCGGTTAAAAAGCCGACATGTGCGTAGTACTTTTTCAATATGTGTACTTTAAGGGATTAAAAGGGGGTAAAAACTTAACTTTGGTACCCTTTTTGCATTCGACACATCTTTTAAATAATTGAACGCAGCAGAACACTTTTTGGCGCATTCTTTTCTTCTAGACAGAATCTCGAATAGATTTTGGCACTTTTTGAAAATTCGTTTTTGTAATATACATGTAAAAATATTAAAGAGAGCTGGAATTCGGTGTGTTGGTTCCCCGTCCAATTTATAGATGCACTAAAGAAACCACATTGGATAGACTAAAAATTTTAAAAGCATACAAATCTTTCTAAAAAATAAGCGGACACATATTTGGTACTTTTCCGATATGTGTACTTTTAGGGATTAAAAGGGTGTAAAAACTGAAGAAGTGTTTAAAAGGTACTATACCTTTTAAACACTCCACATTTTTCATTCCTGAACAAAGCAGAAAGATTCTTAGCCCGCTCTTTTCTTTAAAATCTCGAATGAGCTTAGACACTTTCTGCAAATTCCCATTTAAAAGACGTAAAATCCTACCCGTTTTCCGTCCTTTTTTTAATGATAAGGTACGTATATGTAAAACGTGTATGTAAAAATAATTCACTATGAATTTTTACCGCTCAGTAGAACCTGGGATAATAAAACGTATGTTTTTTCGAAGGGCCCAAGGAGGTACCAAAAAGGGTAAATACGGCTAAATACGATGCTAAAAATTTAAAATTTTAGTTAAATTTAATTTACTGGTGTAGTGTATTCTTGAACACTATCACCAAGGGCTACTTCAAATATTAATTTGATACTTTTTAAAAAATACTTTTCGGAAAAGGTACTATTTGGAAAAAGTACTTTTTAGAAAAAGGTACATTTTGGAAAAATTAATTTTTAGGAAAAAGAACTTTCTGGAAAAGCTACTTAATGGAAATAGTACTTTTAAAAATTTTTTTTTTATTCTTTTCTGAAAATGTAGTTTTTGGAAGAAGTACTCTTTGAGAAAAGTACTTTTTGCAAAAACTCTTTTTTGAAAAGGGTACTTTTTGGAAAAAGTATTTTTTGAAAAACCTACTTTTTGAAAAACATAAAGTCAGGCATGCATCACTTTATCAAATACTTGAGAAATGTTAATTAAGAGGGCAGAAGAATACTTCTTTTCTTCAAATGTTCTTCTTACAAATTGAACCAATCTATGCGTTTGTTAAATGGTACTACATTGAATTCTAAAAACAAATTGATGGTCCCGGAAGCACCCACTACCAATTTTGTCGTGAGCAGTTTTTCGGAATGTTCTGACATTGTTGATAGTAGTACTAAATCAATTCCTAAATAAGGGATAGCTGATAATAAATTTGTAATAACTGTTACGACTCATCATTGGTAAGATCTTTGCCCGGATTTGGAATCATTTTGACCGTGGCAAGCTTCTAGTGGTGTGGATAATACTCTAGTTGTAAGAAGGAATTAAAAACAAATAGCAGGATTCTAATTGCAATCCCCACCTGGATAACTAACTTGTCGTGATGTGGTGGCTAAAGTGCAAGCTGTGGTTACTGTCCTAGCTTCAGGGGTCACTGTGATTGTTTTAATTAAGGGCAGTAACTATAAAGGCATGCATACTAAGGGTTTTCCGGTTACAACAAGTGTCTGGTACATAGTTATGCCTACTGTCGTGCAGTATTAGAACACAGAAACACTTTTTAAGGTCAAGGTGGTAGGGGGCTGTGCCGATGATCTGAATGGCTAATTTAGTGGGTAAATAAAATTGGTCGCTAGCAGTAACCCTCCTCCAACGCTCATGGCACGGGTTGGTTGTAGACAATTTCGCCTAGTCCGTGTTCGCCGTTACTGCGCGGATGTTCTTCTTATTTACTGGCATACTCGTGGGAATAACATAGACACTTCAAAAATAAAAATTCTTAAGGACGACTCCACGGACTATACGTTGGGGAGACAAGTTGCTGACTCTCGTGCATGAAAATTTGCTCAAGCAGGAGAGTCAGTTACCCAAAGAAATGGAGGAAGTTGATGAGCTCAATGCTCCATCGGGTGACTCAGCTGCAGGGGTCAGTGAGAAGCTAAGGGATCTGTCACTGGCGTCAGACCACGAGAGGGAAATCACACTGATTTCAACTAGCCGTCGCACAGTGGCACATTTGAAGAGATGGCGGCCAAAAAATTTTTTTTTCGTGTCACCGATTTATTTTTTTTTTGTTTTTATATAAAAGTAAACACATAGGAACCTCGAAATCCAGAAATTTAAGTTTTTATTTCGATTGTTTCTCTTCGAATAGGGTGATCAAAAACGCGGTTTTTTTTAAGAGAAGCTGAAATTCAAAATATTTTACAAAATTTTTGAACTTCAAGTGGGCACAACTTTTTTGGTTTTATATATTTTAAAAAAATTTTTTTTTCTTCACATAATATCATTTCTTAACTTATAAAATAGTTTAAAAAAATCGTGCCCTACTTTGCTCGAGGCCCAGATTTGGGCATTGCAATAAAGGTCTAAAATATACCCAAATCTTGATGTTCAGTGGAACGCAACTTTTTTTCTGCGAAAAACTTCGTAAAATGACTTATAACGTGTTATAGTACGTACTTTGAGCTGTTATTATATGCCAATTTTTTAAATTTATATTTGAGGCTCTAGGAACTACAATGATTTTACTGCTTGCATGTCGGATATTTTAGGTATGGGAGTGCGGTATATCTACATGGGTTTGTGTGTGCATTGTGTGTATGTTTTTCTATTATTCGAAGAAGTTTTACTAATGAAACGGGTATAATAAAAGACTATTATTATAATGCATTAAATGCATTTTAGTAATTTATGCCATTAAAAAATGTATAGTTACATATAAGCGGGAGTAGGTACATCAGTTGTTGTATTTGGACTGATATATTCGACCTTTTGCTATAATTTCATTGTGTACCCAGGTAGCTGCTGCTCATATAAAGGTTAAAACGCGATAGACACATCAGGTTTTCTTGCACCAGGTCTCTTTAGTTCTCTTTTAAACCTGCCCGGTTGTTTAGACTGGAATGAAATAACAAAAGAGAAATGTACTCCTCTTCTTTCTTCTCTCTCGTTTAAACACATACCTGTTTCAAGAAAACTTGATGTGTATAAAAACAGACAAAACTAATAAAGACGATCAGTATTGTCAAAACGATGGCTAAGTTCAGTTATGACGATCTTGGTAAAATTTATTTTGAACAAAAAAAAAACAAAAACGATGTTATATTTCACATTTTAAAAGACCCTTATTTGTGCGACCATTTAAAAAGAATTGATAATTTTTTAACGCGATTAAATAATCGGTATAATGAATGTTATAGAAATAAGGAAAAAATGTTTAACTGCAACAAAGAATAGCTTACAAGCGAACTTGTATTTGAAAGCCAACCAAAACCAGCAAATGTGGGCCGACCTGCCAGACCAATTCAGGTAACGAAGACGAAAGCTGCAAAGCATTAATGAAGAATTTTCTCAAGAAATAATTAAAGATACGTTTTTTCATCAACTAGGACCAACAAAAAATAAAACTAAAAAATTGATATAATAGAAAATGTACTGAAAGCGAGCCCCAAGTGTGTAAAAAGTACTTTAAAGAGCATTCCAACACCAACCCATGATAAAAAATTTACATCTGAAAAAGCATTTTCAATATTTCTGAACTTAAAGCTAACAAAATATCTGCATATGGAATTGCGAAAGCTGGCAGTTGGAAAACATTGCTCCATTTATCCAGAATATAGAGATTTGGTTTTAATTAAAAAAGATTGTTTACCACCACAAAATTCTATATACATTACAGAAAGTTCAGCAGAGGTGGTATTGCAAGACATATTAAATCATACTGCGGAAAGATTGTTTAATACATTGGACGCAGATAATATTAAAAAGCTTGGTGACTGTGGCCTAACATTAATTTCTAAATGGGGATGCGATGGATCTTCTGGACAAAAGCGATATAAGCAGTATAATGCAGAAAAAATATCAGATTTTGACTTATTTATGATATCTTTTGTTCCGTTAAGAATAAAAACAAATAACATTAATTTTGAGCCATCTACTAGCAAAGAAACCGATATTGACATATGGAAAAACGAAATATGTACCTTCCTAACAAAATATTGCAGACCAATTTAATTTGCTTTTAAGAAGGAAACGAAGGATGTAATATTAGAAGAAGTATCTAAACTTAAACAACAAATAGATAAGCTTCAACCGATAACTTTGTTACTTAACGATCAAGAGATTCAAATAAATTATCAAATGTTATTTACAATGATTGATGAAAAGTTGCACAGGCCATAACTGAAACAAAATCATCTTATTTGCAAAAAAAAAAAAACTGCAATCCAATTAAGTCATCTTCCAACAGAAGACACTACTTTCCAAGAATCCTATGAGTTTGGCTTGTCCCCACTCCATGCTAAAACTCGATTTATGAAACACATATTAAAGCTAAGCTATGATTTAGATTTTAAAGGAACAGTAAATAAAGTCAAAAGAAAGGCAAAAAAGAAACACGGACAAGAAAAATATTTAGAATTGGGTTTACTGATCGATCAGCCAAAGCAAGGAGAAGGAAACTCAAATGATGGCAACACAGCAAGAAAATTTTTTTCTGATCCTGAAACTGCTGCAGTTATTAAAGGAGTAGATTTTGAATTAATAAAACGCTACAAAATCATACTCCAAGTAATATCAGGCAATAAAAAGGTAAATGCAAGAAAAATTGGTAAGTATGCCAATGAAACAGCGAAACTATACAACGAAAAATATGATTGGAGGAATATGCCATCGACACTCCATAATATACTATATCATGGGGAAAACATTATTCAACACAATATGCTGCCGATTGGAGATCTTTCTGAAGAAGCGCAAGAAAAAAGGAACAAAGATTATAGATATTTTCGCGCGCACAACACAAGAAAGATATCTAGATATAGTACCAATGAAGAGCTCTTTAATATTTTACTGTGCACTTCTGATCCATATATCTCCAGCATTCGACAAAAATGGAACTCCACCGCTATGAAATTGGACAAAGACGCCAAGCAGCTCCTTGAAGATGAACAGGAGACATACTTAGATGAAATTTTCACTAAGACAGTTAAATGAAAAATGTATTCTATGCAAATTAACATAAAAATTATAGCAAAAAAGCACAATAAATATTGAAAATTTATAAAAGAAATTTTATTTTATTTGGAATAAAAATATTTTCTTAGAATTTATGGTAAAACCTTTTTTCGGATATGGATCTCCTACATATCTGTTATGGATTCACGTTTAAAATATATTTAAATTGTTCATATATAATAACATTTAAAGCTGTCGAGCTTACATTTGTTAGTGAATTATGATCACCAAGGATATTTTACGAAATTTGACTTACAAGGGCCCTATGAGTAAATGTGGACCGATTGCCCTATAATTTCACAGGGATATCATGACTAAGATAAAATTAGTTTTGCTAAATATTATATCATTATTAATATATTTAAAACAATTATGAGCTTCAAACCCGTATTCTAAGTGGTCCATGCGAGAAGAGGGCTAAAGGTCAAAATAAAATGGACCCGGGTGGACGGCTTAATTAAGTATGTAATTTTTTAGTTCAGTTAACGTTGCTGTTTATAAAATGCAATGTTAAATCACTACATTCACAAACTTATTTTTTTTAATGCCAACAATACCTATATTTTTAAAAGTCATTTTTCAATCATATATAAGTGTACTTTAATAAAGCCCGATTTTGAAATTAATACATTAAATTGAAGCTTAAGATGTCTTCTATCCAACAAAAAAAATTTCATTAAAAAATTTCAATCCAGTCAAAAGTTATAGAATTTTGACCGCCAACTCACAAAATGTGCCACTGTGCGTCGGTCCTTAGGGACGGATCTCTTAGCCTCTGGACCTAAGCAGATGAGTGACTCAGTGGGTAAGGAGGGGCATTCATCTTCCTTGCCGGGAAATATGGGCAAAGATGGTCGGACAAAATTGAATAAAGCCAAGAGCGACACTAGCAAATCTCTGGACTTTCTGGATAAGATGGCCAAGAGAGATCCAGAGCTGTATACGGTAAAGGAGAGACAGCTGGTCAGGAAGCACAGGCAGGACGTTAAGAAGCTCGAAAAAATTTATAGCCCTGTTAGTGTTCTCCCGGGTAAAAAAAATCATCTCCTTTGGAGAAGGATGTGAGTGTGGACGGAGTCCAGGCTACACCTCGCAAGAGTGTAGGGGCTGTATCGACGGGCACATCCAGCTCCAAAAATAAGATAACATAAAAGGAGTCTGGCAGTGCTTTGTTTGCCAAGGCCATCAGGTCCTCGATGGTTGAGGCTGACAAGGCACAGTCAGGTAGTAAGGGGAAGGCTGGCTCTCTCAGGGACCCCTGAAAGGAGTCATCGAAGAGAGCCAGATCTGGCGATGACATACCCTCCACATCAAAGAAAGTGAAGAAGTCGATGAGCCAGGAAGGTGACCTTAGGGTGGCTGTCATAGATAGGAATGATTCGGATATGGCAGGTGGTGGAAGATAGGCTCATCGATGAAATCGGCCTAGCAGGGGTAGAAAAGGAGGAGGAATCACAATTCCATAGCACGGACTGGGCGAGGGGTGTCAAGCTTGTTAACTGCGGTAATAAGAAATCATTTTATTTCCTTAAAACCGTCGTTGACAGATGTGTTCGACCTTCGCTCGGAGACGAAACTGGAGGTTATTTCAGCCTCAGATCTGCCTTTCCTGGCAGTGGTGACAGCGTGGTTTTCAGATATACCTGCACCACAGTGAGGCAGCTTTGGCCAAACTGGTAATACACCTCAACATGTCGAGAGTAGACCTGGCTCTTATCCAAGAAATCTGGATTAATAAAATAGGGTTTACACATTGTGTGTCCCTGTCTCAGAGGATAAGGTAAGAATTTGCATTTTAGCAAGGGATGGGCAAGGCTTAACTTTATTTAATTCGTTCAGTAAGGCAGACCTTACAGTCGTTAATGGCGGAGCCAGGAGCAAGCAGGAAATGGTCCTTGCATCGATCTATATGCCCTATGATGCTGTTAATCCACCGGGGATTTGTGTGCAGAAGCTGACTGTGTATGCAAGATTGAGAAGGGTTGCATTGGTACTCTGCTGTGACGCTTATGCGCATCATAGTCAGGGGAAGCAGAAACATTAACAAAAGAGGTGAGTTTGTGCTTAATTTTATAACTTCTAGCAACATGTTTATTTGCAACAAGGGTAACGTATCCACGTTCAGAAATAGGGATAGGGCAGAAATTATAGAGATAGGAACCTGGTACAGTCCTTATCTACCTGGATGGTAGATAAGGACTGTACGTTTTCGGACCACATTAGGATATCATTTAGTCTACATTTTTCAGGGGAAAGGCGTGAACCATATACGAATCCAAGAAGGATATTCGGGCAACGGAAGCTCCGCAGGGTGTGGATACACAAAGAGGAGTGGAAGAGGAGGTGGAATATTTCACTAACACTTGTAAGGATTGTTTTGAACAGTCTTGTCCAGTGGTTTTTCCGGGTAAAAGAAAGCCGTCTTCGTGGTGGACCAAGGTTCTAAAAGATTTGAGGTCCTCGGTTAGAAGAATGTTCAATAGGGCGAAACTCACAGGAAGGATTGAGGACTGAAACCATCATAAGGTATTGTATAATAAGTACAAGGGTGTTCTCAAAAGGGCGAAAAGAGATTGATTCCGTTAATGAGTTATCGAGATTTCAGCGAGTATTGTCAAATGACCCTAGGGCTCCTGAGAAAGTTCAAAGATTGGATGACACATGGACGGAATGCAGCTCTGAGACACTTTCTGTTTTGATGGACACTCACTTTCCTGCCTGTAGGGAAGTAAGGGAAGAGGCAACGAAGGGGGTTAACTTAAACTACTTGTCGGAACTGGGATTAGAAGGAGCAGTGGACGACATAGTGACGTTGGAAAAAGCTGTTCCTGACTGTAGGGAAGTAGGGGTAGAAGCAACGATAGAGGTTAACTTTAACTACTTGTCGGAACCGGGATTAGAAGGAGCAGTGAACGACATAGTGACGTTGGAAAAAGCAAAATGGGCAATAAATACATTTGAAACGTATAAATCACCGGGCCCTGATGGTAGTTTTCTGGTGTATATCTCTAAGATATGCTTTAGCAGGAGGTTAGGGTCATTTTCATACCCAAAGTGGGTAAGGCAAGCCACTCAAAGCCGAAGGATTTCAGGAATCAGTCTTTCGTCGTTTCTTTTGAAAACATTAGAACGACTGATTGATCTGCATCTTAGAAACACAATTGACACTCGCGTCATAAGTGGTGCTCAATATGCCGATCGTGGTTGGTATTATAGAAAGAGGACTGCAGCACAAGGATTACATACTGGCTGTATTCTTTCCATTATTAGTGAAATCATGCAGTCGGCGTTGGGCAGTAAAGGACTAGGAGTCAACCCAGAGAAAACCAAGCTAGTCTTCTTTACCAGGAGATACAAAGTAGAAAGCTTTGTATTACACAGGATCGGAGGGGTGGAGCTGATACTATCAAAGGGGGCTAAATACCTGAGTGTTTTCCTAGATAGCAAGCTTTCTTGGAAAATAAACACGCAAGAAAGGCTAAAGAAAGGGCTCAATGCCTACTACGCATGCTTGAACTCTATAGGAAGGAACTCCATAGGCAGGAAGTGGGGTCTGCAACCGAAGGTAGTAAACTGGATTTACACATCGGTTGTCAGGCCGGTTATTTCCTATGGTTGTGTGGTATGGTGGGAGGCATTGAGAAAGGAAAGTCACAGGAGATTACTGGCTAAGGTTCAGAGATGTGCCTCAATGGGCATCACAGGTGCCCAGAGGAGCACACCTCAGGCTGCCTTGGACGTCATTCTTCATCTACTTCCTATAGAAGACTTTGTGGTGGGGACGGCGACTAGAAGTCTCCTTAGACTAGTAGAAACAGGTTTGGTGAGGACAGAAATATCAGGTCACACATCGGTCTTAAATAAGATCGGTTTTGGTGATCAGGAATCCGTAACCCCTGGATTTACGGACTATAAGGTTGCTGAAATCGATTTTAGTACAACACCATTAATGGTAATTCCGGATAGAGACTATTGGGTCAAGTTCTATAGGCTGTATGAGGGTACTGCAGTCCTTACAGACGGGTCAAAAATGGGGGAAGGCACAGGGGCTGGTGTCTATATCTTGGAAACGAGCATTCGTAGTTATTTCAGACTGGTGAATGAATGTAGTGTTTTCCAGGCTGAGATCTTGGCGATCCTCAGGGCCACAGAGCTGGTGGCCAGGAATGTAGCTGAAGGTGAGAAGGTAACCTTCTACGTCGACAGCCAGGCAGCGCTAAAAGCTCTGAAGGAACACAATATCAAATCGAAACTTGTTATTGACTGTAGGAAAGCCCTTAACTTGCTTATGGATAACTAAAGTATCAGACTTTGTTGGGTTCCTGGCCACAGCAGTGTTGAGGGAAATCAAATTGCCGATGAGCTGACAAAAATAGGATCACCGTTAGATGAGGGAATTTTCTACAAATCGGTGAAATTACCGATATATCATTACCATAAAATGCTCAGTAATTGGGTAGCAAGCAGGACCAACAGTTCATGGTGAAGTAGGGAGGATTGTAGAATCTCGAGGGGTTTTTGGCCAAAACTAGACTCAGGAAGATTTAAACTACTACTGGACATGAATAGGAAGGCGATGCGAATCATGATAAACTTTTGGGAAAATGGCACTTCAGATTTTTGAAGGATGTGCGGGGATTAAAAGGAACCAGAAATCATTGAACATATTATCTGTCACTGCCCTAAGATGCAACGTCGTAGGCTTAGATGGGCTTCATCATGGGGATTAAGTGGCTTAATGACAGAAAATAAGGTCTCTCCTGGCTATAAATGGGAGGGTAAATATTACTTCGAGTGGAGGGGCGGTATAGCACCACCCTTCCTAACCTAACCTAACCTAATTGCAATATCCGGCAAATTCATCAGCATCTTGTAACTAATTCCATTAATACCTAGAGCTTTTTTAGGGTTGAGCTCAGCAATTAGTTTCTGTACATCACGCGTCTTAAATGTTATGGGTCGAGGGGGTAGTGCACTACACGCGGCAAATCAACAACACCAGTACATGTTTTGGGATATATATGGATTTTAATTGCTCAGCAAATATTTTACCTTTCTCAACATCACTTCTTGTCCAATCTCCGGTTGAAGTGCGCAAAGGTGGGTTAAACTAACCGGTTCTTTTAAACTTTCTAGTAGCGCCACAAGGAGTAATTAGATGCTGGTGTTTTTGTTAATACATGTATGTATTTATTTATTGCATCTTCAGATATGAACTAACAATAAGTATTTAAATTTTAAATTGAAAATATATTTATTGGGCCCGACCAGTTTCGGACATAAACTTAGTGATATAATTAAATATTTCTTAAGTAGTGATAATCGAAAAGGAGAAATATAACTATTTTTAATCAGTCCCATCTGGAGTGTTGAGTATAGGAGCACTTGTATCTCTCCTTGTTAGGCGGATGTGTCCAGTAAAGTTCAAAATATTACGAGCAAGCGGATTAGGGTGTGACTCGAGTTTGTTAAATATTTGCCTGTGTATTTTGCAATTTCTTCAATCACTAGTGGCATACTTAAATCACGATGTATATTTGAATTTGTTATGTACACCGAAAGAATTTTGCTTCATAAGTCCAATGAAACAATTCCATTAAAATTTTTTACAAATCTAATGATAATTTCAGAAATCCAATGAAAATTTCATGAGTATTGTTACAGAATTTCATTTAAATTGCTTCCTTGTTATTCTGGTTTCGTAAGACAATTTTATTGGATTTATGACAACAATATTTTCTAATTATTAAGAAACCCCTTTATATTTAAGTTATTTTATTCTTTTCATGAAATTGTTTTATTGTTTCGATGAAGTTATAGCACTGCATTAATTACACTGTTAAATAAATTTGATAAAGTTTTCAATCAAATAATTTTGACGAAACTGGTTTCATTAATTCAACGAAACGTGACGTTGGTTGAATTTTAATGAATTTTTCTTTAGATGAATGTCAAAATTCATAGAATTTATGCCAAAAATTCTTTCAGTGTACAATGGCGCCGATGCTATTAACCAAACAATTTTTTTTTTGCTGGTGTGACATCGAGATGTTCCAGATAGTTTTTAAGAGATGCAGGTTTTCCAGATGCCACCAATTATTGGAGTAGTTCAAAGCACTCTTTAAGTCTGATTTTATGTTGCGATGATCTGTGCTATTACCATTTCCTCCTAGCTCTTCTATTTTTTACATACTAAACGTTCTGTATCCTTAAAATAAGTTATAGTAAACCTTGTGTGCGGATGGGCGGTAGTGGCATGTACAGCAGCCAGTTTAATCTTTTTGTTAAGGTTGGCAATATTAGATTCAATATCATCGGGCGTGTTAGCTTAATGTTTTCCATGCAATGACTACCGAGATATGTTTTGAATCCCAGCCAATTAACACGATTGATCATCTTCACATATGACTGATATAAATCACTTAGGGAAGCTTGAATAAAAGCCTTAGAAATACTTTTCATGAAGCCAAACTCTAACATTCAGAATATTTTGTATTTTATAAAGACAGTAAGTGGGCTCCCCACTTAAAATGACGTCCAATCCCACTTATGGAATTGTATTGAACAGTTCTCGACATATACACAGAAAAAAATTTTCCTGCAATAAACAACTTGAATTGAAAATAAAACAAAAGATCAATTAAAATTGTTATTCAGTCAATTAAACTTTTGCTTAAAAATAAAATATTCCTGCAACAACTTTAATTGAAAATAAAAGCAAAATTTAATTAAAAATTATATTGAGTACTTTGTAATTATTTAAAATGTTAAGCAAAAGTGTAATTTACTGAATAACATTTTTAGTTGATTTTAGTTTTATTTTCAATTAAAGTTGTTTCTTGAAGGAATATTTTATTCTAAACAAAATAATAATTGACTTAAATACATTTTTAATTAATTTTTGGTTTTATTTTCAATTGAAGTTGTTTATTGCAGGAATATTTTTGTGTGTGGGTGTAATAAGAAGAGAACCCAAGAACGTATTTTTAGCATTATATTCTCCAGCTGCTACGAAACAAGGTCCAAGCGATTTGTATAAATCTTCGTATTGATTCTCAGTGATTGAGAATATCGGAGGGGAGTAAATTGAAGATATTACGAAATTCGTACAAAAATTGTGAACGCAAATATAAGTTGCTTGTATATGTTCAGCACAAATGTTGTGAATAATATAGTGCTTGAGTTGTAGCTTTTTTAGAATTGCTGATCCACGGCATGCTCTTCCTTTCGGGTGCCTTGCCCTATATAAGCAGGCTTGCTATTTTAGCACTCTTTTGCTTCGTTTAGCACTAAACATTTTGAAAATAATGCTAAGTGCTAGTTTAGCACTTTCTTAAAACTATTTGGAATTTTTTGCACTTTTTTATTTTGTAATGGTTGGGCAGGATCGCTATGTAAGGGTATATCAATCATAACGGGATCGCCATGGAATGATATTAAAAGTTTTATAAATGTTCTACCTCCCCGATTGTGCCGGCGCTAATTAACGCCACTGGCTCTAATTGAATAAGGCAGCTGTATGACTAGAAAGCAGATGAATGCTTTTATTGAATGAAATAAATTATTCCTTTTATAGTTAGAGCTCAGCGAGGAGCTCCCAAGAAAGATATTTATTCATTATCTTAAATACAAAATTGTATTGGCTTATATACTAACTATGAGAATAATGCTTAACCTATCTTAACATAAGAGAGAAAAGAAAAGGTATATGCTTAATAAGCAAATTGTTCCCTTTAGTTTCCCACGGTAGGCGTGCGGCGTGTGTCTCATAAGAAATTTGGAAAACATAGATTCTGTATTGCTTATATTTATATATAAACACATTATTGGTTATTAAATATGATTTATTCAAGTGCATTTGGCTGCAGCCTTTGAGCAGACTGGTGAGTGTCAAATAGCCGTTGTACAAAATACATATTAACGTTGCGGTCTGTCAATGCATTTATTTAACACTTCATGCAGCGGTATTTGCCCGAATGCATGAGTGTCAAATGTCCAAAATACTTTCAATGCAATTGTATGTTATGTATGTTGCGGTCAAGTTGACCTTAAATGTTTACTACGCAATGTTAGTCGTAGTGATAGTTAGAATACGCTACAATTTCATTAAATTTATAAATTTTGCACAGATAATTCCTTATGACAAATTGCGAGCCAATTAATATTAATTAATTAATTATGAAATTTATTTATCTTCATTAAGTGTTTAGTATGACAGGAGTCATATAACTGAACCGCTCTGAGATACACATATGGATATTAATATATTAAAGTACACCATTTGAAATGCTAAATTAACAAAACTTGTTTTAAGTTTTATTCTTTTTAAGAGCTTATAGCGTTAATAAGGTTGTTGTTCACCTGGACAAAAAGCACAGTCAAAGTTAAAGTGAACCCAAGACGTTAGTTGTCGGTTAGGGGCTATCCATATATTACGTAACGCTCTTTTTGCCGCTTTTTGACCCCCGCCCCCCCACTCCAGATCATAACAAAACTATGAACCCCTCCCCCGGGGAATAACGAAACAATGAGTTAAAAACAAATTAAATAGTTCAAAAGGTTTTTATTTAAAAAAATTTAATTTAGTTCATTGTATTAAATTCATTTGTTAGACTAGGACAGTGCTTAGACAGAAATTAAGTAAGTTTACTTATGAACGTACTACAAATATTGGCAAAACTATTTTTTAAATTTCTTCACAAGTGTCCTCAAACTCCAAACTGTATGTTCATATGTATTAATGATGCATATTCGAATTCCCAAATATTCGGCCAATTCTAGATATTCGTATTTGATTAAAAAAAATGTATAAAGAAATTCATAAATCCAAAACAAAATTTAAATGAGTAGGTGTGTTTTTTTACTTTTGCAGTAAAATGCAATAAATTAGTAATTACTGCGAAAATTTTAAAATTTGCTCTCCAAAAGAGCTGTTGCCGAAAAAAGTACGTGAACGTACACACATAGTGTTGAAAAATATATGAACTTTTAACTATTCAATCTCTTTTAATTATAGGTACTTGATACAATATTTTTATAGCACGAACAATCTAAAAATAAATTTTTAAATTTATTTCATGTAATATTTGTAATTAATTTCTTCTTGATTTTCTTTTGTTGTTGGTTAAATTAATAAAATTTACATGACTATTTGCTAATGTTACTGATTACCTTAAAAGCAAGTGCAATACTAAGTAACCATATACTTTACAGTTTTTCAACTGTGAGTAAGTAGAATAATTTGCAAAACAAATGGATTAATGAAATAAATTACAAAATATGTATATTAATAGCTTTTATTAATCTTCTTCATAAATTAATTGTTTTTTAATGAGTTTCACAATTTTTATTTAACCTTTTATCAAAATTTTCCACTTTTCGTTTGCTTACTTTTAATTTGTTTACATTTTGAATCATATGTTTTTGTCTTACTAAACTTTACTACGACAAATTTCTGCAGTAAAAATTTGCAAAACACTCAGTCAAGAACTCTCACTTTACTCTCTCAATTTGTGTTCTCATTTACTGTATTTTGGGTAAACGAACGCAATGCAGTAAAATGCAGTAAAGTTCTGTAAAAATTTGTAAAAACCAGAGACCTGCAAATTTCATGCTTTTTGATAATTTACTCATACATTAAAATTTTTATTCACATTTAATCACGTACAAAACATTCAACGTTCAATAAAATCATCGTCGTAGTAATATCTGTTCATTGGATATTGGATTGTGAGTAGACTTGTGTCCAACAGTTCTTTTTGAACTAGTTCGTTCAGTTGGACACAAGTCCGGTCAAAAATATCAATGTAAATTAGACTTGTGTCCAACAGTTCTTTTTGAACTAGTTCGTTCAGTTGGACACAAGTCCGGTCAAAAACATCAATGTAATTAGACTTGGGTCGAACTCGTTCACTAGTTAATTTTTGCCACAAACCAATGATCAAACCCATTTAAATTACATGGGTTTGATCATTGGTTTGTGGCAAAAATGAACTAGTGAACGAGTTCGACCCAAGTCTAAATTATATTATAGAATGTGTGCGCCAGTGATGACATACGATTAAAAAGTAAAAGTGCTAAATTGAGAAAAAAAGTAGCATTCCTGGTGACGTTTCATGCTTTAAAGTTTAATGCCGGGGCACAATGAATCCGTCATGCGTTAAACTTCGCTTTTTTCAACTGACAGCTAAGTTGAAATACATGGTTTCTTATAAGGACGGTTACAATCAGTACGTGTCCGTATGCAATGCAAAGTACAAAATTTCGTCAACTTTTAACTTTTTGCGTACGTTGAGTAGTTTGCCAGTGGTTGGTTTTTTGGTATGTTCTGATTTAGATTTTTGTGTTTTGTGGCAGCAAAACTAACAGCATGTTTATAGAACACGTGACAATCAAGACACGCACGAATGGCACACGCACGAATACGTAAGAATTTGCATTTGTAGAACACGTTCATTTTTTTTCGTCCGTCTTACGTCGTGTGGCGCTCTTAGCAATTTAGTGCCAAATCACAGTGTTGCCATTCTGTAAATAATTTTTATTTGTTTACATTTTGTCATATAAAATTTGTATTTTTGTCATTAAAAAAGGTAACCCTTTTTGACGGCAACATGGAAGTATTTATGTAAATGAAAATTTTTTATTTAAGAAAGAAATCTTTAGCTTTATACACATATACCAATAATGAAATAGCATAAAATGAGCTATTATCTTGCAAGAAATAAGAAAATGAGTTTTCAAAAATAATAACTGCACGGCTGTTGTCAACTTTATGCTTTAATTGCCACTTACAACAATAAAAAAAAACAAATAAAAATTTACTATTTGTAACAACATTCACTATTTTGCGGATATATCAATTTTATTTTATTTATTTCTTATAAAATTTGTAATTTTTTCCACCGACGAATGTAATTTTGCATTCGTGCACTTTTTTATGTTTTGACGGCAGAAAACGCGTTACACAAACCCAAACAAACTGTCACTTGTTACGTTTTTTACAAAAATCAAATGACATTCGCGTTATACAACCGCAAACTTGACACACGTCAGGTTTTATACGCGTATTTTAGACATATTGGGTTCTATAAACATGCTGTAAAATTAAACAAAAGAAATGAGCGAAATAAATACAAAAAGTTGAATTTAATAAATAAAATGGAAAATCAACCTATAGAAGCTGTTCAAATGATTTCGTCAATAAAGTACTCATTGTGCCAACCTTCTTCGTCGTTCCGTTAATGTCAGTTGAAAAAGGCGAAGTTTAGCGTATGATGGATTCATTGTGCCCCGGCCTGTAGAGTCTAAAGATGCGATCAGATGTGACATAACCATAGCCATAGAAAACAGCCGTTCGCACAACAATAATTGGCAACACTGCATTTGATTATACGTGAATCGCCATAACGCCATAGCCATTACCATAAAACCAATTGAATTTTGGTTTGGTTAAGGCTATGGCATTATGGCCATGTCACGTCTAATTGCACCTTTACACACAGCAACACGGCTACATAGCTACACGACCACCGTTCTAGCTGTAGCCAATTTAGACAAATTTCTATTTTTGTTGGCGACAATTAGTAAATACAGCAAATATAAAACAAAATGTAAAATTAATTATAACTTGAAATTATTGTATATTATTTAATAGAAAGAAAATCTTAAAACTCATATGTAAAGGTCTACATTATATATATGTATATATATTGATTAATTTTTATACTTTTACGCGATATAAGAACAATTTAAATTAGTAATTTTATTAAGTATTTGAATGTGTATATATTTCAATATATACACATACATACATATATTGCTGCCGCTTGCAAAATAATTAAGTTGCTGCCCATATGGCTATAACTTCATAATTTGCACAATAGTGCGATTTCAGATAGTTAAGAAATTGCAACAACAAAAATTGCAAGTGTGGAGGAGGACTAAGTTTTCCTGGTATATTTGCAACCTGTCTAGCTTTTATTAATTTCCAAGTACAACAATTTCATTCATTTATTGTCACGTATGTATGTATAGCAGGCAATTTACTACCCAAAATTTATGTTAAAAATTTTAACAGCCTTGTTTATAAAATATATGTACTTACATATTAATAAAGGTTTTTCGACGAGTCTTATGCTATCTCTGATCGCGAATAGACGTTTACAAAACATAACTGTTGCTATTGAAAAAAAAAAAACTAAAGTAATACAATAAAAGAGAATCGTAAGAAAAAAGGAAAACAACAACTGCAGATAGTGCATTTGTTCTTTTTACTTTAAAATTGTAATAGTACAATGAATGCTAAAAAGCGTAAAATATTTTGGGGAAGTGCCCCAAAAAAGAAAATCACAAATAGCACCAATCGATTTAAAGATTTGGAAGACTTGGAAAACGATGAGACATATAGTGAAGGTGAAATGGATCAAAAGTATAAAACAATAATACCGCCTATTGTTGTTGATGCCGTACATGGGTTTTCAAAAGTATATAAT
Source organism: Tachina lurida (assembly GCA_944452675.1). Lineage (NCBI taxonomy): Eukaryota > Metazoa > Arthropoda > Insecta > Diptera > Tachinidae > Tachina > Tachina lurida. Next base: position 42,400,281 of record OX101755.1, on the reverse strand, counting down.
AAACTAGGAACAATATACCAATATAAACGCATGTCGATTGGCACAAAAATTATTTCACCAACAAAAGCAGACTTTATAGCCGCTAAAGTTATTCTTGCAAAAGAAGAATATAAATTCTACACTCATGATGTAAAAGATACAAAACTTTTCAAATTAGTTCTTTTTGGTCTTCCTCAAACAAAAACGGAAGAAATCATGGACGAACTGAAAAATAAATTCAATGTGGTCACTGTAAGCATTAAGGTAGTTATAACTTCACGTTCATCGATTGATGATGCATTATATATGCTGGAGTTCGACAAGTCACGTCACTCCAAAAGCGATATTCTTAAAATAAGATACTTGGGTGGAATAGCTGTACGATGGAGAAATCCTTCAAAAGGGAACAAAGGCCCTACTTTTTGCACAAAATGTGCAATGTATGGACATGGTACCCGAAATTGTTTTCGAAGTAATACATGTATTGCCTGTGGTGGAGGACACGATTACTCAATGTGCATGATAAACAAAACTCAAGAAGATGGAGCTGTAACTTTCAAATGTTTCAACTGTTCCAACAAAAACCTTAAAAACATCAACCACAGAGCGGATGATCCCCGTTGCCCTAGTCGTAAAGAATACATGATTATGCGTCAAAACATGAATAACAAAACAAGAGCAGTAAATTCATATAAAAACCCCCGTTTTATACCGAGACATAGTCCTACAAACACCGAAGCTATAGACCATGAACGTTCTAGCCTTGGTAGGAGTTACGCTGAAGCTTTAAAATACTCCAATCAGCAACCCATTTCCGGTGATTTGTTTTCAATAGATGAGTTATTTAATATATTTACCGGAGCTATAGCAGACCTTCGCAAGTGTACTACAAAAACAGAGCAACTTAATGTTGTGATGTCTCTACTCAAATATGCAATTTAAATCAAAGATTCTACAATGTTTTAATGTAATGCATTGGAATTGTCAGGGCATTACCAACATTTCCGAGTCCATACAGCTACATCAATTTGTTAAGGAAGAATCAGTAGATATTCTTATGTTGAACGAAACGTTTCTAAAGAGTAATCACAAATTTACTCTTCCTGGATACAAAGTATACAGAAACGATAGAGTCACTCATGGAGGAGGTGTTGCAATCGCAATTAAATCATCAATAAGACATAAATTACAGCCTCCATTTGCTACGAAACTACTCGAAAACATATGTTTGTCACTCATGATCAACAACAAAGAAGTTACGTTTATTTCAATTTATTGCCCAAAATATACAAACGAATTTACAAATGATATGAATATACTTACAACTGTACCTGGAGATTTCTTTATTCTAGGCGATTTCAATGCACATCACCCCAACTGGAACTGTTCAAAAATAAATGAAGCTGGTCGTGAGTTGTTTAATCACCAATTATCAATACCTCAAAACCGAGTTTATAGAAAATCATCAACTATTGATCTTTTATTAACCAATTCATCATTACTATTTACAGATATAATCTCTCATTCTTTCAAACTTAATTCCGACCATACTCCTATTTCTTTTAGCATAAATGAAAACATTATCCATACTGAAATTCTGTTTCCAGATTTTCGTAGGGCAGACTGGAACAGTTTCCAGAGAATAGTAGATCGCAAAATAAATGAACTTTTGGAAACTAACAGGAACATTACATTTTCCAACGTAGAACAAACTATTAAAACTTTTACTGACCTATTAACTGATACTTGCTCGCAAGCTATACCACACAAAATTAGTAAACAAAACTCTTTAGAACTATCCCCGCTATGTAAACAACTAATAACAATGAGAAATAATCATAGAAGGCGGTATCAGAGATGTCCTGACCCAAATTTTAAAAGCACCCTTGAGGCAATAGTTCGTGAGCTTAATAAATTGATAAATATTAACATTAATAATACTAGAAATAACAAATGGACAGATATGATTTCAAAGCTTCCCACCGGAAATAAGAAATTTTGGAAGATAACCAAATTTATCAGAGATAAAAACAAACCTATCAGCTGTTTGGAAGGCATTAACGGTCCCATCACGGAGAATGTCGCAAAGGCAAATGTTATAGCTGAAAACTTTTCAAATGCACACCTGACAACTGTTAATATGTGCGGCCCCATTGACAGAAAAGCAAACATTTTAACTAACTCACTTAATCAGGCGCTAATTGAAAATAATGTTTCAGATACGTTTACGAATAGAAATGAAGTAGAATATTATATTAAGGGGTTAAAAAATTCGAAAGCACCGGGACTAGACGGTATTCGAAACATATTACTTAAAAAGCTTCCCAACTCCGCTATAGAATTACTTGTTGACATTTTTAACTTTTGTATTAAAAATGCATACTTTCCAATACACTTTAAACAAGCAAAAGTTATTCCTATCGTAAAGAATGGTAAAAATCCAAAGTTACCCACTAGTTACCGTCCAATCAGCCTGCTAAGTTGCATTGCCAAGATATTTGAGAAAATAGTACTTAGTAGACTAAAAGCTCACGCGGATGAAAATAATCTAATCCACAAATGCCAATATGGTTTTAGGGCTCAACACTCTACAACCCACCAAGTCAAACGAGTTGTCAACATGATAAGATACAACAAAAATAACCGACTTTCAACAGGTGTTCTATTATTAGACATCGAGAAAGCTTTCGACTCAATCTGGCATGCAGGGCTTGTCTATAAGCTCCACAAAATGAATTTTCCTTTATATTTAGTTAAACTAATAATGAGTTTTCTTAGTAACAGGACTTTTTTTGTAGATATTGAGCGTAGTAAGTCTAACGAAATAACTATTCCAGCTGGTGTCCCACAGGGATCTGTGCTTTCACCGCTACTATATTCACTTTACATAGCAGATTTTAAACATCTCAGTGACACTGAGGTAGCTTTCTATGCAGATGATAGTGCATTTGTATGCCGTGGCAAGGTCTCGAATGCAATTGTGAAACGTATGCAAAGATCACTTACATCAGCTCAAAAGTTTTTTACCAAATGGAAAATAAAAATTAATGAAGATAAGTCTCAGGCTATAATTTTCCCATTCAATAAATCGCCTAAGAGAATCCCCTCCAGACAATTTTCTGTTCAAGGCAAATTAATACCAATTTCGAATTCTATAAAATATCTGGGAGTAACTCTTGACCAGAAACTTATATTTAGGGCGCATTTAGATATTGTATGTTCAAAAGCTATAGCATGTGGTAAATCCCTATTTCCACTATTAAACAGGAAGAGCAAACTGAATATAAAAAACAAACTTCTATTATACAAATTGTGCATTAGACCTATTATAACATATGCCTGTCCAATATGGTATAATTGTGCAAAAACGCATAAAAAGAGACTACAAATCATACAAAATAAGAACCTTAAAATTATCTATAATCTCCCTAGAAGATTCCCTACTATAGATTTACATACACTCTCAAATCAAAAACCTATCGAAACTATAATTCGAGACATGACTCTGACATTCTCAAACAAATGCAGGAACTCAAATTACACGCACTTGAGGACATTGACCACCAGTGACTAATTAACCTATTTAAACATAGGTTAAATTAGTCGCTGCACAAGTCTCTCACTCCTAAATCACTCTTTTGATATAAAGTATAGGTTTTTTACTATCTTTTTCCTATAAATCTAAGTACTATGATTTTAATTTTGTAAACTTCGTATTTCATTTTTATTAATAGATTATATTTGCTGTAATATCTTAAGATAAAATCTCAAAACATGTTAATTCTAATTTAAGTACTTTGTTGACATTGATAGCAAATAAATATAAATAAATAAATAAAAAAAGGTTTTTCGACAACTATCGTAAAGAAAGTTGTTAAATCAGCTCTAAATAAGCATCAAATATTTTTTGAAAACAAGAAGGTTAAACTTCAAGAGGTATATAACAGATTAAATGAGTTCCCCATATGTAAGTTCTTTTGAAGATTTACCGCCATATTCATAAAAAAATATTTTAGGTTTATTACAGGTTTATTTGACAAATTTCCCATAGAATTACGTCAAATAAGCGCTTCATAAACCTAAAATATTTTTTATGAATATGCCAGTTAGTTGTTAATACTTAAAAAATTTTGCACCTCCAATTTTCCATCCCTGTTTCACACGTTTATGTGTGTGTGTTTTAAAATAAATTGAACGAACTTTACTACTTTGATTTTATTCAACGTCACAAAAATGCGTTGGAAAAATGGCGGAGGCGCCAAAAAGTGGACACTTATGTCCATTTATAACTTTCATGATATGGGTATCAAATGAAAGGTATTTTCGAGGGGATGACAAAAATGTGTTGGAAAAATGGCGGAGGCGCCAAAAAGTGGACACTTAGTATGTCCATTTATCACTTTCATGATATGGGTATCAAATAAAAGGTATTTTCGAGGAGATGACAAAAATGTGTCGGAAAAATGGCGGAGGCGCCAAAAAGTGGACACTTACATACATAGTATGTATTTTTGTCCATTTATCTCTTTCATGATATGGGTATCAAATGAAAGGTATTTTCGAGGGGATGACAAAAATGTGTCGGAAAAATGGCGAAGGCGCCAAAAAGTGGACACTTACATACATATGTATTTTTGTCCATTTATCTCTTTTATGATATGGGTATTAAATGAAAGGTATTTCCGAGTGGATGACAAAAATGTGTTGGAAAAATGGCGGAGGCGCCAAAAAGGGGACACTTATGTCAATTTATCACTTTCATGATATGCGTATCAAATGAAAGGTATTTTCGAGGAGATGACAAAAATGTGTCGGAAAAATGGCGGAGGCGCCAAAAAGTGGACACTTAGTATTTCTATTTATCAGTTTCATGATATGGGTATCAAATAAAAGGTATTTTCGAGGAGATGACAAAAATGTGTCGGAAAAATGGCGGAGGCGCAAAAAGTGGACACTTATGTCAATTTATCACTTTCATGATATGGGTATCAAATGAAAGGTATTTTCGAGGAGATGACAAAAATGTGTCGGAAAAATGGCGGAGGCGCCAAAAAGTGGACACTTAGTATTTCTATTTATCAGTTTCATGATATGGGTATCAAATAAAAGGTATTTTCGAGGAGATGACAAAAATGTGTCGGAAAAATGGCGGAGACGCCAAAAAGTGGACACTTATATACATGTGTATTTTTGTCCATTTATCTCTTTTATGATATGGGTATTAAATGAAAGGTACTTTCGAGGGGATGACAAAAATGTGTTGGAAAAATGGCGGAGGCGCCAAAAAGTGGACACTTATGTCCATTTATCACTTTCATGATATGGGTATCAAATGAAAGGTATTTTCGAGGGGATGACAAGAATGTGTTGGAAAAATGGCGGAGGCGCCAAAAAGTGGACACTTATGTCAATTTATCACTTTCATGATATGGGTATCAAATAAAAGGTATTTTCGAGGAGATGACAAAAATGTGTTGGAAAAATGGTGGAGGCGCCAAAAAGTGGACACTTACTTAAGGTGACCTTTGTGAAAAAAAAATTTACCAATACTGTGCCATCGATTTTTTGATAGATTTTGGTATGCGAAAAAAAATTCCACTACCACATAGCAAAATAATTATTTTCGAGGCGACAGAAATTAAATTTTTTTATTTATTTAGTTTTTTTAGATTGTTTTAGAAGGTAACACGACTGACTTAATTTTGTTTAAGAATAATATATACACACAAATCCCGGTATAACGAACGATATAATGTCAGGCCCATTAGAACTAAATGTTAGAAATATGATGCTATAGCAAGTTTTTGTTTTTTATTTTGCGATTTTTTCTTTATCATTCGTTATATTCAGTATAAAATTTTGATATTATTCGCTATATAAGGTTGTTAATGTAAAATATTTGGACGTTCGTTATATCGGATTTTCGTTAAAGCGAGATTCGTTATACCGAGATTTGCCTGTATACATAAATATTTTATTATTTTTTTGTGGTGGAATGAAATATTAATACAATTTTAAATTAATATCATGCAAAACAATTATTTTAAATTTATTTGTGTTATTCGTATATTAAATCTTTTGTTTTAAACTGTTAAAAAGTAAAATATTCGACTATTGTTTTAAAAAAATAATATTTTGATATGTCTTAGTTGAAGTTTTTTCCTCATGCCAAAAGGTATCGAAAATCCGATGGGACAATATCGGTTAATTTAGTTTTTCATACAAGTCATCTCCTCGAAAATACCTTTCATTTGATACCCATATCATGCAAGAGATAAATGGACAAAAATATGTACATATGTAAGTGTCCACTTTTTGGTGCCTCCGCCATTTTTCCAACACATTCTTGTCATCCCCTCGAAAATACCTTTCATTTGATACCCATATCATGAAAGTGATAAATGGACATAAGTGTCCACTTTTTGGCGCCTCCGCCATTTTTCCAACACATTTTTGTCATCCCCTCGAAAGTACCTTTCATTTGATACCCATATCATGAAAGTGATAAATGGACATACATAAGTGTCCACTTTTTGGCGCCTCCGCCATTTTTCCAACACATTTTTGTCATCCCCTCGAAAATACCTTTCATTTGATACCCATATCATGAAAGAGATAAATGGACAAAAATATGTACATATGTAAGTGTCCACTTTTTGGCGCCTCCGCCATTTTTCCGACAGATTTTTGTCATCTCCTCGAAAATACCTTTCATTTGATACCCATATCATGAAAGTGATAAATGGATATAAGTGTCCACTTTTTGGCGCCTCCGCCATTTTTCCAACACATTTTTGTCATCCCCTCGAAAATACCTTTCATTTGATACCCATATCATGAAAGTAATAAATGGACATAAGTGTCCACTTTTTGGCGCCTCCGCCATTTTTCCAACACATTCTTGTCATCCCCTCGAAAATACCTTTCATTTGATACCCATATCATGAAAGTGATAAATGGACATACATAAGTGTCCACTTTTTGGCGCCTCCGCCATTTTTCCAACACATTTTTGTCATCCCCTCGAAAGTACCTTTCATTTGATACCCATATCAAGAAAGTGATAAATGGACATACATAAGTGTCCACTTTTTGGCGCCTCCGCCATTTTTCCAACACATTTTTGTCATCCCCTCGAAAGTACCTTTCATTTGATACCCATATCATGCAAGAGATAAATGGACAAAAATATGTACATATGTAAGTGTCCACTTTTTGGCGCCTCCGCCATTTTTCCGACACATTTTTGTCATCTCCTCGAAAATACCTTTCATTTGATACCCATATAATGAAAGTGATGAATGGACATGTGTCCACTTTTTAATTTTACCCCTTGTAAGTGTAAATTTTCAAGATTCTGTCCAGAAGAAAACAACGCTCCAAAACGTTAATGGCAAACAAATATTAGTTTGTAATAATTTAAAAAAATTTATTTATTTCTATTTTTTTGATATCCGTTTTTCCACGAAATAATCTGCTACAGTTTTCTGTATTGATGACTGAGCAGTATTTGAAACACCAAGATGAGAATTGGCATTAGCCTCACGTTCTCTTTCACTAGTTTCTATAAGTGAAATCATCATCTATTTCAGAGAGCTTGAAGATGACTCCATTTGGCCATCTTCAAAAAAATCTAAAATGTGCGTGAAACTTAAAAAAATATATATATCATGGATCAATAAAGGTTGCCGTGGTGAAGAATGTTGCATTCTCTAAAAGAGAACATTTTTTAACCAGTGCACTTAGCGGTAGGGCCTTAAACATACTTACATGACTCAAAATGATGTTGATTACGAAAGATATGTAATTTTTCTTCTCTAAATTTTTCTCCCTTCTTCAACATTATATTTTCAATACATAATATTCGCCCATTTAAAAAAAATGTCCCTCCTTAAAAATAAATTAAAATTAGAGGGGCACACCATCTATTTCCTAGACGCATTTCACTGTTGTTTTCTAAATATTTTTTCTTAAGTTCGGTTGTATCAAAAATTAAAATCATATCCTTATGAAAATACGTCTATGTAAGCAAGTTTCCATTGACACCGTTGGATATAATTTAACTTGTCAACAAAAGTTTTTATTTAAACATGTAGTATCAAATAATCTTTTAAATGATATTGTGAAATATTTTTTCAATACAAATTATTCTACTTTTGTAACTAATAGCCCATTCAGGCTGAAGCCATATTAAGCAGTTTCGTGATTTCGGTCGAAATCAAGTTAAAATTAAGTAATTTCCCATATATTTTGACATTTTCCAAAATAAGGTATTTTACTTAATTTCGATGAAATTAATAAGAAATTACAATATTCAACTCTGTTTTTGTACTAAAACTACTTTTTTTTCAAACATGAGTAAATTTACAACTATGAGAAACAACAATTAAAAGAAACAAAAATTTTGACATTCAATATTAAATTAAAAAAAAAATTTTAATTATTAAATTAATGAAAATTTTTGAAAGAAAAATTTTTGTAAGTGGTTCAAAGAATTTATTGAACTGAAAAAAGTATTTCAATGTCTGCCGCAGTGAATAAGATCTCTGCGAAATCAACTCAAATATTATTCAGTACCTGGATAAACACCTTTCATTTCGTTCCTAATTAGAGCTTGAAATTACTTCATTTCGTGGCAGCCTGAATGGCATATAAAAAGAGAAGCTTGTGAAATTATTCATGGGTTCAGAACTTAAACATTGTAGCCTCAAGTTGACCAACAAAAATTTCAAAACTTAATAATTTGATATTGCCATGCACATATCCGGAAGAATATATTTTTTGAAATAAAATTTTTTTTTGTCCATGAGAATGTCAAGAAATATTTTCCTAAACTGCTGCAAATAACATTTCCTTCTATGTATTTGGTGAATTTAATGTTAATATATGTTGCAGAGTATTTAAAAATGTAAATTGATAAAGATGAGGAATTGAGAACCATGAAATAAGGTTGACTACAATTTATTTAATTTATTATACAAATTTTGTATAATTTTCAAATATTGTTTAAAAACAACCATTAAATTTTTGGATAGTTTTCATGAACTTTAATGTACGCGGACAGGAGTATGAAGTTCTTTTCCATAGAAATTGTTTTTATTTAATTTTTCAGAATGAAATTGACCCCCAATTAAATGTCTATAAATTTCCCATACAATAGATATTCGTATTGGCGAATATCGTTTTAAATATTCGTATTCGCGAATATCATTTTAAATATTCGAATTCTCGAATATCAAAAGTTGACATTCGGCATATGTATGTATGTATCAGACCTGGGAAATTTGCATTAAATAGGGTAATGCATTGATAATTTTCCTACATTAAACCAAATCAATGCAAATGCAAATTTATTGCATTAGCACTAAATCATATGCTTTTAGTGCACTATATTTTGAATTAAACTAAAATTTCTTCAAAGTAATGCATTAATATTGCATTAAATTTCATATTTTTAATGCACTAGTTTTTGAATTGAATTAAAATCACTTCAAGGTAATGCATTAATATTGCATTGGCACTAAATCACACGTAAAAATTGCACTGATTTTGCATTACGATTAATGAAGTAATGCAATATTATTGCATTGTCGTTAAAACCTATTGTACATAATAAAATTAAACAAAGGATGAACAAAACAAATAAATATTAAAAAATACAGTAAAGCTCACACTGAGGCCACTTACATATGTATGAAGAATGTTCATTGAACATACGTATGTATGTACATTAGCTATGGCATAGTGTTATATGGGAATTCTTAGTAACGAGATTTCGACTTGCACGAAACCCTCATTTTGTAAGGTTTGGAAAAAAATATTCGAGCCAAAAAATGGTGGCGGTCAGATGGGGGCAAAGGTCTCCGCTTCGTGCTCAAAGTTGAGGGTCAAAGCAAAAAAAAAAAATACAAATAATCATATAACTTTCCCGGGGTCACCGCTACAAGGGTCAAATGTATGACGAGCACCCATTAATTTTCTCCGCCCAACATCGTTTTAAGCACACTGACCGCCTAACTTCTCTTCTTAAGGGGGCTCCCATACAAAGGAGAAATTTTTATGACATTTACTCGTAGGGCTCTAATTGCCCCTGGCGCGTTCCTATCGAAGTCAAATGTATGACCGACCTCCAATATTTTTTCAATACAAAGATTTTCTCTGAACATACTTATCGTCTATCTTCAACCATTAAGGTGGTCCCATACAAAAAAAAAAGAATTCTTTGTAAAAACTCCATGTTCTCAACGACGCTGCCGAAAGAGGCGTAAAATTAATAGAAGATTATAGCAGTGCGTTATGCCGCGACGAAGAAGAAAAAATACTTTTACTTTAAGTCGTTGTCCAAAATAGAAAAATGTATCCAACACATGCCAAAAATAAATTAGTTATTTGACAAAGGATTCTTTTTTTTTTTGTATGGGGACCACCTTAATGGTTGAAGATAGACGATAAGTATGTTGCCAGAAAATCTTTGTATTGAAAAAATATTGGAGGTCGGCATACATTTGACTTGTGGAAATTACCTACAACCAGGGTAGGGAAAAATTTGGCTCGCGAGCACAATTTTTATTAACTCGCTCGTTTTAAAATTGTATTAGACTCGTACTCTATTAAATGACTCGCCTTAAAATTTGTACTCGCGAGTTTTATTTTAAAACTCGTAAGCACAAATTTTAAAAGAGTGCAAAACGAGCATAAACGAATTCAAAACGAGTTGTTTTATTAATACGCGCAGGCTTAAAAATAATATTTATTTATTTTTATTAAAAAAACAAACTTATGCAATTGAAGTTTTATATATGAAGTGAAAAAATTAGAAAAATTAAATTATATATAAATGACAACTCATGTGATTGAATTAAAATTAGAATTAACAAGTATAATTATAACAAGTATAATTTAACATCCCCTCTCAATCACTGAGTTGTAGATCTTTACAAAATTTCGTAAATTTAGTTGTATCCAATGCCTTTGTAAACATATCCGCAATTTGATCTTCGGTTGAAATTTGTTCCAACTTGATATATCTTTTGATATGTAGTCACGCATAAAGTGATATTTGATATCGATATGTTTGGAGCGTTTGGTTTCAGCATTCTTTGCTATTCCAATGCATCCACGATTATCTTCGTAAGTGGTTACAGGTTTATCCTCTGTATAATATAAAATACCTCTAATCCAAATAGCTTCAGAAACTGCATGACTAAGAGCAATGTATTCTGCTTCGCTGGATCACATAGCAACTGTAGTTTGCTTCTTACTACTCCAAGATATAGGACAACCAAAAACTTTAAATATATATCCGCTAACAGATTTCCTGTCCTCAGCATCGGAAGCCCAGTCAGCATCTACAAAACCACTAACTTCATTATCATCTAGGCAGCTTCTATAAATTAACTTATGATTCATAGAGCCTTTTATGTAACGAACTATACCCATATATCCAACTTGATAACATATATCTGGACGGACACTTAACATTAGATACATTAAACTACCCAACATTTCACGATAAAGGTTTCTACATTCTTCATTAGAAGTATTTTGTGATAAACATAAACCTTTTTCCATAGGAGTCTTTGATGGATTACATTCGGCTAGTGAAAATTTCTTCAATATCCTTTCAATATTTGAGTGCTGACTTAGCTTCATTATACCATGTTGTCTATCTTATTCAACTCTTGTTTTCAGATAGTACTGCAGTGGGCCACAATCTGACATTTCGAAAACAGAACTCAGCTTTCTGACTTTCTATCGCGTCTACATTATCTCCTGCGATCAAAACATCATCAACATAAACAAGTAAATATAGGACGTATTTATCTTTAAATTTTGTGTATAGGCAAGAGTCATGCTTTGAGCGAGTAAACTTTAATTGAATCAGGAAATTATCAAATTTCGTATAGTAACATCGTGGGCTTTGCTTAAGTTCATAAATTGACTTATTAAGTTTACATACATGAGTTGAAGGAGCTTCTAGGCCATCTGGAATTTCCATAAAAATATCTTCTTTTAAGCTTCCATACAAAAATGCGGTTTTAACATCAAGTTGATGTAAGTATAAACCCTTTTTAACACTAACGGCTAGTAATATTCGAAAAGTGGAGAGTTTAGCTACTGGAGAGTAAGTTTCCTTATAATCTATACCAGCTCTTTGAAGAAATCCTTTCGCTATTAAACGTGCTTTGTACCGGATTGGGACTCCATTTGCATCTTCTTTAATTCGAAAGACCCACCTGGACTTAAGAAGCTTTTTCTGATCTGGACGAGGAACCAAGTGCCATACTTTATTTTTCTTCATTGCTTCGAGCTCGTTTGTCACTGCTTCTAACCACTTAAATTAACCTGGACTATTCTCAATGTCTTTAAAGGTTTCAGGTTCCAAAAGGCTGGAATATGCAATTGCAGAATTTGCATGACCTGTTATGTATCCAAGAATCTTATTTTTGATTCGTTCACTCCTTCTGACATTATCTTGACCTTCATTGACATTTTCTAGTTTATTTCTATCTTCATCTTTGTCTTTATTCTCATTTTCAAAAGAATCTGAACTATCATCAGTAAGTAAATTTGAGTTTCCATCAATATTGTCAGAAACGACACTGATATTATCTGCGGATTCCACCTCTTGTTCGTTTCTTTCATACGTAATCAGAATATCTGCTTTCGAAGTTTCTTTTTCTTCTTTCTTAAATGGAAATATTGACTCATCAACACGCACATCTCTAGATATTAGTACCATTCTCTCATTCTTATTCCATAATCTATACCCATTTGAAGTATAACCCATTATCACCATTGCAACAGATTTTCTATATAATTTCTTTGTAACCTGATGTGGGACCCATGCAAAAGCCTTGCAACCAAAAATTTTTAATTTTGAGACGTTTGGTTTGCGATTATACCATATTTTTCGACTTTCTAGCGCTTTTGTTGGGCATCTTTTTATTAAATAAGTTGCTGTTAATGCAGCTTCACCCCACAAAAACTTAGGTGCGCTTGCCTTAAGTAACAGTGATCGTATCTTTTCCACTAAAGTTCGATTGAATATTTCTGCAACTCCGTTCTGCTGCGGAGTATAAGCTACAGAGTTTTGGATTTGAGTACCTTTTCTCTTAAAATATGCTATAGCTTCTTTGGACATGTACTCTCGACCCTGGTCTACTGTTACCATAGATAAAGGAACGTTATGCAAAGCTGTGCCATTGATTCGTATTCAACGAAATGTTTAAACGCCTCTGATTTCTTTTTCATCAGATAAATATAGGTAAAGTGACTAAAAGTCATCAATAAAACTTACAAAATATTTATAACCATCCCAAGTTTGTGGATCAAAAGGTCCACATACATCTGTATGTATTCTCTCTAGAACACGATTTGATTTTGGACGACTTCCAATAAAAGGACTACGGCATTGTTTACCTTGAATACATATATCACATAAACCAACAGGGGAGAAACTATCAATACCTTCAGCCATCTTGTTGCGTACTAGTTCTTGCAAACTCGCATCGCTTGCGTGAGCCATTCTTGAGTGCCATAATTTATTTATTTCTACTGTAGATATGTTGGCTTCTTTGTAGGTTTTAAGTCTCAAATTCAGTTCATATAAACTTCCATTCTTATAAGCTTTCATGACGACAACTTTATTTTTCTTGAATACAGCCATATTTTGATAAAACTAAACATTTATTCCGTTTTCTGACAGATTTGGAACAGACAAGAGATTGTCTCGAAGACCTGGAACATATAGAATGTCTTTTATATTAATTAAGGTATTACCAAACTTCGCATTAACACAGCCACGATGAGTTGCCATTGACTTCTCTTTGTCTTTAGCAACACTTATACCAATAGGATATTCCAGTTTGTCTAAATAATGAAAGCACTTCTCATTCTTACACATGTGATCCGTTGCACCAGAGTCTATTTTGAATTTTAGATTATTTTGCGATTTCAATTGATTTTTGTTAAAAACTCCAGACATAAAACAAATTGATTGCGAAGTTGATGCAGTATTTGATTTTCCATCACCTGTACCTAAACGAACACGGCAATCCTTTTGTTTATGTCCCTTCTTTTTGCAACGAAAACAAGCCGCTTTAGCTTTCTTGTCCTTTAGCAAAAACGATTCAGATAACGCAGCGTCAGCTGGTGGAAGATTATTGATAGCATCCAAAAGATTCAAAGAATCTAAGTACATTAGTACACGAAAAGTCCAATTTTGAAAGTTTTCTCCACGAAATTGTAAGATACCGTGAGATAATTCACGCTTGCTATCGCCCATAACCTTTTATTAATACGCGCAGGTTTAAAAATAATATTTATTTAATTAAAAAAACAAACTTATGCAATTGAAGTTTTATATATGAAGTGAATAAATTAGAAAAATTAAATTAAATATAAATGACAACTCTGTGATTGAATTATATATAATATAATATAACAAGTAGTTATTACAAAAAAAAATTTTTTTTGTTTACTCGAAAAAGTATATGTATTTATACGCGAATTTGAAAAGCATAGTACTTACAAATGCATATACATATATAAAAATATTTGTTCTTACTTTCATGTCATGAGGTATTTTTCAAATGTTTTAAGGCTTCTGCTTCATGAAAAGTTATGCAAATGATTACCTGTCAGTAATAAAATATAATTTCAACATTTCGACCTATAGCGAACAGAATTTGAGCAAACAAAATTAATAAATCTCGCGAATAATTCTTTTTAACTCGACTCGCGAGTCGAGTTTTATTTTTGACTCTTAAAATTTGAATTCTTCTCGCGAGTCATATTTTCGATTCTTAAAAATTAAATGCGCTCGCGAGTTTTATTTTTTTAACTCGGGAGCAGACAAGACTAGCTCGTTTCAATACAAAAAATAAAACTCGCTCGAATTGAATTCGTTTGCGAGCGAGTTTAATTCGAGCACTCTCCGCACCCTGCCTACAACCTTTTACAACTATTGCACAGCTTGATGACCTACTACACTTACGATAGGTTGCGAATTGAGCATATGTAATTTTGCCAACACATTACAGAACATAATTCGACTTTCTTCGTTAAGAAAAAATGTATTGTGCCACCTATGAATATGATATATACGTTAGCGATGATATAGAATACAAAAAAATTTCTAACTTTATTGGAAGTGTATAGGTGACTTTAGAAATAAGAGAAACTAATAATGTTTACTGATTTTAGCACATTGTTGTGTGTGCTGTAAAACATTTTAGCACTTTTATTTCTGCAATCTAGCACTTTTCCTTTTACATCTTATGGTAACACTGCATATAAGGTATAGCCATTAATCTTAAAAAGGCTTTCCGAAGTCAAATGAGTCTCATAGATCAATATTATATCTATATTTTTTTCCGTGAGGAAGTGCTCAAGTTCATTTTTATATTGGCGAATGCAATTTGCGTTCTAGAAACATATTTTATCGTGTTCATGGCTTATTTACTATTGCTTTATGCAGAGTATTCTGGGTTCGACGCATTTCTTGCATCAATATTAAAAATATTGCCTTCCAGGCGACTGAATTAAAGCCTGAATTTTATTTGGTGGTGACAATGTTTGCATCTGAATAAAATTGATCTTAACAGCGTCGACATACGATACATTTGTTGTGATTGGTTGGTTCATTTCAGAATAACTAGCGAAGTACGTATTTTCTGTTTCTGCTGGGTTTACTTTAGGTTTTTGGGTCATTGTATGCTTACCGACAGATTACACAGGGCAACATCTGTATCATCCATAATTACTAAATTTGTTCTTCTGCTTGATCTTTTATCTTAGTACAACTAGCAGTACCGTGCAATTCACTGCAGATAACACAAACTGTAGGTTATTCACAATAGGTTTTTGTATGCGCATATTCTTGACCATTATGGCACTGTACGGATCCTGTACGCTTGTGTGGTTCTTCAACTGTGATTTTTCGGTATAAGAGGTATTATAAGCTATAAATTGGATGTGTCTCATTTTTCATGAATTTTATGTCATTTGGTTCCAGTTAAAGGCCAAATAGAGGTTGGGGATCTTCTCCCCATTTATTATATTACATTTTTCACCGTAAATCCCTGGACGAGGAGTGTATCTTTTATTTCTGCGGAAACAGCATAAGAATATATGTCCTTCAATACGGTCTGCAGTCCTTAAGCACTTTTAAGCAGGTACATATAAAAACTTTTTTATTTTTTTCGAATTCAGTAACAATTTTTCGAACATTTTTTTCTTCATATATTTGAATTTTAGTTCCGGTTTTATAGAAATCTATTCTCACCAATGGCCGAGATTATATTTTTAATAAGAGCGTTAGAACTTTTTTCTATCAAATATATTGGTTTGGAGGACTTGTTCGATGATACAGCGGGTTGATTATTATTAGTTTGTAATATTGAATAACATTTTTGACGGTTAACGAATGCGGCGTCGCACAGTGAGACAACACCGGCATTAAATACAAGGAGTCATTGTAGAGCTTTGAAATTTTGCACAGGTTATTTTTGAGACAATTCCAGTTAAAAAAAAAAAAATTCAACCTTCAAATTTGATATTT
Organism: Tachina lurida; assembly: GCA_944452675.1. NCBI lineage: Eukaryota > Metazoa > Arthropoda > Insecta > Diptera > Tachinidae > Tachina > Tachina lurida. The sequence continues at coordinate 42,383,738 of OX101755.1, read as the reverse complement.
ACTGTAATGTTGCATGAAAAAATTACAATAACACTCCCACTATTACGCCATTAAAATGAAATAAAAAAGAAAAATTTTTTTTCATTCTGTCAATAATTTTTTAATAATAATAAACAACAAAAAAATAATTAATAATTAAAAAAAATAAAAGTAAAGTAAACATGCTAACATACGTATAGCGACAGAATGTGCGCGTTGCGTATTTTTTGTAGTATTTTGTATGTTTAAATTACTTTTGCAAACTTTTGCTATATGTCCTTTACTTCAAATGAAAGCTGAGACTTTAATCTTTCATTTGATATAAGTCTGCACCTAGGGCGAGGGCCTGCTCTATATTTGCTAGTCCATTGAAAATGCAAAATGTAAAATTTTTACACAATTCTGTTGTTAAGAAATTTTTTGTTTGTGTTTTTTTTTTAATTTCTTCTTTCATCTACTCATTCTACAACAACTAAATTAATTAACAAAATACTTTAAAGTTATATTTATTATGTATTTTTTTATTAATAAGCTTTTGAATATTACATATTGAAGTAACATATTTCAAGCGCGTTGGCATACCTCAACTTTGACTTGCTCTAGACCAAAAAGTAATGAAATTATGAGGCTGAAATTTCAGGGAATTGTTACTCATATATATATGTTAATATACTGTGAAAATTTCATCCGAATTGGACGACACGCCAAAAACCATTTTTTGCCGCGGTTACTATAGGGCTGTCTTACTGTGCGTCGTTATCCCTGGATATTTTGAACACCGATAACATTTTTGATGAGTTTGGGCCCATCCACGCTTTACAACGCTGATATCTATTTATTGTGTTTGCACCTTAGGTTTCTGAATACTGTTATGTATAATTATAAGTTGGTTAAGTGATGAATACGAGCCCTTAGTGGATGATGTCGCTGACTTAAACGACGATGCACAGTGGGGACTTTTGCAAAATAAATGGTAATAAATCTGGAACTTCTAAACTACTGATTGGATTTATATGAAACTCCGAACATCTGTAGAGGAGGACTCAGGCTTTATAACAAATGACTTGGCAGCCGTCTGGCTTAAGCTGGACAGGAGTTACAGTGGGCCTAAGTTGACAACATGGGACTCAAAAAAATTCTGAGGCTTGTAACTTTTAGAAAAATTATCCGATTTTTATGAGATTTCACCTACAACTTTTTAGTCAATTGTTGGATTTTAAATTAAAAGACAGCATTGAATTTCCGATAAAATTTTAAATAAAAATAAGTAAAAAAGTTATTAATATCTGCAGTCGTGAAATCGGGAAAAGGCAAAGAATTCAAAGTTTTAAAATTTTTCTGAAAAAGGCACGTTTTTTTAAGAAAAAGTATCTTCATTATTTTCAATTTTGTGAAAAACTTTGTTTAACATATACACTTTTAAACCACAAAGCGCTAAATAGAATCTATTCAGAATATGCTAAGAGCCAATTTTTTTGTATTTTGGGCATGCACCCTACACTCAGCAGTGTCCGACAATTGCCGATTTAAAATTTTTTTTTTGTGCTTATGCGCTTATAAAAAGTTGTGACGGTATATGTTGAAAGTTTTAACTATATCATTTAATTGTCAGGATAGTTTGCAACATGTTAAACTTAAATTTTTAACAGCCTTTTCATAAATGCGAACATGCGCGCAAATTTTCTGAAAAAAGTCAACATTTTGGAAAAATTTTGTTTTGTACCATAAAAAATATATATAAAAATAATTTTCTTTTCTTATATTGGCATTTTTTAGCTTTCATATGAGTCTTTTTACTTTGCCTGAAAAAATTATTCCAATATAATTAACTGATCTCGAGATATTCCGATTGTAGGGTGCAATTCAAAAAATATGTAGAATGCGCTTAACTTTTTTCCCTTTATTCACACATCAGGTGTTTAAAACTTTTATGAATTCTGAAATTCAACCTAAATAGAAAAACAAAAATTAATTTGGAATGTTATCCAATAAGTCTATATATATTTTTCGCAATAAAAAATATTTATGGTAATTATACCATATGTTTTTCCATGTAAGTGTAGTTAATGTTAATAACAGGTAAGCATTTAACGAATAACAACACACATTTTTAATGGATTAAAAAAAGGTTTTCGCGCATTTTCTTACAGCAACATCGGGAGGTGCTACCTGATTATGCTACTACTACTTAATAACACTTCACAATACTAGGTAATTAGACAAAATTAGCAAAGGTGCTTATAAATTATGTTGTATTGCACAATCACTCTATATTGAACTGTTATTGAGATTAGTATTAAATATAATGCGGTATGTAAACTTCTATGGGAATACGTTCCTGTTAGTTTATTGGGCCAAGAAAAATGTTCTAAAATCATAGATATAATTGACAACTCATTTGGATTAAAACTAAATGAAGATGGTACTAAGAAAATAAAGAACTGCTGAGTGTAGGGTGCATGCCCAAAATACAAAATAATTGGCTCTTAGCATATTCTGAATAGATTGTTTTTAGCGCGATGTGGTTTAAAAGTGTATGTGTTAAACAAAGTTTTTCACAAAATTGAAAATAATGAAGATACTTTTTCTTAAAAAAACGTGCCTTTTTCAGAAAAATTTTAAAACTTTGAATTCTTTGCCTTTTCCCGATTTCACGACTGCAGATATTAATAAGTTTTTTACTTATTTTTATTTAGAATTTTATCGGAAATTTAATGCTGTCTTTTAATTTAAAATCCAACAATTGACTAAAAAGTTGTAGGTGAAATCTCATAAAAATCGGATAATTTTTCTAAAAGTTACAAGCCTCAGAATTTTTTTTGAGTCCCATGTTGTCAACTTAGGCCCACTGTAACTCCTGTCCAGCTTAAGCCAGACGGCTGCCAAGACATTTGTTATAAAGCCTGAGTCTTCCTCTACAGATGTTCGAAGTTTCATATAAATCCAATCAGTAGTTTAGAAGTTCCAGATTTATAACCATTTATTTTGCAAAAGTCCCCACTGTGCGATGTACTTGGAAACGGTAATGTTAACGAATCACTAGTTGGCGTTGCAAGTAGATTAGTAATGGTGGCGGACGACATGTTTTGGGAATTCAAAACCGGGAAAAAACAAAAACAATGGCAACCCTGTTACAAATGGGGATTTTCAAGGCGCATTTATTAGGTGGCAGCACTACACCTGGTGACTAATGTCATTATACCAAGCCAAATGTCAATTTTGGATTGAGTAGGTATAAGCCTAAGAACATGCTTTTATTTGTGTATCATAAACACCTAACGAATATTCAGTTTTGTATGGTGTTTGACATTTCCTATAATAAACATACAATCTAACGATGCTACCCAGTTTTGAAAAGTAAGATGGTAATATATACCAACAAAGTACATGTGGTTATTGCTGTTGTAATATTTGTTGTAGAAACGCGGGTACCTGATTGATGTGCCTTGGGGATTTTCATACTGAGATTTTATTGTCTATGTGTGTCTGTGTGCTTGAGAGTTTGATTCCGTGTTTATGTGTATTTATGTATACTTGTGTGTACAGCTTTTATTATTACTGTAGATCATTGATGTCAGTTTCATGGCACAATTGTGCAAACTAAAATCACACACATTCTTAAGGCCTAACTATAATGTGCTTAATGTAACTTAAGCAAATGTGCGAATACACACAATCAAATGTATACAACTATAATGTACTTAAGACTCTTTTCGTCAAGTTTCGTCAAGTGTCATTTGCTTAAGGAAAGTGCGGTCAATTTCGCTTTTCCTTAAGCAAATGACACATCTGTTCGTTTCTGTTGTACATTTTTATTTGGTTATTTGGTTTCAAACATAATGGAGGACGAAATTAATTTTGTGGACAATTTAAAATTTCACTATCTTCAGAAATTTAAATTTTTTATAAATTTTTGCAATACAATTGTAACAATTTTCCAATAAACATATATAATAGATACATATAATTGTTTACAATTAAAACATGCAATCACTGTTGCTTTTTTTAGTACTTTTTTATTTTAGTTTTCGTTTACTTTATAAATTAATAAACGATAAACATGGATTTACTTGTTTATGGTAATATATTTATAACTTTTACAAATTAAATGAGATTTCGTCAAAAATATTACATTTTAAAGAAATAAAAACGAAAATAGTTTTCCAAAAGTGCAAATGTTTGCAACTAAGTGTAGAAAGTTTTTAAGCTCAATAAGTACAATATAGCCACCTAAAAGTCTTCAGTAATTTACTTAAGCATTTGACATGCATTTCGTTGAATTTTGAGACTAGCTTAAGTTTAGTTAAGCACATTATAGTTGGGCCTTTATTCTCTTTCATTTAGTCGTCGATGAGACAGCGACGAGAACACATGCGTAGCGGGTGTATTAATTTGTTTATAGATACAGTGAAAAAAAAAGAAGTGGTATGCGAAAAATATTCTATGATCACCAATGCTTTTCGCGATATTTAATGTGTTTGATGTTGTCAAACGTTTAAGGAAAGAAATTAATATGTATTTAAAAGACATTTTGACTTTTTTTTGGAGCATTTTCACTAAACTGCACTTTCTATTTAAACTTTAAAGACCAATAACTCGGGAAATATGGAATGCAGCAAATTTTTTTTATTAAGTTTTTTTTCTTATTTTTCACATTACAATATGATAAGCTATTTAAAAATTATTTTTTTGAGATTTTTCAGAGTTTCCTATGAAAAGTTCAGATCCCGATAACTTGAAAAATATGGGTCGCCGCCAACTTTTTTATTTAATTTTTTCATCTTATTTTTTAATTTTCTATAACATAGGCTCCTTTTTATTTATTTTTAACTGCTTTACTAAACTGCATTTGTTCCAAATATTTATTTTTTCCTATGTACTTCAGAGACGAATGAGACAACTTTTCTCACACATACAACTATAGTTTTATTTTTGACACCACTGCTGTAGATAAACGTTGTGCTTACAGCTAGAGGTGGAAAACTATCGATAGTGTCACTATCGAAAGTTTTCGATAGTTTGAAAAACTTTATCGATATATCGTTTCAAGACTATCGAAAGCTAGAAAAACCATCGATATATCGACGATACTATCGTGATAGTATCGAAGTTGTATGGTTCTCGTATAATCTACGTATTTATTTACACTAAAAATTCAAAACACAGTATTTTTAAACAAAACAAAATAAAATAGAATTTTATTTATCTATTCGATAGATAACAAAACTAAATTAGTTGTATGATAAATAAGTGTGATCAGTGGAAAAATGGTCATCCAGATATTTTTGTTTATGAAAAGCAACATATTTTCTATTTTTTTGCCTTTAGTGGTGTACCATTTACTATCGATAGTGACTAAAAACTATCGATAGTTTTCAAGTATTAATCGATTGCAGAAATAAAACATCGATAGTCGCAAAATAAATTAACTATCGATAGTGCCATCGATAGTTTTCCACCCCTACTTACAACCCTGCAGGAGAATAGGTGTCAATTGTCTAAAGGCTACTAGTATAATTACTAGAACAGCAAGAACTAGTGCGAGAAGGGTTTAAGTTGTTGTATAAAATTACTAGTTCTGATGAGTACTAGTAGTAGTAGTTCCAAGGCACATTGCAAAATAATTTTGACTGTCTAACAGAGCACTTGCACTGTACGAAAATTGGTATTATTCAATTATTAAAGTTTTAGGTTCACCTATAAATAATTATAATCAAATAATTACAATTAACATTTTGTATTTTTTAATGTTGATAAATAATTACGAATTTTAACTAGCAGTTGCCACTGGATAATAAAGGAATAAAACCACCAATTTTATAGAATTTTTCTTTGCAAAAGAACTGGTAATTAACTAGTCCTAAACAAGAAACAATGGCACTAGTAATTTTCTAAACACACTCAATGCTAATTTGAGCATTAACATGTTATAGGAAAGTTTACGGTTGGGAACTAGTGGTGGTGGCTTCTGTACTAGTAAAATACCAGTTGGACTTGTTCGATCTCCTGCAGGGGTGTATGGATGTTTGTATGCATATGTGAATGTTTGTATGTGTGTGTGTGTGTGAGTGTGTGTATGTGTGTGTGTATATATATATATATGTATGCATTTCATCATATGTCGTAATAAATTAGATTTGATGACTACTACGCGATTCTCATATAAAATATATGTATAAGTAGAAGAAATAATGTAGATTGTCATCAGTCTGCTCTGATATCTCAACAAGTCACAATCTATTTTCCCAACCAAAATTTCTAAAGTGTCTAAATTCTAAAAACTATAAAAGTGCTAGAACTAATTATTGTTTGTTAAACAAGTTTATAGTGCATAACAAATAATTAAATAAATTGTTTATAACTAAATAAAATAAATTGTTTATAGATAAAATAGTTTAATTAACTAATAAACAAATAAATAATTACACAAAATGAATACTACAAGTCGTACCATCTGCAATAAAGTCTTTAAGACTCAAACAAAACTAAATCAGCATATTGAAATGATATACAGAAAAAAACGAGACACATCCAATTTATAGCCTAAAATAAATTTTATACCGAAAAATTACAGTTGAAGAGCCACATAAGCGTTCAGGTCCCGTACAGTGCCACAATTGCCAAGAATATGGCAACACAAAAACTTACTGCAAATTACCTACAGTTTGTGTTATCTGCGATGAATTGCATGCTACTGCTAGTTGCACTAAGCCAAAAGATCAAGCAGAAAAAAATGCAGTAATTGTGGAGGTAATCACACCGCTAACTACAGAGGATGCCCTGTATATGCTTTCGTTAAACAGGCTATGGGTCAAAAACCTAAACTAGCTCCAGCTCAAACAAGCCAAACAGCTACTTCACGTGTATCGTATGCCGATGCTGCTAAGACTAATTCTACTCCCACACAAAATGTTCCACCGCCAAATAATTCAACGAATACAAACTCATGCTTTAACTTTAGTCGCATTGAAGCTACTATTGAGAATCTGGTGCTAGCTATTAATAATTTTACAACAAATATGACTAGCGTGATGCAAGAAATGTTGCGAATGCAGCATACCCTGCTTCAGGCATTAGTTAAGAAGCCATAAACACGTTAAAAATATGTTTCTGGAACACAAACGGCATTCGCCAACATAAAAATGAACTTGAGCACTTCCTCATGGAAAAAATATTGATATAATGTTGGTCTCTGAGACTCATTTGAAATAAAGAAGCCTTCTTAAAATTTCTGGCTACACCTTATATGATTCAAAGGACCCGAGAGGAAGAGCATGCGGTGGATCAGCAATTCTAATAAAGTCTACAAAGTCTGTGTGAAAAAGAAGAGCTAAAAGAGAATGGCAACTGTACAGATCACCCCAGAATAAAACTAGATTTAAAGAGTGCACTAAACGACTCCAAGAGTTACTTGCAATTGAAAAAACTGCATCTCTTGAAAATTATCTGGAAGGTCTTGATGTCACACCAGCATCTAATTACTCTTTGTGGCGCGCTGCTAGAAAGCTGAAACCCCCCGTTGAGTTTAAACCACCACTGCGCACATCTACCGGAGGTTGGGCAAGAAGCGAAACTGAAAAAAGCAACATGTTTGATGATCATTTAAAATACGTATTTACCCCAAACACATGTACTGGTGTTGCTGATTTGCCGAGTGTAGTTGCTCTACCCCCGTGACCCATAAAGTTTAAGACGTGCGACGTACAAAAACTAACTGCTGAACTTAATTTGAAGAAAGCTCCAGGTATTCATGGAATTAGTAACAAGATGCTGCTGAACTTGCATCATATTGCAATAAGAATTCTGCTATTTATTTTTAATGCCATTTGACGAATGCAGTATTTTACACATAACTGGAAACTTGCCAAGATTAAAATGATTCCGAAGCCGGGCAAAGATCTTACCAAGACTGAGTCATATAGGCCTATAAGCTTACTCTCAAAACTTTTCGAAAAGCTGCTCATGAGTAAATTGTCCACAGTTTTAGCTAATAATGATTGCATCCCGGACCATCAATTCGGTTTTAGATGTCAGCATAGCACTATTGAGCAAACGCATAGATTGGTTCAAGATATAAGGAGGACTTTTGAAGAAAAGAAGTATTGTTCTGCCCTTTTTATTGATGTTTCTCAGACATTTGACAAAGTATGGCACGAAGGCCTATTCTTAAAATTGAAGACATATTTGGCAATAAATATATAAAAACTTTTGGAAAGTTATATTGTTGATAGGAAGTTCACTGTTGTGGAAGGAGACTTCCCGAATCTATATCTTCCGGTGTACCACAGGGTAGTATTCTGGGGCCAGTCTTGTATCTAATATATACTTGTGATATGCCTGTGAGCAATAACATCCACACTTCTACATTTGCCGATGATACAGCCTGTATGAGTATACAATTAAACCCTGATGAGCGATCCCGCAATTTCCAAGCACACATTACCTACCTTGAAATTTAATTGAACTTATGTAGCATTAAAGTAAATGAACAAAAGTTTGTTCATATAACGTTTACCCTAAGAAAAGATACGTGTTCCCCCATTCGAATCAACAATCAAAATATTCCTCAACATTCTCAAGTGAAATACCTTGGCATACACCTTGATCGAAGGCTTAAATGGAAATATCCTATTGACTCTAAACTAATGCAAATGAAACTTAAGTTAAGTCAAATACATTGGTTGATTGATATACAAGTCGCTTTTGAAGCCAAAATGGTGCTACGGAATTCAGCTATGGGGCACTGCTTCATCTTCAAAAGTAGAGAGAATCCAACGACGGCAAAATAAAATTTTACGGTTAATAACATCGCCTCCATGGTATATAAAAAATTCAAATATACATCGTGATTTAAAAACGTGACTGAAGAAATTGCAAAATACGCAAGCAAATATTTAACAAAACTCGTTTCTCATCCTAATCCGCTTGCTCGTAATATCTTGAGCTTTACTGAACACATCCGCATAATACTCAGCAGCCCAAATGATACTTCTTGAACAAATTTTTGTGCTTAATATGAAATTAATGTATTATTAATTACTATCACTAGATACTGGTCAGGCCTAATAATTATATTTAGATATAAGATTTGAATACTTATTGTTAGTTCATATTTGAAGATACGATAAATAAAAATATGTGTGTATAAAATAAAAGCATATTGAAACACACTCCTATGCTAACCAATCGCAGGCTAAGTTCGGAACTACTAAGCTTAATCTTCCAAACAAGTATTGTGAGGATTGTGATGAGATGATCCCATCAAATGGTTATATGGCTCATGTCAGAACCTTAAAACACAAAAACAGATGTCACCAAGAACGGTTTGGAGAGATTTTGTCACAAAAAGAGCGAGCAACTTCAATGGGAGGATCAAGACATATATTCTTCTCAACAAAAATGGGGATGTTTTGTTTCCAGAGGAGTTTCTGAAATCTGCCAAAAGCTCTATACTACAACAGCTAAATGAACTACTAAATTTAAATTTAATATGGAGCTCACACGTGATTATATGAAGATGGTGAATGATTAGATGAATGTTTCCAAACTTGTACATATTTCGAAAATGATGTTGGTGACATAGAGGACGGACGAACTAAGAGCCAAAATGGAAGAATTTCAAGAGAGGGATAGCGGATGGACCTTGATTTCAATAAATTCCCTTAAAGTTAATATAAACAAGAAGTCCATAATAAGAGGATCGAGACTTATCCCTCTCCCAAAAAATATTGCAATGAAACATGCATGCATAAATGTCGAGAACAATGATATTTATTGCTTTAAATGGTGTCTAATAGCGGCTTTGATTATAAATAGCGGTCTGAATCCTAAACGGCGGAAAAGCTGTAGAAATTACAATATTGCAAACATTTCTGCTGAGAATATTAAAATAGGGGCAACTGTATTAAATTTTGAAGGCCTAGAGTTTCCACTCCCATTGAAGCAGATAAAACAATTCCAGCGTCAAAATGATCTGAACATCGATGTATTTGGCCATAATGGCACATCGCTTATAGGACCATACTACATAGCAAAAGGAGAAAAACATGTTCATATTAATCTCTTAATGCTCCAGTGCAATGAAAACTTCCACTACGTACTTATCAAGGATATATCAAAGTAAGTTTCAAATGTGATGAACGCTATTTAAAAAGTTCCGTATTGTCATATTTATTTACATATTACTTTATTTTCCTTAAACTCCTTCGTTCCAGCATAACATCTCACGTTAAGAAGATCCATATTTGGAATACCTGCCTATATCAAACAAATGACGATTATGTCTATAATCATCATAAAAATGTTTGCGGAAAAAAGTCATCAGGATGCCCGAAGATGAAACTTTTATCAAGTTTAAGAACTACTACAAACAATAAGATGTACCATGTGTAATCTACGCAGACTTCGAGTCTATTTTGGAAAAAGTTGATGATCCTGTAAAATAAAGCACTACAAATATACAGAAACATCATGCGTGTGGATTCGGCTATTTTATTAATTGTAGTTTTAAGTAGATTCGACGGATATATATATCAAAAAAATAGTTGAAGACTGTACAGATATTTATATGAATTATTTTCTAAAAGTTATGAAAATGTTCATGACCCAATAGAAATAGCTCAATATAATAATGCAAAAAATTTTAATATATGTAAGAAAATGTTAAATAACGATAAATTTAGATATCATTGTCATCTAATGGGCAATTATCGTGGGGCAACTCATAGCGAATGTATGATATACACCTATTTTTCAAAGAACTTTCTACTATAAAAAATTCCACAATAAAAGTGATTCCCCAGAACACAGAGCGTTATATTTCTCTTTCAATTTTCAACCGCTTAGATAAAAAACACGGATTCGAAATAAGATTTATAGACTCGTTTAGATTTATGGCTTCGAGGCTAGATACGTTAGTGAAAAATCTGGATAGCAATGATTTTGATGATATTCGATCATGTTTAGTTGATGAAGCTCATTTCAACCGTATTCTTACATGGATTCCATGACTAAGTTTAAGGAAACTAGACTCCGTAGTAGAGAAGAGTTCTTCAATATTCTAACGAATGAAGAATGTGGCGTAGTCGAGTATGAACATGCTCAAAAAATAAGAAGAGAGTTTAATTGTAAAACCCTCCTTGACTATACTGAACTATACTTAAATACAGCTGTTCTTCTTCTTACCGACGTGTTTGAAAATTTTAGGCAAATTTTTAGAGATATATACAATTTAGACCCTTGCCAATATTATACAGCACCAGGCTTATCTTGGGATGCAATATTGAAAACCACAGAAGTTTCACTCGAACTGTTCACTGATTCCGAAATGTATATGTTTATGCAAAACGGAATTGGAGGTGGACTAGTTCAATGCTCGCAAAGATATTCGAAGGCGAATAATAAGTATTTGGAAGATTTTGATGCATCAAAACCATCGGAATTTCTTGTCTATTTAGACGCCAACAATTTGTATGGTTGGGCAATGTCGGAATATCTTCCTTGCGGTGAATTTGAGTGGGTATGTGATACTGATTTTGATGTTAAAAAAATTTCTGATACTGCAGAGTACGGGTACATTTTGGAAGTGGATATATATTTTCCCGATTCAGCGCATGATCTACATAATGATTTGCCATTTTGTCCCCAAAATAAGACCGTGGAAGTATCCAAAATCAAAAAATTTATTGCAGACTTACACTCAAAACCAAATTACACCATACACAATAGAGTTTTAAAACATGCTATTTCAAATGGCCTCATCTTAAAACAAGTCCACAGAATACTCAGATTTAAGCAATCCCCTTGGCTTAAAAAATATATTGACTTAAAAACATTTCATAGGACAAAAGCTAAAAATAATTTTGAAAAAGATTTCTTCAAACTTTTAAACAATGCTGTTTACGGGAAGACAATGGAAAACATTGAAAAACGTAGGGACATTAGAATTACTTCTTCTTGGGAAACAACAAACAGGAATCATTTAGGTCTCAGAGCATTAATTGCAAAACCAAATTTCAAGCAGTTGACAAAATTTTCTGATGATATGTATGCGGTAGAGTTAGAAAAAATGGAACCACTATATGATAAACCCATATATGTTGGTTTCACAATACTGGAGTTATTTAAGTGGAGAATGTATGACTTCCATTATGGCTTCATGAAGCCTAAATTTGGAGAGAACATTTCTCTCAACTATATGGATACTGACTCATTTATTTATTTAATTAAAACTGATGATTTTTACGATGACATCCGTAATGACATTAGTTTGAATTTTGATACGTCAGAATATCCTATAGATAACCAATTTCGTTTACCGCTACTCAATAAGAAGGTTTTGGGAATGATGAAAGATGAAAACAATGGGGATATAATGACAGAGTTTGTTTGCTTAAGAGCAAAAATATATTCTCTGTCGACTCTTTGCTCAGAAGCTGTTAAAAAATCAAAAGGGGTCAAAAAGTCTGTAATTAAAAACTTGTCCATTAATGATTACAAAAGTTGTTTATTTGAATCCAAAATCATCTCGAATGAAATGGTTTTGTTTAGATCTAAAACACATCAACTACATATATACCCAAGAACTACATAAGATAGCACTTAGATTTTCTGATGATAAAAGAAATATAATGAAAGATAAAATTAAAACGCGCGCTTAGGGGCATTATATAGACCGAAACAATGAAACAATGGATGTAGAAGAGAATGCTTCCTACTAAATTACATGTAAGATGACAACGAAAATTTAATTTTGTACTAATTGTGTTTATTTATTAATGTATTTCCTTAATTATTTATTATTTACTTATTCGTTTATTATTTAATTTATTTATTTATTTGTTTATTAATTTATTTATTAATTTATTTCTTTAATTATTTATTAATTTACTAGCGGACCCGGCGAACTTCGCCCCGCCCCAATTTTAGGCCACCAGACAAATTTTAGAGTAATAATACAATATAAATGTTTAAATTTTCAATGTGATTTATTTGAATGGAATCAGTAGAGAGCGATTTGATGAACAATGTTTTTGGATTTGTTTTCCGGCGCAAAGACAAATAACGAAGACGGTTTCTCAACACGCAAACATGCAACGTACAGCTGACCGTGCGAAAAACAGGGAAATTCGAGATTAATCCCACTGACTTCTAGTGATTGGCCTTGCAATTTATTGATTGTCATCGCAAATGCCAATCGAACGGGGAACTGAATCCGCTTGAATTGGAATGGAAGGTCAGTTTGAATAATGGGAATTCGTGAGATAAGGACTTCCGCTCCTTTGAATTTGCCCTTGATGATTGTCGCCTAAATCACATTGTTCATTAGCTTTTTGACGGACAACCGCGTATCATTGCACAATTTTGGAGGATTGAGATTCCGCAACATGATTATAATCGGTCCCACCTTCAGCTGTAAATTATGGTGTGGAGTTCCTGGTTCATCAAGCGAGTTCAAAAATTCTGTCGGGTAGTTGGTCGCTTCATTGTCGTAGGTCACGCAGTCAACAAATTTGTACGTATGCAGTTGTCCTGCGATTTGACTTTGAATAATTAATTACGAAACACATTAGCAAATTGAAATGCAATGAATCAAACCAATTCACATATTCCATTTGCAATAAAGTTACGTATATAAGGCAGACATCTACATCAACTGACACCACACACAGTGGACCAAAACACAGAAGAACGCTGATGAGGAAGGTTTAGTGGCCTTCGAAAACGGCTGGCTGTTCCGTTCAACTATGTGTTGTTGTCAGAATATTTACAACTAACTTTAATGTTATTTGTTCATTAATAATTATCACATGTAATTTGGCTTAAAAAGCGTTACGAACTTTAGCCTATTCAATTCATAAGAATATAGAAACAAATACAGTTCGAAAAATAATAATTAAATTGAATAATTAAGTTTAAGCTATCTACTCCTTATTCTTCGCTGCTAGTACTGCCCGTTCACCAATGCAATCAAGTTTTTGTAATTTTATGCAATGCCGGAGAACACTTTGCTGATTAGTTCCTTCTTGGATGATGTGAATTCAAAAAAATTTTCAGGGAACGATATCAATCCAGTCGAAACATCAACAGGAATTTGGCCGTTGCCAAGCTCCAGCAGTTGATTCGACAATTCAGCACCCGATGGATCGTTCTGCAACGAAACTCTCAGATTTTGGTCAATTGCAACTTCTGGACGTGCCGTCATAAAGACGATTTCAAGCACGCGTTAAGTTATTAAACTCATTGCTATCAAGATTTTTCGCTAACGTATCTAAACTCGAAGCCATAAATCTAAACGAGTCTATAAATCTTATTTCGAATCCATGTTTTTCATATAATCTGATGAAAATTTAAAGAGAAATATAACGCTCTGCGGTCTGGGGAATTATTTTTACTGTAGCTTTTTTTATACTAGAAAGTTCTTTAAAAAATAGGTGCATATCATATGCTGAAAGATTATGAAAGATAACCGGTATAAGCTGAGGTTTTTTATAATTCAAATTACAGTCGCTATGAGCTGCCCCAGGATAATTACCCGTAAAATGACAATGATCTCTAACTTTATCGTTATTTAAAATTTTCTTACATATATGACAATTTTGTGCATTATTATATTGATCTATTTCTATTGGAGTAATGAACATTTTCTTAACTTTAAGTAAATAATTTAGATAAATATCTGTACAATCTTCAACTATTTTTTTGATAAATATATTCGCATAATCTTCACCAATATAATGTCTATATAAATTATTTTCTCTCTTAAAACTACAATTAATAAAATAACCGAATGCACAAGCATGATGTTTCTGTACATTTGTAGTGCTTTAACTTACAGTATCATCAACTTTTTCCAAAATAGACTCGAAGTCTATTGTTGTATTAATGTATGTGATCGTATCTATTTTTACTTTGAAGAATATCATTGCTTGTGTGTATTGTTTGGCCTTCGAGAGTTTTTCATACATATTTACTAATGAATTTGTATATGATTTCTAGCCTATTGACGTAGCTATTCTTATGCAGATAGAAGATATTGTGTTGGCATAGGTTTTATATGTACAAGTGAATTTCAGATGTTAAATGTTTTGAGTCAAATCAGGTTGATAAGCAGAGCTTTTGAATAGGGGTAATGATATTCTTATTTCATTATATTTCATTAATTAATGTAATAATTATAGGAAGTAGGTTTTGGAGAAATACAGCAAACATTTTTCTTGTAACCTTCTATTACAAACTGATGCTAGAGATTTTGTTCTGGGTGTTGCTGTGTATATGAATTTCATCATATATCGTAATACCAACAGAGAATTGTGGAAATGTGTATGTGTGTGTGTATATATATGTATGAATTTCATCATATGTCGTAATAAATTAGATTTGATTACTACTATGCGATTCTCATATAAAGTATATAAGTAGAAGAAATAATGTAGATTGTCATCAGTCTGCTCTGATATCTCAACGAATCACAATCTATTTTCCCAACCAAAATTTCTAAAGTGTTTAAAATCTAAAAACTATAAAAGTGCTAGAACTAATTATTGTAAATACTAAACACACACATATGCACACACACACATACATACACAAATTCAAACACCCCCATTTACATACATCCATACGCTGTAGGCACAACGTTTTTCTACAATAACAACAAAAGCTGTACATACATACACATAAACAAAGAATCAAACTCTCACACACACACACACACATAGTCTATATCAAAATGAAAGTCCCCCAATCTGTAACAGGGTTGCCATCATTTTTGTTTTTTCCCGGTTTTGAATTCCCAAAACAGGACTATAGTCCCCATTACCTAACTACTTATAAGACTTTTAGAATTTGACCTTTGATGGGTATATATTCTAGTATATGATCATGAATAAGAATGCAGTAAGCTGATGTCTTTGCTTACTATTTATTTTAACTTAAAATTTTATTACTTTTATTATTATTAAGAAGCTCAGTTGCTAATCAGAAGTATGTGATGCATTAAACACATTCACCACAGCACGCTACCGAATACCAAATGTCAAGGATAGAATACACAAGTTTATATGAGAATGATTATATTGAAGACAACAAGGCAACAGTGCGACAGGTTGTTGTCTATGCTGATTTTGTCGTTGTACTCCAATTAATCTAATTTATATTTCTCTGGTTACAATGAGCAAATGCAGTGTTGCCAGTATAATACAAAATGGTGAATGAATGATATCGTACAATTATTTCATACTATTTACCAGAAACAATATCCAAAAATGTATATAAAGAATAAATTGAATCATTGTTGTACTTTTATGTGAAATAAGTATATTTTAAAAGAGAAATTAATTTTTATAAATGCAAAATATATGAAAGTGGCAATACTGAACTATGTATTTGTACTTGAATATCAGGTGCAGATGGTGCTGCTGCCGTCTCCAAAATAATTAAGTATCTGGGTACGAGGCGACAAATTCTGCTAGCGGCATTTGAAGTCGTGTGTTCGTGTAGCCTGCTGTGGTGAATGTGTTTTTTTTTCATATACATACATATTTATTTATTGTATCTTCAAAAATGAACTAACAATAAGTAATCAAATCTTAAATCTAAATATAATTATTAGGTCCGACCAATATCGGACATAAGCTTAGTGATAGTTATAAATAATACATAAGTAGTGATAATCAAAAAGAAGTATTTTTAAGCAGTCCCATCTGGAGTGTTGGGTATAAGAGCCCTTGTGTCCCTTTTTTTTAAGCGGATGTGTCCAGTAAAGCTCAAAATATTACGGGCAAGCGGATTAGGATGTGACTCGAGTTTAGTTAAATATTTGCCTGCGTATTTTGCAATTTCTTCACTCACTAGTAGCATATTTAAATCACGATGAATATTTGAATTTTTAACGTACCATGGAGCAGATGTTATCAAACGTAAAATTTTGTTTTGCCTTCGTTGGATTCTCTCGACATTTGAAGCTGAAGCAGTGCCCCAGAGCTGAATTCCATAGCACCATATTGGCTTCAAAAGCGACTTGTATATCAAAAGTTTGCAGTCTAGGCTGAGTGTTGAATTTCTGCCAATTAACCAATATATTTGAGTCAATTTAAGTTTCATTTGGGTTAACTTAGAGTCAATATGATATTTCCATGTAAGCCTTCGATCAAGGTGTATGCCAAGGTATTTGACTTGAGAATGTTGAGGAATATTTTGATTGTTGATTCGAATGTGGGAACAGGTATCTTTTCTTAGGGTAAACGTTATATGAACACACTTTTGTTCATTGACTTTAATTCTCCATAAGTTCAACCACATTTCAAGCTGGGTAATGTGTGCTTGGAGATTGCGGGATGCCTCATCAGGATTTTTGTGAATACTCAAACAGGCTGTATCATCGGCAAATGTAGAAGTGTGGATGTTATTGCTCACAGGCATATCACAAGTATATATTAGATACAAGACTGGCCCCAGAATACTACCCTGTGGCACACCAGAAGATATAGATTCGGGTACACTCATGAAGTCTCCTTCCACAACGGTAAATGTCCTATCAACAATATAACTTTCCAAAAGCTTTTGTATATTTATTGGTAGGTATGTCTTCAATTTTAAAACTAGGCCTTTGTGCCATACTTTGTCAAATGCCTGAGAAACATCAATAAAAAGGGCAGAACAATACTTCTTTTCTTCAAAAGTCCTCCTTATAATTTGAACCAATCTATGCGTTTGCTCAATAGTGCTATGCTGACTTCTAAAGCCAAATTGATGGTCCGGGATGACCCAGTATCAGCTAAAATTGTGGACAATTTAGTCATGAGCAGCTTTTCGAAAAGCTTTGAAATTGTTGAAAGTAAGCTTATAGGCCTATATGACTCAGCCTTGGTAAGATCTTTGCCTGGCTTTGGAATCATTTTAATCTTGGCAAGTTTCCAGTTATGTGGAAAATACTGCATTCGTAAGTAAAATGGCATTAAAAATAAATAGCAAAATTCTTATTGCAATATGAGGCAAGTTCATCAGCATCTTGTTACTAATGCCATCAATACCTGGAGCTTTCTTAGGGTCGAGTTCAGCAACTATTTTTTGTAGTTCACGCATCTTAAACCTTAAGGGACGAGGGGGTAGAGAGACTACACTCGGTAAATCGGCAGCACCCGTACATGAATTGGGAGTGAATACAGATTTTAAATGCTCAGAAAATAAGTTACCTTTCTCACTATCGCTTCTTGGCCAGCCTCCAGTCGAAGTACGCAATGGTGATTTGAGATCAACGGGTCTTTTAAGATTTCTAGTAGCGCGCCATAAAGAGTAATTAGATGTTGACGTTACATCAAGACCTTCTAAATACTTTTCCAGTAATGCAGTCTTTTCCGACGATAGCAGCTCTTTGAGTCGTTTAGTACATTCTTTAAGTCTGATTTTATTTAGGGGTGATCGGTGTTGTTGCCATTCTCTTCTAGCTCTCCTTTTTTCACATACAAGACGTTCAATTTCCGTAGAATAAATTCTATTAAAGCCAGTCTGCGGATAGGAAGTAGTGGCATGTTCAGCAGCCTGTTTAATATATTCGTTAAGATTGGCAATATTAAATTCAATATCATCAGGTGATCTTAGCCGAATGTTTTCTACGCAGTGACTACTAATATATTTTTTGAATCCTAGCCAGTTGACCCTGTTAATCGTTTTCGCATATGAGTTAGTTAAATCACTCCTTAGTGGGTTGAAAATTGTAACTATTGTGGGAGAGTGATCGGAGGACAGATCTACAGAGCCGCCTACGTGAATTAAGTCCCTATGGATATTTTTCGTGACGCCAAAATCTATAACATCTGGAATGTTTCTTACGTCAGTAGGCCAGTAAGTAGGCTCCCCACTCGAAATGACATCTAAGCCCATTTTTGAAATTGTATTAAACAACGCTCTACCTCTAGGTGTAACAAGACGCGAGCCCCAGTACGTATGTTTTGCATTGTAGTCACCAGCTGCCACGAAACAAGATCCAAGCGATTTGTAGAACTTCTCATACTGATCTTCGGTAACTGAAAATCTGGGAGGTGAGTAAATTGATGATATCACGAAATTCGCACAAAAATTTTCTACGAAAATATTCGTAGCTTGCATATATTCTTCACTAACGTTCTCAAGGATATAGTGCTTGAGTCTTGACTTAATTAGAATTGCTGATCCACCGCATGCTCTCCCTCTCGGGTCCTTTGAATCATATAGAGTGTAACCATTTATTTTAAAGCAGCTTCTCGAAGTCAAGTGAGTCTCAGAGACCATCATTATATCAATATTTTTTTCCGTGAGGAAGTGCTCAAGTTCATTTTTATGTTGGCGAATGCCGTTTGCGTTCCAGAAACATAGTTTTAACGTGTTCATGGTTTGTTGACTAATGCTTGAAGCAGAGTATTCTGCATTCTCAGCATTTCTTGCATCATGCTAGTCATATTTGTTGTAAAGTTGTTTATAGTTAGCACCAGATTCTCAATAGTAGCTTCAAGACGACTAAAGTTAAAGCTAGAGTTTGCATTCGATGAATTACTTGGCGGTGGAACATTTTGTGTGGGAATAGAACTAGTCTTAGCAGCATCGGCATACGATACACGTGAAGTAACTAGTTGGCTAGTTTGAGGAAGAGTGGCGGAGTAAGCATTTGCTGATTGAACTGGAGCTAATTTAGATTTTTGACCCATAGCCTGTTTAACGAAAGAATATACACGGCATCCTCTGTAATTAGCGGTGTGATTTTCTCCACAATTACTGCATTTTTTTTCAGCTTGTACTTTTGGCTTGGTACAGTTAGCAGTACCATGCAATTCACCGCAGATAACACAAACTGTAGGTAATTTGCAGTAGGTTTTTGTGTGGCCATATTCTTGGCAATTATGGCACTGTACGGGACCTGAACGCTTACGTGGCTCTTCAACTGTGATTTTTCGGTGTAAAAGGTATTTTAGACTATAAATTGGGTGCGTCTCATTTTTCTTTAACTGTATATCATTCGGCTCCAGTTCAACACGAAATAGAGGCTGGGGAATCTTCTCTCTATTGATTATATTGGTAACAAATTTTACTTTAAATCCTTGTTCGATAAGTGCACATTTTACTTCTTCAGGCTCAACATATGAATCTATGCCCTTTAATACTATTTGTAGGCCTTTAGCACTCTTAAGTTGATATGTATAAAAATTTATTTTATTTTTTTCAAACTCACTAACAATTTTTCGGAAATCTTTTTCATCATATATTTGGATTTTAGTTTCATCAATATTACCTCGTTTAATTGGAATGATGTGAAAAGTATTTTCACCAATGGTCGACAGTAGATTTTTTAGAAGCGCGTTTGAATTTTTTTCTCTCAGATAAATAGGTGGTGCCTTAAAAGACTTTTGCGATGATGCAGCGGGCTTGTCGTTTTTGTCTTGCAATAATGAAAAACGATTTTGACGATTGATAGAAGATGTGCTGTTATCCCTAGACATCTTTGGGGCGGATCCAATTTTATTAGAATTTGGGCTTCGCCCGCGCTTTAAAATGGTTATATATCTGTCCATTCCTACTTGTACCTTTGGTTTTGTACTACTGTTGTCTTCAGTAACAACTTGTTTAATTGTTGACCACGAGCCCGAAGCGGATGATATCGCTGAGTTAAATGTAGAAGTACTAGGCAATAATGTCAACGATTCACTAGTTGGCATTGGACAAAGCGAAGTTGATCGCTGACGAAACTGTGGTTTTGCCGTTAGAAAAAGTCTATTATCAGATTTTTGATTTTTATTAAGAGCTTCAGAACTCACAGCAAGTCTATTATCAGATTTTTTATTTTTATTGTTATCATTATGAGCATCAAAACTCACAGTAAAATAGGCATTTCTGCCGTTAGAACTCACTTCACTATTTTTTTCCTCTGGGGTACTCATAAAGAGTATTCCTCAAGGGTATTTTGTATGTTTTTTTGTTTACGGTTTTTTTTTATTTTTGTTATTTCTATATGTAAAAATATTATCAAAGCAAAAAAATGCTTATTTATCAAAGAATGTGTTTAATGCATGAGTCGTTAATAAGCCAGTTGATAATTAAGTTGTGCGCCGTCCGTGATTTGTGATACAGCAGTGAGTTTATAGTTGAGTCTGAGCTTTACAATACGTGAGTTGGAAATTGAAGAGACTATAGTACGGTCTATAGTGAAGTTAAAGTCTGTCGTGACTTGAGGTTATTGTGGAGTCCCTTGAGTGAAGAGTAGGAGCAGAGAAAAAAGAATTGCGTCAATACTAGTGCAGCTAGTTGTCGTGTGTATACAACAGCGTGGAAGACGTAGTGGTAACCAGTTGTGAATATTTGAGTAATCTTTGTACTTGTATTTAAGCTCTTGAATTGGATAAGTATAAGTGGTATTATTGATTAATAAAGAGTGTATCATTCTTAACCCTAATTAGTACACTGGGGTCTTTTATTTATTGCAAATCTTCGAATCTACGGAAAAGCGTTTTTAAAGGAATAAAAACGTAACAATATGAAGCTAAAATTGTAATTTACCTAAATATCAAAGTCATAACATTGTTTGTAAGTATAAAGTAATGATTTGATACCATTTAAATAATTTTCGTACTTTTTGTACACAATCAAAAATAATGTGAAGATATTGAACTCCCATAAATGTTTCGAACGGCTGTTGCGCATTTTATTTGAATTTGTTATACTGACAAACACCCAGCAAACAAAAAGTAGTATACATATATGTGTTCTTGTTCAAAAATATACATATGTAAATGTATATTGTTTGTGATTAAAATTAATTATTATTAGTAGGTACGAACATTAATAAGAAAAGGATAAAACGATAAAGTGGATATATAATAATGTTTTTATATGATTGAGGTGCTACTGAAACCATAGGCATTCCTGGAAATTAAGGAGTCAAGCACTTCGTCTTTCCGATGAAATTGCTCAAAATTTGTTTTGCTACTTGTAGTTATATGCAAATATTACGGTTAGAGGCTTAAGCGTTACAGCTGCTATTAAAAAATATTACAATTGAATTCTTTTACATAAAATAATAATTTTTAAAACTTCGAGGCACATTTTCATTATAAAAGATGTCTTATTTTAAAAACTCCATTACTTTTTTCCAACAGTATAAAACTTGCGATCAAAAGAAAGTAAATTATAATAGCTTCAGCGAAATTATTCTGCCTTATCGTGGTTGGCGTATTTCAAATACGACTACGACTGTTCGGTAATAGATTAGAGAAGACTTCCACAGTTTTTCATTAATCTATTACCAAACAGTCGTAGTCGTATTTGAAATACGCCAACCACGATAAGGCAGATTAAAGAAATCTTGGATTAATTGAAACATTACCATTTTATATATATATTATTAACTTATAAGCAGTAATGCATACATACATAAGTACATATGTATGTATGTATGATTACACACTCCATATACATTTCAATCAAAATGAATTCCATGAATGTAAATATTATATGAACTTTCACGTTTGACTTCAAATAACTCGCAATTTAAAATCAAAAATGAGTGTTTGCTGGGCACAAAGCAATTAGCATGTATGTATGTGTGCACACGGAAGTTTTTTTGTTTTTGTCGAAAACACATGACACGTTTTTAAGAATTCTATAAGCGTTCAAACATTTACATTACATCTACGATTTCTACAGTCGGCTAACGAGGCCTTAAGGCATGCTCAACAAAATTTGAGCAAGAGCTCACAAAAGAAAGCAAAACTTATTTTGATGCATATGCATGCTCATCTAACTTAGTTCAAACTGAGCAAGACGTGTTCAAACGTAAGCAGTGAGTAAAAGCAAATTCATCAAATTTTATTATGCATACGACAAGCACCTTTTACTCAAAAAAACGAGTCAGAGCTCAAGCTCACGTTTTATGCATGAGGCCCATTTTTTTTAGCTGGGCACTTACAATTAGTTAACAGTTTTTTCATTTTCAGAGGTTGAATCAAAACAGAACAGGGCCCCGTTTCACAAACCTAAAAGTCATAAAATTTACAAGTGAAATAGACACAAAGCAACAACACTTTTCCAAGTTTTATTGTTGTTTTATTTGTATTTTAGTTTTACATTTGTAACTTATAGATTTCAGAAACGAGACCCATAACGAAAGAGGAAAACTAACGGCTTGTATAAGATTTCTATAAATAAAAAATGGTTAGCTTATTCGTAACAGAACAGAAAGTACAAACTAATTCTGTCTTCAGGCTTATACGCACACAAACCAAGTTTGGCATTTAAGTAGCTTAGTTAACAATTAAAAATCACCTGCCTTAGTGGGGTCACCTCATGATGCGCCTTGTTATTATGAAACTTCTCTTTTTTTTTCTTCGCATCACTAGCAGTGATGCCAATAACGTACAGTTAAAAACCGGCTAAAATTTGTAGAGCTTTTAAAAATATCGAAACCCGATATTCGTAAATAAGAATCGATGTATCGATATATCGGTTTTTGAAATATCGGCGATATATATCGATATTTATTTTCACAAATATCGATATTTCAGTATATCGATATTTTTTGCCCATTCCTAGTTGGGCCTTTACTCTTCGTAACAATCGTATTCTCTTGTCGTCTACCTCATATCAGTGTTGTCAGTTTTTTTCTAGAACTTATCCCTAATTTTTGATTTGTCATTTCCAAAAATCCTCAAATTAAGTGTTTTTTATTAAAAAATTTTTTTTGTGAAAAAAAATAAATTGTTTAAATTTTATTTTAAAAATAATGACAAAAATAACATATTTATTCAATAAAATTCATTTATATCGATAGCTATATATGCATTCATATTAATTTAATTTGTACTTATAAAACTTGTAAGGAAAAAGTTACACATAGTTCAATATACACAAGTATGAAACAAGTTTTAACCAAAGTTTACTATTTCAAAAACTTCAAACTCGAAATCTTCTGATTCATTAGCCTGAACCTTTGTAGTAAGAAGTACTTGTATTAAAAAGCTTTAGCATTTCAGCAGAATGATTAAATTTGTCACAACAAATTGAATTATTTTTAAAGTGTGTGTTTATTCTAAGAAGTGCTTCCAACAAGTCATATTACATTTTGGTACGCATTTTTGTTTTGGTAGTGTTCAGTATTGGCTAATCTGCCTTGATACTTCTTTTTTATTAGAAACCATTCACTATGAATATTAACACACATTTTCAGATTTGCCAGACGCATATTTCTTAGTTCAAAAATCATTCTTTTTACCATCAGTTAAAAAAATCCCAGTTAAAAAAAATTTAAATTTTCATCCCCAATCGCGAAAGAAAATCCCCAATTTGGGGACAAACCCCCAAAAATTTACAACACTGCCTAATATTATGCTCGTTGCTTGCTTTTGGCCTAAATCAGCCTTGTCACTTTCTGTGTAATAGTCTGTACTATTTCAAATTATTTGCACTATTTTTGCACCATAAATTTTTGTGTAATTTTGCACTATTTGACTTTAGCAGCATTTATATGCCTGTGCTTAAAAGCGATAATAACTAGCATAAGATGACCTAGGACAAAATCGAGTTATATATGCTACAAAAATCTGCAAACGAAGCTTTATACTTTCGCGAAATCCTAATGTCTCTAAAGATACATAAAAACAAAATAATATTAACCTACATAAGTTTTAATAAAATATCAAAAAATTTGTAATAAGGGCCAAATTATACTAAAAATATTTAGAAAATTTGCTAAGAAATATTGGATTCCATTTTAACCCTAATTTTTTAAGGCAAGTAGGGAGCCATTATATTTTATCACCTATAGCGTATTCAGATCATATGTAAGATTAAAAGTTTTTGAAGATCCTTAAAAAAAATTAATCAATTCTTTCTGCATTGGATGGAAAATCTGCAAAATGTCATTTGGAGTCCCTCATATTCTCTTGAACTTTTAATTATTTTTATTTAAAGTCTAGTTACATAAAAGTTGATTTTTTTAAACAAAATTAGTTATTTTTGGTTCACAATAAAAAATACAGCAAAATTAAATTTATTGTAGTAGAGCCAAATTTTGCAAAATCATTGAGCTATATTATCAAAAATTAGACAATTAGTGGCGTTAGATTAGGTTGAAAGAGGGACAGTAAAAATTTACCGAATCTGTTTCGGACTACACCTGTGCTATCATGTTGTATGCGCTTGATAAGAAATATTGGGGAGATACCCAATAAAAACCATGAAAACCTATTGAATTTACACACACACTAGGTTATTCACTCGGTTAACCGTTAATCGGTTCAGTCGATCAACCGAAGTAACACATTTTTAAATATTTTGTAGTATTATGACGTATTTTTTGTATGTTTAATTATTTGTTTCCTCTCATATACCAAAGGTATGTGTTTAGAAATTATTTTTCATACAAACAAAGAAGTATGCTCATTGATTCTAACTTAAGTAAAATTCAAAATCTTTTAAAGTGGCCCTATGTTCCTTCTAGGAATTACAAGATATTATATATATAAAAAAGTTCAGTAAAGACTCTGGTACTCTAATTGAACTAGAGGGAGTTATCAAGTTTTTGTTTAATAATTTAATAAAAGCCAATACTACTGTTTCCAACGATTCAATTAAGGATTGGATTAGACGAATTCAGTTATTTTATACATACGCTTTAAAATATTTTCTTCTAGCAACATTGTTTTAAAGTACAAAAACGAAAACTAAGAAATTCAGAAATAAAGTTATTTGTAGAATATTCGTCTCTGAGCTCTGCCTGTCGATAGTAATACAAGAAATGTTCTAAAAAAATTAACCGAAATAACTAGAAGTGCTTGGAATTAAAAAGGAAAAATATATTAGGTCTCTAATGGCAGAATGAAAGATTTTATATGTTTAGAGATATCTAAAAGAACTGACAAACTAGATATTCTGTATTATGGATTCAATTTCCTCAACATCTACGATAATAGAAAGGATTTTTCCAAGTTAAATTTTATCCTAAACAGTTAAACTAAATTATTTTTCTGAAAGATTTTGTTAGAAATTCTCTTTGTTTGATTTAGCTTAATAGTGTTTTCACACTGCAAGTTAAAACCATAAACAGCTGCTTTTGCTTTCACACTGCTAGTTTGTTAAATTCAGGTTTTAAATCACAGACTGTCTAATAACTTTGCTCAAAATAAAATAAATCTCCCGCAGAAATGCGTGTGTTTGTTGTTGTTTTTTTCTGCTTTTTATAACACTTATTTGACAAACTGTACAACGGTTTTTGTTTGTATGAAAAACTAAAAAGGTTTACAATGCGCTCTAAAATGGAAATTATTTTATATTTTGTAAATTAATATTTTAAAATTATGGAACTAGTAATACAATGTGAAGAAGTGCTTGGAAATCAAGTTATTGTATATAAAAATGCACAAATAAATCACAAAATAAAAATTTTTTATCGGTGGATCGATATGTCATATCGTTTATTTTCACTTTCCAGAGGTCAATGAAAAATTTTTTGTTGTTTTCCTTCCAAAAAACTTATTTTCCATAATTTTTTATGTCATTTTAACTTGGCAGCACTGAATTTACCACAGCGAAAACAGGGTTGCATTTCATAAAACCAAAATAAAACCAATTCAGAAATGGTATTAAGTTAGATTTAACAAAAACAATTTGTATGGTAAAACCAGGTTTTAACAGTTGGTTTTAACATTAAAACCAACTTTTATTTAAACCAAGTCAGTGTGAAAACACTATGTATAAGAATTCTTATGTGTGGATTTATTGTTTTACAAATCAACTCAAATTAATAAATAATTTATGCTCTTTTATTTGTTCAAATTACTGGATTTAAGAAGAAAATTTATTAATCGGTTAACTGGTTAATACCTACATTAACCGACTATTAACTGGTTAAGCCAAACTCTCGATTAATTAATCGAGCTATTAACCGATCAATATACTTTCTCAGGTTTTTCCAGTCCCCTAAGATGTTCTATATCTGGTATATTTCCAGATAGAAGATTTGTCTTCTAAATTGACGTAATACTGGAAATTGACACAGGTAGTGTTCGATGGCGTTAACATGCACTCTAAGATAACAAAGTCCTTAATTAGATAGTGCAATTTACTACTGTAAAGTCTTTCAAATTAAAAACTGTGCTCACTATTTATATTTAAATTTGTAATAAAATTTCTCTTAATAATACGCTTCTGTTGTGTTTTTAGTAAACTGAACTTAATTAAAACTAATATCAGATATAAATTACCACACAGAAAAAAATAGACAAGAATTATTTTCTATAAAACCATGTTAATGAATAAAATTTTTAATTTCAATAATATTTGTCATTAACTTGAATATTGCATTTATCAATTCCGCATTTTAAAATATCGTTTACTTTTGTTTTGCTTGTGTTGGTGTTTATCTTGCTTGTTGATTGACTGGACATGGTTATGTGCTGATGTTGTTGTTTTTTTGATTGGTCGTGTTGTATACGTGTAAATCACAACAAGTAGCCGAAAGTCGTCGTGGCTTGTTTTATTTCTCAACAAAGTTATTTTTAGATTATATCAAAACGCAATGAGCAAATATAGAAGAACCATGATTTCTCATGTTTTGCCTGTATTCATTATTTGCGAATCTAATAACCATTTGCACTTTAGCTGAATGGTAAGCACGTTAGTCTATTAGTCAAGAGATTCCCGGTTCGACTCATCCCAAATACATTTAGTTTTAATCGCAGCAAAGCAAAAACAAACTAACATTTATCCATCAACACACACACATACAATAAAATAACAATTATCACTGAAAATAAAATTTCAGTCAACAACTTTTTTCTTTGATTCATTACATTCACATTAAAAATTATTGATAAGATATTTTATTAATTCAAATATTTATATTATTGAAGAAAAAAACATTATTATTTTACAATTTTTGTTATTGATATAGCGGATTTCTTTATCACAGGAAATTCGAATATTAAAATGATTGAATACCGGATTTTTGTTATCAAAAATGAAACTTATTTTTTCTGTGCAGCTAATACATTAGCATCGATTTTATTTGTAATTTTTTGGCCTAATATTGAAATGATAAATATGTAAATACATACATATGTACATATGTATGTATGTTTTCAAAAACTTAAGAATGTATAGGTATAAACTTACATATGTATATCGCTCATTTACTTCAATTTAAATTAAGAAAAAAAGGTTGAGGACTTTCTTCTCAAACGCCTGGTTAAAATAATATTTTATGAAATTTTTACACAATTTAAAGAGCAAGCTGGCAATGATTTTTCGTTGAAGTAAATAAGTGATAAATGTATGTTTTTACCTAGCTATTTGTGAATTAGTGCATTTGATGTTATATTTTTAATTTTGTTATACTTTTTTTATATAGTAAAATTTTATTTCTTTTTAAATTTTAACTTAAAATGTAAAGCTTACCAAAAAATAATAAAAAAAAACATATTTTCTTAGATTTTTTGAACTGTTTCATTCGGTTTTGCACTATTTTAGACTTGCACCTGTGCAACTTCTTGTTCCACTGGTGCAACGCATTCCTAAAACCTCTTTATTTAAGAAGAACTGTTAATTCAGTTTTGATAATCTATAATTTGATTAATGGTGTCATAGATTGTGAATACTTATTAAATTTGATTAATTTTTGTATACCTTTGAGAACACTTAGATATAATAATTTATTTTATATTTCGACACATGTTACTAATTATGCTAAGCGTGAGCCTATGTTATACCCTGTTCAGACATACCCCTCAATTGAGCAATTAGGGCATTTTTTTTGCAATTAACCACAATTTACCATACAATAAGTCAATTAATAAATTGAACAATTACTAGTTAATTGTATCACCAATTGCGTAAAACTCGAAATGCAACCCTGGTCATAAGAGTTTTTATTAAGAACTGTGTTCAGTGAGCAGAAAAAGTTCCTATAATGGCGAGCCAAATGTCACAAAATATACATACATATAAACAAAATAAACTGAACAGACTGAACTCCAATAAATAAATAAAGAAAAAATAAATGGCTTGTGAAGAAGGTAAGTTTTTTTTAAAATTCATAAATAAATTTATTAACAAACATCTTTTATAAATAGGAAAAAAAATCAAGAGGTAGAGGCTCGCGTGGAGTGAGGCCAGTGAAGCTGCTCTATTGGAGCTGTGGCCATATCGAATAGAGGAGCTTCGTGGCCAAAGAAAAAGCCGTCACGTATATGCTGAGATGGCTTTCCATACAGCCCGCGAGATGAACACGGTAAATTACAAAATTTTATTAATTTTTTTTATTTTTATATACAAAAAATTATACCTGTCAATTATAAATATGTACACCTAGGGAAAAAACAGCTTAAAATCTATAAAAACCATATTGAATTATTAAAAAACATTAACGAAAGTCTAGTCATATTGAAATTTCTTATTTCAATATCGAAAAATATTAATTTACAGTATTAATTTATTAATTTTATTTATTTTTAAGTATCTCACCATACATTTCCTATTATATTGAAAATCATTGAATTAATGTGACGCGTTCGTATTTTTAAGTTGCAGCTTTTCCTTGAGTGTACATATGTATGTAACAATGTTTTTTTAGCTGTCA
Organism: Tachina lurida; assembly: GCA_944452675.1. NCBI lineage: Eukaryota > Metazoa > Arthropoda > Insecta > Diptera > Tachinidae > Tachina > Tachina lurida. Next base: position 42,354,163 of record OX101755.1, on the reverse strand, counting down.
AATGATAATTGAGTCAGCTAAATTGAGTATGTGTGAACACTAGATTTAATTGCTCAATTAAAAATGCATGTTTGAACACAGCACAGAAAAAAGTAAAAACAATATTCAATTAAAAAAGACAAAGATTCAATTAGAAAATTAATTAGTTTTCAACCAATCACGGAAATTGTAGTATTAACTCAACCATATTAATTGGAAATTTGTTTGATTTTTTTCAATTAAAAAAAATATTATATTAACTAAAAATGTAATTCATGTTTTTTTAAAGATTAAAGTTTAATTGAAATATTTTTAGAGGTCTAATTAAAAAAATAATTAAATATTCTTAAATATTGAATTAAAATGCTAATTAAAAATTTAAAAAAAATTCAATTAAAATCTTAATTGAAATATTAAAAAATCCAATAATATAAAAATATAAAAATGTGATGTCATATAAAATGTCAAAAAATGGAAAAATTTGTCTAATGCACCAAACAACTTATTGATGCATCCTATTGCTTTTGAAGTTCGAACAGTACACAAAATTACAATGGCCGTATTCGGCGTTTGATAGTCCTGCGTTAGTGTAAATGGAAAATATCAAAGCTTTTGTATTGATTGTGTGTGTTTTGTGATTGGATTTTAAAGAAAAGTTACGATATTTTGCATATACACTTACGCAAGAATATTTCTATCGTACACCGAATACCACCAATTTACTCATTTTACCATCCATGTTTGGTCTCTGAGGTTTTGCTTGTTGAGAAATAAGATAACAAAATTGAAATTGAATTTTTGTTTTTATTTTAATATTTTATTGATTTTCAATGCATTTCAAAATTGATTAAAAAAAGTATTTAAGTTGAGTAGTATATTTGTTTCTCCCATAAAAAAATATCAAAACCAATTATAAGATTAATTGAGTATTTTAATTGAAAATATTTTTTCAAAACAATTTGCATATAAAAAACTTGCTCGATTTGCACACATAAAACAAAAATAATATTATTTACATACAATTAGTATGTAACAATTATTTACCATTTCATGGTGTTTTGTGTTAAGGTCTGTTGATAACACTTTTTTGATAGGGTAGTTTAATTCAATTAATAGAAACTTATAATCAGGGCTAATTTTTCTGGCTTTTTGCCAGAAAAAGCATTTTTTTTGCATATTTTAGTTATTTTGTAGAAAAATGCTTATTTTGGATCACCTTGCATAAAAAAGCTTATTTTTCACTTTGGCAACGCGATTAATATATAACGACTCATATAGCTCAAACTGGTGTAAAAGAAATGCACATAAAATATATTTCTTTCCTCTTCTTGCACATGTATGTTATTCATTTTTTTCTTTACTTTTGTATAACTTCTACCACAAAGCCGAACTGAAACTATAACCGCCGGAGGCTTATGCTTGTTTGCTTGCAGATATTCGATTCAAAAATACCTTTCGTTACCCTACGTCTCCACGAGCTATCAACTTGGACATGACATGAACATGACGCCAGTAGAGCAACTGTGAAAAATTCATCAACTTCTTCGTTGTTGTGAACACGGGCGATGTCCATGTTCAGGCATATCAAAGTATTTTGCGGTAGTGCAACAGAGATAGAATATTTACCAATTTAGTTCTGTTTTTTTTTCTTTCTATTGTAAATGGTTGCGGACAGAGAATATCATGGCAAACATCGTTGCTCAGTCATATGTTGACGCATCCATGTCAGAGCATGGACGAAACATGGACATGGGCGGTCTCTATTCGCATTTAAATACGCTCCTGTTACATCTACTGATGTTCAACGCATATTTTCCATGTATTCATCTGTTTTATGTGACAATAGAAGATAATTTCTTTTTGAAAATTAAAAAAAAACACATTATTGTTCATTGTAATAAAGATCTCTTTGAATAAAAATACTTTGAAGTAACAAAATTGTTGATTTTATTCTTGCATATTTTGCATATTTGTGCATATAACCGTGCATATTTTGAATATTTTTCGTGATATTCCTGGCGCATATTTTTAATTTTTGTTTGCATATTTTAATTAGCCCTACTTATAATCAATTAAAAAATTAATCAAAAATATTAATTTCTCTGAGCAATCACTTAATTGAAAAAAAAAATCAACAATAATTTTTTCTGTGAGTATAAGGATATTTTGGTCCATTGGCGAAAGAAATAAATAAATTAGGCATAGTGTGCAATTACTCTCATCTGCAGGCCATGTAATTAGATTCATGTATATAATGTGTGTATTTCTACTTTGTGTTCTATTTTTATTTATTTTTGTTTTCATTTTAACTAACACAAAAGATGTGTAGTTTAATTTTCTTCAATGTGTAATTGGAGGCAGAGCCATATGTAACTTCATTCGCAACACTGTAATCATTTTATTTACAACATATACACTAACATTTTTGTAGCTGGTAAACAAAGTTTGACAACAATTTGTATTGGAAAGATTAACAGGCTGGGCTTGTGCATGTACCTGTTATAATTTTACCATTTTCAGTGCAGTGCTCTATTAAAAACTCCTGTACCTGAATTCTGTAACTTATTGTGAACCCAAAATTGTAATGTCTATCAACATATTTATTCGTTTGCGTTAAGGAATATGTGATTCCGTAGTTTCTTTTTTACGATAGTATCCAGCTTTATCTTATTTACCATTTAATTTAATATTATGTGGTATGTCTGTATAGAAAATGTGAAAATAAGTGAAAATCAAAGAATAATAAAGAAAAACTCAATGAATTTGAGCTTGTGATTTTATTTTAATTTCCGTCCAACCGACAGCGAATATCGTAAAAATATGTTACTGAAAAGTAAACTCTTCGCTATATTTGTTATAGCGATACGATTATCGTAATAAAAATTACTGAATCCAGGTACTGATGTCTTTATTTTCCAAAAAAAAAAAAATGAAAGTTGAATAAGCAGAAGCAAAACGTAGTAGTCATTTTGCACTAAAAATCTATATTTTGCTAAAATAATTTATAATTCAATTACTTTTAAGTACATCTTAAGCTATTTCAAATTAAATGCTTTAAAAAAAAGATTTATGGTAATTTTATGCAATAAATTCTCTTTGCCAAAGTTTTAAACTTAATGGATATCCTCATTTCTATCATTATCTCAACACAGTGTCAACACTATTCTACAGATTTTATAAAAATCCCAGTCATTATATAAATTTGAATAAACCAAACATATAATTTTGCAATATCGACTTATAAAAAGAAGCATATACTGAACCACAATCTAAAATTAAAAGCGAGAAAAGAAACAGTTAAACGCAAATATAAACATGCAGCGACCAAAGAATAATTGTGGAAACTGAGTAAAAAGTAAGAAATAAAATAAACAGTTTTGTTAATACTTGGTCAATTGTAATTGAAAAATAAACATTTACGTTTACATAAAACGTAACGACTGCACGCTTTCAATACGCTCATATACATACATATGTATGTATGTATACAGCAGTATTTTGTAACAGCTACAATTTATAATTAAAATAACATCGCTACTACAATTAAGTATAAATTGAGTTTTATTCAATTAAACAAAACTGTTTTCTACTGTATTAAGAATATTTTTCTGCTTTTTCATTTAATTTTAAATAAACTGTCTGTATTCAATTGTATTGTATTGCAAGAAAGTGTGTTGAGTGCTTTGTTTGAAAGCCTGTGAACTGGAAGGTTAGTGAATGGTGCAATTGAAAACGATTAAATTAAAATTAATGCATTAAATAGTATTTTTAAATATGTTTATAAGAAGAGATTGTAATTACGCACACAAACATTGAAAAATTAAATTAAGTCTTAAGGCAAATAGAAAAATTAAAAGGTTTTGAAAGTAAAGAAAAAAAAGAAAGAGGAGAAAATATCAACACAAACATTGGACAAACGATTGAAATACCCTTTTTGTTAACTGTGTATCCATCATAAAATTATGCACATGCTTTTCCGCTCTTGTCAACTCTAATTTTCGCGAGACAACCGCCACAAGAAGAGCCGTACAACCGGCACCCTGTAAGGAAAATTTAAATTTTTTTTGAGAAAAAATAAATAAATTAGTTTTCAGAAATTGTTTATATATAATACTATCAGCTTTATTATAAATATTTGTTTTTTGATGTGTAAACATCTATACGCTAGGGGGTAAAAATCTTTTTCACAATACAATCACAAATTTTGAGTAAGATGTTACCAAATCGGTGTGAGCGAATTTAAGAGCATACCTTCAGGAGCAATTATTAATTAATTTTAATACAAATTGCTTGTGAAGTGCAATAGTGTTGCCAGTGGGGATAATTTGGTTAAAAAGTTGAAAAATATAAAATAAATATAAACTTTTAAATAAAAGTACGTTTTAAATGTCAAATATTTGTTTAAAAGATATATAGCAGCCTTTATAGATAATTTATAATATTATATTATAACATATCTTCATTCAAAACCGGGAAAAATCAAAAAGGGTGGCAACCCTGTTACAAATGGGGGATTTTGGGGATTTTTTTTCGGAGATTTTCTTGACTATGTGTGTGTGTGTGTGTGTGAGTTGGATTTTATGTTTATGTAGGTACACTTGTGTGTACAGCTTTTGTTGTTATTGTTTAGAAGAGTTGTACTTACAGGATATGGATGTATGTATGTATATGTGTGTGTGTGTGTGTGTATGAGTATGTCTTTTGTATTTACTTGTATGTCTGTCGGTGTCCGATACTTTTGTTGTAGTGGAAGACTATTATTATACCCATTAGGAAATGTTGATGATGAAAATGTGCTGACTAGCTTTTGACTACTTATTCCCCATACTATACTTTGAAACCCTACTATTAAAAATACAATTCACTAGGTAGTGACTACGTAGTTCTTATGGGAATATGGAGACATACTAACCAGATAGTTAGTTACTGGTACATTTCTATAACTTACGTACATACAAATGTATGTATATTGACAAGTTATTGTCAATTCCATCTCTCTCCTTCTTTTATACTGACGGATAGAAGAAAACTTATTATACCAAAGTTGTAACTAGAATTTTAGGGTTGACACAAGGACAGTTGCTCCCAGTCTGACTGCAGGGTAGTTACAAGGGATCTGTGTATTTGTGTGTATGTAGTGATTGTTATTTGATAGTCTTTGGGTAGCTGTTTTTAGTTATCGTTGGTATGCTTATTTAGGGTTATTGTATTGCATTTATGTTTGCGATCTCTGGGGAAATAATCTAATAGCTACAGAGAGTGGCAACCCTGTTGTACATGGAAATGGATAGGGAATGTATTTGGTAATGCATCTATAAGTTGCTGTATTAATGTATGTGATCGTGTCTATTTTTACTTTGAAGAATATCATTGCTTGTGTGTATTGTTTGACCATCGAGAGTTTTTGATACATATTTACAAATGAATGTGTATATGTTTTCTAGGATATTTGCTATTCTTATCGAGACAGAAAATATTGTGTTGGTAGATTTTATATGTACAAGTGAATTTCAGATGTTAAATGTTTTGAATAAAATCATGTTGATAAGCAGTGCTTTTGAATAGGGGTAATGATATTTTTATTTCAGTATATTGCACTTTAATTTAGTGATTATAGGAAGTAGCTTTTGGAGAAATACAGCAAAAATTTTTCTCATACCTTTGTATTACAAATTGATGCTAGAGATTTTGTTCTGGGTGTTGCGGTGTATATGAATTTCATCATATATCGTAATACCAACAGAGAATTGTGGAAATGTGTGTGTGCGTGTGTGTGTATGTGTCTGTGTGTGTATAAATTTCACCATATATCGTAATACCAACAGAGAATTGTGGAAATGTGTATGTGTGTGTGTGTGTGTGTGTATGTGTGTGTGTATGTATGAATTTCATCATATGTCGTAATAAATTAGATTTGATAACTACTACGCGATTCTCATATAAAGTATATAAGTAGAAGAAATAATGTAGATTATCATCAGTCTGCTTTGATATCTCAACAAGTGACAACCTATTTTCGCAACCAAAATTTCCAAAGTGTTTAAAATTCAAAAACTATAAAAGTGCTAGAGCTAATTACTGTTTGTTAAACAAGTTTATAGCGTATAAAAAATAATTAAATAAATTGTTTATAACTAAAATAAATTGTTAATAAATAAAATAATTAAATAAATTATTTATAAATAAAATAATTATATTAATTAATAAACAAAAATATATAAAATGAATACTAAAAGTTTTGAAATCTGCAATAAAGTCTTTATGACTCAAACAAAACTAAATCAGCATATGGAAACGCACTCATATGGAACTAGTAAGCTTGATCTTCAAAAAAAAATATTGTGAGGATTGTGATGAGATGATCCCAGCAAATGGTTACATGGCTCATGTCAGAACCACAAAACATAAAAACTGTTGCCTCCTAGAACAGATTGGAGATCTTCTAACTAAAAGAACGAGCAACTTCAATGGGAGGATCGAGACATATATCCTCTCAACAAAAATGAGGGTGTTATGTTTCCGGAGCAGTTTCTGAAATCTGCCAAGAGCTCTATACTACAACAGCTAATTGAATGTAGTAGGATACATACTACCCCAGTAAAAAAAGACACTCCAAAAAAGTCATGAAAATGTAGAGTTTACGATCTGGAAGTAGTGCAAATTTCGATCCGATCTAATGATTTTTACATAGGGTTGTGATTGCAAGAAATTCTCTTTTTCGATGCCTGGTCACCGAATTGGAAGCGATTTTACGAAAAATTTCCTTTTTTGTGTTCTATGTTAATATTTTCATCTAGGAAAAATGGTTAATAGTTACCTATTTTAACAATTAGTTTCTTTTTATAGGAATTTAAACGCGAAACAGTATTTTCATGTAAATTTAAGCAAATAACTTCAAAATTTTAGACCAAAATTAGTTCATAAGTTTCTTCAAAAACATTGATTTTTTAAAAATTCTGGGTAGTAATTTCTAAAACTAGAGGGGAATTACAAGGTTTTGTATGACTAAAATAAACTTCTACTTGGTTTTCTGCTAACTATCGACAAGTTAAAAATATCGATTTTTTGGAAGCAATGAAAATGCAGTTCCTTTAGAATGACTTCCAATTTTTTTTACTGGGACATTTAAAATTAATATGGAGCTCACATGCGATTATATGAAGACGGTGAATGATGAGATGAATGTTTCCCAACTCGTACATATTTCAAAAATGATGTTGGTGACTTTGTCTGATGACATAGAGGATATGTACAAGAAACAGGCCGAGGAGCTAAGAGCTAAAATGGAAGAATTTCAAGAGAGGGATAGCGGATGGACCTTGATTTCAATAAATTCCCTTGAAGTAAATATAAACAAGGCGTCCATGATAAGAGGATCGAGCTTTATCCCTCTCCCAAAAAATATTGCAGCAAAACAAGCATGCATAAATATCGAAAACAATGATATTTATTGCTTTAAATGGTGTATCATTGCGGCTTTGAACACAAATAGCACTTTAGATCGAAGACAACAGAAAAACTATAGAAATTACAATATAACAAACATTTCTGCTGAGAATATTAATATAGGGACAGTTGTATTAAACTTTGAAGGCCTAGAGTTTCCACTCCCATTGAAGCAGATTAAACAATTCGAAAGTCAAAATAATATGAGCATCAACGTATTTGGTCACAATGGAAAATCGCTTATAGGACCATACTACATAACAAAAGGAGAACAACATGTTCATATTAATCTGTTATTGCTCCAGTCCGATGAAAACTTCCACTATGTGCTCATCACGGATATATCAAAGCAAGTTTCATTTGTGCATTTAAGAGAAATATGTTTTCATATCTATTTAAAAAGTTACTTCTTACTGTCATATTTATTTATTTCTTATTTTAATTTCCTCTTTTTCTTAGACTCCTTCGTTCCAACATAACATCACACAAAAGTAAGATTCATATTTGCAACACCTGCTTATTTTATACACATGATGATTATGTGTATAATCACCACAAAAATGTTTGTGGGAAAAAAGTCCTCAGAATGCCCGAAGATGAAACTATCATCAAGTTTCAAAACTACTACAACCAGTTAGATGTACCATTTGTAATCTACGCAGACTTCGAGTCTATTTTGGAAAAGGTTGATGATCCCGTAAGTAAAAGCACTACAAATGTACAGAAACATCATGCTTGTGCATTCGCTTATTTTATTAATTGTAGCTTTAAGATAGAAAATAATTTATATAGACACTATTTTGGTGAAGATTCGGCGAACATATTTATCAAAAAAATAGTTGAAGATTGTTAGACATTTATCTAAATTATTTACTTAAAGTTAAGAAAATGTTCATGACCCCAATAGAAATAGCTCAATATAATAATGCAACAAATTGTCATATATGTAAGAAAATATTAAATAATGATAAAGTTAGAGATCATTGTCATCTTACGGGTAATTAACGTGGGGCAGCTCATAGCGACTGTAATTTGAATTATAAAACACCTCATTTTATACCGGTTATCTTGCATAATCGTTCTGCATATGATATATACTTATTTTTCAAAGAACTTTCTACTATAAAAAATTCAAAATAAAAGTGATTCCCCAGAACATAGAGCGTTATATTTCTCTTTCAATTTTCATAAGTTTAGATGCAAAACATGGATTTCAAATAAGATTTATAGACTCGTTTAGATTTATGGCTTCGAGTTTAGATACCTTAGCGAAAAATCTTGATAGCAATGATTTTAATACTATTCGATCATGTTTCGTTGATGAAGCTCATTTCAACCTGATTAGAAGAAAGGGTGTATTTCCGTACTCTTACATGGATTTCATGACTAAGTTTAAGGAAATTCAACTCCCTAGTAGAGAAGAGTTCTTCAATATTCTAACGAATGAAGAATGTGATGTAGTCGAGTATGAACATGCTCAAAAAATATGGAGAGAGTTTAACTGTAAAACCCTCCTTGACTATACTGAACTCTATTTAAAGACAGATGTCCTTCTTTTAACCGACGTGTTTGAAAATTTTAGGAAAATTTGTAAAGATATATACGATTTGGACCCCTGTCACTATTATACAGCACCAGGCTTATCTTGGGATGCAATGTTGAAAACCACAGAAGTTTCACTCGAACTGTTCACTGATTCCGAAATGTATATGTTTATGCAAAACGGAATAAGAGGTGGACTAGTTCAATGCTCGCAAAGATATTCGAAGGCGAATAATAAGTATTTGGAAGATTTTGATGCATCAAAACCATCGGAATTTCTTGTCTATTTAGACGTCAACAATTTGTATGGTTGGGCAATGTCGGAATATCTTCCTTGCGGTGAATTTGAGTGGGTATGTGATACTGATTTTGATGTTAAAAAAATTTCTGATACTGCAGAGTACGGGTACATTTTGGAAGTGGATATATATTTTCCCGATTCAGCGCATGATCTACATAATGATTTGCCATTTTGTCCCCAAAATAAGACCGTGGAAGTATCCAAAATCAAAAAATTTATTGCAGACTTACACTCAAAACCAAATTACACCATACACAATAGAGTTTTAAAACATGCAATTTCAAATGGCCTCATCTTAAAACAAGTCCACAGAATACTCAGATTTAAGCAATCCCCTTGGCTTAAAAAATATATTGACTTAAACACATTTCATAGGACAAAAGCTAAAAATAATTTTGAAAAAGATTTCTTCAAACTTTTAAACAATGCTGTTTACGGGAAGACAATGGAAAACATTGAAAAACGTAGGGACATTAGAATTACTTCTTCTTGGGAAACAACAAACAGGAATCATTTAAGTCTCAGAGCATTAATTGCGATACCAAATTTTAAGCAGTTGACAAAATTTTCTGACGATATGTATGCGGTAGAGTTAGAAAAAATGGAACCACTGTATGATAAACCTATATATGTTGGTTTCACAGTACTGGAGTTATCCAAGTGGAGAATGTACGACTTCCATTATGGCTTCATGAAGCCTAAATTTGGAGAGAACATTTCTCTCAACTATATGGATACTGACTCATTTATTTATTCAATTAAAACTGATGATTTTTACGATGACATCCGTAATCATATTAGTTTGAATTTTGATACGTCAGAATATCCTATAGATAACCAATTTCGTTTACCGCTACTCAATAAGAAGGTTTTGGGAATGATGAAAGATGAAAACAATGGGGATATAATGACAGAGTTTGTTGGTTTAAGAGCAAAAATGTATTCTCTGTCGACTCTTCGCTCTGAAGCTATTAAAAAATCTAAAGGGGTCAAAAAGTCTGTAATTAAAAAGTTGTCCATTAATGATTACAAAAGTTGCTTATTTGAATCCAAAATTATCTCGGATGAAATGTTTTTGTTTAGATCTAAAACACATCAACTATATACCCAAAAACTACATAAAATAGTACTTAGCTTTTCTGATGATAAAAGAAATATAATGAAAGATAAAATTAAAACGCGTGCTTGGGGACATTACATAGACCGAAACAATGAAACAATGGATGTAGAATAGAATGCGTCCTACTAAATTGCATGTAAGATGACAAAGACAATTTAATTTTGTACTAATTGTATTTATTTGTTAATGTATTTCTTTAATTATTTATTATTTACTTATTCGTTTATTATTTAATTTATTTATTTATTTGTTTATTAATTTATAAATAAATAAATAAATAAAGAAATAAATTAATAAACAAATAAATAAATACTAAATACATAAATTAATTAATAAGCAAATAAGTAAATAATAAATAATTGAAGAAATACATTAACAAATAAATACAATTAGTACAAAATTAAATTGTCTTTGTCATCTTACATGCAATTTAGTAGGACGCATTCTATTCTACATCCATTGTTTCATTGTTTCGGTCTATGTAATGTCCCCAAGCACGCGTTTTAATTTTATCTTTCATTATATTTCTTTTATCATCAGAAAAGCTAAGTGCTATTTTATGTAGTTTTTGGGTATATAGTTGATGTGTTTTAGATCTAAACAAAAACATTTCATCCGAGATAATTTTGGATTCAAATAAGCAACTTTTGTAATCATTAATGGACAACTTTTTAATTACAGACTTTTTGACCCCTTTTGATTTTTTAACAGCTTCCGAGCGAAGAGTCGACAGAGAATACATTTTTGCTCTTAAACCAACTAACTGTCATTATATCCCCATTGTTTTCATCTTTCATGATTCCCAAAACCTTCTTATTTAGTAGCGGCAAACGAAATTGATTATCTATAGGATATTCTGACGTATCAAAATTCAAACTAATATGATTACGGATGTCATCGTAAAAATCATCAGTTTTAATTGAATAAATAAATGAGTCAGTATCCATATAGTTGAGAGAAATGCTCTCTCCAAATTTAGGCTTCATGAAGCCATAATGGAAGTCGTACATTCTCCACTTGGATAACTCCAGTACTGTGAAACCAACATATATAGGTTTATCATACAGTGGTTCCATTTGTTCTAACTCTACCGCATACATATCGTCAGAAAATTTTGTTAACTGCTTAAAATTTGGTTTCGCAATTAATGCTCTGAGACCTAAATGATTCGTGTTTGTTGTTTCCCAAGAAGAAGTAATTCTAATGTCCCTACGTTTTTCAATGTTTTCCATTGTCTTCCCGTAAACAGCATTGTTTAAAAGTTTGAAGAAATCTTTTTCAAAATTATTTTTAGCTTTTGTCCTATGATATGTGTTTAAGTCAATATATTTTTTAAGCCAAGGGGATTGCTTAAATCTGAGTATTCTATGGATTTGTTTTAAGATTAGTCCATTTGAAATGGCTTGTTTTAAAACTCTATAGTGTATGGTGTAATTTGTTTTTGAGTGTAAGTCTGCAACTAATTTTTTGATTTTGGATTCCCCCACGGTCTTATTTTGGGGGCAAAATGGCAAATCATTATGTAGATCATGCACTGAATCGGGATAATCTATATCCACTTCCAAAATGTACCCATACTATGCAGTATCAGAAATTTTTTTAACATCAAAATCAGTATCACATACCCACTCAAATTCACCGCAAGGAAGATATTCCGACATCGCCCAACCATACAAATTGTTGGCGTCTAAATAGACAAGAAATTCCGATGGTTTTGATGCATCAAAATCTTCCAAATACTTATTATTCGCCTTCGAATATCTTTGCGAGCATTGAACTAGTCCACCTCTTATTCCGTTTTGCATACACATATACATTTCGGAATCAGTGAACAGTTCGAGTGAAACTTCTGTGGTTTTCAACATTGCATCCCAAGATAAGCCTGTAGCTACTCTACATTTTTTATACTCTAGTTTTAATTTTTATTATTAAGTTTTCTTTGATTTTCAAATTGTTTTTTTTATCAAAATATTTTTAACTTAATAAATTATATAAAAATTATTATTGTAATAAAGAATACGTTTTTTTAAAAAAAACATAATATTATATATATTACGAAATACAATTAAGTTGTTGAAATGATAACGACATCCCATATTGGCGATCCTGCCAGGAGCACAAACAATAATTGAATAACGGGATAAACAACAACCTGTGGTTAATTGGAGAAGGATATCATACTGAATTTGAATTTGCTTAGTTTTTAATCGAAAACCCAACAAAATCTGCGTTGGATTAAAGAAAGAAACATCAATCAAAAACATCCTCATCAAATCTGATTACCAATTGTAATAAACCCGTGTTTATCGGAAACAACAATCTATTTTATTGAGGCATCAGCCAGGCGCCATAATTATTAATTAAGTCATTTAATTCTGCCACGTAGATCTAAATACCCGCATCAACATAAAGCAACTAAAAACAACACAATCATCAATAACCTTTAATTATTACTGAACAAGACAGCTGTGATAATTCCATCTTCAATCAAATTTCTACATTGGTAATTCTAGTTTATTTTTAGTTACGTATTTATTATTATTATTATTATTATTTTTTGAGTTCTCTAATTAGAATGACACCAATTAATCCCCAAGTTAATACTGAGTCTTGCACTCAACCTAATGTTGATAACACACAACAGGTTTTAAATACTAACACTGATCAACAAAATCCCAATACTCAATTTTCGGATCAAAGGTCTGCATTTTCAGGCTATTTTTCTCAATCCAGTTTTGACATTTGTGCTGCTTCAGTGAAACTTCCTCAGTTTTGGACAAGTTGTCCCGAAGCATGGTTTGTCCATGCAGAGATGCAGTTTACAACTAAGGGAATTTCTTTAGATAAAACAAGATATGAGTATATTGTTACTGCACTTCCTCAAGAAGTGATAATTACTGTTTTAGACATAATTCAAAATCCTCCTGCGAATAATCTTTATGCTAACTTAAGAAAAGTATTAGTGGAACGTCATTCTCTAAGCGAAGCATCTAAGATAGAAAAAATTTTGTCGGATAGTGAAATGGGTAATAGAAAACCTTCTGAGTTTTATCAATCATTATCACTTTTAGCTAGAGGAATTTTTGGCCCAGATATTTTAAAAAAACTATGGCTGCGAAAGCTCCCAAAGAGTCTTAATATAGCTTTGACTGGATCAAATCACAACGAAATTCAAGATATGATACAATTGGCTGATAAAATATGGGAGGTTATGTTTAATGGTGAGGTGGCTAATATTAAGGAACATACCACTTCTAATGTCGAAAGTATTTTTGAAACCTTTGCAAAATCTTTATGTGAAAACATGAGTAAGTTGTCCCTTGAAGTAAATTCTCTTAAGCAGGAACTCAATGAGAGACAGCCTCGCTCATTGCAAAGAAATAATTATAGAAGAAACTCACGTTCTCGGTTGTGCTCAGCTAGCAGAGACTGGTTCAGTGCTGCCACAACCAAAAAATTTTTACAACCAAAATTCGCTTTAAAAGTTACCAAATGGGGAAAAAAATAACCAAATTTCAATATGTAGTATTTTTATTAAATAACATTTAAAATGCATACACATTGTGCCGCACTACAACAAGAAATCAAGGTAGATGAAGCTGACTTGCAAGCAATAGTTCAATGCTGATTTGTAAGGTATATGCCAGTCAGCAGCTGATTAATTTTTTTCGTTTATTTTTCCGTTTTATTGTTCAATTTTGTTTTTCTTCACACGTTTAGTTTTTGTATTTGACAGCCGAACAGTATTTTTACACAAACAACAACTTACGTGCATAATCTTTATGTAAATTTACTTTGTAAAATCTTCTAATTGAATGTTGCCGCCATTACAAAAGGCATGTCATTTCTGTAGTACAGAGTTGCGATCATTTAGTACATTTAAAAGCTGTTGACAGTGTTGTAAAAGTATTGTAAACAAGTGAGTAGCAATCAAGGCGACTTCATAACAGGTGGCTGCACTAGCGATTATAGTCACATCTGTTTTATTTTCAGTTGCCTTGGAAGCAATACTAAAAATTTAAGAAAATAAAAGCTTAAAAAGTATAACATAAAAAATATGTACATGTGTATCATTATTTTGGAAAAAAATAAAAAAAATGAGAAAAATATTCACATCTCCACATTAAAGAAAAAAGTAACCACTTTTGGTTAGAAATAACCAAAAACGGCAGCCCTGGACTGGTTATGTAAGTATCACTACCGATTCGGTGACAAAGCCAGACGGTGTGAACAACCCTGTTCATTTTCTAAGAATGCGTCAAACTAATATCTCCCATTGTTGAAGCGACAAACAATGGCGAATTTAGTTCACGTCGCCTTTTTGTTTTTGACAAAACGAACAAAATAAATTTTCTAATAGACAGTGGAGCAGAAGTTTCTGTTTTACCCGCATCAAAATTCAAAAGTATTAATAAAACCTCTGATATTGTTTTAACAGCAGCCAATGGCTCCAATATTTTAACATATGGGAAGCATCTTCTTACTATTGATCTCGGCTTACGGCGCGAATTTCCATTTATTTTTATCATTGCAAACATTTCGAAACCTATTATTGGCTGATTTTCTTAGTAAATATGGCCTTTTGGTGGATGTAAAATGTAAGCGCTTATTTGATCCTCTTACTAATTTAACAGTAAATACAATTGCTTCTTCTTTTCGAAATTATATTTAGTTCGGGCTTATCATCAAATACCTATGGCTAAGGAGGATATATACAAGACTGCAATAACTACCCCATTCGGTATGTTCGAATTTCTACGCATGCCATTCGGCTTAAGAAACTCAGCGCAGACATTCCAACGTTTTGTAAATGAAGTGTTTAAAGGCTTAGATTTTGTTTTTACTTATATCGATGATGTTTTAATTTATAGTGAAAACGAAGAGGAGCATCTGGAGCATTTAAAAAATGTTCTTCAACGCTTAGATGAATACGGATTGAATATAAAACCTGGTAAATGTATTTTTGGGGTAGATAATTTAGATTTCTTGAGCCACAATTTATCTGAAAGAGGTATCAAGCCATCTGAAGAAAAAGTTTCTGCTATTAAAAATTTTGAGAAGCCATTATCAGTTAAACAGATGCAGAAGTTTCTTGGTATGATTAACTATTATCATCGTTATATACCGAACTTGGCACAGAAAACTTCTATTTTGCACGAGCTTATCAATAAGGCTACTAAGAAAAAGTGCAAGAATTTAGAATGGATTGAAAGTTCCACTAATATTTTTAACGAAATTAAAACTTGTTTTGCAAAACGTGACTAAATCATTTTAATAAAGACGCGAAATTGACCTTAACGGTCGACGCTTCTAACATTGCCGTTGGCGGTGTTTTGCATCAGATTTTTAAAGGAAAGATCCAGCCTTTAGCGTTTTTCTCAAGAAAGCTAAGTCCAGCAGAGACTAAGTATAGCTCGTTTGATCGTGAGTTACTTGCTATGTATTTAAATATCAAGCATTTCAGATACTTATTGGAAGGTCGAAATTTCGTGGTTTATACAGACCACAAACCTTTAACTTGTGCTATGAATTCCAAAACTGATAGGAGTCCAAGACAAATCAGGCATCTGGAATATATTTCTCAATTCACTACGGATATCCGGTATATTACAGGTGAATCAAATACGGTAGCTGATGTTTTTTCTAGGCCTTTTGATATTGATGTAATAACAGATAGCGAGTTAAATTTAAAAGTTTTGCATAACGAACAGCAAAACGATAGCGAGATAAAGGGACTTGTAGAAGAGAAAAACAGGTTTCATAATTTAAAACTAATAACGGTACCACTAATTAACTCGGAAGTTTGGTGTGAAGTGTAACACAGTAACACTAGACCATATGTTCCATTTAATCTTAGGAAGCTTTTATTTACAAAACTTCATGGTATTGCACATCCAGGTACTCGTTCCACTAAGCGTTTAATATCACAAAAATATTTTTGGCCGAATATGAGCAAGCAAATAAACGAATGGTCAAGGGAATGTACAAGTTGTCAACAATCAAAAATTCATAAGCACACGAAATCTCCCGTGATTAAAATACCTATACCTAAAGGCCGTTTTGATCACATTCATTTGGATATTGTTGGTCCTCTTCCTCCATCTTATGGTTACAGATACCTACTGACATTGATTGATCGTTATACGCGGTGGCCTGAAGCTTACCCATTAAGGGATATTAATACAAAAACTGTAATAGATTCACTTGTACGGAACTATATATCTAGATTTGGAGTACCTTTGAAAGTAACAACGGATCAAGGTAGTCAATTTACATCACATATGTTTTCCGAATTAGCAAAATTTTTAGGTAGTCATAACATAACAACTTCGTCATATCATCCTCAAGCTAATGGTATGGTTGAACGTTTTCATAGACAGCTAAAAACTACGCTTATGACCAAAAATGATTCCTCAAAGTGGTACGATGAGCTACCAATAGCTCTACTGGGCTTGCGCTGTTTATATAAAGAGGACTTAAAAGCAACGTCTGCAGAAATGACATACGGACAAAACATTCGTTTACCTGGGGAGATTATCGTTCAAGAGAATCAATTTGACGCCTCTGATATTTTATTTAAGTTAAAGGAGCATTTTAAGAACATCAGATCGAACATTGTTCATCATATTGACACTAAGTCTGGTTTTTATATTCCTAAAGATTTACAGAGTTGTAAATTTGTATATCTGCGGATAGTCAATAAAAGATCCTTGCAGCGGCCATATGAAGGGCCATTTAAAGTAATAGAAAAAGACACAAAATGTTTTAAGATTGAGAAATATGGGAAAATTTGTACAGTACCCATTGATCGTTTAAAACCAGCTTTTATGGAACGACCTTTACAAGATACTTACACTAAAAAAAAAAAGTGTAACTTTTAATTTATTGGATGTAAATTTTTTTTTCGAAGGGGGAGTAGTGTAGCTACTCTACATTTTTTATACTCTAGTTTTAATTTTTATTATTAAGTTTTCTTTGATTTTCAAATTGTTTTTTTATCAAAATATTTTCAACTTAATAAATTATATAAAAATTATTATTGTAATAAAGAATACGTTTAAAAAAAAAAAACATAATATTATGTATATATATTACGAAATACAATTAAGTTGTTGAAATGATAACGACATCCCATAAAGCCTGGTGCTGTATAATAGTGACAGAGGTCCAAATCGTATATATCTTTACAAATTTTCCTAAAATTTTCAAACACGTCGGTTAAAAGAAGGACATCTGTCTTTAAATAGAGTTCAGTATAGTCAAGGAGGGTTTTACAGTTAAACTCTCTCCATATTTTTTGAGCACGTTCATACTCGGCTACATCACATTCTTCATTCGTTAGAATATTGAAGAACTCTTCTCTACTAGGGAGTTGAATTTCCTTAAACTTAGTCATGGAATCCATGTAAGAGTACGGAAATACACCCTTTCTTCTAATCAGGTTGAAATGAGCTTCATCAACGAAACATGATCGAATAGTATTAAAATCATTGCTATCAAGATTTTTCGCTAACGTATCTAAACTCGAAGCCATAAATCTAAACGAGTCTATAAATCTTATTTGGAATACATGTTTTGCATCTAAACGTATGAAAATTGAAAGAGAAATATAACGCTCTGTGTTCTGGGGAATCACTTTTATTGTGGAATTTTTTATAGTAGAAAGTTCTTTGAAAAATAAGTGCATATCATATGCAGAAAGATTATGTAAGATAACCGGTATAAAATGAGGCGTTTTATAATTCAAATTACAGTCGCTATGAGCTGCCCCACGATAATTACCCGTAAGATGACAATGATCTCTAACTTTATCGTTATTTAACATTTTCTTACATATATGACAATTTTTTGCATTATTATATTGAGCTATTTCTATTGGGGTCATGAACATTTTCTTAACTTTAAGTAAATAATTTAGATAAATGTCTGTACAATCTTCAACTATTTTTTTGATAAATATGTTCGCCGAATCTTCACCAAAATAGTGTCTATATAAATTATTTTCTATCTTAAAGCTACAATTAATAAAATAAGCGAATGCACAAGCATGATGTTTCTGTACATTTGTAGTGCTTTTACTTACGGGATCATCAACCTTTTCCAAAATAGACTCGAAGTCTGCGTAGATTACAAATGGTACATCTAACTGTTTGTAGTAGTTTTGAAACTTGATGATAGTTTCATCTTCGGGCATTCTGATGACTTTTTTCCCACAAACATTTTTGTGGTGATTATACACATAATCATCATGTGTATAAAATAAGCAGGTGTTGCAAATATGTATCTTACTTTTGTGTGATGTTATGTTGGAACGAAGGAGTCTAAGAAAAAGAGGAAATTAAAATAAGAAATAAATAAATATGACAGTAAGAAGTAACTTTTTAAATAGATATGAAAACATATTTCTCTTAAATGCACAAATGAAACTTGCTTTGATATATCCGTGATGAGCACATAGTGGAAGTTTTCATCGGACTGGAGCAATAACAGATTAATATGAACATGTTGTTCTCCTTTTGTTATGTAGTATGGTCCTATAAGCGATTTTCCATTGTGACCAAATACGTTGATGCTCATATTATTTTGACTTTCGAATTGTTTAATCTGCTTCAATGGGAGTGGAAACTCTAGGCCTTCAAAATTTAATACAACTGTCCCTATATTAATATTCTCAGCAGAAATGTTTGTTATATTGTGATTTCTATAGTTTTTCTGTTGTCTTCGATCTAAAGTGCTATTTGTGTTCAAAGCCGCAATGATACACCATTTAAAGCAATAAATATCATTGTTTTCGATATTTATGCATGCTTGTTTTGCTGCAATATTTTTTGGGAGAGGGATAAAGCTCGATCCTCTTATTATGGACGCCTTGTTTATATTTACTTCAAGGGAATTTATTGAAATCAAGGTCCATCCGCTATCCCTCTCTTGAAATTCTTCCATTTTAGCTCTTAGCTCCTCGGCCTGTTTCTTGTACATATCCTCTATGTCATCAGACAAAGTCACCAACATCATTTTTGAAATATGTACGAGTTGGGAAACATTCATCTCATCATTCACCGTCTTCATATAATCGCATGTGAGCTCCATATTAAATTTAAATGTAGTATGTATCCTACTACAGTCAATTAGCTGTTGTAGTATAGAGCTCTTGGCAGATTTCAGAAACTGCTCCGGAAACATAACACCCTCATTTTTGTTGAGAGGATATATGTCTCGATCCTCCCATTGAAGTTGCTCGTTCTTTTAGTTAGAAGATCTCCAATCTGTTCTAGGTGGCAACAGTTTTTATGTTTTGTGGTTCTGACATGAGCCATGTAACCATTTGCTGGGATCATCTCATCACAATCCTCACAATATTTTTTTTTGAAGATCAAGCTTACTAGTTCCATATGAGTGCGTTTCCATATGCTGATTTAGTTTTGTTAGAGTCATAAAGACTTTATTGCAGATTTCACAACTTTTAGTATTCATTTTATATATTTTTGTTTATTAATTAATATAATTATTTTATTTATAAATAATTTATTTAATCATTTTATTTATTAACAATTTATTTTAGTTATAAACAATTTATTTAATTATTTTTTATACGCTATAAACTTGTTTAACAAACAGTAATTAGCTCTAGCACTTTTATAGTTTTTGAATTTTAAACACTTTAGAAATTTTGGTTGCGAAAATAGGTTGTCACTTGTTGAGATATCAAAGCAGACTGATGATAATCTACATTATTTCTTCTACTTATATACTTTATATGAGAATCGCGTAGTAGTTATCAAATCTAATTTATTACGACATATGATGAAATTCATACATACACACACACATACACACACACACACACACATACACATTTCCACAATTCTCTGTTGGTATTACGATATATGGTGAAATTTATACACACACACACACATACACACACATACACACACACGCACACACACATTTCCACAATTCTCTGTTGGTATTACGATATATGATGAAATTCATATACACCGCAACACCCAGAACAAAATCTCTAGCATCAGTTTGTAATAGAGGGTATGAGAAAAATTTTTGCTGTATTTCTCCAAAACCTACTTCCTTAAATTATTACATTAATTAATGAAATATAATGAAATAAGAATATCATTACCCCTATTCAAAAGCTCTGCTTATCAACCTGATTTGACTCAAAACATTTAACATCTGAAATTCACTTGTACATATAAAACCTATGCCAACACAATATCTTCTATCCGCATAAGAATAGCTACGTCAATAGGCTAGAAAACATATACAAATTCATTAGTAAATATGTATGAAAAACTCTCGAAGGCCAAACAATACACACAAGCAATGATATTCTTCAAAGTAAAAATAGATACGATCACATACATTTATACAACAACATATACATACATTACCAAATACATTCCCTATCCATTTCCATGTACAACAGGGTTGCCACTCTCTGTAGCTATTAGATTATTTCCCCAGAGATCGCAAACATAAATGCAATACAATAACCCTAAATAAGCATACCAACGATAACTAAAAACAGCTACCCAAAGACTATCAAATAACAATCACTACATACACACAAATACACAGATCCCTTGTAACTACCCTTCAGTCAGACTGGGAGCAACTATCTTTGTGTCAACCCTAAAATTCTAGTTACAACTTAGGTATAATAAGTTTTCTTCTATCCGTCAGTATAAAAGAAGGAGAGAGGTGGAATTGACAATAACTTGTCAATATACATACATTTGTATGTACGTAAGTTATAGAAATGTACCAGTAACTAACTATCTGGTTAGTATGTCTCCATATTCCCATAAGAACTACGTAGTCACTACGTAGTGAATTGTATTTTTAATAGTAGGGTTTCAAAGTATTGTATGGGGAATAATTATAGAGTAGTACAGGTGACAAGCTAGTCAAAAGCTAGTCAGCACATTTTCATCATCAACTTTTCCTAATGGGTATAATAATTGTCTTCCACTACAACAAAAGTATCGGACACCGACAGACATACAAGTAAATACAAAAGACATACTCATACACACACACACACACACATATACATACATACATCCATATCCTGTAAGTAGAACTCTTCTATACAATAACAACAAAAGCTGTACACACAAGTGTACATACATAAACATAAAATCCAACTCACACACACACACACATACATAGTCAAGAAAATCTCAGCAAAAAAAAATCCCCAAAATCTCCCCATTTGTAACAGGGTTGCCACCCTTTTTGATTTTTCCCGGTTTTGAATTCCCAAAACATGTCATACGCCCCCATTACCACTCTACTCACGACAATTGGGTAACAATCCCCATATCATGCCAATTATTATGGATGGAGACTTTAATACAAATGTTGCAAACCCACAGTCGCAAGCTTTATAAAAATTTTTATTTGACGTTTTCCACTTGCATATGAGCAATTCTCCACAAACCCCCACAACTAATTATTCCACTACTATACATGCAGTTTTCCATACAGTAGAGTCGAAAATCTTATTTTAGTTACCATAAGGCAATATTATTATTATTATTATTTTTTGCTTTGCTAATATTTTTACATATAGAAATAACTTGAAATTTATTTGCTGGTGGTTCAGCGATGTCTATATGCATTTCATTGTTGCTGTAACAAATCGTCAGTAGACTTCAACCACACATCTTGAACAGTCACAAACCTCTTATCTTATGTACAGACCTTCAAAAACTATTTGAGAATTCACAAAATATAATATTTTTGAAAATCACAAAAGAAAAATAAGCATAGTAGGCTTAGAAACTTATACAAAACCCAGCAAATAATTTATATTCGATATGAATCTATTCTATTTTTCTACACCATCATCACTTAAACAAGTTGTCACTGAAGATAAGAGTAGTTCAAAACCAAAGGTACAAGTAGAATTGGATAGATATATAACTGTTTTAAAGCGCGGGAGAAGCCCAAATTCCACTAAAATTGGATCCGCCCCAAATATGTCTATTGATAACAGTGCATCTTCTATCAATCGTCAAAATCGTTTTTCATTATTGCAAGACAAAAACGACAAGCCCGCTGCATCATCGCAAAAGTCTTTTAAGCCACCACCTATTTATCTGAGAGAAAAAAATTCTAATGCGCTTCTAAAAAATCTACTGTCGACCATTGGTGAAAATACTTTTCACATCATTCCAATTAAATGAGGTAATATTAATGAAACTAAAATCCAAATATACGATGAAAAAGATTTCCGAAAAATTGTTAATGAGTTTGAAAAAAATAAAACAAATTTTTACACATATCAACTTAAGATTGCTAAAGGGCCTACAAATAATATTAAAGGGCATAGATTCATATGTTGAGCCCGAAGAAGTAAAATGTACACTTATCGAACAAGGATTTAAGGTAAAAAATGTTACCAATATAATCAATAGAGAGAAGATTCCCCAGCCTCTATTTCGTGTTGAACTGGAGCCGAATGATATACAGTTAAAAAAAACGGGACGCACCAAATTTATAGTCTAAAATACTTTTTACACCGAAAAATCACAGTTGAAGAGCCACGTAAGCGTTCAGATCCCGTACAGTGCCATAATTGCCAAGAATATGGCCACACGAAAACTTACTGCAAATTACCAACAGTTTGTGTTATCTGCGGTGAATTGCATGGTACTGCTAACTGTACCAAGCCAAAAGTACAAGCAGAAAAAAATGCAGTAATTGTGGAGGTAATCACACCGCTAACTACAGAGGATGCCCTGTATATTCTTTCGTTAAACAGGCTATGGGTCAAAAATCTAAATTAGATCCAGTTCAATCAGCAAATGCTTACTCCGCCACTCTTCCTCAAACTAGCCAACTAGTTACTTCACGTGTATCGTATGCCGATGCTGCTAAGACTTGTTCTATTCCCACACAAAATGTTCCACCGCCAAGTAATTCAACGAATGCAAACTCTAGCTTTAACTTTAGTCGTCTTGAAGCTACTATTGATAATCTGCTGAAACCTATAAACAATTTTACAACAAATATGACTAGCATGATGCAAGAAATGCTGAGAATGCAGAATACTCTGCTTCAAGCATTAGTCAACAAACCATGCACACGTTAAAATTATGTTTCTGGAACGCAAACGGCATTCGCCAACATAAAAATGAACTTGAGCACTTCCTCACGGAAAAAAATATTGATATAATGTTGGTCTCTGAGACTCACTTGACTTCGAGAAGCTGCTTTAAAATAAATGGTTACACTCTATATGATTCAAAGGACCCGAGAGGGAGAGCATGCGGTGGATCAGCAATTCTAATTAAGTCAAGACTCAAGCACTATATCCTTGAGAACGTTAGTGAAGAATATATGCAAGCTACGAATATTTTCGTAGAAAATTTTTGTGCAAATTTCGTGATATCATCAATTTACTCACCTCCCAGATTTTCAGTTACCGAAGATCAGTATGAGAAGTTCTACAAATCGCTTGGATCTTGTTTCGTGGCAGGTGGTGACTACAATGCAAAACATACGTACTGGGGCTCGCGTCTTGTTACACCTAGAGATAGAGCGTTGTTTAATACAATTTCAAAAATGGGCTTAGATGTCATTTCGAGTGGGGAGCCTACTTACTGGCCTACTGACGTAAGAAACATTCCAGATGTTATAGATTTTGGCGTCACCCAAAATATTCATAGGGATTTAATTCACGTAGAGGGCTCTCTAGATCTGTTCTCCGATCACTCTCCCACAATAGTTACAATTTTCAACCCACTAAGGAGTGATTTAACTAACTCATATGCGAAAACGATTAATAGGGTCAACTGGCTAGGATTAAAAAAATATATTAGTAGCCACTGCGTAGAAAACATTCAGCTAAGATCACCTGATGATATTGAGTTTAATATTGCCAATCTTAACGAATATATTAAACAGGCTGCTAAACATGCCACTACTTCCTATCCGCAGACTGGCTTTAATAGAATTTATTCTACGGAAATTGAAAGTCTTGTATGTGAAAAAAGGAGAGCTAGAAGAGAATGGCAACAACACAGATCACCCCTAAATAAAATCAGACTTAAAGAATGTACTAAACGACTCAAAGAGCTTCTATCGTCGGAAAAGACTGCATTACTGGAAAAGTATTTAAAATGTATTGATGTAACGTCATCTAATTACTCTTTATGGCGCGCTACTATAAATCTTAGAACACCCGTTGATCTCAAATCACCACTGCGTACTTCGACCGGAGGCTGGGCAAGAAGCGATAGTGAGAAAGGTAACTTATTTTCTGAGCATTTAAAATCTGTATTCACTCCCAATTCATGTACGGGTGCTGCCGGATTACCGAGTGTAGTATCTCTACTCGCTCGTCCCTTAAGGTTTAAGATGCGTGAACTACAAAAAATAGTTGCTGAACTCGACCCTAAGAAAGCTCCAGGTATTGATGGCATTAGTAACAAGATGCTGATGAACTTGCCTCATATTGCAATAAGAATCCTGCTATTTATTTTTAATGCCATTTTACGAATGCAGTATTTTCCACATAACTGGAAACTTGCCAAGATTAAAATGATTCCAAAGCCAGACAAAGATCTTACCAAGGCTGAGTCATATAGGCCTATAAGCTTACTTTCAACAATTTCAAAGCTTTTCGAAAAGCTGCTCATGACTAAATTGTCCACAATTTTAGCTGATAGTGGGTGCATCCCGGACCATCAATTTGGTTTTAGAAGTCAGCATAGCACTATTGAGCAAACGCATATATTGGTTCAAGTTGTAAGGAGGACATTTGAAGAAAAAAAGTATTGTTCTGCCTTTTTTATTGATGTTTCTCAGGCATTTGATAAAGTATGACACGAAGGCCTAGTTTTAAAATTGAAGACAGACCTACCAATAAACATACAAAAGCTTTAGGAAAGTTATATTGTTGATAGGAAGTTTACTGTTGTGGAAGTAGACTTCATGAGTGTGCCCGAATCTATATCTTCTGGTGTGCCACAGGGTAGTATTCTGGGGCCAGTCTTGTATCTAATATATACTTGTGATATGCCTGTGAGCAATAACATCCACACTTCTACATTTGCCGATGATACAGCCTGTTTGAGTATTCACAAAAACCCTGATGAGGCATCCCGCAATCTCCAAGAAAGAAACATTTGCAGTAAGAAACATTTGCAGTAAAAATAAAAAATTGAGAAAATTAAAATTTTTAATCAAAATTGGATTTCGAAAAGTATTAAAGGTAGTTGAATAATTTTTTTTCAGTTTGCAAAGCTAAATGTATACTATTGATAAAAATTAAAATGATTCCCAATTTATAATTTTATAATACTTTTTTCATATTGGGAAAAATTGTGTTAGAAAAATTTTAGAATTTTTAGAAAATCTCCTCTCCTGCCTACATTTATGTGTAAAATGTCAAGAGTTTCTTACAGGTTACTTACAACAAATTTATTTATAATAAAAAACCAAAACAAAACCGACCGTGCAATTTTTTTGCCACATCCGAAAATCGGATTTTTTGAAAAAATTGCTAGTTTTCGACCAATGCTGAATGTAGGGTGCACCAACAACAATCTCCAAAATTTATTTCACAGCCTTTCTTAATGTCTCCTTTCTCAGAAACAATCAAAGTTCTTATGAAATACTTAATAATTTTTTAAAATATTCCAAAAAAATTAAGAATACTTTTTTCATAAAATATACCAAATTTTTTCATAATTTTTAAAAATCCAAATTGCAAAATTATTCCTTGCTACAATTTTTGAGATATCAAAAAAAAAAAACATTAAAAAATACTGATTTTTGCCAAGTAATAAAGAAGTTATGTACTAACGAATAAAAAAAGGCAGGGCCAAAAATTAAAAAATAAATTTTTCAAGTCAAATAACTTGGAAACTGAAAGAGATAAAATGGTACTCTCATCATGTTTTATTTTTATTTCTTAACGTAGATTGTCCCGCTGAAAAAATTATTGAAATCGGTCCCTATTTACAAAAGTTACAAGCTCCGAAAGAATTTCGATACCCGCACTTTCCCACTTTGAGGTTGTTTGGAGCTACCCTGTCTTACAACAGGGTGCCTCAAAATATGCTTTCTAAAAATTTCAACACTTCTACTTTCCAAAACAGTTCGTTTCATCGAAATCGGTTAACTAGTTCAAAAGTTGCGGGCTTTTTACCACTTTTTTTTAATTCACGCCACTGTGCGTAGTATATATAAAGTAGAAAATTCATTAGTAAATATCGTCGTTGCTCCCACAAAATCAGCTACAGTGAACTCGTGAAAACGTGAACTAATTTTTACCAATTGTGTTAATTTTTTCAAATTTGTTCACGTTTTCGATTGTGAAAATTTTAGAACAAAAAATCAGAGTTTACCTCCAAATAATAACTTCAAACAAAAAATTCAATATCATATATTAAAATTTTGAAAAAATTAAAAGAATTTAACATTTATTCACTTTAGCAAAATATGTGTTTTGTCTTAGCATTTTTAGTGAAGTAGTTTCCTTATATACTTATACCACGTACATACGTACGATTACTCGTATATGCATGATTTGTTGAAAACAATCAACGTAAACATAAAAATTTGTTCTGAGATTTCGAAAACTAAAAGTAAATTCAAATAATAATACGATAAAAATTAAGAAACTTGTTCACTTGTTCAGACTTTGTTCACATTTTAGAGTAATCAATGTAGAAATTAAAGTGTTCATGTTTTCGAGACGTTCATGTATTCGAGTATTCACGTTTTGTATTCACTGTATTTGTTTTTCTTACTTAGTTTTCAGGAAAGCAAAAAAACTATTTTATTTTGAACCTTTCAATAATTAAGCATTTCGTAAAATTAATCTCAAATAATCGAAGATTTGGTAGGTATAGAGGAGTTGCCTCAAAAACTACACATAACTCATTTTCTTGTTCAGCTTCAAGAGCATTTCTAATAAAATAATTTTTATATCCTTTATGGTAAAAGGGTATATATAGGTTTGTCATTCCGTTTGTAATTTCTATAATATCAATAAGCGACCCATAAAATATATACATTCTGGATCCTTATGCATAGGGAAGACGAATAAGCGATGTCCGTCTGTCCATCTGTCTGTAAGTGAAATTCGTTTTTCGAAGCTCCCAGAAAAGCTAGAGACTTCGTTCTTAAACCGGTGTGTCAGAAATTTTCCAAAATAGATTGGCATTGAAATTCAGAAAATCGAGCAGACGATTGCAGAGCTGGAAAACTTAAACTTTATTTTGCCATATAAAAGTAACTACCGAAAACAACTTTATATTTTTTTTTCAATAAATAAACTTATTTTACACTTCAGTACGACTAAAATTGGTATTTTAAATTAAAAAATATAAAAAAAATTTAAAAATACGTTTCCAGGGTTGGAAAACTTTAACTTTTTGTGCTATGTAAAATTAACTATGTCTAAAACTATGTCTGTCACAGGGTATTTTCTCGAGAACCGTGAGAGCTACAGACCTGAAATTTGGAAACAGTGTGTAGACCTCTGGCCGCTACAACAACAAACACATGAGAATTGGAAATTAAAGGGTGTTCCAAAACGAGCAACGACTACAAAAAGTAACACTAAAATTTCAAAAATTCAAATTAAAGGGCGTTAAATCAGTTAATGCAATTTTGATTATGCAATTTTGACAACTTGCTGTATCTTGGAAACCGTAAGGGCAAAACTCTTGAAATTCATAAAAACGGTAAAACTAAAATCGAAAAAAATTCCCAAAAACAAAAAAAAAAATCGCCAAAACGAAAAAAAGCACCAAATTAAAAAAAAATGTCTAAAGCTATGTACACACGGTTGTCAGATCTTACAATATTGTTAGATCTAGCAATGTGCTGACATTGTACTGACAATCAAAAATTGCAAGTGTATGGCAGATTGACAGTTCACACGGTTGTATCAAATTTGTCAGGAAATCTTACAATTTATTGCTAGATGATTGTATGACAATAAGATCAGCTGACAAAACCGTCAGCAAAAGAATTGTAAGTTCACACGGTTGTCATATGCAAAAATTGCCAGACATTATTATGCGTTGCCAGACTCAAAGCGCTTGTTAGAAATTGTTAAATATCAATCGTTTGTGGTGGTGTTAAATGTAAAAAGTGAAAATATTAATTATTATGGACCATAAAGAAGCAACTGCAATGATTTTGGCTGCATATATTTTATTAAATATATTTTCTTTAAAATCAAGCGTGTACAGTGTTGCCCATAGAAATAATTCTCTTACAATGACGCCATTGTCAGATGCACGAGCTTCGCGCATCTGACAATATTAAAATGTCTGAGAAATAGCTGGCAATAATTTTACAATGTGTTCACACGATTGTAAGATGTCTGACAATTTGTTGTCAGCTGCTAGTCTTGCAATGGACTGACAATGATTTTTCTGACAACGACGTCTCACAAAAATTGCCAGTTCACACGGTTGTAAGAAATTTTGAGCACATTTTACTGGCAACATTGTAAGATCTGACAAACGTCTGTACATAGCTTAAGACTAAAATAAATCGCGAAAAACCGGAAAAATTGCTAAAATGAATAAAAAATCGCCAAAATGAAAAAAAAACTACCAAAACAGGAAAAAATCGACAAAATGAAAAAAAGCGCCAAAATTAAAAAAATCTCCAAAAGGAAAAAAAGCCCCAAAACAGAAAAAATTGCCAAAATTAAAAATCGCCAAAACGAGAAAAAAGCGACAAAACTGAAAAAATCATTTAAACTGAAAAAAACTTCAAAAAAGCAAAAAAGGCCACATTAAAAAATGCTCAAAACCGAATGTACGGAACCCTTCGTGCGCGAGTGAAAGTCGCAATTTACTGAATTTTTTAATATTAACGGAATTAAATAAAACTAAGTGTTTTCTTATTTCGTTTTTGCTTTGTTCACTTAACATATTTTATGTATTTTTTTAAGAACTAGATTGGTATCAATAATCAGAAAAATCCAAAGTTATGACAGTTGTGTTATGTAAAATTTAATATGTAGGTCTAAAAATTTTTTTCTTCTCCTTTATAAATTGAATATATTTTATGCTTCTGAAAGAAAAGTTTGGCGTATAAAATTTAAAAAATAAAAATTACACTCCAAAGATGTAAGCTTTGAATTTTTTTGATATTAAAGCATAAAATTAATTTTTTTTATTTCTTTGTTCACTTAACACACTTTATTAATTTTTTAAATCAGAAAAATCTAAAAGGTTGATTCCAGGGTTGGTTAATTTATTGTTCTTTTTACAAAAGTAACTAGGTCAAGTTAGTTTTTTCTTTTTGTTTACAAGTTTTATATACTTTATGACTTAGAATGAAATAGTTTGGCATAGAAATTATAAAAATAAAAGACATAGCTCCAGAGCTGGAAAACTTAAACTTTTTCTGGTATATAAAACTAATTATTTCTTTGGTAATTAAATATATTCTATATTTTAGAAAAAATAGATTAGTATTAAGAAACAGAAAACTCAAAAATATGGTTCCAGGGTTGGAGATTGAAACAAGTTTTGGTAAAAAAAATAACAAAAATATTTTTTTTCCATTTAAACATATTTTGGAAAATCATTACTCAAGATTTTTTATAATGTTTAATTTTTTATGGATATCTAATTGAAATATAAGCGAAGGTTTGTGCTTATTGTGCTCTCAGCACAATTACTATTAATTTCTAGTAAATGGAGATAAAAATAAAATTTATCGCTAAAGATAAATTAAAGGACATGTTCCGTTCATTTTCCTGATACCTTTCCTTTCTGCTGAGCAAATTTAAAAAAAAATCCTGTTGGAATAAAACGTTTACACAATACCACGATGTATACCATTTTCAATGGGAACTTTAAATTAAGACACTAAGCAGTTTTGCAACATCAATGAATATTAAATACGGGAAAATATAAAACAAGTTAGTTTACTTCGTATGGAGGTGCAATACTAAAGGTACGGTCACACTTGACAAGCATTTGCCCAAAAAAGCATAACCAGTATATACTAATGAGAAATCTTTTGATTCAGATAAGTGTTTATTAAGTTCAATAGTTTTCAATAATATTGTATTCTATAATTTTGCCTATTTGTTAAATACGAAACTAATTAACTTAATAAATACGTGTCTGAAGCAAAAATTTTTGCATTAGTATTTATTAATTACGCTTTTTTGGGCAAATGTTTGTCAAGTGTGACCGTAGCTTAAGACTATTTTAGAGTTATTAAACAACAGTACGGTTTTTGAACATCTCGAGAGCGAGTAAACAACCCCCAATTTTTATACCCTTTACCAAAAATGGAAAAGGGTATATCTAGGTTTGTCATTCCGTGTGTAATTTCCATAATATTAATTTGCGACCCAAAAATTTATATATTCTGGGTCCTTATGAATAGGGAAGATGAATAAGCGATGTCCGTCCGTCCGTCTGGTGTACGTGAAATCGGTTTTCCAAAGCTCCCAGAAAAGATATAGACTTCGTTCTTGGACTGGTGTGTTAGAAATGGTCCAACTTAGATTGGTATTGAAACTCAGCGAAATCGAGCAGACGGTTGCAGAGCTGGAAAGCTTAAACTTGATTTTGCCATGTAAAAGTGACTAGGTACACAAATTTTTTTATTGTTTTGTTAAATAATCTTATTTCATGTTTCAGTACGAATAAATTTGGCATTAACAATATAAAAAAAATTTAAAAAAAAATACGATTCCAGGGTTGGGAAGTTTAATTTTTTTTTATATAAAAATAACCTACTCAAACTAATTTTTCCTTTTTATCTATAAATTTAAAATATCTTACATTCTTCAAAGAAAAGTATTGATGTAAAAAATCAGAAAATTTTTAAATTATGTTTTCAGGGTTAGGAAACGTACACTTTTTGTGATATATAAAATAAACTAGGTATAATGATATTTTTTATATTTTAATTTATTTATATTTTTTATGTTTTAAAAAGAAAATATGGGTATAGGAAATTAAAAAAATAAAAACCACAGCTCCACAGCTGGAAAATTTTAACTTTTTAGGGTTCCGCACACTAAAGGTGAAAAGGAACCCTATTGTTTTCGCTACGCTGTCCGTCTGTCTGTCACAGGGTATTTGCTCGAGAACCATAAGAGCTACGGACCTGAAATTTAGACACAGTGTGTACACCTTTGGCCGCCATAACAACAATTACAAGAGATCTAAAAATTAAAGGGTGTCCCAAAACAAGCAACGAAAAATATTAAAATCCCATGTAATATACATACAATTGTATATACACTTGAAATTTGTAAGGCTAGTGTATTTTTATACAGACTACAATAATTAACACAAAAATTAAAAAAAAATTAATTTAATGCTGTTCCATCAGTTAATGCAATTTTGACTATGTAATTTTGATAACTTGCTGTATCTTGGAAACCGTAAGAGCAAAACTCTTGAAATTTTCAATAACGGTAAAACTAAAAAATGAGAAAATTATTAAATCGCCAAACCGAAAAAAATCGCCAAAACCAAAACAAATCGCTGAAACAAAAAAAAGCACCAAACTAAAAAAATTTCTAAAACTAAAATAAATCGCGAAAACCCAAAGGAAAAAAGTCGCCAAAATGAAATAAAAACCCCAAAAAGAGAAAAAATCGCCAAATGAAAATAAATCGCCAAGATGAAAAAAACCCCAAAAAACAGAAAAAAATCGCCAAAATAAAAAAAATCTACAAAATGAAAAAAAAGAAAAAAATCGCCAAATGAAAAAAATCGCCAAATGAAAAAAATCGCCATATGAAAAAAATCGCTGAAATAAAAAAACCCAAAAAACAAAGAAAAAAATCGTAAAAATAAAAATAAATTTCAAAAAAAAGAAAAAAATCGCCAAATTTAGAAAAAAGCGACAAAAATAAAAAAAATCCTTTAAGCTGAAAAAAACTTCAAACAAGTAAGAGTGCTATATTCGGCTGTGCCGAATCTTATATACCCTTTACCAACGTATGTATGTATATGTAGTATACAGATACATACATAAGTACATACATACATATTTGTTTTGTTATAAAATTTATAAATTTTTGTTATAGTGCAATTTTTAGTAAGAAATAACTAGCTTTATTTCACTAGTTTTATATATAAAAAAGTGTACTTTTCCCAAGCCTGGGATCATCATTTTATATATTTTTGGTTCCTTATATTAATCTTGTTCCTTAAAATATATATGAATTATGTTAGGTGAACAAAAAAAAATAAATAAGGAAAATACTAGTTTTATTTAGTTACTTTAATATCTATATATAAATAGGCAAGTGAAAAAAGTTAAGAACCATTTTAACTGACTTAAACTCAAGGTATTCGCTTGATTTTTTTTTGTTAGATAGATTGACAATAGGAGCAGTGCAGAATGTATTTTTCTTCTACATTTTTGTGTCTAAGATAGTTAAAAACAGTTAAGAATATTAGCCAATCATAAAGCCATGATTTCTCTTTCTCTCTTAATTTGCTAAAAAAAACACTCAGAAGGAAAAACGTATTTTATTTGTTCATTCTATTCTTATTTCCATCTTTCTATGTACTTAAACGATTATTGCTGAAACTAATAAAATTTTGATATTTAAATAACGAGTGGTACTGTATTATTTTTCTTTAGATGCTTAAAAATAATATATTTTTTTAATTATTAATAACTTTGATTAAAGTTAAATTCACCTACAGCACAAAGTAAGTTTTTTATTTTTGGTTTATTTTGTGTGCGTTTTGTTTTTGTTCATTGTTTTCATTATTTTTCTGTGCTTTAAATTACTGAACATACTGGAATGTTGGAATATGATGGAATGTTGGAATATGATGAAATGTTTATATTATTAGGCTGGCATATTCGTACATACATATGGGGTCTTTCTCAAAGAATAGGGAATAGAAACTTTTTTTGTAACAAACGTTTTAATGGGGAGTCTAAAACTTTAGAGAAAAAGCGTTCAACGAAAATATAAACGAATATTTTTGTTTTGGGCAATAATAATGAATATGAAGTGAAAACACTAGGAGCAAATATCTAATTACATTTAGTTCAAAAAGTGAACAACTTTTTTTAAATAGTTTGCTTAAAATCTATTCTTATTTATGCCGATAAATGAAATTTTAAATTCGTATTTAGTAGTTAAGAAAGTGGTTTAAGAGAGTGGTTTACCTTGGAGTCTATACATATGTATATTTGAATATAGTTTTTAAATTGTGTTTTAAATTCATCAAACTTTAAATATTTTCATTCTATTCTCCACCTCTGTGCGTTAATGGTTGATTTTCAACCACTGGGCGAACACTAGTCAAAATAAATTCAGTAAAGTGCGATTTTTTTATTTCAGCGATTTTTTTCATTTTGGCGACTTTTTTCCTTTGGGTTTTCGCGATTTATTTTAGTTTTAGAAATTTTTTTAGTTTGGTGCTTTTTTTGTTTCAGCGATTTGTTTTGGTTTTGGCGATTTTTTTCGGTTTGGCGATTTAATAATTTTCTCATTTTTTAGTTTTACCGTTATTGAAAATTTCAAGAGTTTTGCTCTTACGGTTTCCAAGATACAGCAAGTTATCAAAATTACATAGTCAAAATTGCATTATCTGATGGAACAGCATTTAATTAATTTTTTTTAATTTTTGTGTTAATTATTGTAGTCTGTATAATATAAATAAATACACTAGCCTTACAAATTTCAAGTGTATATACAATTGTATGTATATAACATGGGATTTTAATATTTTTCGTTGCTTGTTTTGGGACACCCTTTAATTTTTAGATCTCTTGTAATTGTTGTTATGGCGGCCAAAGGTGTACACACTGTGTCTAAATTTCAGGTCCGTAGCTCTTATGGTTCTCGAGCAAATACCCTGTGACAGACAGACGGACAGCGTAGCGAAAACAATAGGGTTCCTTTTCACCTTTAGTGTGCGGAACCCTAAAAAGTTAAAATTTTCCAGCTGTGGAGCTGTGGTTTATATTTTTTTACGGCCTGGCCCACGATGTCACTAGACATCGTTCGATCGACAACTTGTATTGCAAACAACAATAACTTTAGAAAATTTGTTGTTGTTTGCAATACAAGTTATCGATCGAACGATTTCTCGTGACATCGTGGGCCAGGCTGTTAATTTCCTATACCCATATTTTCTTTTTAAAACATAAAAAATATAAATAAATTAAAATATAAAAAAAATCATTATACCTAGTTTATTTTAAATATCCAAAAAAGTGTACGTTTCCCAACCCTGAAAACATAATTTAAAAATTTTTTGATTTTTTACATCAATACTTTTCTTTGAAGAATGTAAGATATTTTAAATTTATAGATAAAAAGGAAAAATTAGTTTGAGTAGGTTATTTTTATATAAAAAAAAATTAAACCTCCCAACCCTGGAATCGTATTTTTTTTAAATTTTTTTTATATTGTTAATGCCAAATTTATTCGTACTGAAACATGAAATAAGTTTATTTAACAAAACAATAAAAAAATTTGTGTACCTAGTCACTTTTACATGGCAAAATCAAGTTTAAGCTTTCCAGCTCTGCAACCGTCTGCTCGATTTCGCTGAGTTTCAATACCAATCTAAGTTGGACCATTTCTGACACACCAGTCCAAGAACGAAGTCTATATCTTTTCTGGGAGCTTTGGAAAACCGATTTCACGTACACCAGACGGACGGACGGACAGACGGATGGACAGACGGACATCGTTTATTTATCTTCCCTATTCATAAGGACCCAGAATATATAAATTTTTTGGGTCGCAAATTAATATTATGGAAATTACACACGGAATGACAAACCTAACAATTTTTGGTAAAGGGTATAAAAAGCCACATTAAAACAATTCTAAAAACCGAATGTACGGAACCTCTCGTGCGCGAGTCAAAGTCGCACTTTACTGAATTTATTTTGATATTAAAGTAACTAAATAAAACTAGTATTTTCCTTATTTCTTATTTTTTGTTCACCTAACATATTTCATATATATTTTAAGGAACAAGATTAATATAAGGAACCAAAAAAAAAATTAAATTGATGATCCCAGGGTTGGGAAAACTACACTTTTTTTATATATAAAACTAGTTAAATAAAGCTAGTTATTTCTTACTAAAAATTGCACTATAACAAAAAATTATAAATTTTATAACAAAACAAATATGTACATATGTACTATGTACTTATGTATGTATCTGTATACATATATAAGGGTATATAAGATTCGGCACAGCCGAATATAGCACTCTTACTTGTTTGGTATTGAATTGACGTGACGTCGATGTTGACTGAAATAAGAGTGAATGTAAAATATATCTTAACCACAGAGTATAGAGTAAAATGCTCAGCTTTTGCTAATATCGAAAATAAAATAATTGAATCAAATTCTGTAATCGAAAAATACTGAAAGGTCACTTACTATTAATTGCTTTAGAGAAAAAAATTATAAATTTTTTTACAAAACAAATATGTATGTATGTGGATCTATACTGTATATATGTACCTACGTTGGTAAAGGGTATATAAGATTCGGCACAGCCGAATATAGCGCTCTTACTTGTTTATTTTAGCACACAACTATTTTTTTAAATATTTTTTGACAAATACATATGTAAAGTCTACTTTTGCTAACTTGTAAACCAATTAAGATATCTTCTTTAAAATATTTGGTGGGTGAATGTATGAGACATCATGTTTTATAATGTTGAAATAAAAAAGTTTCAAAAATCTACACATAACCGACGACGTCAGATCAACGACTATACTTTATACGACATGTGTACATATGTATGTATGTATGTACACGGTGGTCCAAAAGTTACCATTGGTTTTAAAAGTTTAATAACTTTTTCGTTATATATGTTTTGTTATTTTTTTTTAGATTATATAAATAACACTTGGAGAATAAATAATGGAGAGATTCACAACTGAACAAAGAACAAGAATAATAGAATCAACTTTATTGAATGAAGATGGAACTGCTGTAACCGTAAATGGAGAGCGGCATCGGTTTCTGATAGAACATTTTCTACTTCCTGCTTCTGAAAACAGACCTGGTAATTGGTTTCAGCAGGACGGAGCCATTGCCCACACCTCCCGAGACACAATGGCACTTTTAAGTAAAATTTTTTTAGAGTGAATAATTTCCAGAAATTCGGAAATTATTTGGCCACCGCGATCGCCAGATTTGACAGCACCCGACTATTTTCTTTGGAGTTATTTGAAGGAGCGAGTGTATGTGAACAAGCCAGATACAATCCTTGAACTCAAGGCAAACATTGTTGCAGAAATTCGTCCGCTACAGTCAAAAATTTTTAAAGATGTTATGGAAAATGCTCTAAAACGAGCCCATCAGTGCGAAGTTGAAAATGGTGGTCATTTAAGAGACATTATTTTTCACACTTAGTGTAAAAAAATTTCCATTTTGTATATTATATAATCTGAGAAAAAAATATTAAAAAAAAATTAATAAACGAAAAAGTTATTAAACTTTTAAACCCCATGGTAAATTT
The DNA here is from genome assembly GCA_944452675.1 of Tachina lurida. Taxonomy (NCBI): domain Eukaryota; kingdom Metazoa; phylum Arthropoda; class Insecta; order Diptera; family Tachinidae; genus Tachina; species Tachina lurida. The sequence continues at coordinate 42,317,274 of OX101755.1, read as the reverse complement.
TGGCCCACCTTGTATAAATACAGCATGTACATACATATATATGCATGTTATAAAAATTTTCTGAATTCAGACTTTTCGTAACGATTTCGTTGAGACATTTTGGTAGTTTCTCTCAAGAATTTTTGTAATAAACATTTTTTAGATCATTAAAACTTTGATTTATAAGTTTTGTTTTAAATAAATGTTTTTGTTTTAAATAAATGTAATTTCGACAAAAGCTGTATAAACAAAAAACCCATAACTGCATGTTGTAGCGAATTCGTACCGACATATCGTTGTGATTTCTTAGCGACATGTTGTAACGATTTCGTAACTAATATAGTGGTTGCGAATTCGTGTCAACCATTTCATACAAAAATCGTTACGATTTCGGTTCCGATATAGGAAGATTTTGTCGACTAGTCGTTACGAATTCGGAACATTTGGTTTGCAGGGAATCAACACAAATACTTATAATATGAGATCAGAATAATATATATCAGCAATAATATGTATCGAGCCTTTTTTTCGATTTTACCGTAAGCGACATGTTAACGAAAATATATGTACTTTTAGAATTTAGACTTGTACGGAGAATTATCAAAATGACAAATTTGTTGATAACTTTTAAGATTCGGGCAGTAAAATGTTATCGTAAAAAACTTAACAAATTATGAAATAAAAATACGTTTTAGTGCGCTTAAAAGAGAATAATAATTTCGAAGCAAAAAAAATTAAAAAAAAATCAATTTGTTGTATTTTGAAGCTAAAAGAGTGCGGTAAAATCATATAAACAACATGAAAATATACGCGAGAAAGTGAAATTGTATCTGTGCATGAAAATTTAGCAGAAGTGAACTTTAAACCTCTAACGAGTAGCTCCCCGGGAAGTATAGTTTAACTCTGGAATACATCCGAAAAGGTGAATAATCTCACATTTATTGGCCATTCATGGATGGCACTCTGACCATAGCCAGTATAATTAGATATTTGAAAATGAAATTCTCATTTATGATTTCTACTGCATTTGTGCCATTAAAGAATTACTATAAAATGTTTATGCATCAAAATTTTTAAAAGTAAGTTTTATTTAATTTTTCATATTGTAAAGGATGATAATAGCAACATCAAGGAATTTTTGTGGTTGAATAGAACATCTATCTACTTATTGGCCTGCAGATTAAGTTTATTTTAGGAAGAGAGAATCAAAATATTATAAGAAAGGTTTTTAATAAAAGTGATTACAATACATATTATAAACTTGAAACGTGATGACTTTTAGATCAATGGGGTTGTTTTAGATGTTTCATTTGAAATGCATTATACAATGGTAAATGGTGCGGTTTCTAATATCTTAAGCAATACAAATTCTGCAAGCTTATGTTTTAATTGTAAGGCAGTTCCAACGAAAAGGAATAACTTAAATGTTTCCAAAGTTCCAAATACGGATACTTATAAATACCGTCTCTGAGTACGTCACTGCTTATTGACATATTTATAATGCTTATTGCACATTTCTTACCGGATTCCCTATAAAATCTGGTGAATAGGTAAGAATAATAAGGAAATGTGTTTTTAGAAAAATTCAGAAAAAATAAAAAAATAACATGCTTAATACTAGATCAAATTAAGTCTCGGCATGGTAATATCCATGACGAAAATACTAATCATCACTTTTTCTTAGATAGTGCTGTAGCAGCCGAAATAAATGGTTTAAAAAAAGTATTGGCAATCTTGGTATTATACTAAGAGTGCTATTATGTGGCATGCTATTTCTGAGGGACTTTTTCCCGAGAACAATTGAAGGAGCATTGTCAATGTAAGAAAGTTTATTTAGATGTGTCTGTCACACGATTTTTATTTGAAAGTCTGGTTCAGACTGGCTGTAATAGAATTTATTCTACGGAAATTGAACGTCTTGTATGTGAAAAAAGGAGAGCTAGAAGAGAATGGCAACAACACCGATCACCCCTAAATAAAATCAGACTTAAAGAATGTACTAAACGACTCAAAGAGCTGCTATCGTCGGAAAAGACTGCATTACTGGAAAAGTATTTAGAAGGTCTTGATGTAACGTCAACATCTAATTACTCTTTATGGCGCGCTACTAGAAATCTTAAAAGACCCGTTGATCTCAAATCACCATTGCGTACTTCGACTGGAGGCTGGGCAAGAAACGATAGTGAGAAAGGTAACTTATTTTCTAAGCATTTAAAATCTGTATTCACTCCCAATTCATGTACGGGTGCTGCCGATTTACCGAGTGTAGTCTCTCTACCCCCTCGTCCCTTAAGGTTTAAGATGCGTGAACTACAAAAAATAGTTGCTGAACTCGACCCTAAGAAAGCTCCAGGTATTGATGGCATTAGTAACAAGATGCTGATGAACTTGCCTCATATTGCAATAAGAATTTTGCTATTTATTTTTAATGCCATTTTACGAATGCAGTATTTTCCACATAACTGGAAACTTGCCAAGATTAAAATGATTCCAAAGCCAGGCAAAGATCTTACCAGGGCTGAGTCATATAGGCCTTTAAGCTTACTTTCAACAATTTCAAAGCTTTTCGAAAAGCTGCTCATGACTAAATTGTCCACAATTTTAGCTGATACTGGGTGCATCCCGGACCATCAATTTGGCTTTAGAAGTCAGCATAGCACTATTGAGCAAACGCATAGATTGGTTCAAATTATAAGGAGGACTTTTGAAGAAAATAAGTATTGTTCTGCCCTTTTTATTGATGTTTCTCAGGCATTTGACAAAGTATGGCACAAAGGCCTAGTTTTAGAATTGAAGACATACCTACCAATAAATATACAAAAGCTTTTGGAAAGTTATATTGTTGATAGGACATTTACCGTTGTGGAAGGAGACTTCATGAGTTTACCCGAATCTATATCTTCTGGTGTGCCACAGGGTAGTATTCTGGGGCCAGTCTTGTATCTAATATATACTTGTGATATGCCTGTGAGCAATAACATCCACACTTCTACATTTGCCGATGATACAGCCTGTTTGAGTATTCACAAAAATCCTGATGAGGCATCCTGCAATCTCCAAGCACACATTACCCAGCTTGAAATATGGTTGAACTTATGGAGAATTAAAGTCAATGAACAAAAGTGTGTTCATATAAAGTTTACCCTAAGAAAAGATACCTGTTCCCCCATTCGAATCAACAATCAAAATATTCCTCAACATTCTCAAGTCAAATACCTTGGCATACACCTTGATCGAAGGCTTACATGGAAATATCATATTGACTCTAAGTTAACCCAAATGAAACTTAAATTGACTCAAATATATTGGTTAATTGGCAGAAATTCAACACTCAGCCTAGACTGCAAACTTTTGATATACAAGTCGCTTTTAAAGCCAATATCGTGCTATGGAATTCAGCTGTGGGGCACTGCTTCAGCTTCAAATGTCGAGAGAATCCAACGAAGGCAAAACAAAATTTTACGTTTGATAACATCTGCTCCATGGTACATTAAAAATTCAAATATTCATCGTGATTTAAATATGCCACTAGTGAGTGAAGAAATTGCAAAATACGCAGGCAAATATTTAACTAAACTCGAGTCACATCCTAATCCGCTTGCCCGTAATATTTTGAGCTTTACTGGACACATCCGCTTAAAAAAAAGGACACAAGGGCTCTTATACCCAACACTCCAGATGGGACTGCTTAAAAATACTTCTTTTTGATTATCACTACTTATTTATTATTTATAACTATCACTAAGCTTATGTCCGATATTGGTCGGGCCTAATAATTATATTTAGATTTAAGATTTGATTACTTATTGTTAGTTCATTTTTGAAGATACAATAAATAAATATGTATATGAAAAAAAAAAGTCTGGTTCAATATTTTGTTGTTTATTGCAATAAAAATTATAAACAAAATTCTAGTCCTATTTATTCAAAATACAGTTTCAAATTTTTAATTCTGATATCGGGATCTATTTTAAATTGAAGTTAACTTTTACGAGAGTATCAAAAAAATTAATTTGTATTTTTTATTGTTTCCTTTTTTTTTGTTTTATTTTTGTCTTATTTTAAATGCAAATGTTGTTGCATTTTTTAATTAAAAATATATTTGTATTTACAAATAAACAAAATTATTTTATTTTTAACAGCATATTTTTGCGTTTTTAGTGCATATTGAATGCGCATAAAACACTTTTTTAGAGCATATTTCTGGTTTCCCTGGTTATAAATAATACATACGTAGTGATAATAAAAAAGGAAAAAAAAGAAAGAAGTATTTTCAAGCAGTCCCATCTGGAGTGTTGAGTATAAGAGCCCTTGTATCCCTCATCAGGGTTTTTGTGCATATTCATGCAGGCTGTATCATCGGCAAGTGTAGAAGTATGGATGTTATTGCTCACAGGCATATCACAAGTATAAGAAATATAAAAAATAAATTTTTTGATCAAAATTTTCGTTATTAAAGGTCTGGCACCTTTAATAACAAGTTTTCGCACACAAAATTAGAGCTTGGAAAAATGTCAAATTTAAAATTTAAATTGTTTCCTCAAAAGTGAAAAAATCGTGGTTATGGTTAAAGTTATGAAGAAAATACAAAAAACGGCCGGCAAACTCGATTTTTGGCAAAAAGTCGACTTTTGCTACCTCTACCTCTTCCAAAAAATCCGAAAAAATCTCAAAAATACTTGACCCTATAAGGTTTTAAATTATGCTTGAGCCCCAAAAAATTTTTTATGACAGCCTAGTGTACAAGTATAATTACGAGTATTTTCTTAAGTGGGGTACACACTATCGAACATGAGTGACATTTTTGCTCAAATTTTATATTGATCGATAGTGTGAATACGAATTTCGTCAGTCAACAGTCAACCACAGAATTTTTTGTGGTTGGGTGACAGTCAGCGGCCATATTGGTTTTTGACTAATAGTGTGTACCCAAAAGCGTCAGTCAAAAAATATTTTTGTAGCAGAAAGAACACAAGATGGACACTGAAAACTATTTTATTAAGGAATTTACATATTTTTATTAAATGCAATGCTGTGTATGATGTTAAAGATAAAGTATTAAGACAACATCTTACGAGGCGTTGTTAAAGATAAGAAAACATTAAAATTTGACTGAGTAGCTCTTCCTTGTAGTGTTTCACTACGTTGAGTATCAGGTCTCAATATTAGTAAACTTATAGTTGTTTAATATTCTGTTGAATTTTAAATTTCTTATTATTTATCATGTTATCTATATTATTCGATACTAAATATTTTTAAATTTATTTTTTTTTATATAGATTTTAATATTGTTACAAATTATTTATTACATAATATTGTTATTTTTTTATTTTTTACATACATATTACACTTTAGTGATAATTGATGTAGATCTTTGTAGTAGTATAAGTGAAACCGATTATGGCCATTAGGCTAGGTTTTTCTATTTTGGATGAATAAATGAAATTTAGAAAATTTAGAAAAAAAATAATTCATTATAAAAAATGTTGTTAGCAACAATGCGCATCCAATTTGTGTTTGTGTGTCTAATTTTTTTCTTGAATGAAGGTTTGAGTGTCGAACATGATCGATAGTCTGAACAGCCAACACTACAATGATGAATTTCTGACTGTCACTCATGTTCGATAATGTGTACCCCACTTCAGGTATTTAAAAAAAAAAAGAAGCGTAGCTGTATAATTACATACATGAATATTATACGAATATATTCAATTAATACAGCTACCAGCAACAATAAAAACAAGTAAGAGTGCTATATTCGGCTGTGCCGAATCTTATATACCCTTCACAAATCATAATATGTAGAGTCATACATGCATTTGTGTGTATGTATATATGCATATATGTATATTCTCGTATTAAAATAAATTGTATTATAAATTCTTACGAATTGAATTAGGCTACTGTTCGTAACGCTTTTTAAGCCAAATTACATGTGATAATTATTAATGAACAAATAACATCAAGTTAGTTGTAAATATTCTGACAACAACAACACATAGTTGAACGGAACGAAATACATTTGTGTGTACCCAGCAAAAATGAAATGAACGCGTTCAAAATGAAATGGTGTTTCATGATTTCTTGAGCATTTGTTTCTTCGAATGTATTCTGAATGTCATCGCAAATTGAACTCATTAAAAACGCATGCGACAAATAAATATCAGTATTAGTATATTCGCGATTCTTGGGCAATTAAAATTTGAAATTTGGGTAATTAAAATTTGAAATTCTTTAAAATTCTTGGAAATTTGGCTGCAATTTCGAAAATTCTTGCAAATTTGTCTGAAATTTAAGAAATTGTGTTTTTTTGGGTGGATGGGTTGTTGGGTGGATGGGTTGTTGTAATATGTAAAGGTAGGAATTTGTGGGTGTGTCTGTCCGTGGGAATTTGTGTGAGGCTATGATTAGCAGGGGCGGGGTGTATTTAAGGTAGATCAATTACGTGTATGTATGTATATCTGCGAGAATTTAAGGCTGGTCGTGATTTATGATAGGCGAAGTGTTCGTGTAATATGTTACCGCTGGAATTTGTGGGTGTATCTGTCTGGGGGAATTTAAGCGAGGCTGTTATTGGGAGGGGGCGGCATGTAGTTGAGGTAGATCGATTGCGTGTATGGATGTATATATGTCTCCGAGAATTTAAGGCTGATCATGATTTAGGGTAGGTAAGGGTGTTGTTGTAATATGTATACGTGGGAATTTGTGTGTATGTATGTTTGTAGGAGTTTTAGCCTGTCCATGATTTGGTGTATGTGAGGGTGTTGTTGTAATATGTAAGATACATACTCTATGGTAATAGTAACTATAATAGAAATATTTATTATATTTAATTTACATTTGTTTAAAGTTGATGCAGCCTAATAATCATTCTTATAAATATTTTGATATAAATATTTTTCCAACCGTAGGCTTTTTTCATTACCTTTTACATTTATTTTAGAACAGCTTGCATTGCCTTTTATACATTTGTAAACATTTTTAAATGAAACTGATCCGGCAGTCCAACTTATGTAATGATAGCTTTTTGTTAGTCAGCTTGCTTCTTTTTTTTATTTTTTTATTGATAAACATTTAAAACCAAAAGGGAAATTATTATATTCATAATTTTGGAAAACAATCGCTATTTCTTTTCCAATGAAAACATCAAAATTACTTTTGAAACCTTACGCGTCTATAAAAATTATGTTTGTGTGTGTTCTGGATTCCACATCGTTTTCACATGTTTTCTTGTGGGATCGGATGTTAAAACACATGCTACGCCTGTTTTAAGTTGAGATTTAGAAAATAAAAATTAGTAGTTTGTGTTCTTGCATCCGATTTTAGATGAAAACGATTTTTAAATGGACGATTTAAAATTTTTAGATTTTTTCGTTTTCACTTTTGGCAAAAAAACTCGTATTCTTTTCACAAGACTATTAACAAGTGAAAAGAATACGAGTTTTTTTGCCAAAAGTGAAAACGAAAAAATTTCAAAATTTTGAAATCGTTCATTTAACAATCGTTTTCATCTAAAATCGGATGCAAGAACACATACTATTAATTTTTATTTTCTAAATTTCAACTTAAACAGGCGTAGGATGTGTTTTAACATCCGAACTCACAAGCCAGAACACATACAGTTATTTTCCATATTGCTTAATTTATAAGACTTTTACAATTTGACCTTTGATGGGAATATTATTCTACTATATGATCATGAAGAAGAATGCAGTAAGCTGATGTCTTTGCTTACTGTTTCAAATTAAAATTCAATTGGCCCGCTATTGAATAAAAGGAGATTTTGTCTTAAACTCTGATGCATTTAGAAGCGCTTGAGATTCTTTCATATAATAGCTTTGTTGGAATCTTTAATATGAGTACATATAATATAGAATTGCATAACGTTTATTTTTAATTTTTATGTTAAGATCATCATATGGATATGAGACTAAATTTAAATGTACTTTAGTTAATTAGTTAAATCATAATGAACAGACTTATTTTCTTCTTCAATAGCGATAACACAGAGATAACAGTGCCTACTACATACCTCATACAATAAAACAAAATTAATAAGAAATCACTATGGTTTTTTTTATAAGGAACCCAATAAGCAATTTGTCTTGAAATCAAGTGTAAAACAATTGTTATTCAAGTCACCTATTCAATTGTCAAGGGTTGAATTATGCTTGATTTACACTTTATTTCAATAGCATTCTCCAGTGAAAATGGATTTGGAATTCAATTCGAACAATTCAATTGTATTACAGTTGAATTCAAGCCTTGAATTATACTGTAATTCAACCTTGTATTACAATTGAATTTAAGTGTATTCAAAGCTTCAAAAAATGCTTTTAAAATATAGAGGAAAATGCAATCGCCAAGTTTTCTTACAATAATTTTCTGCATACCTTCACTATTGTTTTCACGTTTTTAATCATCTTTTGTTTTTAAAAATTCACTTTTTTATTTATCTTTGATGTTTTTCACAAAAATTTTAATTTTGTTAATAAATAAATTATTTATTTGACAAGGTTTGAACATATATGTATGTTGTTTGATTTTTTATTTCAAAATATTTTCAAACTTGAATATTACTTGAAAAAATGCTTGAATTCAACTTTGTTTCCAGTTAAAATTCAAGTGCTTGAATTTTAAATTTTGAGTGCTTATTGGGAAATCTTATTAATTTCATAGGGAAAACATTTTTGAAAAAATCAAAAAAAAATCTTCTAGTTTTTATTAGGTTATCTTACTGATTTTTTTCAATAAGGGTTTCTTCTTACTTTTATTAGGTGACCTCATATAAAAAACAAACAAAAAATGCGTCTTTAATTTCTGTACTTATGTATTTTCATTTTAATTCTATACCATATACATATGTATGTATGTAGTATATTTTAGATGTTATTTATTTATACATACATACATACACATTATGTTATATTCGTAACTAACTTACTCAGGAAGTGTTGAACCAGCAAACTTCTGACTGATAGACAAGCACTCTAACCAATATGCTAACAAGCAGCTTGAATAACCATTGAAATTATTGTGCAAACATTCTTATACAAAAATGAAAAAGATCATGAAAAAAAAATATAATCTCTATAGATATGAAATAACAAGACACCTCATAAAATCAAGAATATTTCCTCATTAAAAATAGCAATAAAATGCTTTACACATACTCATGTAGAAACCTACTAAAATCAAAGAGAAGACCTTATTGAAAAAATCAATAAGGCAACCTAATAAAATAAAAAAGAAAACCTTTTTAAAAAATCAATAAGAAATCCCTATAGTTTACAATTTATAGGAAAACCTAATAGAATCAAGAAGTCTTTCTCTATGGATTGTTTTTTTGGTGCCAAAAATAACGGAAATTGAGTAAAAAAAAGTTGTGAATAATAAGATTTGTGATTTTATGTGGTTTTCTTCTTGATAAAATTAATAAGATTTCCCACATAAAAACAATAAGGAATATCTATGAAAAAATCTTCGCTTCTTTCTGCTTGGATACCCCTTAGCCAAAACAAGTTTCATAGAGAAAATCTTCTTCATTCTATGATGCAGTTTTTTCTCTGTTGCAACAGCAAAGGAAGTCGTTTTCTAAGAATTTAGATATACCATCTCGACGGTGCATTTAGTATACAAGATGACGCTGCACAGTGAGACAACACCAGCATTAAATACAAGGAGTCATTGTAGAGGTTTGAAATTTTGCACAGGTTATTTTTGAGACAATTCCAGTTTAAAAAAAATAAAGAAAATTCAATTCAACCTTCAATTTTGATATTTACTGTAATGTTGCATGCAAAAATTACAATAACACTCCCACTATTACGCCCACCTCCCATTGAAATGAAATAAAAAAGAAAAATTTTTTTTCATTCTAACTATCAACAATTTTTTAACATCATCATGGTATTCTAATTTCTTCAATTTAGTTCTCATTCTAAATGAATTAATATAAGGATCTGATGATATTTGCAAATAGTGCATGACATCTTCATTCGTGGAAATACGCGAAGAAGCTTCTTGCGCTTCTTCGGATAACATTCCTATAGCAAAAAAAAGTTAATATTAAATAAAATTTAAAAAAATACTTTCAAAAATAAAAATTGCAAGCAAACTTATTACTATATATGGTATCTGAGGCTATATGCCTCAGATACCATTTTGCTGCCGTGAATGAGAACTTTATGAACAGTGATAGGCAAATACCAGCCATAGAGCTCTATATACAATTTTGCAGTGTCCATGCAATACGTATGGAATTTACCAACATCTACATTTTTACTAGTATTTAATATAATTTTAATGCGGTGAATTAAGTCTACATTTACACCAGTTATGTCAGCGGTTATTTCTGGATTTTCAAAAAATCTTCTAGAGACATTACCATCATTTGTTGTTCCCATGCCTTGTTTCACCACATCGACTTTTCAACCCAGAACTAATTTGAATTTGTTTTTTATTTCTGTTTTAACAGCATCTTTTTGTTCTTTTGTATCTTTATTTGTCCTCCACGCCTTAAAACTTTTATTATAACTGTTATGTAATATACATTCCATGAATTTAATTCGAGCATGTAGCGACGAAATTCGAAATTTCAATGCTTCAGCTGAATTTGTTCTAAAGATAACTGCATCCAAATTATTAATTTTAGTAGGTTTTGCTCCACATATGAAACAAACAGCTATCGAGCAATTCTTACTGACTGTTGCACAAAATAAAATATCAAATATGTTAGAGAAATTCTAATCTCTTATCAAAAGAGATCATTACAAGAACACTCATTATTACTTAACCCAATAAATAATGCAACAACTAAATTCAATATATATTATATATATATTATATTATATATGATATTATATATTATATTATATTATATATTATATAACAATTAAACTAACCACATTAGAAAGTGAGCATAACACAACTTAGATAATAACAACAGCTTGCACTTAAATTAAAAATTATGCAACTATCTAACCCAAAGTCAATGACCTTCAAAAAAATTTTCAATCAAATGTATAATGTAAATAAAATAATAATAAACAATAAAAAAATAATTAATAATTAATAACTAATAATTAAAAAAATTAAAATAAAAAGTTGTAAACATGCTATTGCATGCTAACATACGTATAGCGACAGAATATGCGCGTTGCGTATTTTTTGTAGTATTTTGTATGTTTAAAATACTTTTGCAAACTTTTGCTATATGTCCTTTACTTCAAATGAAAGCTGAGACTTTAATCTTTCATTTGATATAAATCTGCACCTAGGGCGAGGGGCTGCTCTATATTTCCTAGTCCATTGAAAATGCAAAATGTTAAATTTGTACACCACAATTCTGTTCTTAAGAAATTTTTTGTTTCTGTTTTGTTTTTAAATTTCTTTTTTCATCTACTCATTCTACAACAACTAAATTAATTTAAAAAATACTTTAAAGTTATATTTATTATGTATTTTTTTTTATTAATAAGCTTTTGAATATTACATATTGAATTAACATATTTCAAGCGCGTTGGCATACCTCAACTTTGACTTGCTCTAGACCAAAAAGTAATAAAGTTATGAGGCTGAAATTTCAGGAAATTATTACTCATATATCTGTTTATATACTATGAAAATTTCATCCAAATTGGACGACACGCCAAAAACCATTTTTTGCCGTGGTTACTATAGGGCTGTCTCACTGTGCGCTGTAAGTAATAAAAAAACAACAAAATCAAAAATCATACAAAAAAATATACGTAATAAATATTCACCTTGAAAAATAAGCTTATTGGCTTTATTAATATTTTTTACATAGCAAGAGACAACAAAAACAAAACAACCGCAAGCAAACACAAACAAAGAACCCTTGAGGAATACCCTATATGAGTACCTCAAAGGATAAAAATTGTGAAGTGAGTTCTAACGGCAGAAATGCCTCTTTTACTGTGAGTTCTGAAACTCTTACTGAAAACATTAAAAATCAAAAATCAAATGATAGCCTTTTTCGAACGGAAAAGCCACTTTTTCGTCAGCGATCAACTTCGCTTTGTCCAATGCCAACTAGTGAATCGTTACCATTACAATTGCCTAGTACTTCTTCATTTAAGTCAGCGAATCATCCGCTTCGGGCTCGCGTTCATCACTTAACCAAGTTATCAATACAGATAATAGTAGTTCAAAACCAAAGGTACAAGTAGGAATGGACAGATATATAACCGTGGTAAAGCGTAGGCGAAGCCCAAAGTCTTTTAAACTATCATCTGCTCCAAAGATGTCTAGGGATAACATCGCATCTTCTATCAATCGTCAAAATCGTTTTTCATTATTGCAAGGCAAAAACGACAAGCCCGCTGCATCATCGCAAAAGTCTTTTAAGCCACCACCTATTTATCTGAGAGAATAAAATTCTAACGCGCTTCTAGAAAAACTACTGTCGACCATTGGTGAAAATACTTTTCACATCATTTCAATTAAACGAGGTAATATTGATGAAACTAAAATCCAAATGTATGATAACAAAGATTTCCGAAAAATTGTTAGTGAGTTTTAAAAATATAAAACAAATTTTTACACTTACCAACATAAGAGTGCAAAAGATCAAGCAGAAAAAAATGCAGTAACTGTGGAGGTAATCACACCGCTAACCAGGGTTACCGTTCACCCGACTAAAGTCGCAATTTGACCCTTTTTTAGCGGTCTGCGACTTTTTGTGAGACTTTTTTTGTCACCGACTTTTCCGACTTTTTTTTAATTTATTTGCGACTTTTACCCTTTTTTGTGAAACTTCTCAAAAAACAGTTAATTTGCAGTAAATTAAAAGTATTTTTTCTATATTCTTATGAATTGAACAGGCTAATGTTCGTAACGCTTTTTAAGCCAAATTACATGTGATAATTATTAATGAACATATAACATCAAAGTTAGTTGTAAATATTCTGACAACAACACATAGTTGAACGGAACAGCTAGCCTAACTAACTTTGATGTTATTTGTTCATTAATAATTATCACATGTAATTTGGCATAAAAAGCGTTACGAACATTAGCCTGTTCAATTCATAAGAATTTTAAAATTTTGGTACTTTTGTAGAAAAAAAGTTTTTGTTTTGGAAAAAAAATTTTTTTCAGATTTAGCAAGTTATTTAAAAAATATATATGGTAACGCTGATTCCCACACAAAATGTTCCACTGCAAAATAAGTCAACAAATGCAAACTCTAGCTTTAACTTTAGTCGTCTTGAAGCTACTATTGAGAATCTGGTGGTAACCAGTGATCCCAAATCAGCCCTTTTCGGGCTAGATTTAGCCCGTTTGTAATCACTCAAAACGCGAAAAAAAATGTTTGGCCTGAATCTATAAAACGCGTTCATCTAGCATTTTTACAATTATCTTTCATCCCTTTGAGCCCCTTTTAACTTTTTGCTCGATATGTCTACATTTAAATTTTTACGAACTTTTCTCTTCCTTTAATATAGCAATATCGACTTATGAAATAACGTGACCGCCTTGTTTTACTAATATTCTTCTCTTATTTTGCTTTACCAATTTAAAAAAGAAGAAATAATATGGAAACATTTTCGATTTCTTCAAAGTTTTTTGTGCTTTTTAAGCCCTTTTTTAAAAAATTTTTACGCGTTTTGAGTCTAAAAAGTTGGCATCACTGGTGCTAACTATAAATAATTTTACAACAAGTATGATTACCATGATGCAAGAAATGCTAAGAATGCAGAATAATCTGCTTAAAGCATTAGTTAACAAGCCATGAACACGTTAAAACTATATTTCTGGAACGCAAACGGCATTCGCCAACATAAAAATGAAATTGAGCACTTCCGCACGGAAAAAAATATTGATATAATGTTGATTTCTGAGAGTCATTTGATTTCAAGAAGTCTATTCAGAATTAATGGCTACACTTTATATGATTCAAAGGACCCAAGAGGAAGAGCTTGCGGGGGATCAGCAATTTTTATAAAGTCAAGACTCAAGCATTTTATTATCGACTAAAGTCCTGCGCAAGACCATTTATAAGAACTTTCAAGACATGAGGGATTTTTCAAATGCTTTACTACAGCGAAGTCTTCTAAAACAAACGCTAAGCAACACTGTTTGCAAGAACTTGATTCAGTTATTGCAAGTATAGGAGTAAAGAAGAAAATACTTCGTGACTGAAAAATTTGTGATGCTTGCTTCTTTCTACGCATGGGCGCGTATACAAGCGTCATGCATGTACATACTAGGGATGGGCAAAAAATATCGATATATCGAAATATCGATATTTGAGAAAATAAATATCGATATATGTATATCGTCGATATTTCAAAAACCTATATATCGATACATCGATTCTTATTTACGAGTATCGGGTTTCGATACTTTTAAGGGCTATAGCCGTTTTTTAACTGTGACCCAAGTAAGGCAGGTGACTTTTTGGATTGTGTGTGGATAAACCTAAAGGCAGAATTTGTTTTTACTTTCAGTTCTGTTACGAATCAGCTGACTCTTTTTGGTTTATAAAAATCAAATACAAATAAGCCATTAGTTTTCTCTCCTTAATTCTGTTATGTTGCGTACACATTCCTCGATGCATGTCTGTATTCACTTTATGAATGCGATGGTAGAACTATAGCTAAAATTTTACAACAATTACGCCCGGGAACTGAAATTGTATTATTTTCAGGGTAGGAAAAAATTCTGCTCGCAAATGCTATTTTATTTTTTTCGTTCGTTTTAAAATTTGTTTTCGGAATTTTAAAAATAAAATTCGGAAAAGAATTCTATTTTAAATTCTTGTTTTTTTTCGTTCTCCTCACAAACGAATTAAATCAACAAAAGTTAATTTAATTCGTTTGCGAGGAGAACGAAAAAAACCAAGAATTTAAAATAGAATTCTTTTCCGAATTTTATTTTATAAATCTAAAGGTATGGTCACATTGAGAAAATATTTGACAAAAAACGACAAATATATCTTTGCTCTAGTGTGACCATAAAATATATTTTATGGGCAAACACCAAAACAGCTGATGTCAGCCAAACAAAATTATTTGCCACCAAACAAAAATGTTTCTAATGTGAACAAAGTGTGACCACTCAGCGGAAAATATTTTTCTCTTTTTTGGGCTAATAATTGTTTGATCTTGCAATTTTTTTGTAAGAACAAACTGTAGGAAATAACAGCTGTTCCAATTAGTGTTGTCAGCTTTTAGAATTAAATGCATTAACTATAAATTAAAATCACTAAATATTAATAAATTATTTGTATATACATATGTACATATATTTTTAAGGAATTATTTTAAGTTTTCAATGCCAAATTGCTTTATTTTAAATGCTCTTTCAATGAGTATTTTCCTACTTGATGTTTTACAATGTTATTGAATACATAAAATATACTCGTATGAATATATAAAAGAGTAAATATGGATGCAAACATGGAAGATTATCGAGAAAAATTACTCTAACACCTAATGAAAACAACCTAATGAAAATATATACAAAATGTTGTCTTAAATTATAAAAATTTATATTTATTTTTTATTTAACATACATTACTTAAGAAATATTAACTTTAAATAGCTTCAATTACATGCCGACTAAACGAGCAATAATCTTGGCAATTATTGCCGTGGCAACTGTCAAATTCTATTGCCGACACAAGATATTTATTCAGCAGCAAATGTAAAAATACATTGCTGAGCAATAATCTCTTAACACATACTGTCAAATACATATTATTTATTGATTTTTTTTTTCGAAAACAAAAGTTTTAACTACATAAAACCAATAAAAGTGCATTTAAAATAAGAAACTAATCTAATTTTGGACATTTAAGTATTTATATGAATAAAAAGGAAATATATTTGAATATACGTGTTCACCACCTCTAAATACATTGTTGAACACAAGCAATTTGTGTTAAGACACATCAAATTGCTCGTGTGGTCGTAGTGTTAAAAGCATTAAGCTGTTTTATATTTTATCGTTGGCCACACTGACAAACATATGCACAATCAACGAACATCTGATAGCAAAATTAATATTTGGCCAACAAAATTTACTTTGTGTGTTGGAGCTGCTCATTTTAATTTAAAACTACAATCGTTTAATAATTTTTAATATAAAAGGTAAGTAAAACATTTCTTTATGTTAAAAAAAAAACATCTAAACATTTTATATTTTATGATTTTAGGAAATTGAAAGCCCAGCTATTAAGAAATGTCGAGCAAAACCAAAGGTTGTGAAAGATTGGGCGGAGGAGGAAGTTTTTAAATTAATAGGGCTGGAAATGGAAAGATCTATACGGGACGCTGGCGACTCTGGCTACCACAACAAAACACTTCGTGATAACGCCTGGCGAAACATTGCAGATCATTTTGACCTTAAGTTTGAGCCTGGTGATTTGAACGCGAGTGAACAGTGGTGTATGTTTTTATATAATTTCCTCTGCTATCTATTGTTATTATTCTCTGAAATACAATTGACGGTTTCTCAAAGTTGACACTCTCTGAATTACAATTGATAAATCTTAATTACAATCGACGCTTTCTGAATTTAAACTGGAAAAGGTGTAGACGTTGATTTACTTTAAATAATTGCAACATGAATCGAAAACAATTCTGTTTTCGAAATAGTTTCTGGTGTTGCATTGTAATTTAAACAATTACTGCCGCATTCAGAAAAAATTATTTTGGTTTACAAAGTTATTTTGAATGGAAATTTGTTTGTTAAACATTTTGTAAACCTAATTTATTTTTTCTGAATGTTTTTTAAGTTTTTAGCTATGAAATATTGTTTTTGTTTGTTTTTTTTTACTTTAAATGTGCTTTTAATCGCACCTAAATGTTTTAGTTTTGTTGTAAAATGTATAAATAAATAATACATTAAATTTTAATAAAAATTATCAAGTAAATTGATTTATATAAAAAAATTTAAAATTCTTTATTATACTGGGATTAATCGCATTGGTCTATTAAATATTTTTTTTCAAAATCTTCCATTATATTTTTTGTGTGATTTCAAAGGAAAACAAATTTATTTGGTTTGTCAGTTGGATAAAATATTTTCTAAAGTCAAATATTTATTTAAGTGTGACCATAGGAAAAATAAGTTTTCCGATGTTTGCGCTTGATGCTATTTGACAGCTGTTTGCACAAACAAAAATGAACACATAAATGCGTTCAATTTGACAAAACGAATTTTACATAGATTTGAATAAAATTGAAATCAAATATGTGCAAACATATTTGTGGCAAATGTTTTCCCAATGTGAACATACCTTAAGGAACGAATGCAAAAGAATAATACCCTAATTCTGTTCGACGAATGTATCGTCTTATCAATGGACGAAAAAAAGAAGCAGTTTTGATTCTTTAAAACAAATATAATTTATTGTCTATGCTAGAAGGTTCGTGTATTTGCTTTGTAATTTTGTTCTAAACATTATATCCAACGCATATTTTTTCATATATTTTTCAAACTGTTGTATAATAATTTAATTGGATTTTTATGTTTTAAAAACATGGCAATAATATTTATATTTTTCATTGTCAAAGACAACAACCATTTTTGAAGAAAATAATTTAGAGACTTCAAAGACAAGAACTCAAAAGCATTTTCAAACAAATACGTCCTAAATCTTC
Organism: Tachina lurida; assembly: GCA_944452675.1. Classification (NCBI taxonomy): domain Eukaryota; kingdom Metazoa; phylum Arthropoda; class Insecta; order Diptera; family Tachinidae; genus Tachina; species Tachina lurida. The sequence goes on along the minus strand of OX101755.1, from coordinate 42,299,662 downwards.
TTATAATTCTTATAAAATTCGTTAGGCAGCCAATTGAGTTTTTTTGACATATCATTGCCTAGCCCAAACCACTGTAGCTATAGAGCTGAAATTTGGTGTGTAGATTCCTCTTCCGATGTGTAAGTCCACTAAGAAGGGATTTTTGAAAATTCAAACGCGAAAATGGGTAAAAAAGGGTAAAATTGGTATCTTTATATCTCGGAAACTACATTAGATAGACTAAAAATTCTAAAAGCATACGAATGCTGGTAAAAAATAAGCCGACACGTATTTGGTACTTTCCAATATATGGGTAAAAAGGGGGTAAAAACTGAATGTTGGTACTTTTTTGCACTCGACATATCTTCAAAATTATTTAACGTAAAAAAAGCTTTTTGGTGCGTTCCTTTCTTCTGGACAGAATCTTGAATGGGTTTGACACTTTCCGAAAATTTGCACTTAAAAGGGGTAAAATTTTACCCGTTTTCGGTACCTTTACGTTAATGATAATGTACACATATACATACATGTAAAAATAATTTACTATGTTTTCTTACCGGTCAGTGGAAGCTGGGACAATAAAATTTCTGTTATTTTGAACTGCTCAAAAAGTGCCAAGGGGGTAAAAACGGGTAAAATTGGTATCTTTATATCTCGGAAACTACATTAGATAGACTAAAAATTTAAAAAGCATACGAATGCTGCTAAAAAATAAGCCTTTTTAGAAAAAATACTTTTTGGAAAAAGTTCTTTTTGGAAAAAGTACTTTTTAGAAAGAGGCGCTTTGTGGCAAAAATACTTTTTAGAAAAAGGTACTTTTTCAGAAAAGTACTTTTTAGAAAAAGGTGCTTTTTAGAAAAAGGCGCTTTGTGGGAAAAATTCATTTTAGGAAAAGGTACTTTTTTGGAAAAGTACTTTTTGGAAAAAGGTACTTTTTAGAAAAAGGTACTTTTTAGAAAAGGGCGCTTTGTGGGAAAAGTAATTTTTATAAAAGGTACTTTTTGCGAAAAGCACTTTTTAGAAGAAGGCACTTTTTAGAAAAAGGTACTTTTTGGGAAAAGTACTTTTTAGAAAAAGGTCCTTTTTAGAAAAAGGTACTTTTTAGAAAAAGTCGCTTTGTGGGAAAAATACTTTCTAGAAAAAGGTACTTTTTGGGAAAAGGTACTTTTTAGAAAAAGGAACTTTTTGAGAAAAGCACTTTTTAGAAAAAGCCGCTTTGTGGGAAAAGTACTTTTTAGAAAAAGGTACTTTTTGAAAAAGGTACTTTTTAGAAAAAGGCGCTTCGTGAGAAAAGTAATTTTTAAAAAAGGTACTTTTTGGGAAAAGTACTTTTTAGAAAAAGGTACTTTTTAGAAAAAGGTGCTTTTTAGAAAAAGGTACTTTTTCAGAAAAGTATTTTTTAGAAAAAGGTACTTTTTAGAAAAAGGTGCTTTTTAGAAAAAGGCGCTTTGTGGGAAAAATACTTTTTAGGAAAAGGTACTTTTTTGGAAAAGTACTTTTAAGAAAAAGATACTTTTTAGAAAAAGGTACTTTTTAGAAAAAGGCGCTTCGTGGGAAAAGTAATTTTTAAAAAAGGTACTTTTTGCGAAAAGCACTTTTTAGAAGAAGGCACTTTTAAGAAAAAGGTACTTTTTGGGAAAAGTACTTTTTAGAAAAAGGTACTTTTTAGAAAAAGGCGCTTTGTGGGAAAAATACTTTTTAGGAAAAGGTACTTTTTTGGTAAAGTTCTTTTTAGAAAAAGGTACTTTTTAGAAAAAGGCGCTTTGCGGGAAAAATACTTTTTAGAAAAAGGCGCTTTGAGGAAAAGGTACTTTTTTGGAAAAGTACTTTTTGGAAAAAGGTACTTTTTAGAAAAAGGTACTTTTTAGAAAATGCGCTTTGTGGGAAAAGTAATTTTTAAAAAAGGTACTTTTTGCGAAAAGCACTTTTTAGAAGAAGGCACTTTTTAGAAAAAGGTACTTTTTGGGAAAAGTACTTTTTAGAAAAAGGGTCGTACTTTTTTTCATATTTTGGTTACAAAAATATTTAGGTTGTGGCAACGCTGTTTACAAGCACCCTCGTTAGTGTTGTAAACAAGTACAGTAACGGAAGAGAAAGAGAGCACATTCCACACACAAATGTGTGTACATATTATTTTATGTACAACAAATATTCATTGTCTACGTCAGAAAATAAAACCACTGACCTGTGCAATGCGGAATCTTAATTTTTTTATTGATTAATCTCGCCTCTCTTCAAATAACAAAACTCTACAGAAAATGTTTAACATGCCTTCTCATGTGCAGTGATGTGCTACCACGGTTGCCAGAAATGCAGATTTATCTGGATTTTGCAGATTTTTACCCTCCAAAAAGACGAAATCCAGATTTGAAGATTTTTGGGCTAAAAACGCAGATTTTTCAACTCTAACTATAGTGCATTTTTTTACATTTTTCCTAATACTGCTACTACTTCTTGTTTCTTTTATGTGTGACTGACTCAAAGTTTAGAGAGTTAAAATTTTTTAACTTAGGAAACATCGTAGAGAATATATTATTTTATCTTCAAGACTTTGCAAATTAAACTTTGCGTATGGAAAATTGGCGGCTTTTTCTCATCAGTAGACTTCAACCAGTGTGGCAGCTAATTGTAAAAAGGTAATGAGAAATTAAAAATTTGTTCGAAATCGAAAATGTTAGCTTGTAAAGATTTTTGCTTGAAGCTTTTAAGCTTATTCTGCCGTATTCATAAAAAATAGTTTTAGTTTACGAAAGCTTTACAAAACTAATTTTTCTTTGTTAAATGTTTTGTAACCCCAAATAATATTTATGAATATTACTTATTTTGTGCTATTACGCTTGTGTACGTAATTCTTAATAATATATTTTGATAGTCATTCTATAAAAATATACATATATGTATGTTGCACATGTACATCCATATTTATGTAAATTTTTTTAATAAAATATAAAAAAAGTTGTTTTAAAAATTGCTTTGAAGATTTTAAAAATAAAAAAATTTTTGAATTTTGCAGATTTTATCCTTAGAAATTCTGGCAACACTATGTGCTACTCATTTCTTGTGCCACTCAGAAAATGAGTAGTGCCAATTTGCGCATGTTTATTAAAGTCCTGCAGAAGACCATTTATAAGAACTTTCAAGACATGAGGGATTTTTCAAATGCTTTACTACAGCGAAGTCTTATAAAACAAACGCTAAGCAACACTGTTTGCAAGAACTGGTTTCAGTTATTGCAAGTATAGGAGTAAAGAAGAAAATACTTCGTGACTGAAAAATTTGTGATGCTTGCTTCTTTCTACGCATGGGCGCGTATACAAGCGTCATGCATGTACATACACACATACGTTGTGTGTATGCTCTTTTATTTTTCTGCACACAAACAAACGTTCACATGCATTTACATTAGTTGTGTGCGCTTGCTTAAAAAAAAACCTCCCTTAAACACATAATAGCTTACCATCTACATCTTACACACACACTCAAACGTACAATATAGAAAATAACAAGCATACACGTATCAACACTACTTTGGTGACTGTTTGTTCATAACAAGAAGTCTTGACGACATTGCTTGTTAGCACTCATATACACGCACACAAATGCATCTATCGTGCTTTGCTTATAATGCGACAGCATTTATTATTGGTTTAGCATTCTACAGCCACGAGAATATATTTAAAAAACAAGACGTATTTACATTTCAAGACTATTTACGCAGGTCTATAATGTTTATATGTGTGCAATAAGAACCAGTGTTGCCAATGAAATTTCGAGAAAGTTATATTTTAGTTTCTAGAAAGATACATTTTTTCACAAAAAAGACACATTTTGAAAAAAGTTTGAAAATCCATATATAACGTTTAACATTTATTAACATCGCATTTTTATTTAATTTTTAATGAAAATTGTAAAGAAAATGATATCATGTAAGCTCATTTTTATATTTATTGAAGTCATATCTACTAGTATGTAATTTTTTAAAATACAGTAAGCAACCTTTAAACTAATTATGTGTAACTATCTTTGGATGCTATCAAAACAAATTTATTCAAATTTAATTGGGATGTTATCAAAAAAAAATTCTGTACATTTTGCGTACAGATTCAAAATATACGAAAAATGTCAGGATTATACATGGTACCTGAAGTCATCAAAAGATACGAAAAATGTATCTTTCGTATCCTAATGGCATCACTGATAAGAACACAAAAAATCCCTTTTAGGCTTAAATTATACGTGACATAGTCATAACGCCATAGCCATAACCAAACCAAAATTCAATTAATTTCTATGGTGAGAGTGAGAGAGACTCGCCATAACTCTCACCATTGAATTTTGGTTTGGTTATGGCTATGGCGTTATGGCTATGTCACGTCTAATTTAAGCTTTAGATTGGGCTTACATCTGTATGCCATGTGCTAAAGAAAGCGTAAACAACTAATTACTAATGAAAAACTGTTTGATTCAGAAATGTATTTATTGATTTAAACAGTTTCGAATCATGATAGATTCTCCAAAATTGTGTATTAGTTATGTATGAAACTGTTTAACTTAATAATAAGTGTTTGAATCAAAAAGTTTTTCATAAGTAATTAGTGGTTACGCTTTTTTGGGCATAGGGCACACATGAAATGCCAGCCTTACTCACATGAATAAAAAAAACAAAACAATTATTACCTGCATTTGTTTGTGGAATGTACTCTCTCTCACTCATTTTGCAAGAAACACTCGTTTGTATACTATTAGTGTTGCCATATTTATTTTTCAAAAATCTTCAAGTTGACAAAAAAACAATTTTTTTATTAAAAATCTTTTTTTTGTGATTTTACTTAAAGTATATTAAAAATACCTTGATATTATTGAAGTCAAATTCAGCTAAAATTAATTTTGTTTCTATTGAACTATTTAACATAAAGGAAAATAATACAAAATATTTACTGTATATCATATGTGTAATATTATTGGGTGCCCCTGTGGCTGAGTGGCAGCTATGCTAGCCTCTCAGTCCAGAGGTCGTGGGTTCGATTCCCACCATAGACCCTGGGTGTTTTCCGCAGACAAGCTAATCGCTTTGCGGGTTGTGTTTGTTCTTCTTAAAAAAAAAAAAAAAAAAAAAAAAAAACGAGGAAAGTCGCAAAATATATAAGTATTTTAGTCAAAGAAACGTCAATCATGTACTTAAAGTACCGAATATCATAGTTTTAAGCATCTTGTTTTTAGCTAAGAAATCTTTTCTGACATTTTAACACCCCTAAAAACTGTACAAATTAGATAAATCTTCACATATGGTAACACTGACTATGATGACGTATGTAGATGTCCAGTAGATTTTTTTACGGCATAGTGCATAATTTTTTTTTTGATTTGGCTCATGTGCATTAGTGTGCAATGAGTGTATAAATTCCAACCCTGGTTACGATGATTAGTTACTTTCAACTTATTGCGTGCGTATAGTTAAGTAAAAATGGGTCGCAAAAATGTTTTTGAATTTGAAAAGTATGTTACATTTAACGCTGAAAATAATACATCAATATGTGTTCTCTGCCAAAGAGTTCTTAAAGGAAGATTATCTGGAAATATAAAACGTCATTATGAATCTATGCATAATATAAAAATTAATGATCAATGCTTGCAAAATCCTTTATCCAGTAGTATAACAAAAAAACGAAATAGAAATATTCAAAATCCTTTAACCAAAAACGAATTCCTGTTGTGTTGCGTTGGTCTTGTTACAGTTAAAAATATGCCATTTAGAATATTCGATGATGATGAATATTTCAAAAAACTTCTGCGCCCTTATGAAGAATTTTACAAAACAAATATTAACTCCAAAAACATTGTATGTAAACTTAATGCTATTGCAAATGAAATAAAACTTAACATTTCAAAATCCATTTGTTAAGGTTGCTGTTAAATTCTAGGTACATAAACCAAGAATTTGTTTGGTGTCACAAGGTACTTGGGACCATGTAACAAAGAAAGGTGCAGTAAAACAAGTCAATTTGTCTACTACGCTATGTCTTTATTTTTCTTCTATATTTATACAAAATATTATAGCTAACTAAACTTATACGCTAAATAATTAGGTCACTTATTAATGCAAGGTAAAAAGAAAACAACTAAAAATGCTGAATTTGTAAAGTCGCTGACCACTGAAGACATTGAACTTATGTTCTTTATTTTGGTCATTGACTGGTGTTGAATAAACAAAAAAAACTTATTGGTAATTTGACTACACATGTGTATGCATGGGTGTATGTTATGCTGTGACTGCAATATGATTCTTCGGTCACTAACCATTAATGCATTGCACTTATTGTTTATGTTTTTTTATAAACAAATAATTGCAAATGCATTTACATACATACACATGTGTTTGGATGTTTATGAATTTAATTTTAATGAGTTGAATAATTATGATGAACTTAATTTAAGGGTTGCCAACATTCTCCCCCCGTTGAACCATGTAATGTTCAAATACTGCCGCTGCACTTCAGGTATCTTGTAGTTCGATAACGTATTTGGATGGTGAGCTTTGTCAAGGAGTTGGAGTAGGTATCGCTTCGGGTTGGTCCTTCCTTCTACAAGATGATCGGTTTTTCCAGACCAGATAAAGGACAACTAAGGCGAAAACTAAGCTGAGCGTAGAGTAGCTTATTGCTTGATGGTGCCGATTTTTGTTGTTGATGAGTTTATGCAGTTGTGACATGTCGGCCTCCTGAAGTTGGGCTTGTAGCTCATTTAGTTGATCAGTATGAGTTTGTAGAACCTGCCGCGTGCTGTTGAATATTGTTATAGGCTCACTTATGTTTGTCAGAGCATTAATATTTTTGAAACGGAAGTACGATGTTTGGATGTTACTGGATACGTCATAGTGTCCCCGAATGGTGACATCGGCTGTCTTTAGAATACAGGTTGGTTCAATCTGAAGTATACCAGAACCGTGCAATGTGAATTGCATTATTTCAGTTCCACAAACAGCATAAACTTCAGTGCTATTTATTGTGGAATAAATCCATTTGTTTTTGTTGTGTAGTTGTATCCAAACGCCTTGTTCTCTTGATGTAACTAGCTTGCAATTTGTAGCAGGTTTTTGATTAAAAAAATTAATTTCGCCGTTCCTGTTTGAGGGAACTCCAAATATCTTTAAGAGTTCAAAAGGTTGTTGGTCGATCAATGGTAATTTGACTTCAAAGATGACCTTGTTTTCTGTGACTCCTGCCTTAGTTCGCATAAGTTTGTAAAGTTGAATCAAGTCGTCTTCTTTGACGGGTAGGACTCGCGACACTGGTAAATGTGCCTTGATCACGTTTAGTTCTCTCTGAAGCTGATTTGGTGATAAAAGCGAAGGACTAATTCTACCATGATGGGAGTCCGTTAAGACGTTTATTATTTCAGCTTCAATTCGGCGGAGTCGCGTTGCTGTTAAAATCAGCTCACTAGAGAAAAATGTTGTTAAATATGCGATCTTTAATTGATGCTGGTCGTCCGTTACTCGATTTTGTAGCCTTGTTATTTCATTTTGTGTTTCATTTAACCTTGACTGCCACGAAAGTTCTGTTTCTTTGATAATATTAAGAGTAGAATCAATTATGGATGTTTGATTTCGTAGTAATGAGTAAAGATGCTCTCTGCCCGTTTCTGCTTGGCGTATCGTGTGTTCCATTTCGGTGGCATAATCAGAGTCGAGAACACCAAAGAGGCTTCTTGCTACGTTCCCGATGATGTTGAGGGCACCTCTACGCGAACGACCAGACATGATCACGTTCTCATCTTGTATCAGATCGGCCTGAAGCTGTTTTAGGTTGCTTATGAAATCGTGACACATGTTTGCTTGTGGAGAAAATTTGCAAAGATTGGAAAACGTCTCCAATGCGGTTGAAAATACTTTAACTTCTGATCGGAATGGAACAAGATCGTAATACACCATTATTTTCCATTCTGCTGTGATTGTTCTTGCTGTGCCTATCCCTTCAAAATACAGGCCGGGATCCTTGCTGAATACCTCAGAATTTATTGGTTTGCCGAGAACAGCAGAGAGTAAGAGAAGGGTGAGCAAGGTTGTGTATAGTAAGCTGCAGCCAACAGATTTAGGTCGCTTGGTGGGAGACGAGTCTGGTTCGGGTGACCTCTTTAAGGTTTTGTTTGCAGGTTTCTCATTTATTTCCTCATTTATTAAGGGGGCCAAGCGATGAATAGCAAGTGACTTAATACCTGATGAGGTTTTGACCTTGACTACTCGTACGAAGCCATCATGACCCTTGCAGATATTTACTATTCGACCAAGGGGCCACGTTTGATGAAGCTGTTCTCCACTTATGTCGTTGTTGTAATTCTGAAAGGTATTCTTTTGACCATCGATTCCAAAAGGCATGTTTCAAGTGAGACACTAGTTCCCATCTTTTCGCGAGTGATGAAGTTGGCTCTTTTGCCTGTCTGTCGAATTGAGCGGTTAATGGTTCTCCTATTAAAAAATGGCCTGGTGTTAGGGCCGTTAGATCATTCGGATCTGATGACATTGGTGTTAGCGGTCTTGAGTTCAGAATGGCTTCCACTTCTATTACAATCGTTTCCAACTCCTCATGGGTCAGAGAAGCCTCGGCGGTCGTTCGAAGAAGTAAGTGTTTGGCTGATTTCACGGCAGCCTCCCATAGACCTCCAAAATGGGGAGCTCTGGGTGGGATGAACTTAAATTCTATTCCTTCCTTTGAGCAGGCATTTTCTATTTTTTCTTGGGAACTGGAACTGAATATAGCTGTCTTAAGCTCTTCAAGTTTGTTTTTAGTTCCAACAAAATTTGTTGCATTGTCGGAGTACATCGTTTGGCAGCGTCCACGGCGAGAAATGAATCTTTTCAATGCCCCTATGAATGCATCAGTGGTCAAATCAGTAACTACCTCCAAGTGTGTCGCCTTGGTGGCAAAGCAACAGAATACTGCAATATACACCTTATGAGGGCGCTTTCCTCTGAGCTTATAATGTACCCAGAAAGGGCCACAGTAATCTACCCCAGTTGTGATGAATGGTCAACCTGGGCTTATTCTGCAACTTGGTAAATTGCCCATTATTTGATTGAACATTCGTGGCTTAGCTCTTGTGCAACGTATACACTGATGGACCACAGGTCTTGTCATTGTTTTCCCTTTCAGAATCCAAAACCTTTGTCGTGCTGTAGCTAGTAATTGCTGTGGTCCACAATGATGATTTTCATTATGTAGGTTTACCAGGATCAGCCTTGCAATAGGATCGTTATATGGTAACACGAGCGGATGTTTGGCGTCGTATGACAGTTCTGATGCTTCTAAACACCCACCTACTCTTATTAGTCCTGCTGAGTCTAAGAAAGGGCACAAACTTTTAAGCGGACTTGCTCCTTCGACTATCTGAGACCGTTGAAGTGTTTTCAATTCGTCTGGGAAATCAGATTGTTGCATTGCTCGCACTATGATGTGAAAAGCATTCTCCAGTTCAATGGCAGTGATGCGACTTCCAGTTTGGGTTGAGGTTTTTCTGATTATCTGAGCGAATCTTAGTACATAGGCTACAGTGTGTTGAAGGAAGATAAATGAATTTCTGTGGTTGATGCTGTAAACCCAGTCTTCGACGTTGGATGATGCTGCAGCAGTCACGATTTGAGTCTTCATCTTAAACTCCAAATTGATAGCGTTCTGAGCGTTCTTTTTAAATGGTCCCGGCCAGATACATTCTTGGCCATGCAAGAATGGAGGGCCATAGAACCACAAGTTCAAGCTTGGTAGTTTTTCTGGAGTTACGCCTCTCGAAATGAAGTCAGCTGGGTTTTCCTTTGATTTGACGTGTCGCCATTGACAATTGATGGTTATGTCTTGTATCTTGCTGATTCGGTTAGCCACAAAAGTCTTGAGTGATGAAGACGCTGAATTTATCCAATATAAGACAATTTCTGAGTCAGACCAAAAGAAAAGCTGTTTGTCGTCGTACCGTAACTCCCTTTTTACTTTGTTGGCTAGTTCTGCTCCTAGAAGTGCTGCGCAAAGTTCCAGCCTTGGTAGGGATAACCTTTGGAGAGGCGCAATTCTGGACTTGGAGCACAACAGTCGGACTATTATTCCTCCATTTTTGAGCTTGGATCGAACGTAGACTGCTGCTCCATAAGCCCTTTCTGATGCGTCTACAAATACGTGCAATTGGACGTGCGAGGCTATTTGACCATTGAAAACATGTCGTGGTATAGGAGTGTTGTCTAATGTGTTTAGTGACTTACGGAAATCAAGCCATTTCGTTGTGAGATCTTTAGGGAGTTCCTCATCCCAAGATCTTTTACCTTCCCACAGTTGTTGAATGAATATTTTGGCTAAAACCACGACTGGGCCTGCAATACCCAAAGGATCGTAGATTCGTGCCACATCTGATATGACAGATCGTTTTGTTATACTTGAGGTTGGCTGAAGATTTGCCTTTAGGCAAAATTGATCCGAAGATGGGCTCCATATTAGTCCTAGTGCCTTGATTGATGCATTTTCGAAATCAAGGTTGACTTCTTGATCTTCTTGTGGTATATCTTGGAGTAGATGGCGATGGTTTGCACACCATTTACGTAACTTGAAACCAGCTTCCTTGAGCAAGTCTGTTAGTTGGGATTGCATTTCCTTAGCTGTTGCTAAACTATTAGAACCGCTTATTCCGTCATCAACGTAGAAGTCCTGGCCCAAGATCGTTGCACCCAGCGGATATTTGTCCATACGAGTGGCCGCTAGCCTTTGTAAACATTTCGTGGCCAGGTACGGGGCTGATGATGTGCCATATGTAACGGTGTTTAGATGAAAATGGCGTAGAGGCTGGCCAGGATTCTCTCTCCACAGAATTAGTTGAAGGTTCCTGTCTCGTTCGTCTACGAGGATCTGACGGTACATTTTTTCAATGTCTGTGGTAAAGACAAATCTGGGTAAACGGAAACGTAGAAGCATTCCGAAGAGGTCCCCCTGCACGGTTGGACCTGTAAGTAAAATGTCGTTTAATGAACGATCTGTAGATGTTTTTGCCGATGCATCAAAAACGACTCTGAGCTTAGTTGTGCTACTTTCTGGACGCAGAACGCAATGATGTGGAATGTAGTAACGTGGGCCGCAGAGAGTTTTTGGGTCGATTTGAGTCATGTGACCAAGATCTTCATATGACTTCATGAAGTCCTTGTATTGTGTTTCGAGCGTTTCATCTCGTCTGAATCGTCGTTCCAAAGCACGGAATCTGGAATATGCTGTTGGTTCTGATTCACCAAGTGCTGCCGCGTCTTCAGATAAAGGTAAACGAACAACAAATCTTCCATTGGGATTTCTGGTTGTGGTTTGAATAAACTGAGTTTCACATGCTTGTTCAGCGGCTGTATAATTGCTTTCTGTAGGAACATCTTCAACCTTCCAGAATTTTTCAATTAGTTCGCCAGTTGACACATCCTCTTCACTTAAAACTGCGCATATCGCTTCAGTTGTGCTGTTTTCCGATACTCTGCCACTGGCGATCCATCCAAGTTTTGTGTTCAACAATATTGGAAGATTATCGGCCAACTCTATTTTCCCGTTTTGCATAAGACTGAAGTAGTATTCGGCGCCTAGCAGAATATCCACCTTTCCTGGTTGGTCGAAATATGGGTCAGCTAAATCTACATTTGGGATTTGCCAATTTGAAATGTCAATTTGTTGATTTGGTTGTGGAGGGATGATTGTAGGGAGAACAAAAGCGTCTAAGTTGGTTGCAAAATTGTTATTTCTGGCTTGCAATTTAACATTTATGCGCTTTGTGGCCCTTCTTCGTGCGTTTCCAATACCATCAATGCATAAAAGGGCTTCAGCTGAAGATAAAGACAATCTTTTTACGACACGCTCGGATACTAGATTCACCTGAGACCCGGAATCCAATATTGCTCTAAATTCTCCCGAATTTCCGTTGGCCGCTGTTAACCTTACTCTTGCTGTTGCAAGTAGTACATAACCCTGGCGCAACGGCGGGTTGTTTGTGGCAGCTGATGTAACAGTCACATTAGTAGTGTTAGGTGCAACATCTGTTTTCCGTATATCATTTGAGTGCTGATCTGCGGTTTTGACTTGATTACCATGTTTTGATGAATTGTGTGGCTTGGAATTTGAACCTAAATGCAATAATGTATTATGTTTTTTGTTACATTTTTTGCAAGGTCTTGATGTGCAGGTTTTCGAACTGTGATCAGCTCTGAAACATTTTACACACAGTCTTTGTTGTTGTACCCAGCTTAGCCGCTTTGCTTCTGATAGTTGTAGAAATTTCTGGCAATGGAAGAGTCCGTGGTCGCCGGCCTTGCATAATTTACAGGAAACATAGTGTTCACTGGCAGTGGTTGCAGATGATGACACAACTTTAGGTGATGACTTATCCCTTTGGCGGATTGATTCCATTGATTGAAACTCAAATTCCAAGAATGATAAAAACTCAGATAGAACTGGCACGTTCCTTGGATTGGTTAACGATTGCATGTACCTTATATGTGTGCTTCTATCAAGTTTTCTCATCAGAAGCTGAATAAGAATTGCATCCCATGAGGCTGTTGCAATTCCTAAATTGTTTAAAGCCAACATACACTCCTTGGTGGTGTCATGAAGAGTTTTAATCGCTGAAGCAGATGACGTAGCTGCAGGCTGATCAATTAATTTCTCTACCAGGTTTGCCACAAGAACTCTTTTATTGTTGTAGCGGTCCTTGAGTGTTTGCCAGGCAGTGGCATAATTTGTTTCTGATAATGACAACTGACTTATTAGACGTTCAGCTTCGCCGGATAAGTTACTTTTCAAATACCATATTTTCTGAATAGCTGGTATTGGTTGCTTGTCTACCATTTCAGAAAATAAGTCATGGAATTGACGCCATTTCAGGTAATCCCCACTAAATTGAGGTATAGTTAAATTTGGCAGTTGTAACGACTTGACTTTACAACTGTTTGTCATTAATTCTGGTGCTGCTGTTTGAGTGTGCATACCATTCGGTTGAAGGTTGTCTGCCTGCACGAAAGGATTAACTAGAGTTTGCTGCATCAAATCATATAACGCTTCATATTCATTCTGATCAAGTCCATGCGCAGCTGGAATTGTAAACTGCTCATGAACTTCATCATATAGAATTTCTATTTTCTCCCATAATTTCTTTATGTTACTTATGTTCAGGTCAAAAAACTGTTTTGGTTTATCCTCTATGAATGTCAATGAATTTAATAGCCGTTTCAGAGCTGCTAAACGCATATTTAATTTGCGGATGATGCCAGGAGTACTATTAGGATCGTCAGGCATCGGTGTAACTCCTTGTGCTTTAGTTGTAGCCTTCGAAATTCCGCTGGGAGCTTCAGGTTGAAGACGTAAAGTTTCCTTATTAAATATTTCCAAGTATTCCTCGGCTATTTTTTGGATTTTGTCATAATAGCCCTCCGCGAAGTAGTCTAATTTCATTGGGTCATCGCAATCTTCCCGAATATCCGAATCCGTGTTTTGAAATTTATCCCAACACTCCTGAAGACGTCTCGAATGTTCCTCGAAGTAAGCCGCTGTTTTTCTTTCAGCTGGGTCTTTTTTGAAGTTTCTTATTATCTTCTGGATATCTTCGCCCGTTGAGATTTGAAGGTCCAATAATTTTTTAATTGTCTCCATTTTTACCCAGATTATTTGTTATAAAAACGTTTTGTATCACCAATGTTAATCAATCAATTGTCCTGTTAAGGTGCTTGATCGCTCAGGTAGCGTGTTGAATTTAGCAATGAGTGCTTACAAGATCCTTACCGCTGGTGGGTGGAATTTGAAGTTCAGAACTGTTTTGGGTCACCAATGTTATGGTGCTTGATCGCTCAGGTAGCGTGTTGAATTTAGCAATGAGTGCTTACAAGATCCTTACCGCTGGTGGGGGGAACTTGAAGTTCAGAGCTGTTTGGGGTCACCAATGTTATGGTGCTTGATCGCTCAGGTAGCGTGTTGTATTCAGCAATGAGTGCTTACAAGATCCTTACCGCTGGTGGGGGGAACTTGAAGTTCAGAGCTGTTTGGGGTCACCAATGTTAAGGTTGCTGTTAAATTCTAGGTACATAAACCAAGAATTTGTTTGGTGTCACAAGGTACTTGGGACCATGTAACAAAGAAAGGTGCAGTAAAACAAGTCAATTTGTCTACTACGCTATGTCTTTATTTTTCTTCTATATTTATACAAAATATTATAGCTAACTAAACTTATACGCTAAATAATTAGGTCACTTATTAATGCAAGGTAAAAAGAAAATAACTAAAAATGCTGAATTTGTAAAGTCGCTGACCACTGAAGACATTGAACTTATGTTCTTTATTTTGGTCATTGACTGGTGTTGAATAAACAAAAAAAACTTATTGGTAATTTGACTACACATGTGTATGCATGGGTGTATGTTATGCTGTGACTGCAATATGATTCTTCGGTCACTAACAATTAATGCATTGCACTTATTGTTTATGTTTTTTATAAACAAATAATTGCAAATGCATTTACATACATACACATGTGTTTGGATGTTTATGAATTTAATTTTAATGAGTTGAATAATTATGATGAACTTAATTTAAGGGTTGCCAACACCATTTTTAACAAAATGATTTCTTTAAAAATTGACGTTGCCACGCGCATGGAAAAAAGCATACTTGGTATAAATATCCAATTTATTAAGGATTCTAAAATCAATATTAATACCATTGGAATGATACTGCTCAATTTCTCAAGGAAGAGATAATAAATTGCCTAAAAGATTTCAAAATTGACATTTCCCAGATTTATGCATGTACTTCTGACAATAGAGCAAATGTAATTAAAACTTCAAAATTACTGCAAGAAATGCAAGAGGAGGTGCTGGCCCAAGATCCAGAAAGTACAGTGACTGATGAAGAACATTTGGATACAATTCATACGTCTCTTTCCTCTGTTATGGCAGTTGTAAGATGTGCTGCTCATACAATTCAACTAGCAGCACACGATGTACTAAAAACAATTCAACCAGAAATATGTAGATGAATGCCGAAATATTGCGAAAATTTTACGTACAACTGTTCGAAATGACAATTCAGCCAATTTACAAATGCCTCCAATTGATAATGCAACCAGGTGGAATTCTACATACAATATGTTAAAATCAATAGAAAATTTTAAAGAATATATTGAGAATGCTAACAACCTCATTATTTCTGAACCGGATTGGAATTTCATAAGTAAATTTTTAAAAGCTTTCAAACCATTATCAGAGTGTACCACTAAATTCCAACTGGAACAATATATAATCGGAGATTTCTATAGAGATTGGTTATGTTGTGAAATTGATCTCGAAGAGATGGTGGAAGAAAACATTTACGCAGAAAACTTATTAAATTCCATGAGGAGAAGAAAGCAATATTTTTTGGAAAATGAGGCATTCATATCTGCCATTTATTTAGATCCCCGCTTTAATTTTATCCGTATGCCATTTTTATCAGAAGAACAAAAAAACCGCAATGGTAAGTCATTATAAATAAATCAGTTTTATATAAGCATATAAGTTTTAAAATATTATTGATTTTATTTCAGAATCACCTACTAAGAACACAAGAGATAATTAAACGCTTATCAGATCAATATACGGAAAAAGAAGACGAGCTTAATACTATAAGCTATTTACCCTCATGTTCAGGTAGTTTCTCAAAATTAGAAACAAAAATGAATCTGCTAATTGATAGAAAAACCAAACAAAAATTAGAAAATCTTTGTAATGCCGAAAGAGTTAATTTCGCTACAAATATATTGGAATATTGGAAATATTCAAAAACATTAGATCCACAATTAGGGAAGTTATTAGATGTAGCGCTGTCTGTCCCATCAACACAAGTTTCCGTTGAAAGGGCGTTTAGTGCGCTATCAACAATACTGACAAAAATGAGGTCCAAGTTATCAAAGGAGACCATAAACAATTTACTTCTAGTGAAACTAAATAAGAACTTCATTGAGGATTCAATAATTACTGATGAAGCCGGCCATGAGTAGAATCCCTATTAAAAATTTACTTTTTTATTTTATTTATATACATACATATGTACATACATATATACATATGTACATACATACTAACCAAATTAGTTTTGTTTTACTGAATTCTTAGATGAATAAAAATGAATTACATAATTACCAAAAATAAGTACATATTCGAAACACATTAACGTCTTTTATTAATAAAGAGATAAAACGCCATTTTATGGCGTCAAGCCTAAAAAGTTTGGACCGATTTCATTATATTTTGTATTTCTTTCTCAACAATTCCAAAAATTCCTTTTTTAAAAATTACTTTTCCCACAAAGCGCCTTTTTCTAAAAAGTACCTTTTTCCAAAAAGTACTTTTCCAAAAAAGTACCTTTTCCTAAAAAGAATTTTTCCCACAAAGCGCCTTTTTCTAAAAAGCACCTTTTTCTAAAAAGTACTTTCTAGAAAGTATTTTTCCCACAAAGCGGCTTTTGCTAAAAAGTGCTTTTCCCAAAAAGTACCTTTTTCTAAAAAGTATTTTTTTTTCAAAAAGTACCTTTTTCTAGAAAGTATTTTTCCCACAAAGCGGCTTTTCCTAAAAAGTACCTTTTTCTAAGAAGTACCTTTTTCTAAAAAGTACCTTTTTCAAAAAGTACATTTTTCTAAAAAGTACCTTTTTCTAAAAAGTACTTTTCCCAAAAAGTATCTTTTTCTAAAAAGTATTTTTGCCACAAAGCGCCTCTTTCTAAAAAGTACTTGTTCC
The DNA here is from genome assembly GCA_944452675.1 of Tachina lurida. Classification (NCBI taxonomy): domain Eukaryota; kingdom Metazoa; phylum Arthropoda; class Insecta; order Diptera; family Tachinidae; genus Tachina; species Tachina lurida. Next base: position 42,282,924 of record OX101755.1, on the reverse strand, counting down.
AAAAAGTATTTTTTCTAAAAAGGCTTATTTTTTAGCAGCATTGGTATGCTTTTTAAATTTTTAGTCTATCTAATGTAGTTTCCGAGATATAAAGATACCAATTTTACCCGCTTTTACCCGTTTTTACCCCCTTGGCACTTTTTGAGCAGTTCAAAATAACAGAAATTTTATTATCCCAGCTTCCCCTGACCGGTAAGAAAACATAGTAAATTATTTTTACATGTATGTATATGTGTACATTATCATTAACGTAAAGGTACCGAAAACGCGTAAAATTTTACCCCTTTTAAGTGCAAATTTTCGGAAAGTGTCAAACCCATTCAAGATTCTGTCCAGAAGAAAGGAACGCACCAAAAATAATTTTGAAGATATGTCGAGTGCAAAAAAGGTACCAACATTCAGTTTTTACCCCCTTTTTACCCATATATTGGAAAAGTACCAAATACGTGTCGGCTTATTTTTTACCAGCATTCGTATGCTTTTAGAATTTTTAGTCTATCTAATGTAGTTTTCGAGATATAAAGATACCAATTTTACCCTTTTTACCCTTTTTTACCCCTTTTCGCGTTTGAATTTTCAAAAATCCCTTCTTAGTGGACTTACACATCGGAAGAGGAATCTACACACCAAATTTCAGCTCTATAGCTATAGTCGTTAATAATAAAATCTCCTTTAAAAATTTAAAGTCATTGCTTTGGATTATTTGTATTTTTAATTTAATCGCGAATTCTATTTTCTATTCGTTTGCGAATTTTATTTTTAAATTTGCGAGAGGAATTTTATTTTGCATTCTTGGTTTTTCTTTTCGTTTCCAAATTTTATAAATAAAATTTGCGAATTAAAAAGAATAATTCTTTACAATATGGTAAATAAAATTCTTTCGAATTAAATTCGTTAGCGAAAGAAATTAATTCGAGCACTCTTCCTACCCTGATTATTTTTTTGAAATGTGTTTATAAACGTTAAAAACCGAAAAGTTGTTCCCACTTTCCCAGGAAATGAAAAAGTCTGGGAAAAGAAAAAATCTAATAACAATGGACGATGCAAAACTCATCACTTTAGTGGAAAACTGAGACCATTCTGGTCCGAAACAGCTGATAATTTATTACAGAAAGAGTAACTATTAAAATTTAGAAACAGAATAGCACAGCACAGAGCAGCAACAGAAAGTAAAGACTAATGAAGTCTTAAGGCCTAACTATAATGTGCTTAATGTAACTTAAACAAATGTGCGAATACACACAATCAAATGTATACAACTATAATGTACTTAAGACACTTTTCGTCAAGTTTCATCAAGTGTCATTTGCTTAAGGAAAGTGCGGTCAATTTCGCTTTTCCTTAAGTAAATGACACAGCATTAAAAGATGCAACCACTGTTGCTTTTTTTAGTACTTTTTTATTTTAGTTTTCGTTTACTTTATAAATTAATAAAAGATAAACATGGATTTACTTGTTTATGGTAATATATTTATAACTTTTACAAATTAAATGAGATTTCGTCAAAAATATTACATTTTAAAGAAATAAAAACGAAAATAGTTTTCCAAAAGTACAAATGTTTGCAACTAAGTGTTGAAAGTTTTTAAGCTCAATAAGTACAATATAGCCACCTAAAAGTCTTCAATAATTTACTTAAGCATTTGACATGCATTTCGTTGAATTTTGAGACTAGCTTAAGTTTGGTTAAGCACATTATAGTTAGGCCTTTAAGCAAATGTGCGAATACACACAATCAAATGTATACAACTATAATGTACTTAAGACACTTTTCGTCAAGTTTCGTCAAGTGTCATTTGCTTAAGGAAAGTGCGGTCAATTTCGCTTTTCCTTAAGCAAATTACACATCTGTTCGTTTCTGTTGTACATTTTTATTTGGTTATTTGGTTTCAAACATAATGGAGGACGAAATTAATTTTGTGGACAATTTAAAATTTCACTATCTTCAGAAATTTAAATTTTTTATAAATTTTTGCAATACAATTGTAACAATTTTCCAATAAACATACATAATAGATACATATAATTGTTTAAAATTAAAACATGCAATCACTGTTGCTTTTTTTAGTACTTTTTTATTTTAGTTTTCGTTTACTTTATAAATTAATAAACGATAAACATGGATTTACTTGTTTATGGTAATATATTTATAACTTTTACAAATTAAATGAGATTTCGTCAAAAATATTACATTTTAAAGAAATAAAAACGAAAATAGTTTTCCAAAAGTGCAAATGTTTGCAACTAAGTGTAGAAAGTTTTTAAGCTCAATAAGTACAATATAGCCACCTAAAAGTCTTCAGTAATTTACTTAAGCATTTGACATGCATTTCGTTGAATTTTGAGACTAGCTTAAGTTTGGTTAAGCACATTATAGTTAGGCCTTTAAGCAAATGTGCGAATACACACAATCAAATGTATACAACTATAATGTACTTAAGACACTTTTCGTCAAGTTTCGTCCAGTGTCATTTGCTTAAGGAAAGTGCGGTCAATTTCGCTTTTCCTTAAGCAAATGACACATCTGTTCGTTTCTGTTGTACATTTTTATTTGGTTATTTGGTTTCAAACATAATGGAGGACGAAATTAATTTTGTGGACAATTTAAAATTTCACTATCTTCAGAAATTTAAATTTTTTATAAATTTTTGCAATACAATTGTAACAATTTTCCAATAAACATACATAATAGATACATATAATTGTTTACAATTAAAACATGCAATCACTGTTGCTTTTTTTAGTACTTTTTTATTTTAGTTTTCGTTTACTTTATAAATTAATAAACGATAAACATGGATTTACTTGTTTATGGTAATATATTTATAACTTTTACAAATTAAATGAGATTTCGTCAAAAATATTACATTTTAAAGAAATAAAAACGAAAATAGTTTTCCAAAAGTACAAATGTTTGCAACTAAGTGTTGAAAGTTTTTAAGCTCAATAAGTACAATATAGCCACCTAAAAGTCTTCAATAATTTACTTAAGCATTTGACATGCATTTCGTTGAATTTTGAGACTAGCTTAAGTTTGGTTAAGCACATTATAGTTAGGCCTTTAAGCAAATGTGCGAATACACACAATCAAATGTATACAACTATAATGTACTTAAGACACTTTTCGTCAAGTTTCGTCAAGTGTCATTTGCTTAAGGAAAGTGCGGTCAATTTCGCTTTTCCTTAAGCAAATGACACATCTGTTCGTTTCTGTTGTACATTTTTATTTGTTATTTGGTTTCAAACATAATGGAGGACGAAATTAATTTTGTGGACAATTTAAAATTTCACTATCTTCAGAAATTTAAATTTTTTATAAATTTTTGCAATACAATTGTAACAATTTTCCAATAAACATACATAATAGATACATATAATTGTTTACAATTAAAACATGCAATCACTGTTGCTTTTTTTAGTACTTTTTTATTTTAGTTTTCGTTTACTTTATAAATTAATAAACGATAAACATGGATTTACTTGTTTATGGTAATATATTTATAACTTTTACAAATTAAATGAGATTTCGTCAAAAATATTACATTTTAAAGAAATAAAAACGAAAATAGTTTTCCAAAAGTGCAAATGTTTGCAACTAAGTGTAGAAAGTTTTTAAGCTCAATAAGTACAATATAGCCACCTAAAAGTCTTCAGTAATTTACTTAAGCATTTGACATGCATTTCGTTGAATTTTGAGACTAGCTTAAGTTTGGTTAAGCACATTATAGTTGGGCCTTTAAGGAGCTACAGTAGGTTACGTAAAACTTAACATAAATAGTTCTTTTGTATTAAATTTCTTAAAGTAATTGTACATTCGAAATTAATGCAGCAAAAAATATCGATATATCGAAATATCGATGTTTTCAAAAAATATATATCGATACTGTTCAAAAACATCGATACGATATATATCGATACATTTTCTTCATTTGCCCATCCCTAGTACATACACACACACGTTGTGTGTATGCTCTTCTATTTCTCTGCACACAAACAAACGTTCACATGCATTTACATTAGTTGTGTGCGCTTGCTTAAAAAAACCTCCCTTAAACACATAATAGCTTACCCAGCTAGCATTTGGGTGATTATTTTTGGCAGAAATATCTTATATGATTCTCTACAGATCGCTTTTAATGATTAAAAAGTGATTTATCACTTGTGCGATTGAAAGAGGATTCACTTATGATTCATCTATATGATCAAATAATGATTTCTTGAAAATAGAGGAACATCATGCAAACCGCAAAAAGGTGATTTAAATGATTTAATATGAAAATTGCTCAAAAATAATCAGCAAATCGTATCATAAATGATTCTTTGGTATGATTCATCTGTAGGGTACCATTTTCTCACAACGGGAGTATCATTTATGATCGAAAAATGAGCTCATATGCGGTTATTTTTCCCGTCAAGCTGATTCGGAAACGATTGGATTATGATACAAAATGCTACCTGGGTAGCATCTACATCTTACACACACACTCAAACGTACAATATGTAAAATAACAACCCTCTAGTCAGCCAAGAACCATATGTCTCTATGTCAACACTTTTTCTCTAGCGGCAATTGCAGTAGTTGAAATATCGACAACTTTCCTTTTATGCGCGAGTAGAGATACGTTAGAGACAACAGTTCTATTGTATTTCAGGTGACATTGTCAATGAACGCGTCAATAGTTTCTTTCTATTTTTTAATTATGCTATGCAATAATGTTAAACACTTACGGACATACATATGTATGTATATATGCATTTAAGTTTGTTGCCCCAACCCTTATAAAATTGTAGACGGGGGTCACTAAAATGTACTAGTGAATCTTTAGTTCAAATGTCTCTATATGGTCGTAAAATAATAGTGCTAAAGTCCACTGGTAGATTTTCAATGACAACCCTATATTATATGTCAATAGGCGATTACATCAACTGGGGTACACCTAGTCAGTAGTACTATTGACAATGTCACTAGTAAATCACTACAATTTTACTATTGACATTGAGCGAGGAAATATCCATATTGTAGACTAGAGCCCCTAAAATTTACTAGTGAATCTTTGGTGCCAATGTCTCTATGTGGTCCCAAAAGAACTACTTAGTCAATACTGCTATAGTCTAGTGGTGGATTTTCAATGACAAGCTAATGTTAAATGTCAATAGATGATTACATTGGCTGGGGTACACCTGGTCAGTAGTACTACTGACAATGTCACTAGTAAATCACTACAATTTCACTATTCGCATTTCCTGCAGGGAAGCATACACGTATCAACACTACTTTGGTGACTGTTTGTTCATAACAAGAAGTCTTGACGACATTGCTTGTTAGCACTCATATACACGCACACAAATGCATCTATCGTGCTTTGCTTATAATGCGACAGCATTTATTATTGGTTTAGCATTCTACAGCCACGAGAATATATTTAAAAAACAAGACGTATTTACATTTCAAGACTATTTACGCAGGTCTATATTATCGACAACATTTGTGAAGAACATCTACAAGCAACGAATATTTGTGTCGAAAATTTTTGCACAAATTTTGTGATATCATCAATTTACTCCCCTCCTATATTAGCAATTAATGCGGATCAATACGAGGATTTCTACAAAACTCTCGGCCCTTGTTTCGTAGCAGCTGGCGATTATAATGCTAAACATACGTTCTGGGGTTCGCGTCTTATTACACCCAGTGGTCGAGCGTTGTTCAATTTAATTTTCAAAATGGGCTTGGACGTTATTTCGAGTGGGGAGCCCACTTATTGACTTACTGACATACATAAAATTCCGGATGTTATAGATTTTGGCATCATGAAAAATATTTCTAGGGAATTAATTCACGTTGAAGCTTCGCTAGATCGCACAGTGGGGACTTTTGCAAAATAAATTGTAATAAATCTGGAACTTCTAAACTACTGATTGGATTTATATGAAACTTGGAATATCTGTAGATGAGGACTTAAGCTTTATAACAAATGACTTGGCAGCCATCTGGCTTAAGCTGGACAGGAGTTACAGTGGGCCTAAGTTGACAACATGGGACTCAAAAAAAATTCTGAGGCTTGTCACTTTTAGAAAAGTTATCCGATTTTTATGAGATAAAGCGTTTTGATCTAATCTCACAATTTTAAAGAAATAATGTCATTAGATGTGTTTTGGTATCTCTCATGACTTAGAAGATATTTGACTTTTAACAAAAAAAAAATTTTTTTTGCCTTGACTTTTTTTAGTATTTCACCTACAACTTATTAGTCTATTGTTGGATTTTAAATTAAAAGACAGCATTAAATTTCCGATAAAATTTTAAATAAAAATATGTAAAAAACTTATTAATATCTGCAGTCGTGAAATCGGGAAAAGGCAAAGAATTCAAAACTTTAAAATTTTCCTGAAAAAGGCATGTTTTTTTAAGAAAAAGTATCTTCATTATTTTGAATTTTGTGAAAAACTTTGTTTAACACATGCACTTTTAAACCACATAGCTCTAAAAATAATCTATTCAGAATATGCTAAAAGCTAATTATTTTGTATTTTGGGCATGCACCCTACATTCAGCAGTGTCCGAAAATCGCTAATTTTAAAAATATTTTTTGTACTTATGCGTTTATAAAAAGTTGTGACGGTTGATTTTGAAAGTTTTAACTATAGCATTTAATTGTTAAGATAGTTTGAAACATGTTTAACTTAAGTTTTTGACAGCCTTTTCATAAATGCGAAAATACGCGCAAATTTTCTGAAAAAAGTCAAAACTTTGGAAAAATTTTGTTTTGTACCATAAAAAATATATATTAAAATAATTTTCTTTTCTTATGTTGGCCTTTTTGACTTCTATATAATTCCAATATAATAAACTGATCTTGAGATATTCCGATTGTAGGGTGCAATTCAAAAAATATGTAGAATGCGCCTAACTGTTTTCCCTTTATTCACACATCAGCTGTTTAAAACTTGTATGAATTGTGAAATTCAACTTAAATAGAAAAACAAAAATAAATTTGGAATGTTATCCAATAAGTCTATGTATATTTTTCGCAATAAAAAATATTTATGGAATTATTCTATATGTTTTTCCATGTAAGTGTAGTTAATGCTAATAACAGGTAAGCATTTAACGAATAACAACACATATTTTTAATGGATTAAAAAAAGGTTTTCGCGCATTATTTTACAGCGGCATCGGGAGGAGCTACCTGATTATGCTACTACTTAAAATAAATAACACTTCACAGTACCAGGTAACTAGACAAAACTAGCAAAGTTGCTTGTAAAGTATGCTGTATTGTATAAACAATTTGAAAGGTTTTATTTGTATGTATTGTTTTTTATTATTATTTACCAATATATAATCTATTTAATATTACGCGATAACTAAGAAAAACTTTTTAAAACTAAATAAAGTATTTATTTTTAAATTACATGTTTTAGCTATTTTAATTACCATCATTTTACGATTTATTTATTTCAATTATTTTTAAGAAAACAATCCGAAATATCGAAGGTTAAGGGGTTATTTATTTTAACTGCTTCACTGTCGTCTTTCTCTATTTCTTTAGTTATCTTTGGTAACCATTTCAATCGTATTGCTTGTAAAACTGGATCTGAGGATAACAATAAGTGAAGCATTAAATCATAATTTTCTGCTAATTTTGAACACTTTCGACTATTAAATAATCTGTACTGCTTTACATCTATGTTCCTTGCTTCTTGAGCTTCTTCTGTAAGTTCTCCCAAAGGTAGGATGTTAGTTTCAATGATATGTTTTCCATGAGATAATACCTTATGTACAGTTGGCGTCATCAATCTCCACGGATATAAATTTTTTATTAGTACTTTTGTTTCATTAGCAAAAGCATAAAATTGTTCTGCATTGATTTGCTTTTTACTGTTAATAGTTGCCAGTATTATTTTGAAGTTCCTTATTAGTTTTTTATCCAAGCCGGTTATCAAGGATGTGGTCTCTGAATCCTCAAAAAAGCGTCTAGCAATGTTTCCATTATTCGAGCTACCATAACCGTTAATTGGCTTATCAATTATAAGCCCATGCTTTCTTATTTCATCCTGTATTTTTTTTTTCTCAGTTCTTTGTGTCTCTGCTAAGTCTTTGTTGTTTCGTGAGAAGACAGTTTCCTTACCTCTGATATTCCTATATTATCATATATTTAATACTATTATTATATTATATATATTTATATTTTATATTTAATACTAATCTTCATAAGAGTTCAATATAGAGTGATTATTCTTATAAAAGAACCCTGCGTTTTTATACAATATATCATACTTTATAAGCAACTTTGCTAGTTTTGTCTAGTTACCTGGTGCTGTGAAGTGTTATTTATTTTAAGTAGTAGCATAATCAGGTAGCTCCTCCCGATGCCGCTGTAAAATAATGCGCGAAAACCTTTTTTTAATCCATTAAAAATATGTGTTGTTATTCGTTAAATGCTTACCTGTTATTAGCATTAACTACACTTACATGGAAAAACATATGGTATAATTACCATAAATATTTGTTATTGCGAAAAATATACATAGACTTATTCGATAACATTCCAAATTTATTTTTGTTTTTCTAGTTAGGTTGAATTTCAGAATTCATTAAAGTTTTAAACAGCTGATGTGTGAATAAAGGGAAAAAAGTTAAGCGCATTCTACATATTTTTTGAATTGCACCCTACAGTCGGAATATCTCAAGATCAGTTTATTATATTGGAATTATATAGAAGTCAAAAAGGCCAACATAAGAAAAGAAAATTATTTTAATATATATTTTTTATGGTACAAAACAAAATTTTTCCAAAATTTTGACTTTTTTCAGAAAATTTGCGCGTATTTTCGCATTTATGAAAAGGCTGTCAAAACCTTAAGTTAAACATGTTTCAAACTATCTTAACAATTAAATGCTATAGTTAAAAATTTCAAAATCAACCGTCACAACTTTTTATAAACGCATAAGTACAAAAAATATTTTTAAAATTAGCGATTTTCGGACACTGCTGAATGTAGGGTGCATGCCCAAAATACAAAATAATTAGCTTTTAGCATATTCTGAATAGATTATTTTTAGAGCTATGTGGTTTAAAAGTGCATGTGTTAAACAAAGTTTTTCACAAAATTCAAAATAATGAAGATACTTTTTCTTAAAAAAACATGCCTTTTTCAGGAAAATTTTAAAGTTTTGAATTCTTTGCCTTTTCCCGATTTCACGACTGCAGATATTAATAAGTTTTTTACATATTTTTATTTAAAATTTTATCGGAAATTTAATGCTGTCTTTTAATTTAAAATCCAACAATAGACTAAAAAGTTGTAGGTGAAATACTAAAAAAAGTCAAGGCAAAAAAAATTTTTTTTTTGTTAAAAGTCAAATATCTTCTAAGTTATGAGAGATACCAAAACACATATAATGACATTATTTCTTTAAAATTGTAAGATTAGATCAAAACGCTTTATCTCACAAAAATCGGATAACTTTTCTAAAAGTTACAAGCCTCAGAATTTTTTTGGAGTCCCATGTTGTCAATTTAGGCCCACTGTAACTCCTGTCCAGCTTAAGCGAGATGGCTGCCAAGTCATTTGTTATAAAGCTTAAGTCCTCATCTACAGATATTCCAAGTTTCATATAAATCCAATCAGTAGTTTAGAAGTTCCAGATTTATTACCATTTATTTTGCAAAAGTCCCCACTGTGGATCGTTACAATCCCACGATCGTTACAATATTTAGCCCACTGAGAAGTGCTCTACCTCACATATATATAAAGCTGGCAAGTCATGTTAATTAGTTGTAGTATCGTAGTAGTCATTGCATGGAAAACATTACGCTAAGAACTCATGATGATGTTGAATCAAACAGTGCCAATCTTAACGAAAATATTAAGCAGGCTGCTAAACATGCCACTACCTCCCATCCGCAGACTGGGTTTAATAGAATATATTCTACAGATATTGAACGTCTCGTATGTGAAAAAGAAGAGCTAGAAGGGAATGGCAACATCATAGATCACCCCAGAATAAAATTAGATATAAGGAGTGCACTAAACGACTCCAAGAGCTGCTTGCACATGAAAAAACTGCATCTTTTAAAAACTATATGGAAAATCTTGATGTCACACCAGCATCTAATTACTCTTTATGGCGCGCTGCTAGAAAGCTTAAAACACCCGTTGAGTTTAAACCACCTCTGCGCACATCTACCAGAGGTTGGGCAAGAAGCTATACTGAAAAAGGTAACATATTTGCTGATCATTTAAAATACATATATACCCCAAACACATGTACTGGTGTAATTGATTTGCCGAATGTAGTCGCTCTACCCGCTCAACAAATAAAGTTTAAGACGCGTGATGTACAAAAACTAATTGCTGAACTCAACCCGAAGAAAGCTCCGGGTTTTGATGGAATCAGTAACCACATGCTGATGAAGTTGCCTCGTATTTCAATTGGAATACTGTTATTTATTTTTAATGCCATTTTACGACTGGAATATTATCTACACAGCTGGAAACTTGCCAAAGTTAAAATGATTCCAAGTCAGGGCAAAGATCCTACCAAGGCTAAGTTATATATGCCAATAAGTCTCCTATCAACAATGTCAAAGGTTTCCGAAAAACTGCTGATGACAAAAGTGTGCCAAATTCTAGTTAGTAGTGGGTGCATACCGGATCATCAATTTGGTTTTAGAAGTCAGCATAGCACCATTGAACAAACTCATAGATTGGTCCAATTTATAAGAAGAACATTTTAAGAAAAGTAGTATTGTTCTGCGCTGTTTATCAACGTTTCTCAGACATTTGATAAAGTCTAATTTTAAAATTAAAAACATACCTACCAATAAATGTTGTAAGTCTTTTGGAAAGTTACATTACTGCCCGGAAGTTCACTGTTGTGGAAGGAGACTTTATGAGTATGCCTGAAACTAGCTTATCCGATGTGCCACAAGGGAGTATACTTGGGACAGTATTGTATTTGATATATACATATATTGAATGAGAGTGTGGCACAATAGCCCTATTTTTGTACTTTTGTTTCTTTTGATAATTTAAGCTTTTGAGTTGCTAAATTTGTATACGTACATGACATATTTAATAAATTTAGTTTTCTAATAAAGTTTTTTTCTTTATAAAATCTAACCACAGACTGCCAATCGTTTTTGTTTATTTTTTTGTTAATATACTTATACATATATGTATAAATATGTAACATACATACCTATAGTACATTTGTGCGAACAAACAGCATACAAGCGCACAAAAACTATTTATATTTAATAATACCAAAAAAAATTATAATATGTGCGTTTAATCATAACAATTATAATGATTATAAAAATATAAATATTTTTAGAATTATAATACTTTGTAATGTATGTATGTATGTATACATATGAAGCTAAAATTGTAATTTCACTAATATCAAAATCATAACATTGTTTGTAAGTATAAAATAATGATATGATACCATTTAAATTATTTTCGTACTTTTTCCACACAATCAAAAATAATGTGAAGGTATTGAACTCCCATCAATGTTTCGAACAGCTGTTGTGCATTTTATTTTAACTTTTTTATACTGATAAACAACCAGCAAACAAAAGGTCGTATACATGTGCTCTTGTTCAAAAATATTCATATGTACATAGTATATATATGTACATATATATTGTTTGTGATTAAAATTAATTATTATTAGTAGGTACGAACATTAATAAGAAAAGGATAAAATGACAAACAAAATCAGTAACTACACCACGATGTTTTACTCTTTAATATAAATACGGAAAAAATTTTTATTTTAGCAACAGAAACAATTTTAAATTTCTTTTTTGTTACCCAAATCAAATGTAACACATCAGTATTTATAAGCTAAAAGCATAAATTGACATATTTACGGTATAAAAGAAAATATATGAGTAAAAATTAGTGGTCAAAATAATAAGTACATTCTGAAAATTATTAAATAGTAGGTTAAAATTCAGAGTTACATTGCTATATTTTGGATAAGTTTGTTCTTTAGTAAATAACTTAATTGCATTATAAATATTATATAATGTTAAAATTAACATAGAAATTAATTTATTACTACAATTTTTTTTTTTTTTTATACTTATTTTATCTAGTGATTAATTATTTTTTGTGATAAGTTTATTAAATTTAAATAATTTTAATTAGTTTTATTAGTTGAAAAATAAATAAAGTTAGATTTATATTTAAATAATTAATTTTTGCAGCTTAATATCCAGTACATACTCCCTTATTTTGAAAACATTTTTCTATTTGTCTTGACATACTGTCAAAAAAATTTGGGGCAGGGGTCTAATAGGATTTCATACCAAGTGCTTTGAACAAAATTCCTAAGATTTTCTTTATTTTGCAAAGTGTGCTTTGAAAGCCTTTGCTTTAGCTGTAGCCAAAGATTTTCAATAGGTTTTGTGTTTGGGGATTGATTTTGCAAGTCAAGCAGGTTAACACAATTGGCTTGTAGTTGTATGCAAATATTACGGTTAGAGGCTTAAGCGCTACAGCTGCTATTAAAATTATTATAATTGAGTTCTTTTACATAAAATAATAATAATTTTTAAAACCTCTAGGCACATTTTCATCCTAAAAGCTGTCGTATTTCAAAAACTCAATTAGATTTTTCCAACAGTAAAAACTTGCCATCAAAAGAAAGTAAATTATAATAGCTTCAACGAAATTATTAAAAAAAATCTTGGATTAATTGAAACATTACCATTTTATATATTATTTACTTATAAGCACTAATGCATCCATACATATGTATGTATGTATGATCACACAAGTCCATATACATACATACATTTCAAGTAAAATGAATTCCATGAAAAAAAAGTAATGGAGTTTTTGAAATAAGACATCTTACCTACTAATAATAATTAATTTTAATCACAAACAATATTCATGTACATATGAATATTTTTGAACAAGAGCACATGTATACGACCTTTTGTTTGCTGGTTGTTTATCAGTATAAAAAAGTTAAAATAAAATGCACAACAGCTGTTCGAAACATTGATGGGAGTTCAATACCTTCACGTTATTTTTGATTGTGTGGAAAAAGTACGAAAATTATTTAAATGGTATCAAATCATTATTTTATACTTACAAACAATGTTATGACTTTGATATTAGTGAAATTACAATTTTAGCTTCATATGTATACATACATACATTACAAAGTATTATAATTCTAAAAATATTTATATTTTTATAATCATTATAATTGTTATGATTAAACGCACATATTATAATTTTTTTTGGTATTATTAAATATAAATAGTTTTTGTGCGCTTGTATGCTGTTTGTTCGCACAAATGTACTATATGTATGTTACATATTCATACATATGTATATGTATATTAACAAAAAAATAAACAAATATGATTCGCAGTCTGTGGTTAGATTTTATAAAGAAAAAAACTTTATTAGAAAACTAAATTTATTAAATATGTCATGTACGTATACAAATTTAGCAAATCAAAAGCTTAAATTATCAAAAGAAACAAAAGTACCAAAATAGGGCTATTGTGCCACACTCTCATTCAATATATATACATCCCATCACTGTCTACAAATGTCACGTAACGTCGTCATGAATTTCTATTTTCTGCAGGTTCAGACGTTACATTTACGTGACATTTCAGCCAGGTAAGCATTTGCATAGCTTTTCATGCAACAGATTCGATCAGCTGACACATTTACATTTACAGTTCTACATTTACAGTCGGGTAATTCTGCCTTTACATTTACATTACATCTACGATTTCTACAGTCGGCTAACGAGGCCTTAACACAGAAATAGCAGCGAATACTGAACGAATGGTGCGAATATTTTATGTGCTTGCATGTGACAGTAGGTATTTAATTTCATTGCTTGATGTATAATGGCATCACAAAGAGAGAATGTTAAGAAGGCAATCAATAATAAAATAAATGATTTTACATAGCATTGCATATTTTTGTTGTTGTCGGTTAAAGGCAATGCAAAAGCAATGAATTTATGAATATGCAGAAAAAGCGAGTGTATTCATTCTGCACTTAAATTTTGGTTTTCATAATGTTTAGCCAACGACTGCACGCGGTCAAAAAGAATACTTGTGTGAAACGCTCTATTCTTGAATAGCTGTTGTTATACCTTTTACCAAAAATGGAAAAGGGTATGTATAGGTTTGTCATTCCATGTGTAATTTCCATAATATTAATATCCGACCCATAAAATATATGTATATATTCTGGGTCCTTATGAATAGGGAAGATGAATAAGCGATGTTCGTCCGTCCGACCGTCTGGTGTATGTGAAATCGGTTTTTCGAAGTTCCCAGAAAAGCTAGAGACTTCGGTCCTTGAGTGGTGTGTCAGACATAGTCCAAAATAGATTGGTATTGAAAATCAGAAAAATTGACCAGACGGTGTCAGAGTTGGAAAACTTAAACTTGATTTTGTCATAGAAAAGTAACTAGATAACACAGATTTTTTGTTTGTTTTTTTGTTAAATAAACTCATAGCCTGTTTGTAGAACACGACTCGTCAATAAAAAGCGCTAACATGTTAGCATTATTTATTTTTTGGGGTTTTAGAACACGAGTGCTGACGATTTTCATTAAAAAACGTAGCAGATGTCAGTTTATTTGGGTTTGTACAAAGCGATTTGACTCACAATAAACGTCAAGGAGGACGACTAAAAATTGTAGTCGTTTCAAACAAAAAAATAAACAAAATATTGAAAAAGTGCATGTTTTTTTTTATTTAAATAATAAAAATATAAAAAATGGAATTTCAAACAAAAAAAGGTAAGTAAACTTTTAAGTTAAGAATGCGCCTGTTTTGATTGCTTAAATTTTTAGCATCAAAATGACAACGGCTGAATTTAGCAAGGTTTTTGTCTGCGTTTGGCCTGTGAAATTATCATTGCTACCACAGAATAGTTAGTAGTCTATGATTGCTACTCCATTCATCTTTGGCATTTGTGGTAAGTAATAATATAAGAAAACTCTTGATAGTGAAGAATATCAGCTGGCGCTATTTAAAAGATAACGCAATACGGTAACAAACAAAATTTATTTTTGCCTTTTATTATAATCAGAAACGTTCTTTTCGTAGAAAAATTAACTTTACTTGAAAAGTGGTTTTGATAATAGGTATAGGAGCAGCTGCTGCCGTACATTTTGCCAAGTTGGGAGCTTCACCCTCAAACAAAAACCAAAGCTAGTAGTGGGAGATATCTTCAAAGAGTCTGATGTGGCGAAATTATGGCAAGAGACATCAACGCAAATTAGATGTTTTAGTGAACAATGCCGGTATTATTGAGACTGGCAGCATCGAGACGACTAGCTTAGAGTAATATGACCGTGTAATGAACACGAATCTACGCTCCATGTATCATTTACCTATGCTGGCCACCCCGGAACTAATAAAATCTAAATGCAACATTTTAAATTCTTCGAGTATAAATGGCATTCGCTCTTTTCCAGGTGTTTAAGCCTATAACATTTCCAAAATGGATGTAGACCAATTTACTCGTTTCGTGGCATTAAAATTGCCGGCTAAAGGCGTGCGATCCAACTGTGTTAATCCGGGTGTTACGGTAACAAATCTGCACAAACGTGGTTGTATGGATGTTGAAACATACGCAAAAATTTTTGAGCACTATAAAAATACACATGCCTTGAGTCGTCCCGGTACTGTTGTTGAGGTGGCTAATGCTATTTGTTTTCTTGCTAGTGATATGGCATTATTCATTGCTGGTGATGGCGGGCGACATGATATGTGCCCCAGATAAATGTTGTAATGAGTTTACAAACCACTAATGCATTTGTTTTAACGTCACCGAGAAGAAAAGAAAAACAAACATAAATAAACAAATAACGTCATCGTCCCGAGGCCGGGATCGTACAACAAGAAACAATATAGACCCTAAAAACGAAAAGGAACGTGAATAATTATCGCCGTAGGGAGCGTAAACGCTGTGACGAGCGTAAAAGCCGAAGTCGAAGTCAAGAACGAAGCAATTACCTAAAAAGAGAGCGGCACTACAATAATTCAAAAGCACGTAATACTTCCAAGGAAAGAGGGCAATGTTATTTTAAAGAACCACAGTTGACAAAAAATCATTTTACCTAAAAGCAGGAGTGAATTTTATTTACATATTTATTGTACGCGAATTTTGATCTTGTCTCATTAAAACTTTCATATTGTATTCTCTATATTTAAATATTTCTGTAAAGTTTAATGCAATTAATTAATAAATGCAAACATTTTGGATTTCTTTTAAAAGGGTGCAAATCACGGCATTCGATACGACTCGTAATTTAAGAATATTTCCATATAAACTATTGAAATATTTTTAAATTACGAGTCGTATCGAATACCGTGATTTCCCCCCTGGATTTATTAAAAACAAACTCTTTTTTTTCTCTGTCTCTATATAAAATGATAAAAATAGTAGCTTTTATTTCTCTTGTTTACATTTAATACTTAATTAAGGCCGTTTCACACTATAATACAAGTATTAATACTTTTGACGAAAATGCATCCCTAATCTAATTTCTGTTTCAAAAATTTCAAAAGACAATAACAACTCAACATGTCAGAGTTGCATTTTCCACAAAAGTATTAATACTTGTATTATAGTGTGAAACGGCCTTTAGTATGAAGCATTTAAACTCTACCCACGCCTCCCCCTATATCCACATAAGTGAGTAGTTGATGTACTTAACGTTCCAGCTCGTCATATTCCAAATATTTTACGTCGTCTAGTTGGCCCTTAATTAAGTTTTCATCCACTACTTCCATCACATCTTCATCATTGTTAACAGCTTTATTAGCATACGTAGACATGGAAATATTTTCGGCCATCAAGTCTTCGGTGTCAAATATTTTTTCCATAACCTCATCGCAAACCTCGTCCGTCGAACAGTGAGACAACACCGGCATTAAATACAAGGAGTCATTGTAGAGCTTTGAAATTTTGCACAGGTTATTTTTGAGACAATTCCAGTTAAAAAAAAAAATTCAACCTTCAAATTTGATATTTACTGTAATGTTGCATGCAAAAATTACAATAACACTCCCACTATTACGCCATTGAAATGAAATAAAAAAGAACAATTTTTTTTTCATTCTGTCAATAATTTTTTAATAATAATCATGGTGTAATTATACAGGTGACTGCGTAAGGATTTGTTATACAAAAATACGGCAACCATAGCTGTGTAAGGAGCCGAAGAATGTCAAAAGCACAAAAATAATTGTACCAAAACCAAAACAAAATCGAAGTTTTTGTCATTCTCCAGCTACAAAGCACATAGAGCAAAAAATTATCAGCTGAAGTAACGCTGCCACCTGTTTAAATACACCTTGATAATAATGTTTATTATGTTGTTTAACAAAAAAATAATTAATCGGGGTTGTCATAGAATCCAAGTCGGTTTTGCTGATTGTCGGTTTTGTAAACCAATATTGGATTCATTTGGTGTCATGAAAACAAGTCGGTTTTGTTATTTTTTGAATGCAAATATGTTCGATGTTCGAATCAGATTTTTTATGTTTTTGTTCATTTGTTTACGGCTCCTATGAAAGTTTTTGTTTAAAAATTTTGTCAACGCTAAAATATTCTTATGCAAATATTCTTTAACTCTAATAAGGGTGAAATTTGGAATAAATCACGCAATATTGGAAACATTCAATAAACTAAAATTGCTTAAACTCGCTAAAACTGTGAGAGAAAAAGCAAAATACTACGAAAATTCGCAAAAGCTTGCAAAAATTTTAAATGTTAAGCTATTAAGTAAAAATGAATGAAGAAATCCAAAAACTTTGGAAAAACTTACATCTTTTGCAAAAATAACAGAAATTTGCGAAAAATTGCAAAATTTTAAACAAGCCATAATTTTATTAAAAAGGGCTATAACTCTAAAGAATGCTGAAAAAATCTGTACAAAACGCGAAAATGGAAAAAATTCGCAAAAACTTGCTAACAGCTGAATAATAGCAAAGTCTAATAGCTAAAACTGTTAAGAAACAGAATACTGGCAAAAACTCGATTTCATCGCGATCATTGCGAAAATTCGCGAGAAGTTGCAAAATGGGAAAGAAGCCTTAAAATTGATTATAAGTCTTCAAAACTGTTAAAAATGTTATAAAATCGGAAATAACGCGAAGAATCGCAAATTCGCGAAAAAATCCTAGATCATATATCAAATTATCAACTTTAATTTGGTTGAATATTCGCTAAAAATCAAACTGTTGAAAAAAATATATGAAAAATGGCGCTTTTAGCCATTTTATTTATTTTCAATTAAAAAAAAGACAGCTGTAAGCTGCTTGGTTTATATCCAATAACAAAGCGATAACATTGGTTTCTATGACACCTAAAACCGACACCAGACATAGTTTGAACAAAAATCCGACAACATTGGATTTCATGACTCCAAAGTATTTTTGTTGTCGGTTTCTAATCCAATTCCGATAAGATTGGTTTCTATGACACCCCTGAATAATTAAAAAAAATAAAAGTAAAGTAAACATGCTAACATACTTATAGCGACAGAATGTGCGCGTTGCGTATTTTTTGTAGTATTTTGTATGTTTAAATTACTTTTGCAAACTTTTGCTATATGTCCTTTACTTCAAATGAAAGCTGAGACTTCAATCTTTCATTTGATATAAGTCTGCACCTAGGGCGAGGGGCTGCTCTATATTTCCTAGTCCATTGAAAATGCAAGATGTTAAATTTTTACACCACAATTCTGTTGTTAAGAAATTTTTTGTTTGTGTTTTTTTTATAATTTCTTCTTTCATCTACTCATTTTACAACAACTAAATTAATTAACAAAATACTTTAAAGTTATATTTATTATGTATTTTTTTATTAATAAGCTTTTGAATATTACATATTGAACTAACATATTTCAAGCGCGTTGGCATACCTCAACTTTGACTTGCTCTAGACCAAAAAGTAATGAAGTTATGAGGCTGAAATTTCAGGGAATTGTTACTCATATATCTGTTAATATACTGTGAAAATTTCATCCAAATTGGACGACACGCCAAAAACCATTTTTTGCCGTGGTTACTATAAGGCTGTCTCACTGTGCGTCGTTAGATCGTTGTCTAGATCTACTTCTTAATCTTCCTTTTGTAAATTGATTTGCTGAGTGTTAGATAAGACCGCAGGATGTTGAGTAAATTGAGTCTGATTTACCATTATTGTACCACTTATATGCAGGGCTGCCAGAAGTTTTGCGAAGAAAATCTTAATTTGGCGGAAAGAAAATCATATTTTGAAAAATCACAAGTCCAATTTTTTTCAAATTAAAAATGTAATGTAAGGCCTAAGCATAAGGTAACCCCTAGTAATACTAAAAAAATTCATAGGTCAAAAACACAGCTAACACTCAAAAAAAGTAAGAATTGACATATTTACAGTGGACAAAAAACTATTCGACATACCCCAACGTTATTTTGTTTTAATCAATAAAAACCTATTTACCATCTAATTACCGGACTGCGCAACGCAAAGAAGGGTATTGTGTCCATCAGCCTATGTATATATGTATGTGTGTTCCTTTGCGGAACTATATAAACCGAACGCGTAGATGATTCATATGTCAATCGATTTGTCTTAATCCCGAGAGTGTCACTAAAGATACGTCAGTTATCAAAATTCAATATGGCGGCCAACAGACGCCATTTGGTAATTACGAAAAAAATAAAAAGTCGGCGAACTATATCAAAATTGGTATCATTCGACAGGTATGTTAAAATCATCTTTAGGATTTTCTTACGATTTTTCATTTCGAATGACTGTTTAGGATATTTAACGGTTTAAAGTTGATCGCAATCGGGTTTTTTGATTTTTTGTATTTATACTTGTTTTACAAAAAGAACTTAGAAAGCATTTTCAAATTGTGTTCAATAAAAGAATGAGATCATTAAAGTAACTAATATAAAAATTGCATTAAATAAAAAGTTAGTTAAGACATTCAAACAAAAAAAGTATTCGGCATTGCTAATATTCTTATCATATAAAGTATGTACAGTTGTTTTATAGGCAAATTGCTTTTCCTTGGCGACGAATGACTTCTTTTAAACGATTTGATATACATTTGTCCAAGATTTGAATATATTCCGGACCGATTTTTCGTCACTTCTCTAATATGACTTTTTTTCTTTTTATTTTTGCTTGTAAAGTGACGTTTTCTTATTCGTTTTATCAAATTACCCCAGAGGAGGAAGGAGAGTTGTGCTCTCTCCCCGTTACCAACCTGTTTCCATGTAGACGAATAATTTATCTGGGACAAAAATGTTTTCTTTATACATACATATGTAGGTATAGATATTGATAAACATTGTAGAACAACAAAGAAAATTGTATATACATACATATATATGTATTGAAAGTAAAAATCATAATTTGCAAAATTAAAAATCATCATTCGAGAAAACAAATCTTAAAATCATATTTTGGTCCAAAAATCATCAAAAATATGATAAAATCATCATTCTGGCAGCACTGCTTATATGTTTTGTTTGCTTCATATGCGTTAAAAATAGAGGTTTGTGCATAAAGCCCGCACCGCATTCCAAGCGTTCGTAAGGCTTATGGCTGTGCACGAAATGATGGGCATAGCGATTATTACCACTATTATTAAATTGTTTGCCACAAACTTCACAGGCGTATGGCTTTTTAACGCTTTGTATTAACATATGTATGTTTCTTGTAGTGCTGTGGATAGACAAATCCCGATTCACATGTTTCGCACTTATGTGGTCGTTCACCCGTATGAATGGCCTGCATATGATAATCTAACAAACGTTTACTCTTAAAAGATTCAAACATATTTCGCATTTGTGAATTTTTCATGCAAATGTGTCGATTTTCGTGAGTACGCTGGTACGCTGAGCAAATGCCAGGGGACAGAATTCATACTTAAATGGCTTTTCGCCGGTGTCAGTGAGTTCATGATCTTGAATTTCTGGTCGGCGAGCGAATGATTTACCACAAATGCGACAAATAAAAGTCCTCTGGCCCTAATTCATCACTTTATGAATTTACAAGCTATAATGTGTGGCAAAGGCCTTGTGGCACACAACGCATTCGAAGGCTCTCACCGAGGGATGCGGTGTTTTCTTTTAATTAAGATTTTGCTGGTTCAAGAAAAATTTCTTGCATTTCGCATTTGTATGAACGCAGTCAGTCTTTATGAATTTTCATATGTGTATACAGTTTATATTTTGAAGCAAAATCTTTGGAACATTCGCACAACTTTAATTCACATTTGTTAAAACCACAGGATATATTTTGTGTTTAAAACAAAATAAAAAATTGTTAGACAAATTTTGCTTACTATTTTTATTTATGTATGTATGTAGACGTCAGATGTGTACAGGAGTAGGGTTGTCGTTTTTTTAAGGTTAAAAAAAATTCATATGAAAAAATATAAACAGAAATTATTTTTTAATATATTGGCAACAGTATGATTTAGTACATATTTGACATAAGGGCGAATTAACGTAAGCTGCACGACAAATACTACGTTTATACTAGAGGCAAAGACTATAAATATATAAAGATGTTCTACGTCCATACATTGTACTGCCAGTGCTTAATTTGCTGGTGGATTTACTACTAAATCCATTTGTTTCAAAGAGAGTAATTTATTTTCTCAGAGCACTTATTATTCTCATGTCTTCGCTATTCATCTGCATACGCATGCATGTGTGCGTGCCTTTGCATGGGTAAGTATGAATGGATGTGTTATTTAACCTAAAGCAAAGAAAAAATTTACACAAATAAAAAGAACTTATGTTTTCGCACATACATATGCATATGTGTATGGACATAAGCTACATAAAATTTAATGTTACCGATTGTCTATTTATATGGCAAAAATATGTATTTTATTGTTGTACTTTTGCAAATACATGGATTCGCACCGAATATAAATTTACCGATATTTGAATTTAATATATTTAGCGTTTACGTTGGAAACTAATTAATTTAACTTT
Source organism: Tachina lurida (assembly GCA_944452675.1). Lineage (NCBI taxonomy): Eukaryota > Metazoa > Arthropoda > Insecta > Diptera > Tachinidae > Tachina > Tachina lurida. The sequence goes on along the minus strand of OX101755.1, from coordinate 42,260,898 downwards.
ATTTCAGTATCGCTTTCGTTGTGAGTTACAAGTGCTTGAAAATATAATCTAGTGTGAAAAAGTGAAAAATTTTGAATAATAATATAAACTAGATATACCAAACGGACGACATAATCGTCCGTATTCTAGATGTAAATAATTACATATATTAAGATTCAAAGAAAAAGTATCTAAACGTTATAAAAAATTCATTAAAACACAGTCACACAATTAGCATACATATTTATATAAACAATAATTCGTACATAAAATTAAAAAAAAACAGAAACAAAATCCCTTTATTAAAGCTACTTCAATTTATTGAACTCTCTTCCTATAAGTTTTATGGCTTTCATACAATAACAAATGAGAGAAAAAAAAATTGGAATAGCAACAGAAATACTGCAAATACACACACTCACACACAAACATGTTTTGTTTCATTTTTAAGTATAAGCTAATAAATGCGTGTGTACTATGTTTGCATGTAGTAGTAGCAACTTTAAACGCTTATAGCTCACAAAATACTGAACCGATTTCAATAAAATATAGATTGTGCACATCTGTGCAGAAAATCCTTTAAAATCATGTAAGTCTTTCCAAAATCGGTGCAGTAGTTCCGGCGCAAAAGGGATTACAAAAAACTTGTTCGCCTATTAATTATATAGATAGATAGATAGATAAATAATATCATAATGAGTGAACTAATTGAAATTATCTACTTCCGTAGTAAAACAAAAAAAGTTATCGCTTAAAGCAGGCAATAAGTGTTGTTTGCCTCATTGTGGCAGATCCAAAAGAAGTTTTCCAAGCTTAAAAATCTTTCGTTTCCCATATTCCAATGACATATTACTTAAAGCGTGGATAGAAAAGTGCAACTTTGACGAAAGCTTTTTGGAAAAATCGCGGACATTATACATATATGAAAGACACTTTTCGTCGGACAATATAGGAAAGAAATACTTGAATCGCGACGCAGTACCAACCTTAAATTTGACTGATGACTCGGGTATAGAAAAGTGTTTATTAAGTGAGGATGTTGCCTTACCCTTGTTAAGATGTCCGCCTCTTAAGCGCAAAAGATAGGAATCACCATCGTTTTGCACAAATTGTTATAAAAGTTGTAGAAATGAAGAGTTTTGTAGAAAGAAATATTTTACAATGTTTAAAAAACTTAAGACTGTTTCGCAAGATAAACTTAAATTAAAGAAAAAATCCGAAAGTTTAAAAAGAAGGATAAAAACGTTAGAAAGTAAAATAATGATGAAGAAATCTATTGAAGCCGAAGATGATAATTTAAATATAAATCCAAACGAAAAAACTTTTTGCAAAATGCTCCTAAAGATAAATAGAGGGACAAATGCGCGTTGGAAAGAGCATGAGATAAGCTTTTCTTAAAGTATATTTTATAGATCAACCTCCACATACTTGTTCTTAAGAAATATATTGAAATTGAACCTTCCGAGTCCTTCATCCCTTAGTAGATGGAGTAGCATTAAAAATTTGCAGCCATGTAACAATTCATGTATATACAATGCGCTCACAGAAACTGTTAAGAGGATGCAACCTTTTGAAAAAGAATGCATTTTACTTTTTGATGAAGTATCTATAAGAAAAAATTTACTTATAATAAATGTGCAGATGTTATAGATGGAGTTGTCGATTTAGGATATGAACGAGTGAATCAAATGGGGTCCCAAGTTTGCGTTTTTATGATAAGAGGAGTTGTAAAAAGTTGGAAGTTCGTTTTAAACTATTTTGTTACTTCCAGTTCAATAAAAGGTGATGTACTAAAAAAACTTGTGGAGTCAAACTTTGACATTTTAAGAGAAATGGGACTAAATGTGCGTGGGCTTACGTGTGATCAAGGACCCAATAATAGAAAATGCTATGATATGCTAGGCGGATCTTGTGAAAAACCTTATTTTATTTATAAAAATGCAAAAATTTACCTGATGTACGACGTACCCCATATTTTCAAATTCATAACAAATGCTTTCATCAAAGCCGATTTTAAAACACTGCATGGCGTAGCGCGATTCGACGTTGTTAGAGAAATATTCGAGTTGGAGTATGGAAAAGTAACCAAAATGACAAAATTAACAACGGTGCACATAAACCGAAATAATTTTCAGAAGATGCGTGTTGGCCTAGCTGTTCAAACTTTGAGCAATTCAGTTGCTGCTGCAATCCAATCTGTAAATGAAAATCGCCAGTTTACACGAAGTTCCGCAGCAATAGCCACTTCAACGTGCTCTTTTATAAAAAACTCGATAGCTATTTTGATTGCTTAAACAGCATGTATTTTAACGATGCAAAGCCCCTGAAGCGTGGCCTGAAGCCGAAAAGCACAACTTGGTAATTACTCGAAGAGCTAATTACCTATATGAAACAGGTTGAATACGCAGGAAATAAAATATTTTCAATCGATGGCCTAATTCAAACTACGAGAGCTATTTTATCGTTATCGTGAATTGTTTGCGGAAAACTCAAATTTGATATGCATTTTAACGAGCCATTTTAATCAAGATCCATTGGAAAACTTGTTTTCATATATACGTGCCAAGGGCGGACACTGCAAAAATCCTTCGGTCTATGAATTAAATGTCGCAGTAGCTAAACTGCTATCTCTTAAAATAACGCAATTTAGTACCTCTTCAAATTGTGCAAACGACGATGCGATATTTTTACCTATTCCAAACAATTTTAGAAGATACTCAAAGAAGTAAAAGTACAGCAGAAAGTAGTCGCACACCTGACGTTAATGTCACAAACATATTCGATGAAAATGAAGATTATTTTAATGAAGATGCAGATTGTTTTAACTCTAATAATGTTCCAATAGGGTTAACATCAAGCCGATATTTTGTTGGTTATATAGCTCAACGAATTACTTGCGCTAAATGTTGTGTGGATATTAAAGTCCTGCACAAGACTATTTATAAGACCTTTCAAGACATGCGACATTTTTTAAACGCTTTACTACAGCGAAATATTATAAAACAAACGCTAAAAAATACTGTTGGCAAGACAAAGAACTCAAAAAAAATATTGCCAACAGTGTTGTTTAGCGTTTATTTTAGAATATTTCGCTGTAGCAAAGCGTTTAAAAAATGTCGCATGTCTTGAAAGGTCTTATAAATGGTCTTGTGCAGGTCAATAGTGGATATAATTAAACCAGCACAAGTTTTGTCACGCTAAAAATTATGATAAAGAAACATATTTTGGAAGTTTGTGTGCTCCATCAGACTTATTTTTTGCAGTGTGTAAGATTCACATAAAAGTTTTCGAAAATGTTTTTACTAATTCTAAAGAAATAAAAAACATAAAAAACTATTGTTGAGCAATGCGTAAATTGTACCAAAAATACAATATATTTCTTTTGGTTTGACGAGAGCTACGTATGCTTTAAGCACAGGATGGAGATGCTTAATTTATTAGTTCTTACACTGATACGAAAACATTCGTCGTGGGAAACATATAAATTCATGTCAACAAGCACTGAAAAACTCAAAATTTTAAAGCAATAAAGAAAACCTATTCTTTTGTAAACAAAAATAAATAATCATGGTTTGCAAACTTATGTAAGTAAGCTCACGTTTTATTTATTTTATACATATTTTTATTTTATACATAGTATATATACATATATATAAATATATACATATATGTATATATATATATATAAATATATATATGTATATGTATATATATATATATATAATTGAAATTTCTAAATAAAATAATTATAGTTCGGTGCGAATCAACTTATTTTTAATTTTACAACAATAAAACACGTATTTTTACCCTACAATAACACAATCGGTCGCATTTGATTTCCGTGATTTATTTGCACATGAATGTATCAAAACAAGAAACTTCTTTTAGTTATTTCATATTTTTGCTCCTACTTGTTGACTGCGCTTTAACAAGAAATATAAAGGCCTAACTATAATGTGCTTAATGTAACTTAAGCAAATGTGCGAATACACACAATCAAATGTATACACATATAATGTACTTAAGACACTTCTTCTTCAAGTGTCATTTGCTTAAGGAAAGTGCGGTCAATTTCGCTTTTCCTTAAGCAAATGACACATCTGTTCGTTTCTGTTGTACATTTTTATTTGGTTATTTGGTTTCAAACATAATGGAGGACGAAATTAATTTTGTGGACAATTTAAAATTTCACTATCTTCAGAAATTTAAATTTTTTATAAATTTTTGCAACACAACACACATACATAATAGATACATATAATTGTTTACAATTAAAACATGCAATCACTGTTGCTTTTTTTAGTACTTTTTTATTTTAGTTTTCGTTTACTTTATAAATTAATAAACGATAAACATGGATTTACTTGTTTATGGTAATATATTTATAACTTTTACAAATTAAATGAGATTTCGTCAAAAATATTACATTTTAAAGAAATAAAAACGAAAATAGTTTTCCAAAAGTGCAAATGTTTGCAACTAAGTGTAGAAAGTTTTTAAGCTCAATAAGTACAATATAGCCACCTAAAAGTCTTCAGTAATTTACTTAAGCATTTGACATGCATTTCGTTGAATTTTGAGACTAGCTTAAGTTTGGTTAAGCACATTATAGTTGGGCCTTAACACACACAACTAAATTTCTCTATAAGCTTCAATTATGTGTGTGCATACATTGTATGCCATACAACATTACTACATACATATTTATATAAGTGTGCATGCTCAAAAATTTTGCGCTCTCTTTGTGGTTTCGTTCAAATAACAAACAATATATTTTTACCTTGTTACTTCCCCCACAGCATCTATAAACTCAAACAATTTTAGTTTTCATTTAATGTTCTACGTGGAACATCTTTATACTAGAGGGGAGCACAAGCTATGAAAATGTGCACAGTATTGTATTTTTTTCAAAAGCAAATAGTGTTTGTAGTGGTGATCGTAATTGAGTGTGAAACAAAAATAGAGAACAAGGAAAGAAAAAACACACACAATCATTGTACAACAGTTGAATAGACAGTTGTGTCAAGTGTGCAATGTTTTTATTGTACACTTCATTTCACAAACTAAAAATTTCATAAAATATTAAGTGATAATAAAACTTTTTACAACTACATATGTATGTACATATATGCATTGAGAAAGATATTATTTTTATGTTATTTGTTAGTCTTAAATTAATACATTATAAAACGAAGAGCCAATGTGACCATTTTTGCAGCTAAATTTAGCATATTTTTTTTTATTTGGCTGTAAAATTTTTGATTTAGCAGTTAGCATTTTCTATAGCATTTTTCAATAATATATATAGATTTTTCTAGCATTTTTTTGTAATATAAGGCCATATTATGAGTTGTATTCGATTTTCGACATTCGCTGGGTATCGAGCATCGAAATTCAAATGTTAAATTCATATTATGAGCACCGAAAATTTCGCTGAGCAACGAATTTTCTATCGAACAGAATTTAGCTTTCGATGCAGTATTTTAATGGGAAAAATTAGTAAAAAGTCCAAGTGTTAAGCTATATTTATTTTTAAGTACACAAACTCAAATTCTTAGCTATTTTTTGCCGGCTTCATTCACAATAACAACGTTCTTTGTGGAATGCTCGTTATAATACCAAATTAAAATTCGTTCGATCGGTACTTTCGACTACAGTCGAATATCGAAAGTTGCTCATAATAGGGGCCATAATCTACACACTTTTTAACAATATAATTTATGCAACTTTCGGTATATTAGTAATTTTTACGAGTAACCCATTTCATGATGTATTTGTAACACGAGAAATGTTAATTATGCTTATAAATATATAAGTTGATGTAGGTACTAGAACTGTGATCAGCGTGACCATATTAGCTTATTTTAAGTTAAATTTAGCTTATTGTTTTGGATTTAGCTTCAAAATTTTCATTTAGCTCTTAGCTTATTCAGTAAATTTTATATATTTTTAGTTTTGATCAGTATTTCGTTAACCTTTGGTTAACTTCTTCAGGATGATTCTTATTTTATTTGTTTTATAATTAGTTTTTGCCTTTTTTGTTTTCAATCAAACAAATGGTTTTTACAATTATAAATAACAATGTGTGTCGTAAATAACATTTTTTTTTTATTGAAAACAAAAAAGGCAAAAACTAATTACAAAACAAATAAAATAAGAATCATCCTGAAGAAGTTAACCGAAGGTTAACAACATACTTATCAAAACTAAAAATACATATATAAAATTTACTGACCTAAAGCTTAAAAAATTAATTTTATTGAAAATTAAAATATTTCAAAAATTGTTCCACAAAAAAAATTTACCTTGATTTTCGAATTCAGAGGAACAAAATACATAATTAAAATCACCACGCATCAAATGTAAATTTTCGTTGTAAATTAGATAGTATTATTTTATAAAAACAAATTTTTAAATTTTGCTTATCAACGAAATACATTTTCAAAAAAACTTGTTTTCTAAAAACTAACAGCAAATTAATAATTTTGCTTTGCTTTTAATGATTTTTATTAGTGCATAATGCATTATGTAAAATGAAAAACTGAAAGTTAGTATAAGTGATGAAATTTAACAGGGTTTTAAAGAATTCCATCATACAATTTTATATAAACAATTTGCCCATAATGTTTATGTTATTATTCTAGTAGAAATTTGTAACCGTCTATGGCCTGCATTGGCTAGGTTATTGGTAATAAATATATAAATAAATAAATAAATAATGTATTTTTAACTAACAATTACATCCTAGCGTGGTTTTTAATGTGAAATTGTATAGCAAAACTCGTTAAGACATTAAATTTTTACACTTATGTATGCTAAACTCATGGCAGGTTTTCAAGAATTTAAACAAATTTTTGGTTCATTTAAAGGAAATACAATTTTGTAATGCAATAAAGGAATAAATAGCAAAAATAAGCACTTTAAAAGAAACAATGTAATTAAAAAAAGTATGTATTAAATTTTAGCATTAGGTTTCAGCTCTATAATAATTTTTTAGAATTTGTTTAAATCAATTTAGCATCAAAAATTTTTAGGATGTGGTCACACTGCTTAGAACAGTAGCATGCGAACTAACACGCTCAAATAATCTACGACGCACATACATAGATTCTTCGTTGTTTGTTTTTTCTTTTGCACATACACATAATTTTACACTTGTATGCTCATTTTACAATTGTCATTCGGTGTGCACTAGTGAAATGTGCTTCGACACAACAATCACTGATGCCCTCGCTTGGCAAATACACAAATGCTGTTGCATACTTTTGATGAGATTGAATACCATATTTAGTATTCTCATAAAATCAAGAGCACTAAAAAGAGAGAACAATTCAATACTGTACAACATGAAGGCTACAGAAACAACCATCGTTTGCACAGCTCTAGTTTATACGCAGGGCTTATTTGCAAATAAAACAGTAAATTGTTGCCATATTATTGTTTTTATTGCGACTTACTAATTTAGAAAACTATTCACGATTAACGCACTATTTGCAAATAAATTGTTAAGGTTGCCACGCTTACAAATGTTTGATAATGAAAACAATAAATGGACAAATAATGCAACAAAAAACATCGATAGAAGCAAATAATAACAATTAAAACAAATAATTATTTGTTATTTTGTGCATTTACACTATTTTTTTTTCAACATAAGTAAGCTTTCTATAGAAGTGCTACCAAGTTTGTGTACTTTTGCTATGCCGTATAAACAGTGAGTTAATTTATTTGTAAATAATTTTATTTGCAAATAGTGCGCGTATAAACGTAGCTACGTTTATACTACGCGTAGTAAAAGTCGACTCGCGTTGCACAGTGGCGTGAATTAAAAAAAAAGTGGTAAAAAGTCCGCAAATTTTGAACTAGTTAACCGATTTCGATGAAACCAACTGTTTTGGAAAGTAGAAGTGTTGAAATTTTTAGAAAGCTTATTTTGAGGTACCCTGTTGTAAGACAGGAGCTTGTAACTTTTGTAAGAGGGACCGTTTTCAATAATTTTTTCAGCGGGACAATCTACGTTAAGAAATAAAAATAAAACATGATGAGAGTACCATTTTATCTCTTTCAGTTTCCAAGTTATTTGACTTGAAAAATTTATTTTTTAATTTTTGGCCCTGACTTTTTTTATTCGTTAGTACATAACTTCTTTATCACTTGGCAAAAATCAGTATGTTTTAATGTTTTTGAAAGAAAACTTCATTACAATTTATATAAAAAAAATTTTTTTTTGATATCTCAAAAATTGTAGCAAGGAATAATTTTGCGATTTGGATTTTTAAAAATTTTGAAAAAATTTGGTATATTTTGTGAAAAAAGTATTCTTAATTTTTTTGGAATATTTTAAAAAATTATTAAGTATTTGATAAAAACTTTGATTGTTTCTGAGAAAGGAGACATTGAAAAGGGCTGTGAAATAAATTTTGGAGATTGTTGTTGGTGCACCCTACATTCAGCATTGGTCGAAAACTAGCAATTTTTTTCAAAAAATCCGATTTTCGGATGTGGCAAAAAAATTGCACGGTCGTTTTTGTAAATTTTTTGGTTTTTTATTATAAATAAATTTGTTGTAAGTAACCTGTAAGAAACTCTTGACATCTTACACATAAATGTAGGCAGGAGAGGAGATTTTCTAAAAATTCGTTTTTGTAAATTTTTTGGTTTTTTATTATAAATAAATTTGTTGTAAGTAACCTGTAAGAAACTCTTGACATCTTACACATAAATGTAGGCAGGAGAGGAGATTTTCTAAAAATTCTAAAATTTTTCTAACACAATTTTTCCCAATAAGAAAAAAGTATTATAAAATTATAAATTGGGAATCATTTTAATTTTTATCAATAGTATACATTTAGCTTTGCAAACTGAAAAAAGAATTATTCTCCTACCTTCAATACTTTTTGAAATATTCGAAATCCAAAGTTGATTAAAAATTTTAATTTTCTACATTTTTTATTTTTGTCTAAATTATTGATCTTATTTTCTTTACTGCAAATGTTTCTTAATTTTTTCTATGTTATTACAATAGTAGATATAATTGTCTATTCAACGGTATATAATATGTATTCCTTTGCCATTATATCAGTCTTAAAATGTATACACAAATATAACACCTCAGGTAACAATTTAGGTGTTTTATCTGATACTCAAACAAACCCACATTTTTTATGAACTCTTAAATCTGTTATTAAATACATTCTTTACTGCTTAACTTAACGTAGATTGTCCCGCTGAAAAAATTATTGAAATCGGTCCCTATTTACAAAAGTTACAAGCTCCGAAAGAATTTCGATACCCGCACTTTCCCACTTTGAGGCTGTTTGGAGCTACCCTGTCTTACAACAGGGTGCTTTCTAAAAATTTCAACACTTCTACTTTCCAAAACAGTTGGTTTCATCGAAATCGGTTAACTAGTTCAAAAGTTGCGGACTTTTTACCACTTTTTTTTTATTCACGCCACTGTGCGTTGTACAAACGCTTTTCATTACGTAGTCGCCCATGAATTGGCTCGTCGTGAGTCGCCCTTGTCGCGTTCTACAAACAGGCTATTAATTTTTCCACAAAGTCATACATTCTTAAAAGAAAAATAATGGTGTAAGAAATCAGAAAAGTTTAGAATTATTTTTCCAGGGTTGGGAAACGTACACTTTTATATAAAATAAACTAGATCTAATAATTTTTTTATTTTATTTTAATTTATATATATTTTTTATGAGACATTTTTTTTTGATTTTAATTGAACTGTAATGAATTTTAATCAGAAATAATTTCCTAATCAGGCTTGAGTTCAGTAATTTCAATTCTTATTGAATGAAATATTTTTATTAATTAATGTGAGTATCTGAAGAAGTGAAGTAAAATTAAACTAGACTTTATTAGCTGGGGGAAATACCGATAGTTTTCTGTGCAGCCACGCACTTCATCAGCACCCATGTCTATCTACTCGGGTAGAGATTATTATTAACATCAGCTATTTAACTTAAATTTCTATGAAATGGAATATGAGAATTGATTGTGTATACAATTATTGATTTACCTTTGGCAAACACATTTGTAAGTATTACTATTCATTTTCAGTTTTTCCATTTTCTATTTAGGTTAGCACGAAGTTATATCACACTACCTATGTATGCTTAACTATTCTTACTTATCTTTTACGATCATCACATTAATTATTTTTACTTATTCGATGCACCATCGGTACATACATATAAGTATTATTGTAGTGGCTTTATGTTACTTTGTTTTTGCTTTCTACAGTTGACTTCGCTTTTTCAGCATTCTGAAGCAGTGATAGCCAAGTGAACAGTGATCGCTAAGTGAACATATTTTTGTCACGTGCCCATGATGAATTAAATGAAAAATTTTTTTTAGATTTTAATTGAACTGTAGTGAATTTTAATCAGAAATAATTTCTTAATCAGGAAATATTTTTATTAATTAATGTGAGTATCTAAAGAAGAGAAGAAAAATTAAACTAGACTTTATTAGCTGGGGGAAATACCGATATTTTTCTGTGCAGCCACGCACTTCATCAGCACCCATGTCTATCTACTGGGGTAGAGATTGCTATTGACATCAGCTATTTAACGCAAATTTTTATTTAATTGGAATATGAGAAATGATTATTGTGTATACAATTATTGATTTGCCTTTGGTAAATACATTTGTAAGTATCACATTTATTTTTTGTTTTTCCATGTTTGTAATTTTTCTATTTTGGTTAGCACGCAATAATATCACTCTACCTAAGTATGTTTAACAATTCTTGCTTATCTTTTACGATCATCACCATGATACAATTATAACAGGTACATGCACAAGCCCAGCCTGTTACTGCCCTGCAGTCAGACTGGGGCCAACACAAAAATTCTAGTAGTAGTCTACAATTTCTTTTCTATTCGTCAGTATAAAAGAAAGAGAGAAAACTAATGTGGTGTATTTCTGGTGGCTTTTGCAACAACTTGTCAATATTCATATAATTGTATGTAAGGTATAGAAATGTACCATTAAATATCTGGTTGGTATGTCTCCATGTTCCCATAAGAACTATGTAGTCACTACTTAGTCAATTGTCTTAGTGCTACTAGTACATTTTCAATGACAAGCACATGCTAAATGTCTATAGCACAAAGTATTGTATGGGGATTAATCAGAGAGTAGTACTGGTGACAAAGTCAAAAGCGATTCAGTACATTTTCAGCATCGACATTTCCTTCAGGGTGTATACATTGCAAATAAATGTCAAACTTTGTTTACAAGCTGCAAAAATGTTATTGTATGTGTGTGAATTAAATGTTTATAGGGTTGCCAATGAATTTATACAAGGCTGTGTCTGCAATTACACATTGAAGAAAATTAAACTACACATCTTTTGTGTAGGTTAAAATTAAAAGAAAAATAAATAAAAATATAACCCAAAGTAGAATTACACACAGATTGTACAAGAATTTAATTCCATGGCCTACACATGTGAGTAGAAATTACACACTATTTAACTACACACAGATTGGCAACACTGAATAACTTTAATCATGCAGGAATGCCGCGTCTGCAATTGTACTTTAGTTACCCTGTAATTGCTATTTTTATAAACAAAACACATTTGTTTCTGACAATTTTTCGTTTTTTTATACCAACAAAATACATGTGTTTTTTGTGTTGGAATTTTTTTGTTTTTTTGGCCCCCGCCTGACTGCAGGGTGGATAATAAAACCTGTTAATAGTAATAACTTTGTTTAAACATGAAATTCAAAGATATTTCAATAATTTTTTTAATTTTAAATCTGGCATTATACTTTTCTTCTGTAGAACATTTTAGCAGAATTTTTTTACGGATCTAGCATTCTCTCATCATCATTTTCTGGCAACACTGGATATAGGCTATATATTTTATACCCGTGCGAAGTCGGAGCGGGCCGCTAGTTAATAATAAAACGTAACAACAAGAACACAAATTAGTGTAAAGAAAAATATGAAAAAAACCATAGAAAACAGAAATCGAGTAATTTTTCCACCCCTCTTTCTTCTCTACCTCGTTCGCTATCAAACCAAAAATGATGTCGAAAAATAGACTTCATAAAAGTCTTCGTGTGAATTAAGTGAAAGTTTTTTACTAAAATTTTCGAAACTTGTGTAAATTTAAGAATAAAATGATAACAAAACAAAATTTGTTTGTTCTACGAAATTTGAAATTTTATAAATATGTTTTCTTTTATACTATATTCAATAAAATAAACGAAAAACATGGTACTAAAGTCAAATCCCGATAATTCGTACCCCGACAAATCGTAATTCCCGATAATTCGTAATAAACAGTCGGTCCCTTGAAAAAACCTCGTTAATTCGTAAAATTTCCATACATTTTGGTCCCCTCGATAATTCGTAATTTTTTTTCAAATAAAATCTCCTTTACCTCTTATAAATCGTAATTTTTTGCTAACTACCACTTATAATTCGTAATAAAAACAACAGAAACATGGAAAGAATGATTTTTTGCTTAATGCTATTTTTTTTGGGTTGGTTTTTGCTCTTGCTAATGTGTGTGTTTATTTTTTTAAGATCAGTTTTTTACTTGAATAATAAAGAAAAATGTCAAACCGCACTCATAAAACTCTGTCGGTGTTACAAAAACAACAAATTTAGTAAATAAAGTGAAAACCCCCGTTAATTCGTATTTATTTTATTTTAACCCCGTTAAATCGAAATCCCGCTAAATCGAAAACCCCTATAATTCGTAAGAAATGGCCGGTCCCTTGCGATTACGAATTATCGGGATTTGACTGTATATACGAATATAATTGTACGAAATAATTTTTGTAACTTAACGAAATTCGTAAATATACAAAATATGTTTTCCTGCACAACCCACAAATATTTTCGTAAAATGTACAAAATTTTCGTTTATTGCACAAAAATTAAATTACGAAATAATATTTCGTATATTTAAGCATGGAATATTTTGAGTGTACGAAAACACAAAATTACCTCACAAAAAACCCTTCTAGAGACTACAACAGGAGTGGAGCGCAATTCCGTCCACATATACCTGTAATTTATTATAATCGATGCCTAGGCGTCTTCAAGCTGTGATTTCAGCGAAAGGTAAACCAACAAAATATAAACACTTTATAGAACACGCATTTAGTTCAAATGGCTTTCACTGTGGTGAATATTTGAAGTCTTTTTTGAGTTTTTTTTTACTCTAAAGCTTGGTACTCTGTTCGAAGTTGTGAAAAATTTTCAGTGCCATTGGTTATTTCGCGTGAAAAATTTGACATGTACTAAATGTAGCCCAACTCGCAGTTTTTTAAATAAATGTCTCGCTTTTATTGCTTGAAAGTATGCAACATTGTTAAAATTCCGTGCAAAAAAAGCACTGCTCATGTTGTTTCGCAGCTAAACTAAAATGATGCCAGATTAATTTTGCATGGAAAGACATACTGTATAAATTAGCATAAAGCTCCTATTACTTTTACTTGTTTTTATTTAAATGGTTTTAAATGAATTTATTTTATATCGTATTTATATTAATACATCTTATTAAATTGCATTTATTATAGTTATTGAATTTATGAATTTTTATTATATTGTATTTCCAAAACGTTGGTAATAATGTTGTCTCATTATATTGAAACATAGTGAATTAAAACATAAGTTAATGTACTAAAAGACCTTAGAGGTAATTAAAAGAAAATAATAAAATCACTCTTGTAAAACGATCGCACTGGTAAGCATCTCCTGCTCTCTTTTATTTGTTTCACCAAACTAATTCCTTTGGTTTTATCTTTTATATGTATATTTTCATAAACACCAATCGACCTTATAATTTCTCATCCCCTGAGAAATTATAAGTTAAGGGATTTATCGATGGTGAATTGTTAATTAAACATGGTCCTTCTCCTAGTAAACTAGCTATCCTGGAACATCAGAAGTCCACTCAACCGAAAGCCGAAGCAAGCAAGTACATACCTACATACATATATACATACACCTACGCACAAGAACACATCCCTGTGAGTAACAAAAATGCCAAAGTAAGTAAAGTGAAAAAAAAAAATCTACTTACATACTACAACTCAAATAAATAAGAAATTAAAATATATAAATTAAAATATTAAATTAAAAGTGCCAAACAAGAATTTATAAAATATCGCCAAAATTCAAAAATACATACATACATACATACATACCTAAATAAAAGTGCGGGAGAATTTAAATATAAAAAGCAATAAAAAGCATTTACATACATACTACGTTTATACGCGCACTATTTGCAAATAAAATTATTTGCAAATAATTTAACTCACTGTTTATACGGCATAGCAAAAGTACACAAACTTGGCAGCACTTCTATAGAAAGTTTACTTATGTTGACAAAAAAATAGTGTAAAATGCACAAAATATCAAATAATTATTTGTTTTAATTGTTATTATTTGCTTCTATCAATGTTTTTTGTGCAATATTTATCCATTTATTGTTTTTTCTTATGAAACATTTGTAAGCGTGGCAACCTTTTCCATTTTATTTGCAAATAGTGCGTTAAACGTGGATAGATTTCTGAATTAGTAAGTCGCAATAAAAACAATAATATGGCAACAATTTACTGTTTTATTTGCAAATAAGCCCTGCGTATAAACGTAGTAACATACATACATACATACATACATACATACATATGTGCATACATATGTACATGAAAGTCATACCTACATAAAACCAAAAAAAGCAAAATCAAAGTGCGAAGTGAAAAGAATATAAAATTAAAATTTTCTTAAGTACATAATTTCAATTAATATATACTTATGTATGTACATAAGTTGTATATTCGCAAATTAAATACAAGTAGGTACATGCATATGTAAAAGATATGTATATGGATATGTGAAAAAAAAAACCATTGAAAAACCCAGTTACTTAAAGTCAGTGCAGTGAACTTAGCAAGTATACATATAAGAAAAAATTGCTTTATATATGTACATACAGATGTACATATGTACGTAAATATATAGATATGTATGTATATACAGGTTTATGTACATGAAAGAAAAAGCTGTTTTATTCCAACGTCAATGCCCTCTATAAGTATATAGAAAAGGAAGAATTCTTATATATGTACATACTTACATACATATGTACTTACATTTCTTTACATACATATCAATTATATACATATATATGTATATATAATTGAAGTCTGCAAGTAAAAAAAAGGTATCACACTTGATGTATTGATCATCAGTAGAGTTGTGCTTATCAGCTCTTTTGAGTGACCGCTCTTTTCAGCTCAGCTCACTTTACGGAAGTATTTCATTCAGTTGGCTCAGTAGCTCAGTTCATTTATAGTGAAACATTTTGTGAAGCATAAAGAAAGAGCGAAAACAGAAGCATAAAAGGTGACAGATTTATAGAGTATGTGTGTGTCCGTGTGTGTGGTCATACACAGCGTTACCGTTGGTGCTACTAAAGTAGCAATTTGCCACTTTTTCGACTGCTTGGATACTATTGTGCTACATTTACAAAATGCACTCAAATTTGAAACTTTTTCTAATTTTTACCACTTTTTAATACTTTTTATTGTACTTTTGATTTTATTGATAGAAAAGTTATGCTGTTTAATATATTAATATGTAAGCAAGCTTATACTAACTGCGAGTTTATGGAAGCCATGTAAAAATTCTCGTTTGTCTATTTATATTGAAAACAAAAACAAAGCACTCAAAATTTGTTTTTGTTTTCAATATAAATAGACAAGCGAGAATTTTTACATGGCTTCCATAAACTGGCAGTAAATCTTTTTTTTGTGGTTAGCTTATGCATATCTTTTGAATAATTAACATTACCTCGCTGGCTTATATTCGTATACCTCTGTCTGTATGGATATATGTAAATATTAAAAATATTTTACTATTAAAATATGTAAATATGAACAAAAATCGTTCGAATATTCGAACAACTTTTCCTCATTTTTGTTCAACCGAACAAAAATTTTCAATTTAGAATAAAAAATTATTCGAATTATTTTTGTCGAATATTCGAACAATTTCCTTAACTGCTTTGTATAAAAAGTATTTTACATTGCATAACTTTTCAATTTGTTATTAAGGGGGTGTTAAGTAATCAAATTACTCCAAATTATAAATACTTTATATACATATAAATATGTTCGCTAAACGCATCTTTTCTTTTCTTCCTAGGAAAAGATAATACCTCTTTATTGGAATTGGAAGGTGTCTCACAATTCATAATAAAGAGTTTAGAAAAAAAAATAACTGCTGTTCTCTAATCGAAAGCCTTAAGAATCGAATTATTGAACGACTTAAAAAAGCATTAAATGCCGTAATATTATTCCTCAGCTTTCCTATTCAATATCAGTTTTTTGAAATACACCACAAAAAGCGGAAAAAGAGTACGCGAATAATTTGTTTTCATGATTATTTTGTATTCAAAATATGCGATAATAATCTCAAATACGATGGAGTAACTGATAATGTTTCATTAACTGATTGATTAATTGATTTAAATTATTTGGAAACATCAAAGAAAGGATTACGCAAACTGTATATGATTTTTAATGCTATTTTTATATCACTAACACTAGCAATTTGCGAAAAAAAACTTTTCTACCTGTTCTTTTATTAAAAGAAAAAAATAATCGTCTGCCAACTACGAGTAAAAAGTGGGATTATCTGGGGTTTTTAAATGATTTTTTAAATGAATGACATATTAAAAAGGGTTTGTAAATGTGTATAAATACCTATACTTTTTAACTAATTTCGTTTCGGTTTTTAACATCCAACATCTGGAAAAAAGTGATGTTATTTTTAATTTATTTAAATTTTTATTTATTAAAATTTCTAAGTTTGTTATTAAAATTATTTGTTTTTCTTGTGTAATGAATTAGTTTTTGTTTGTTAATAACAAAAATTAAACTAATATAGATGCGTGTAATTTTTTGCAAACTTTTTTAAAATTATTCCAATAGATTTTTGTTCGTTCGAATATTCGAACAAAAGTTCAAAGTTATTCGTTTGTTCGAACAAGAAAAAAATCGTGAAATTTCATTCGAACAAATATAAAAGACGAATAGTGAATTTTTGCCAAGAATTAATAGAAGCGATACAAGACTGATTTTATTAAAGTATTTATTTAGATCCAGTACTTATTAAATCAATTGAGGATACTAACTATTTTGAAATTGCTTCCGTTTTTAGTAATATAATAAGTGAACTGTAGGTTTTTGTAAAAGAGTTAAAATTACGCGTGTAAGAAAGCGTAAAAAATATCTTAATCCGAAGTTTTAATGAAAGTTTATAATCAAAATTTTATACATTTGCTTCATATATGTATATTTAGTTTGCTGCATACTAGTGCTTCCGATAAGCGCTTTTTTTAATTGGAATCATTAGAAAATAAATTATTAACAGACTGAAAGTTTAAGCTTGTCACTCATTGTTATCTACCTTAAGTTTGTAGTAAAGGGATTTGAAAGACTGCATTCCAAATGATGAACCTGCTCAAAAGCACAGATATACAGTTTTAAGAAATAGGCATTTAATAACTATTAAAAATGCCTAAAAACGACCTTTTTCCGTTAATTAAAAAATGCAATGTACACAAAATTTACCGAGTTGTCGTGTGCATGTATCTTGAGAATTCAATATTAAGATATTTATCAAAAGTTTAATAAATTTTCTCTAAAATATATAAACTGAGTTAGTTTTTTTGTAAATAAGTGCCAATGTCAAAAAGCCATTAAAAATATATCTGTATCTTCAGAAAATTCAAGTCATTTTTTATTATAAGCACATATTATATGAATTATTTTTATATTTTGTGGCTTTATTTTATCATAAAAATAGTATATTTTCGTCTTTAAATATGCAAAACCTGATTTTTATTATTGATGTTTTTAAGAATAAGCAGATTTGTTTTAATTTTTCTTGTTTTTAAAGTTGCCCCTTTTTTCCTAAAATCCCCTTTTTGGTGCCACCTTGTTTTAAAAATCCCTTTTTGTTCCACTTTCTGAAATTTTACAACGGTAACGCTGGTCATACATCACAAAACAAGACAGATGAAGTATGTATAAGAAATAAATAAAACTAAAATAGTGTAATGAGTGGAATTTGTTAATAAATATATCTACATACATATAAATACTATGTACATATGTATATACTATATACATATGTAGAATCAAAATTAAAATTATTTAATATATTTTAATATCACAATATGTATGTATATAAATTTTTTTATGTACTTGTGCGACAAAAAAAATTGCTAAAAAAGAACAAGACTTGTATCGAACTCTTTCATTAGGTCGTTTTAGACACAAACCTATAATCTAACCCACTTAATTTACATAGGTTTGTGTCTAAAACGAGCTGCTTAAGAGTTTGATAGAAACCTACATGTAATTTAAATGGGTTTTATTATAGGTTTGTGTCTAAAACGAGCTACTGAAAGAGTTCGATACAAATCTAAAAACCGCTCAGTACTGAGCTGAAAGCGCTCAGTGGATTGAACGGCTCACAGCGCTCAGTGAAGTGAATCGTTCAATTGAACTAGTTCGTTCATGAGCTGCACAACTCTAATCATCAGCATAAAGCAAAAGTGACAATTACATACATATGTACATATCTATAATTGTATACATAAACGCACACACAAATTCATATACCACAGCTGTTGAGATTTATACAAATAAAAGATCTATGGCACAGTGGTTCTAGTGCGCAAAAAATAAACACAAAAAAAGTATTAAAATGTTTTCTCAGCATTTAATCAATAAAAGTAATTTGGAAATAAATAAATATTTTATGCACATACTTATGTAGTTAACGCACATTATTGTATGTATGTTGAATTAATTTTAATAAATCGTGGGTTTATTCTCATAAGCACTTGGCACTTATAATCAAATAAAATTTTTCTGTTTGGCATGTTTACATAAACTATAATTCTCCAATTAGACGCAGTCCAAAAGTTCTATTTGGCAAACTGACTATGTCTCACATATATAATATAACGCTCTGTACATAAATCACTACCTAGCTATATCAAACTAGATGTGTAATTCGTGGAAGGCATACATTACAATTTATTCCAAATTTAATCCAAATTACAAAGGATTTTCTTACTTCAATTGAGTTATATATCTACACTTTGACTCCAAATTACAAAGGAGTTTCTGCCATCCAAATTTAATCCAAATTACAAAGGATTTTCTTACTTCAATTGAATTATATCTCTACGCTTTGACTCCAAATTACAAAGGAGTTTCTGCCATCCACTGAATCTACCTACTAGCTATTTTAAATCCAATTAAAAAAAAAAAAGGATAATTGCGAAAGATTTACCCTGAGTTCGAAAAACAATTTTAAAGTAAACGATAAACAATGTCGGTTAATATAAAAAGATTTCTACTTAATATCAAAAAATTTAAGGCATTGTGTAAAAAATGCGATATAGCTCCCACTAGCGACTCTGAATCCTTGTTAGAAATTAAGAAAAGGGATGTTGATTCAAGTTCGATCGAGGTGGAAGAGTCATTTGAAAAATGTATGCTATCTGAGGAAGGGGAGGAAGATCAAGCTCAAGTACAAGAGCAGTATGATTTGTATATGGACATGTACTATTTAACTCTTTCTAAACTATTTGACTTGATAAAGTTAGCAAAAGAAAGAGAGGCAATAGTTAGCACAGCTGCGTCCTCACAAAATAGCGCTAATAATCACAGCTCTGCCCTTCAATTACCCCCATGCGACACAGAGGTATTCTCCGGAGGTTATGAAGACTGGCCAGCATTCCGCGACATGTTTACAGCTGTATACATTAACCATCCCAAGTTAACTCTGGCCGAGAAATTATTCCATCTTCGAAACAAAACGTCAGATACTGCTGGAGCAATAGTCAAGAGGTTTCCCTTAACCGACGATAATTTCAATTTAGCCTGGCAAGCTCTTAAATTGCGGTATGAAAATGTGCGAGTATTAGTCGATAACCAAATTCGAAATCTCTTTAATATTCCTATTGCTGTCGAAGAGGATAGTGAATCCCTTCAAGGAATTCATAGCGCAATTTCTAATTGCTTGGCAATGCTTCAAACTTTAGGGGTTTCAGTAGAAGGCTGGGATCCTATTCTAGTCAATCTTATTTATTCTAAATTACCTCATGAAACTTTAGCTCATTGGGAGCAGTCCCTTAACGCCAGTAGAGAATTACCAACGTGGGCTCAATTGAGTGAATTTATACTTAAAAGATGTCAAGTCGTAGAACGAATTTCAACTATTAAGGATACAAAGTCCTCTTTTCTTAGCCAACCAGATCCAAAAGTTCAAATGTACACATCCCAAGAAAAACTTACTTACGCATGTAAAATGTGCAATCAGGATCATAGTTTGAGAACTTGTCCACAATTCCGCAAATTATCTATTCAAGAACGTGTAGATTTTGTTTTCAAAAATCAATTTTGCAATAATTGTTTGTCACAATCCCATAATAAAAAAAATTGTAATAGCAAACATACTTGCATTAATTGCGGCAAAAAACATCATACTTTGCTTTATATGCGCACCGTGAATTTTCCACGAAAGACCACAGAGCAAATAGCTAAATACAATCAGCAACAAGCTAAAATAAAATATGATTTAAAGTCACAAAATGTAAAAAATTTTCAATTAAGTGAAGGGGAAATGAGACCGTCAACCTCGAATTCAAACAAAAATCCCCTAGTAAGCGCAAATTATGCAACCAATAACACTAATGTCCTCCTGCGAACAGCTATGGTTCAAATTGAATGCAGAGGAGAACTCTTTACAATTCGCGCGTTAATTGACCCAGGCTCAGAAAGAACCTTTCTTTCAGAAGTTATTAGAAATCGTTTGAACATACCATCACGAAAATCACGATTTGAAATAGTGGGAATATGAGGCCAGAATCAGATAGCAGAAAAAGAATGTGATTTGATCTTAGTATCTAAAAACACCAATTCCCGAATTAAAATCAGTGCTATAATTCTGCCAAAATTAACAAATAAAATTCCTTCTATGTCTTTTGATATTTCCGACTCCACTAATCTGATAAATCTTCAGTTAGCTGATCCACATTTTAACATATCAGCACCGATCGATCCAAGTACCATACTTGGAAACGATTACGAACGTTATATTAATCTTGAGGGTATTCAAAAAAATGTTTATGGTTCAGCTTCAGCTTATAAAACAATTTTTGGATAGGTGTTGAGCGGCCCTGCTCAAAACCAGCAAATCAGCTCCTTTTCGACAAAAGTCAATATATCAGAAGAATCCAACTTGGATAAATTACTCAGGAAATTTTGGGAGCAGGAAGAAATCCCCTCCACACGACCCGCCTCGTCAGAAGATGATTATTGTGAAAAGTTTTATAAGCAAACCACAAAACGTTTAGCAGATGGTCGATATATAGTGAGGCTACCATTTAGACAAGAATTTCCAACATCAAGATTTTTAGGTCCCTCAAGATTTGTAGCCTTGAGTCAGTACGTTCGAATGGAACATATGTTAGAAAAGGATCCATTGTTGCAAAGCCAAAATATAATGATGTGCTCGCAGAATAGATAACTCTAGATCATATGGAGGAATGCTCTTCTCGAGAAATCTTCTCTGACGATAAATTCAATTCCTTTTATCTACCGCATCACGCCGTTGTCAAGCCAGAAAGTAAATCCACGAAAGTCAGAGTCGTTTTGAACGCCTCAAGAAAAACTAGGTCCGGGTTCTCCCTGAACGATGTACTATATACAGGACCTACTCTCCAAGCAGATCTTATGACAGTTATATTAAACTGGCGATTCTATGAATTCGTTTTCAGCGGTGACATACAAAAGATGTACCGCCAAATTCTGGTCGATCCCCTCGACAGACCATTTCAGAGAATTCTGTTTCAGAAATCCCCCCGGGAGGCTGTAAAAGACTATCAGTTAAAAACAGTTACGTTCGGCGTTAACTGCGCACCGTTTCTTGCCATCCGCACGTTATTACAGTTAGCAAAAGACTCAGAATCACAGTTTCCAAAATCCACCACTATATTACAAAAGGAAACATATGTAGATGACATTCTTTCTGGAGGTCACTCTATCGAAAGCGCATTACAATCTCAAAACGATTTAATACACGCGCTTGCATCGGCAGGCTTCTTATTGAAAAAAATTACTTCTAACAACTCCCTTTTGCTAAATTCGCTTCCTGAAGAAGATCTTTATGATTCAAACTTTCTCAAGTTTTGCGATTCAAGTGCAACAAAAACTCTCGGCATCAGGAACGCATTAACCGATTCATTTAGTTATGCTTTTGAACCCATCCCTCAGTCCGCTACAATGACTAAACGCAAAATATTGTCGTCCGTATTAAAGCTATTTGATCCCGTCGGGTGGATATCTCCAGTGGTTATTAAAGGAAAATGTCTTATTCAACAACTTTGGCTAGAGCGAATTGATTGGGATGAACCCGTCAGCACAGATTCTCTCCGAATCTGGAATGAAATAATAAATGAATTACCTAAAGTTCAAGAAATCCAAATCCCTCGTTGGATTCAATTCACTCCCAGTGATACGATACAATTACATGGGTTTTGTGATGCCTCTAAAATTGCATATTGTGCGGCGGTGTACATTAGAATTCAAACATCTTCTCCTACCGTATATTCAAATTTACTAACATCTAAAAGTAAGGTTGCTCCTTTATCCTCTATCACGTTACCTCGCTTGCAACTATCGGGAGCAGTTATGTTGGCTAAGCTCGTACATTATGTCATTTCCTCTCGGAACCTATTAGAATGTCCAATAACCCTTTGGTGCGATTCATCTATTGTACTCGGATGGTTAGCCAAGCCTCCAGCTACGTGGAAGGAAATATACGTAGCAAATCGTGTAAGTCAGATACACCGGTTACTGCCAACGGCAAAATGGCGGCATGTTCCGACCCATTTCAATCCCGCTGACCTTGGGTCTAGAGGTTGCAGGCCCCAAGATCTCATAAATTATAACCTCTGGTGGAATGGGCCTCCCTGGCTCATGAACCCCGAGTCCGAATGGCCTCGAAAAAATCCACTATACCTCCAAAACCCTAATGAAAGCACTTCCGTAAGCTCGCAAGAGTCTCCTCTCGTTCAAGCGTCGTTTAATAGTTTTCAAACTACAGTAGATCATGAAGATATTCTCAACAGATTTTCTTCTTACACCAGGGCCTTACGAGTTTTGGCATACGTATTTAGATATGTTCGGCATTTTAAACCTTCCTTTGCAAGTCCTACTTTTTCATTGAACTATAGTAGTGCTGAGCTTTGTCAGGCAGAAGTGAAGTCTGTTAAGTATAGATTAATTATGTTAGCCCAGCAACAGTGGTACAAATCGGAATATAATTCTTTGCTTAAGTCTCAATGCATTTCAAAAGATAGCTCCTTATTCACTTTAAACCCATTTTGTGATACTGGTGGCATTTTGCGTGTCAATGGTAGATTGGCTAATTCCCTGCTGCCATATAATGAAAGATTTCCAATCATTTTGCCTCGTGACTCTCAGTTGTGTAACTTGTACTTATCCCACATACATGAATTTCTAGCGCATGCGGAATGCAGCCTGATGTGTCGCATTATACAAACAGAATTCTACATTACGCGTCTCAGACTCCGAGTAAAAAAGATAATAAGATATTGCAAAATCTGTATTATCCATAAAAGGCAGTCCTGTGCACAAATAATGGCGGCTTTGCCTTCAGATCGCTGTGCTCTTTCGTTTCCCTTCAACATTACCGGCCTTGATTTCGCAGGACCTTTTGATATAAAAAGTTCTTCCCTTAGAAACGCCTCCATAATCAAAGGATACGCATGCATATTTGTTTGCTTCGCTACTAAGGCAGTACATCTCGAGCCCTGTTCGAATCTTTCAACTCCTGCTTTTCGCGCAACTTTCTCACGATTTGTTGGAAGACGAGGTCTACCTCACAAAATCGTTTCCGATAACGGTAGAAATTTCGTGGGGGCAAGTAGAGCAATGCGCAAAGAATTGTCCACTTTCCTTCAGTCTGTCTCCGTAGACATAGCCCAGAAATATGTTACTCATAACTTTGAATGGTCGTTTATTCCCCCTCAAACCCCACATATGGGTGGTCTTTGGGTGGCTGCGGTAAAAAGCTTTAAGTTTCACTTAAAACGAGTCGCTGGAGCTTACCGATTTACTTTTGAAGAGTTCAGCACCGTATTAGCCCGCATAGAAGGCGTATTGAACTCTCGACCCATATCTGCACTTTCTGAAGATCCAGCAGACTTAGCAGCCCTAACACCAGGACATTTTCTCCGTGGAGGACCTATAATGGCATTTCCAGAGGCCCCTACCGAAAATTTATCCCTTATAAATCGGTGGGAAAGACTTAAAGCCATTCACCAACAATTCTCAATTAAGTGAAAGGAAGAGTACCTTAAATCGCTTCATAAGAGATACAAGTGGAAATTCACAATACCCAATCTAAAAGTAGATGATTTTGTTGTGGTGATGGACGATCTTTTGCCGCCGAGTGAGTGGCGTTTAGGCAGAATTGAAAAGGTCTATAGTGGTCCCGACCATAACGTTCGTGTAGTAAATGTTCGTACTGCAGCAGGTCTACTTACACGACCTATTACAAAATTGTGCTATTTACCATATAGCGAATGTCAAAACACAACGGCTGAGAGCCATCAAAATGAATAAGTATTTACATTCCCATTTTATGTACTTTAAGATACTCGTTTAGTCATTTACATTACATCACTGAACTTTGTTGATAAACACTATGATTTAACCGCCATTTAATTTCAGTGGACGTACCCAACCACCTCGCGATCCAGAAGTTCACCTGTGCCAACTTTGTCACCGATATCATTCAATCCGGTTCTGCAAAACGTTTCTGGCCATGCGACCAAGAGAACGTGACATTGTGGCACGCAGGTACGATTACTGCCTGAATTGTTTGGCCCGTACTCATTTAGTGACCAGTTGTGATAGTCCGGGTAGTTGTATGTACTGTGGGCAGCTACATCATACCCTGCTACATAATGTTAGGAATCCTCCAGCTAGGCATGGAACACGCCCAGTGCATGAGCGACTGGGAGAATGCCGAAATAGCACTCCGGCTAATGACAGTCGACGGGGTATCCGACGCATTACTGCAGGCAACCATCATAGCAGAAGAGGTCAGCGCATCAATAACACTGGCCGACGGAGCAGCAACAGCACCCGACGTAGCCGTAATAGCACCCAGCGTAACAACAACACCACTAGACGTCACAACTACCACTGCAGGCGTAACAACAACAACCAGAACAGCTCTAATCGAAGCAGCACTCCACGGCGTAGATAAAGCATCTCCAACTCAGCCATTGCGATTCAGCCAAGAAACCCGGATCAACGAATCATATCCGAAGCAATCCGGTCTTTGGCTGCAGTCTTATGTGCCACCACACCAGCTGTTTAATTTGCACCAGTGCAAAGAGGGGCGCCATGTATAAATTAGCATAAAGCTCCTATTACTTTTACTTGTTTGTATTTAAATGGTTTTAAATGAATTTATTTTATATCGTATTTATATTAATACATCTTATTAAATTGCATTAATTATAGTTATTGAATTTATGAATTTTTATTATATTGTATTTCCAAAACGTTGGTAATAATGTTGTCTCATTATATTGAAACATAGTGAATTAAAACATAAGTTAATGTACTAAAAGACCTTAGAGGTAATTAAAAGAAAATAATAAAATCACTCTTGTAAAACGATCGCACTGGTAAGCATCTCCTGCTCTCTTTTATTTGTTTCACCAAACTAATTCCTTTGGTTTTATCTTTTATATGTATATTTTCATAAACACCAATCGACCTTATAATTTCTCATCCCCTGAGAAATTATAAGTTAAGGGATTTATCGATGGTGAATTGTTATTTAAACACATGCTTTTCCGTGTTTTTCACACCAAGAACAGAGTACTACTCTTGCGAATTTATTTCGCAAATATTTCATACCAAATACCAAATTGGAGTACAACGACAAAATCAGCATAGACAACAACCTGTCGCCTTGTTGCCTTGCTGTCTTCAAAATAATCATTCTCATATAAACATGTGTATTCTATCCTTGACATTTGGTAGTCGGTAGCTTGCTGAGGTGAATATATTTAATGCATAAGAAATACTTAATGAAAATTGATATATGTTTGTATGTCTACATATGTATATGCATATACATATATGTATATTCATATGTGCTAAAATACATTCATACATGTGTTTTTAGAAGAGACGATTAATATTTTAAAGGCAAGTATAACTGTTGGCGATTGCACTAGAGCTACAAAGCATACTACAACGTTTTACCAGTCTGTCATGCATCTGGAGGATATGGCTTTTTTTTATTATTTTTAAAAGGAATTTTCTCAATTTCAACTGAAATTTTCTCAATTTCAAATAGAAATTCTCAATTGTATTTGGAATTTTCTCAATTTTAAACTGAAAATCACATTTAATGATCAAACAGAATTGGGTCATAAACACATTTTCCATACAAATCACAAAAAATCAGCAACAGAAAGCAGTCGATAGATAGAATCTATTTTATTTTGACAACGTTTTTTTTTATGCTCTCATATATAAATACTCATTCTCTCAAGAATACTACCATACTTTCAATAAATTTCATACATTTTGTGAACAAAACTACAAAGAAAAATAAGCACAAAAGAAAATAAAACTAAAATTATAGAGCATTTGAAGTTACTGCCGTAGATTTTATTATGGACTTTGTTAATTTGACAACGATTTTTCCTGAAGTTGCGGACATATTCTGTTTCATCATTTACATTTGGAAATTTCTCAATTCCAATTTGAAATTCTCATTTTCATTTGATATTTTTTTTATACTACAAAAAATTTATTTATTGTATCTTCAAAAATAAATGAAATAACAATAAGTAATCAAATCTTAGGTCTATATATAATTAATGGGCTCGACCAATGCCGAACACAAATTTAGTGATAGCAAATAGTAATACAAAAAAGATGTACAAAAATATTTTCAAAAAGATTCATCTGCGGTATTGCGAATTAGAGCCTTAGTGGCCTTCTTTTTTAAGCGCATATGTCCAGTAAAGTTCAAAATATTACGAGCAAGCGGATTAGGATGTGACTCGAGTTTAGTTAAATATTTTTTTATTTTTTATTTTTTATTTTATTTATTTATTTATTTCTTTTCGATGTCCCATACACAAGACTTAAGTCTTATATTGCAGTATGGAACTGAGCATATGCAAATACAATAAATCAGATACAATAAAAAAAATTATAATATTTAATTAAGTAATTTTTACATAAATTGTAGGTAATTTTAATAAAATATAAAATAAAATTTAAAATTTAATAAAATTTAATATTATAAAGCTAGTGAAAAGTTAACAAAAACTATTTAAACCCATAAAATATCTAACCTGAAAAGTTAAAAGCATACATAGTACGTTGTTATTCAATCAGAATTTGTATATATTCAACTTGAAAAATTAGAAAAAATATTTTTCCTAAATTGTCGTGCGTTATTCAAGATTTGTAATCTATAAGGGATTCCATTCCAGAGACTGATGGCGTGAATAAAGAAATCGTATTTAGAAATCAGTGTGCGATGGCCAAATGATAAAATTCTTTTGCCTCTATTAAGTGTAGAGAAGTTTAAACGTTCATGGAGATGTGCGGGCTGTTGTGTATATATAATTTTGTGCATAAACAATAAAATACGCACTCTTAGATAATCATCAAGACTAATGCCGTAAAGCAATGTTACATAGGGAGAAATATGTGCATATCTTCTTATACCATATACATAACGAATAATATTATTAAATGCAACATTAAGTTTTCTTTTGCTTTCACTATGGCAGCTGGCAAATAGTTCACAGCCATACAACAAGATAGGTATTAAATACGATTTAGCAAGAAGTATTCTAATTTTAATTGGAGTACAATATTGCGTTTGCCAGAGATTTCTTAACATTGAGAACGTTCGACCACATGCAAAGTTAACGTGGTTAGACCAAGTGAGGGTATTGTTAAAGTATATGCCGAGATTTTTGACTGAATTTACAATATCTATGGACTGGTTATTTAAAGTTATAATAGGATTGCAATCAAGTTTTAATAGCCTCTTTTTAATAACCAAGCACTTGGACTTGGTAGGATTAACTACTAGCCCATTCGCGGTGGCCCACTCATAAACACGACCAAGTTCCTGGTTTAAAGTCCTTACACATTCATCAACCGCCGTGATGCTACAACTAATGTAAAGCTGGACATCATCTGCATATAATCTAAGCTCACCCCGAATTAATGGAAAAGAGCTGGAAACTGAGGTAGGTGTTTCAACATATTGACTTCGATCAACTAGATATGAATATATGAGATCTGTGGCAGATGATGCAAATCCAAACATATGCTTAAGTTTAAGACACAACATGTTATGGTCAACAGTATCAAACGCTCTAGAATGATCCAAGAGAACTAAAAATGTAACTTTACCACAGTCTACCTGTTGTCTTATATCTTCAGCAACATCTACGAGGGCCGTTGTACAACTATGATTTTTACGAAAACCGGATTGCCGGTCAGTGGGCATATTATTAATTTCAAGATACTGTGTAACTTTGATATGAATTAATCTTTCAAAGGCTTTAGATAAGAATGGTAAGATTGATATGGGCCGATAATCGGAATTAGACTTAGGTATAGGTATAATCTTAGCAAGTTTCCAAATTTTGGGATAGCGGTTGGTAGTAAAGATCTTGTTAAAAACAAATGTTATAAAAGGAAGAAGTTTTGGAATAAGTATTTTTAGAAACCTTGGATCTAACCCATCCACACCAATTGCATTGGATTTTGTTGACAGCAGGCTAGATAAGACATCAGACTGACTTACGTTTGAAAAGTTGAAATTGTTGCTTATAATATCATGAGAAAAACTATAATAATGAGAATTCAGTTGAACATTTGGAATATTTAAAAATTGGTTATTTAAAATGTTAGCATCAACAGTACATGGCTCTTGACTACAACGTTTGCCAACTCCAATTTCGCGAATTGTTTGCCATGTTTTCTTCGAGTCTATAGCAGCAGAGAACTTTGAAGCATAATAGTCAGACTTAGCTTTTTTAATTAAATTGTTGGTTATGTTACGCGATACCCGATATACTTCATGCAATTCTGTGGTTTTGAAACGTTTCCATCGAGAATATAGAAAATCTCTACGGTTAATCGCTTGTTCTATGTCATGAGTGAACCAGGGCTTGTTATGTCTGTTAATAATTTTTGTTCTTACGGGAACCACCAGATTGTATAAATTATTTAGGTTGTGTTGCAGAAAAGAGAGCTGATCATCAACAGAAATTAAACTATAACACACACTCCAATCAATACTGAAAAATTCTTCTTCTAGCCTTAAGTAATCAATATTTTTAAAATCCCGATATCTAACAAATTGTTCGGGCAGGTTTAACTGAAAATTATATGTCATAAAAATTAGGTCATGACGTGAAAAACAGGATGCTGACAGTTGGTCATAAAGCAATACCTTCGAAATATCACTAACAAAGAAAAGATCAAGAAGTGTATTGCTGGTACTCGTAAAATGTGTAGCAACATTTGTGTTAGGTGAATTAAGACCAAGCATATTATTAGTTAGATTATTGTTTACTAGAATATTTGAATTAAAATCGCCTGTAATAATAACATCTTCGTATGTGACAGTACATGCTTCTAGGGTATACATAAATCTCTCCATGCAAATACGATCATTAGGTCTATATACACATCCTAAGAGTAATTTCCTTCCCTCATAACTTACTTCAAGAAATAAATATTCTACTAAATTTTCAGATCTCTCGGAACCAGTTACTACCATCATATCATTATCTGCAGATTTACTGAGAACTTTAATTGCAATTCCTTTTTTTACATAAATCGCCACACCTCCATACCCATTTCTGTCAACCCTCCTGATATTATAACCATGCAAAGAAATTGATGAATCAGAGAACTCAGGTTTAAGCCAAGTCATATCAAATCAATGCCAGAGTTCTCAAAAATAAATCTAAATTCTTCAATTTTAGGTCTCAAGCTTTGGGCATTGATATGACAGATTTTAATACCATTCCTTTGAGTGGCCAACACTTTTATCATTGTCCCAATACCGCCTCTAGAATGAGCCCTATTACTATTTAAACTGTTCATAAAAGTTTATTGTATGGTAAGATAAAGTAACGCACGGGAAGTATATTATATTCTCATTTCTAAATAATATGGTAAGTTTGTAAGTAAAACAAATAATGAATGTAGAATAATGTGTATATAAAATAATAGTTAACATAACGATGCTATAAAAAGTAAAACGTGTGTAAAAAAAATGTGGTAAATAGTTCAAATGAAAACCAAAGATAACAGCTCAGACATATAATTGATGTATTATGATGCCTTTTAATCAGAAACATCACGAGGCAACCAGCAGCAGAGAAAGATTCGTTTCGAAATAAGTTGTTGAGTTGCTCCAACTCATCAATAAGTGTTGCTTGTTCATTAGCAGACGCTTTGACGCAAACTAAACCACGTATAGTAAAAGCACTATGTATGCGTTTTTCTTTTTTAAGGCGAGTAGCGGCTCGTAAAATTTTAAAATTTGTAGACGTAAGATTTTCATTTACATAAAATTTATTGTCAGAATTTTCACCAATATGCCTCAGTGAGAAAAAAACCGGGGATTACTTTTACGCCAATTAGAAAGAGTTTTCAAAAAATAATTTTTATCATAAGGGGACCAGAATTTAACAATTATTACTGCATCTCTTGAGTCTGATGTGTGCTTATTATTGTGATTTTGTAGCCGATAAATTGTTTTAATGGCTGGAACCGAAGATCTAATAGTTTGGCAGATTTTATCAAAAATGTCTGATAAGTTTTCATTAGGCTTGTAAGGAATTTCATTTATTCTTAGCTGACAAGCAACGTTTGTATTTTCTTGCTGTTTAATTTTAGATTTTAAGGCTTTTATTTCGGTCTGCATACTTTGCCTGCGTATTTTGCAATTTCTTTACTCACTAGTGGCATATTTAAATCACGATGTATATTTGAATTTTTGATGTACCATGGAGCCGATGTTATTAACCGTAAAATTTTATTTTGCCTTCGTTGGATTCTCTCTATATTTGAAGCTGAAGCAGTGCCCCATAACTGAATTCCATAGCACCATATTGGTTTCAAAAGCGATTTGTATAGTAAAAGTTTGCAGTCTAGGCTGAGTGTTGAATTTCTGCCAATCAACCAATGTATTTGAGTTAACTTAAGTTTCATTTGTGTTAGCTTTGAATCAATATGGGGTTGCCATATAAGCCGTCGCACAGTGGGGTATTGGACCCCCAAAACGGAGATCAATTAAACTACTTATCCGATTTGAAAAATTCTTTCACTATAAGAATGATACGTTATCTCTGATTGACATTTGATAAAATTTTTTTTGGAAAAGTGGGCGGTGCCACTCCCCCTTATTAAAAATCGCTCTGCAGGCCATAATAATAGATAGACCGATTGTCGTGAAACATTCCCAATGTGGTACTGTTGACCGTGTAATAGTACTTGGCTATACTTGGTTGTGACTGGATAAAGGGGCGTGGCACCGCCCATATAACCTAAAAATTAGAACGATTATATCTCATGAACTATCAGAGGTAGGAAGATGAGATTTGGTATATATGTTGATCGTACTGTATGAATTACAGCCAAGGTGGAATAGGGCGGTGCCACGCCCCCTTTGTTACAAACAAATTTACCTAATGAAAACAATAAAAAAATTTAAATAAAACTGTGAAATTTTAATTCTTCATTTATATTTATAAACAATTTCATCAAAAGTAAATGGTTGTATCATCTGAAAAAAATAGACATTGTTATATATATTTTTAAAACCCATATAAAATATTATGACCTGATTTTCCATTCAAGTGTTATTTAGTTTAGTCACTGTAATCGGAGCTACAATCCTATAGTTCCTCAACATGTGCATCTCCAGTTTCATTATCACTATCATCAGATCGAACAGCACTTACTGAAATAGTTGGCGGAATAAGCAATTCTACTACTGATTTTGGTAGGGCTTGAAATTTTTTTTTCCTAACTTAATTTTGCTGCTAATGATCGGATCGCAGCTCAGAAGCAATCTGTTTAATTTCTTTATCATCATCCGATGCAGCTTTCCACTTTTTTATAGGCAATTTGTAAGAGAGGTGTATGATACATTCGAAAAATCTAATCCATCCATGTAATATAGACAAACCAAATTCTAAGGTTTCTGTCTTAACAGGTTTTGCTATCATTTCGTCAATAGAGTTAAACTCTTTAGAAGTGGAATTGCAAATATAACACCTTTGGGATGATGTCGTTTCTGTGATTGCATTGCAAACTTTTCCGTCAATCATTACTAAGATTAGTTTATGGCTTACTTTTACGAGCTTTTCTCCTACTTGCACAACACACATTTCCAGATCGTTTGCTTCCTCATCAACTCGTTCTTTTTCTCTTACCAATATACTTGCAGTCTCTTTGGTGTATTCAATATTTAATGGCCTGCAAAATCGGGTTGATGACGGTCTAGGGTTTTGCCAAACAATTTTATCATTACATACTAATCTGAGTGGAACAATGGACGTTATTAAAACAGAAGAGTCGATAGCGCCTGCTCCATGAAAAGCTTGCTTATATGAGCTATGCCCAGAGCTTCCATCGAACCCCCACTTAGTAATTAAAGTTAAATTTGATATTTCTTCATTATCCAGGGTGTCAATAACATTTTTTGAAGCAGCACAAGGCGTTCAATCGTATGGTCCAGAAGGCCCTGCAATGATACCTTAGCTAACGATTCGGAAATTTTCATAGTTTCAACCTTAGGATAACATTTCTTTTTCGCTCTTTGAAGCAACGCGTACGTAGGGAATTTATCAGGAGCAGCTTTTCGTATAACATTATATTGTTCACGTTAAAGCTTTGCTTCAACCAAAACCACAAGCGCTTCTTCAGCAGTCAACTGTTTTTCTTTTACACAAGTTACATTTTTTCTAAATTTAGCCGCTCTGGAAGGTGATGCAGTTATTTCCTTGACAATTTTTGCTGCTTCTGTTTGACCACTTGCTCGCAGACTTATTTGGGTAGCATAATTCAAAACAGGCAAGGGAACATTTTGTCTTAAATTCTTACATTTTTTCATTTTTGTTTTTTCGGAACACTCCTCGAAATCAATTTCTTTGCGACCTCTTTTAGTTGTTGTAGCCACAAAGGCTATTGAAGAATCTAACCAATTTTGATTTTTTCTCAAAAATCGCTCCTCATGTCTACTTGATTTTGCCCATCGATCCTTAAAATCGCAGACAAAACGAGCAAAATTCAAATTGAAGTCTTGCATATCCTTTGGATTTATTTGCCTTATCAATTCTTGCTTTAATATATTCAGCTTCTCCATTAATGGCGAAGCCTCAGCATTCTTAATAATACTGTAAAGACTACGCCGAGAAATGAATCTTTTTGAGTTTATTCCTAAAATATAAAGACTGTATTCAGAAACTTCGCGTGGTATTTCTTGTATCAATTACCAAAATAACGAGGACGAACAACACGTTCTATATATAAACACTTAATAAAAATATAACAGCACATCATTGCCGTTGTTATTGCTGTAATCCGAAATATACCACCACGATCACTCACATGGAATTTTATTCATATTAAATGGATATAATAGTTAGTGTTAAAGGCCGTTTCACACTATAATACAAGTATTAACACTTTTGTGGAAAATGCAACTTTGACATGTTGAGTTGTTATTGTCTTTTGAAATTTTTCAAACAGAAATTAGATTAGGGATGCATTTTCGTCAAAAGTATTAACACTTGTATTATAGTGTGAAACGGCCTTAAGTAACACCACATACTTATTTAACACATATTATCTGTTATTTAAATTAAGTTATACAAAATTGTCTAAGAACACCACCGCGAAGACAAATTAAACTTACCCAACCCATTAAATAAACCAAACAACACAATGAACAGAACACACATATTATTTTTTTTATCGTAGAGTACATAAAAATATTTCAATATACAAACATAAATAAGAATAGCAACAATATACGATGATGATAACGAAAGCGAAAACAAAACAAAAACTACAGCCACGGTTCTTCTATAACTTTGGACGACATGAGTTTTTTTTACAAAATTTGTTAAAAAAAGAATTGGCGCAAACACGCGCAAGATGTTTTTGTTCATTATATTAGTACAGTTCCTAAGCTTTAAAAATATATAAATTTCAGAACACGAAGTTGACCGGTACCACTTTAAAACTGTACATACTTCTCAAGAATGGCTAAAATTTAGACCTTTTTCCATAAATGATTAAAATTAGTTCTAACAGGTAAATGTCGACCGGCAACTGCTTTTTTGTTCGAAATTACCTGAACTTGAAGGATCCATAATAATATTAGGCTTTTTTATGGCAAAAATAGAAAAACTGGCACTTGAAAATACAAAAAATTCACTTTTTGTAAAGACGCAAAAAAATCGAAAAAAATTACAAACTTTGAGACAAAGCAAAAATTGCATTAAGCAACATATGTTATCGATTCTTTTGCCTAGTGATGGAGAATTTTGTCTACAATAATCGGGTATAAAACATTAATCGGATATCCAAATTTTAATTTTTCAATTAATCTCCGTTTTGGGTGTCCAATACCCCAGTGTGCGTCGATCAAGGTATATGTTAAGGTATTTATTTCACTTGAGAATGTTGCGGAATATTTTGATTCTTGATTCGAATGGGGGAACAAGTATCTTTTCTTAGGGTAAACGTTATATGAACACACTTTTGTTTATTTACTCTAATTCTCCATAAGTTCAACCATGTTTCCAGCTAAGTAATATGTTCCTGGAGAGTGTGGGATGCGTCATAAGGGCTTTCATGCATACTCATGCAGGCTGTATCATCGGCAAATGTAGAGGTGTGTATATTATTGCTCAGAGGCATATCACAAGTATATATTAGATACAAGACTGGACCCAGAATACTACCCTGTGGTACACCGGGAGATATAGATTCGGACACACTCATGATGTCTCCTTCTAGAACAGTGAACTTGCTATCAACAATATAACTTTCCAAAAGTTTTTGTATGTTTATTGGCAGATATGTTATCAATTTTAAAAATAGGCCTTCGTGCCATACTTTATCAAATGCCTGAGAAACATCAATAAAAAGGGCAGAACAATACTTCTTTTCTTCAAATGTCCTCCTTATAACTAGAACCAATCTATGCGTTTGCTCAATTGTGCTATGCTGACTTCTAAAACCAAATTGATGGTCCGGGATGCACCCATTATCAGCTAAAATTTTGGACATTTTAGTCATGAGCAGCTTTCCAAAAAGCTTTTAGATTGTTGATAGTAAGCTTATAGGACTATATGCCTCAGCCTTGGCAAGGTCTTTGCCCGACTTCAGAATCATTTGATCTTGGCAAGTTTCCAGTTATGTGGAAAATACTGCATTCGTTAAATTCCATTAAAAATAAATAGCAGGATTCTTATTGCAACATGAGGCAAGTTCATCAGCATCTTGTTACTAATTCCATCAATACCTGGAGCTTTCTTCGGATTAAGTTCAGCAAATAGTTTTTGTACATCACGCATCTTAAACTTTATGGGTCATGGGGTAGAGCAACTACACTCGGAGAATAGACAACACCAGTACATGTGTTTGGGGGAAATACGTATTTTAAATGATCAACGAATATGTTACCTTTTTCAGTATCGCTTCTAGCCCAACCTCCAGTAGATGTGCGCAGAGGAGGCTTAAACTCAGCTTTTCAGCTTTCTAGCAGCGCGCCACAAAGAGTAATTAGATGCTGGTGTGACATCAAGACCTTCCAGATAATTTTTAATAGATGCAGTTTTTTCAAATGCAAGCAACTCTTGGAGTCGTTTAGTGCATTCTTTAAATCTAGATTTATGTTGAGCTGATCTGTGCTGTTGCCCTTCCCTTCTAGCTCTTCTTTTTTCATACACTAGACGCTCGATATCTGTAGAATAAATTTTATTAAACCCAGTCTGCGGATGGGTGGTAGTAGGATGTTCAGCAGCCATTGCAATCATTTCGTTAAGGTTCGCTATGTTAGCTTCAATATCTTCGGGTGTTCTTAGCGTAATGTTTTCCGTGCAATGACTACTAAGATATTATTTGAATCGCAGCCAATTTACACGACTGATCATCTTCACATATAAGTGAGGTAAAGCACTTCTCAGTGGGCTACAGATTGTAACAATCGTGGGAGAGTGATCAGACGAAAGATCTAAAGAAGCTTCAACGTTAATTAATTCCCTAGAAATATTTTTCATGATGCCAAAATTTATAACATCCGGAATTTTACGTATGTCAGTCGGCCAGTATATGGGCTTTCCACTCGAAATCACGTCTAAGCCAATTTTTGAAATTGTGTTGAACAACGCACGACATCTAGGTGTAATAAGACGCGAACCCCAGAACGTATGTTTTGCATTCTAGTCGCCAGCTGCTACAAAACATGGGCCAAGAGATTTGTAGAAATCCTCGTATTGATCTTCAGTAATTGCGAATCTGGGAGGGGAGTAAATTGATGATATCACAAAATTTGTTCAAAAATTTTAAATACAAATATTCTTTGCTTGTAGATGTTCTTCACAAATGTTGTCAATAATACAATGCTTAAGTCTTAATTTATTAGAATTGCTGATCCACTGCATGCTCTCCCTCTTGGGTCCTTTGAATCATGTAAGGTGTAGCCAGAAATTTTAAAAATGCTTCTCGAAGTTAAATGAGTCTCTGAGACCAACATTATATCAATGTTGTTTTTGTTTAGGAAGTGCTCAAGTTAATTTTTTATGTTGGCGAATGCCGTTTGCATTTCAGAAACATATTTTTAACATGTTCATGGCTTTTTAAATAATGCTTGAAGCAGAGTATTCTGCATTCTCAGCATTTCTTGCATCATGCTAGTCATATTTTTTTTTTTATAAAGAGAAGTAACACTCAGGCAATTAATGCCTACTACTATTACTAGGTGTTACCTTCCCTAGGAAAGGGATAGTGGTAGAGAAGACAGGTGGTGAAGGGAGAGATAGAGGAAAGTTTCATTCTTTTACAACTCTGCTTTTTGCACGTTTTTAAGAATGCAGTGTTGCAGCGCCTCTGATGTTAAATGAGGTGTATTAATTTTTTGAATCTGTGTTTTGTAGCCATTTCATTGATTATTTTACTTCGCCGATTATTCTGCTACACAACGAAGGAGGGCGCTCTGATGTTACATTAGGATTAGTATCTCCTGAAGTCGGTATAGTTCAGTGACTATGCCTTCATCACTTGAACTTTCCTACAACAACTGATACAAAGGAACACTAATGCACATCAGAAAAATGCGTAGTGTTGTTATTTAATGACTGTTCGATACAGGGATTGAACCCAGGACCTTCGGTTTTGTAGTCAACGTGCTAACTACTTCAGCCAACGCCACCCTCATATTTGTTGTAAAGTTGTTTATAGTTAGCACCAGATTCTTAATAGTAGCTTCAAGACGACTAAAGTTAAAGCTAGATTTTGCATACGTTGAATTCGTTGACGGTGGAACATTTTGTGTTGAAATAGAACTAGTCTTAGCAGCATGGGCATACGATATACGTGAAGTAACTAGTTGGTTAGTTTGAGGAAGAGTGGCGGAGTAAGTATTTGCTTATTGAACTGGAGCTAATTTAGATTTTTTAACGCATAGCCTGTTTAACGAAAGAATATACAGGGCATTCTCTGTAGTTAGCGGTGTGATTACCTCTACAATTACTGTTTTTTTTCTGGTTGATCTTTTGGCTTAGTACAGCTAGCAGTACCATGCAATTCACCGTAGATAACACAAACTGTAGGTAATTTGCAGTAAGTTTTTTGTGGCCATATTCTTGGCAATTATGGCACTGTACGGGACCTGAACGCTTACGTGGCTCTTCAACTGTGATTTTTCGGTATAAGAGGTATTTTAGACTATAAATTGGGTGCGTCTCGTTTTTTTTCAACTGTATATCATTCGGCTCCAATTAAACAATATGATGAATAAAGAAAAATTATCACATTTTATTTTATTCGAATGAAATGAGTATTTGAATATCCAGCTTTTTCGATTCGTTTTGACTGTATGTACATCACTAAAACATTTTTGTATAATTGAGTTTATTTACAATATGGATTTTTATGGATTTTGCTATGTATTTCGAATCATTTGGATAATTTTGTGATGTTTTCCATAACATAACATAAATAATAAATTTAAGATGAGAGCGAACAGTTCTCGCTTCATTTTCAGATGTATCATGAATCAATATGTGCTATATGAACAAAAATATTTGAGGTACAAAATACACATTTTGAAAATATCAATTTAAAGTAGTCTTAAAGCCCTTATGACACTTCATCTTTTCTTCATTGATTTGATATTGAATTGATAGAAAGAAACAATAAGTGTAAGAAAGAACAAACTATATAAAACGGAAATAAAATGTTTAAATGTCGTCAAATTTTCGTAATTAGAAACCGCTAGTATTAAGACAAAACGAACTAAAAATAGCTATGTTTGACCATAAACCGCTAAGTAGTGAACACTTTTATGTGTCAAGCTTGAAATGTCAATTTTAAGTTGAAAAATTTTACTTTTTTTTTTGACAGACCTTCATTTGTTATCGATAAATTTAGTCAAGTTGTTGACATTATTTAATTTTTCTTAATATAGCTAAACCCTTTGCACCTGTTGAATTTTCCTATTACAATATGTTCGCACTTTTCTCTTAAACTTAATAAATGAAAGAAAAATCAAGTGTCATAAAGTAGGTGCCTACTTTAGAATTTTGATATAATATTTTTTTTTAATACAACTTTACTTAATATTGCATAGCAAAGCTTTATTGAATTTTTTTGAATACGACCCTTAAATATTAACCCTCATATTCATAAAATTTAAAACGAATTTGAATTGGTTTTTATTTCAAAATTTTCCTAAAATGGATTTAAAATTCATTTTATTTTTTTATGTATACGGGGGTAAGGGCACAATTCATAATAAATATTTTGATTTTATAAAAGGTTTATTAATCAAATTTCCATAGAAAATTTGTTTCATAAACCTCTTATTAAACAGTAATTATGCTATTATATTCTATTAAAGCTGTTTCTTTAAAAATATAATAAAATTTAAAATATTTAAAAGAGGCAACTCACCATAATTCCTGTGCTAACAGCAATACCACGTCCACAATACGTATTTGGAACAATATCACCAAAACCAACACTCAGAAATGTTATTGCTATCAGCCACATTGCATTCAAAAGATTTGCATGTTCTTCGTCATGAAATCTTCAAAAATATAATTTTTTTTCGTTTTTGTTGTGTGTGTCAACGTTTTTTATTTTTGAAGACCAAAAGGATTGTGTGGTCGGTTGGTTGATAGTTTAATAGTTTTTTTTTCAGTTGTTGTTTCGGTTGCATTCATTGATTGATTGTTTGATCGTTGATATTTTGCAGTAGAAGAGATACAAAACAGAGATACGCACGGTTGGAACACAGTTTTTGTTTAAAATTTTTCGAATTGGTGTTTTGATGTTGGATTGTAATTATTTTTTTATTGTTTTTTATTTTTTGAGAAAAACATTTGAGAGAAAATAAAATGAAATAAAAGAAAAGAAAAATTAAAAAGTAATAATACATTAAATTATACTGAATCTGTTACTTTTTAGCTTGGGAAAGAAGATTTACAAAAGTAAACAAAACAAAATTGGAGCAGAGACAAAGAGATATACTGAGAGAGATAAAACATAAATGCATTCATTATTTAAGCACTACGTTTTAATTTGATTCATAAATACTTACATATGTACATAAAATATTTTGAATTATAATTACTTTAATCACGACATAGTTAATTAAAAAAGCAATTTTATACTGTGTTCAGACATGCATTTTTAATTGAGTCAATTTAATTTTAATTGAGCAATTAAATTTAGTGTTCACACATACTCAATTTAGCTGACTCAATTATCATTTGACAGCTGGAAAAAACATTGTTTTTATTTGTTTTGTGAATATTTGTGTTTGTAAATTTTCAAATTGGATGCAAATTTTGGTTTAAAATGCATTTTACTTGCATATAATAGAAATATGGAGGTCTTGGAGTCAGTGCGATCGAGTTTTGATTCAAAATTATCAGTGCTTAAAAAAGGGAAAAGAAAAACTTATCAATTTTACAAAGTTTGCAAAAGCAGTAGCTATTTCTCGTTGAACTAATTTTTTAATTTAACGAGTACATCGCGCGGGCTGTATGGAAAGCCCAACTTCTGCAGCTTATCCGCCATCTCATCATATACGTGACCGTTTTTTCTTCGGCCACGAAGCTCCTCTATTCGACATGGCCACAACTCCAATAGAGCAGCTTCACTGGCCTCACTCCACGCGAGCCTCTTCCTCTTAATTTTTTTTCGTTTTTATAAAAGATATTTGTTAATAAATTTATCTATGAATTTAAAAAAACTTCTTCACCAGCCATTCCTTTTTTGTTTATTTATTTATTGGAGTTCATATTGTTGAGTTTGTTTTGTTTATATGTATGTATATTTGTTTTGTTTATATGTATGCATATTTTTTGACATTTGGCTCGCCATTATAGGAAATTTTTCTGCTCACTGAACACAGTTCTTAATAAAAACACTTATGACCAAGGTTGCATTTCGGTTTTAATTGTAAAAAATGCCGTAATTGCGCAATTAAGGGGTATGTCTGAACACGGTATTACTCAAGTTCAAGATCGCTATGGACTATTCTTACATATAACAAACTTGGTTTTTATTAAAGACATAATTTTCAAAAAAGACAAGAAAATTTAAATAAGTTTTGCATTTACCAAAGCATTTTGACTTTTTTTATCTCCTTTTTGATGTGTTCTCATTAGGGTTTGGGAAACGGGAATTCCCGGGAAATGCTTGTCTAATATTCCCGGGAAATTTCTTAGATTTTCTCGGGAAAACGGGAAATTAAAAGTAGATGTTATTTCATAAATATATAGAATTTTGTGACACACATATTTATAATCCTATTTTACTTTAATATAAAAACTCATTGTTTTTTTATATATTACAAAAGTTCGTTGGAATGATTGTATGACTAAACTTACACGAAAGTTGGTACGTTCTTCATCGTCTGCTTAAACACTTACATATGAATGTATGTATGTATATATATGTTCGAAGGAAATTTTTCATCTTAAGCTTAAAATTTATTAAATTCTAAAATTGTGTTTTTGTTTCAAATGTAACTGTAAGAAAGAAAGAAATCATTCGACACCGATAAACAAGCAGTAAAATGTGTTTTTTTTAATATAAAATAAAAATGTGAGCTATTCAAATCTTAACTGAAATTTCATAAAAATTTCATAAAATTGAGGTCATACCATATCTCCTAATGCGTCTACGAAAAACATTATTGCTCTTTTGCAAGATGCAATTAGTAAAGGCCGTTTCCGAGTATAATACAAGTGTTAATACTTTTGCGGTAAATGAAACTCTGACATGCTAAGTTGTTGTTGTTTTTTGAACATTTTGAAACTGAAATTAGATCATTAGATGTAGTCTGAAACAGCCTTAATAACTATCGTTTAATCACCATAACGTAAAAAAGTGGAATAAATTGTATAGGTGTCAATGATTGCAATGATATAATCGTTTCCTAAAGTAAATACATAATTCGATGCTAAGTGAACTGGAAGTGATTTTTCGCCGATTTTGAAAAGTGGAGTGAAAAGTTTAAGCAGTAAAAACTCTGAGTAGACAAAACTATTTATAAATTTATTACGCTATTATTGAAACCCTGAAGAAAATATTTTAAGAGAAATAAAATGAAAAATGAAAGACACTTAGACAAACTGTGGATCAAGGTCTTTAAAATAAATAAGAAACCGCCTTGAATTTTTTCAAAAATAATGAGAAACAAGCAAGGCAAATTCTTATTAAAATGAAGGTATGTCTTATAAAATAGTCTACTAATTGTGGTGACAGTCGTCAATTGGTTTTATATGATCTTTTTCTGTATAACATCTTTATTCTATTTACTTGAATTCAATTAAAATTTTGTCTTAGAACTGCTTTTGCATTAACTTTTATTTCAAAAAAATGCTTACATTAATAAAACAATCGAAATTTCGCCAACTTTCATTTAATAAATGTATTTAATTTAGAAAACTAGCTTTTCCCGGGAATCCCCGGAAACTTAATTTTTTCATTCCCGTTTCCCGCGAAGCGCCAAAGTCCGGGAAATTCCAAACCCTAGTTCTCATATACATACAGCTACTCACAGGTAAAGAAGGACACAAAAAATTCTGATGTTGCTATGTTCCGAACCCAAAATATAAGGACTTGGTTGCAATTGAAAACTTCCATAAAATATTTTTATTTCATTAAAAAAATATAGAGTAAGAAAAAAGTCAACCAATTCAATTAAAACAATATAACACTAGGCATTTTATGTTTTAACTGCTTCAAGCGAAGTTCACACTTAAAAGTGGGACACTACAACTTCCATATTTGTATTTAGTGGTAAATACATTTTTAATACTTGATTGACTTTCCCATCACTTGATATCACAAAATTTTTTTATAACTCAGGTTCAATACTATGCCATTCTTCTTTTGTTGAACTTCAGCACAAGATTTACGCTAAGCGAAGTAGTGTGTTTATGGGGTTCCGGGATCAAAATGTGCCATAAGGGTCAATGTAATATTGCACATCATGCTAGGTGTTTTTTTTAACGCGCTTCTAAAAAACTACTGTCGACCATTGGTGAAAATACTTTTGACATCATTGCAATTAGTTGATGAAACTAAAATCCAAATATATGATGAAAAAGATTTCCGAAAAATTGTTAGTGAATTTGAAAAAACTAAAACAAATTTTTACACATATCAACTTAAGAGTGCTAAAGGCCTACAGATAGTATTAAAGGGCATAGTTTCTATTCCCACAAAAAATATTCCACCTCCAAATATTTCTACGAATCCAAACTATAGCTTTCTATAGTCGCCTTGAAGCTACTATTGAGAATCTGGTGCTAACTATAAACAACTTTACAACAAATATGACTAGCATGATGCAAGAAATGCTGAGAATGCAGAATTCTCTGCTTCAAGCATTAGTCAACAAGCCATGAACACGTTAAAACTATGTTTCTGGAACGCAAACGGCATTCGCCAACATAAAAATGAACTTGAGCACTTCCTCACGGAAAAAAATATTGATATAATGTTGGTTTCTGAGACTAATTTGAATTCAAGAAGTCTATTCAGAATTAATGGTTACACTTTATATGATTCAAAGGACCCATGCACTGAGAAAATTAAGTCGTAAAATCAAAGAAAATACACTTTGTTGCAAAGACTTTTATTGGTCAGATTGTGCCCAAAGACAAAACAACTTTACCGGAAAGGCGCAAAGTTC
Organism: Tachina lurida; assembly: GCA_944452675.1. Lineage (NCBI taxonomy): Eukaryota > Metazoa > Arthropoda > Insecta > Diptera > Tachinidae > Tachina > Tachina lurida. Next base: position 42,217,293 of record OX101755.1, on the reverse strand, counting down.
TTTAGATTCCCATGAAATATATACTTAAAATCGAAGACTTAAAATCTTGTAGCAAGGATTTACGTCTTTGGAAACACTTAAAAAAGTCCTTAAACTAAAAAAAAAAGTATTTTGGCACAAAGACTTTCATTCGTTAGTCTTAAGACTTGCATTTTTGATTTTAAGTAAAATTTTCATTGTAACAAAGACGTAATTTTAACATTATTACAAAGAAATGCAATTAAATTCAACGAAATAATTCTTTGAAATACTAAAGACTGATATGTAGGAACAAAGGCAATTTTCTTTGAAATCTGCTATAGAAATGTTTTAAAAAATTAAAATTTTTCTGCAAAATAAAATATTTAATGAAACCAAACACAGAATTTTTATAAAATTTTTTTATTTCAGTTTAATGTAATAAAAATAAAAAAATAGTTCATATACAGCATAACTTTACTTAACTAATTAAAATCTAACAACATTTTTAGACTTTGACTTTAATACTGACTCTAGACATTTTTAATGTTAAAAGAGTTATAATACATTTTTTTATTTAAGTTTAATAGAATAAAAATAAAAAAAAGTTCATATACATAGTTCACTTTTCACCTACTAATAGTTATAAGTATATTGACAAAGGTCAACCGCTGCCACGACGATAGAGCGTTTTTTTATTTTATTTTTTTTATATTGTTATTATTATATATTTTATATTGTTATTATAATATATTTAAAAACAAGTAAGAGTGCTATATTTGGCTGTGCCGAATCTTATATACCCTTTACCAACAGATACATACATACATATTTGTTTTCTGATAATTTTTTTTCTCTAAAGCAATTAATAGTAAGTGACCTTTCAGTTTTTTTCGATTAAAGAATTTGATTCAATTATTTTATTTTCGATATTAGCAATAGTTGAATATTTTACTCTACACTCTGTGGTTAAGATATATTTTACATTCACTCTTGTCAACATAGATATTATAGAAATTACAAACGGAATGACAAACCTATATGTACCCTTTTACCATTTTTTTGGTAAAGGGTATAATAAGAAAAAACTTAGTTTCATTTAATTCCTTTAATATTAAAAAATTCAATAAAGTGCGACTTTGACTCGCGCACGAAGGGTTCCGTACATTCGGTTCTGAGCATTTTTTAATGTGGTTTTTTGAAGTTTTTTTCAGTTTAAACGATTTCTTCAGTTTTGTCGCTTTTTTCTCATTTGGGCAATTTTTTTCTGTTTTTTTCGGTTTTTTCATTTTGGCGATTATTTTCTGTTTTTGGGGGATTATTTTCATTTTGGCGATTTTTTTTTAATTTTTGCGATTTTTTCCTATTTTGGGGTTTTTTCATTTTGGCGAATTTTTTCTGTTTTCGGGCTTTTTTTCATTTTGGAGATATTTTTCATTATAGCGATTTTTTTCATTTTGGCGATTTTTTTTAATTTTTGCGATTTTTTCCTATTTTGGGGTTTTTTTCATTTTGGCGAATTTTTTCTGTTTTCGGGCTTTTTTTCATTTTGGAGATGTTTTTCATTATAGCGATTTTTTTCATTTTGGCGATTTTTTCCTGTTTTGGGGTTTTTCTTCATTTTGGCGATTTTTTTTCCTGTTTTTGGGTTTTTTTTCATTTTGGCTATTTTTTTCTGTTGTTTTGGGTTGTTTTCTTTTTGGCGATTTTTATTTCATTTTGGCGATTTTTTTCATTTTGGCGATTTTTTTCATTTCGGTGATTTTTTTTCATTTTGGCGATTTTTTTTCATTTAAGCAATTTTTCCAGTTATTCTCGATTTATTTTAGTCTTAGACATTTTTGTAATTTGGTGCTTTTGTTTATTTTGGCGATTTTTTTTGTTTTTGGCGATTTTTTTCGGTTTGGCGATTTTATAATTTTTTGATTTTTTAGTTTTACCGTTTTTGAAAATTTCAAGAGTTTTGCTCTTACGGTTTCCAAGATACAGCAAGTTGTCAGAATTGCATAGTCAAAATTGCATTAACTGATGGAACACCCTTTAATTTAAATTTTTTGAAATTTTAGTGTTAATTTTTGTAGTCTGTATAAAAATACACTAGCCTAACGAATTTCAAATGTATATACATGCATACATACAATTGTATGTATATTACATGAGATTTAAAATTTTTTTTTTGCTCGTTTTGGAACACCCTTTAAATGCCAACTCTCATGTATTTGTTGTTATAGCGGCCAAAGGTCTACAAACTGTGTCCAAATTTCAGGTCTGTAGCTCTTACGGTTCTCGAGGAAATACTAAAATAGTTTTAGACATAGTGAATTTTAGGTAACACAAAAAGTTAAAGTTTTCCAACCCTGGAAACGTCTTTTTAATTTTTTTATATTTTTTTAATTTAAAATTCCAATTTTAGTCGTTTAAAATAAGTTTATTTATTAAAAAAAAATAAAAATTTGTTTTCGGTAGTTACTTTTATATGGTAAAATTAAGTTTAAGTTTTCCAGCTCTGCAATCGTCTGCTCGATTTTGCTGAATTTCAATACCAATCTATTTTGGAAAATTTCTGACACACCAGTCCAAGAACGAAGTCTCTAGCTTTTCTGGGAGCTTCGGAAAACCGATTTCACGTACAGACAGACGGACATCGCTTATTCGTCTTCCCTATGCATAAGGATCCAGAATATTACAAACGGAATGACAAACCTATATATACCCTTTTACCATTTTTTTGGTAAAGGGTATAAAAACACAACACTTAAATTTATATTAAAATTACATATTACATGATGTAATAAAAAAAAACATAATGTAATTTACATCACTTGACGAAAAAGAAGAAAAAAAGACAAGGCGCACATGCACAATTGAGCGTTCCTATCGACTGATTTACAATTAATGACAACCACGAAAACAATTCTTTTTATTTTTTACATAAACGTAAACAAATTTAACTTTGAAGACTAACAGCCTGTTTTTCGAAAACATAAGCCCTTTCGTTTTTATGTTTCATTTATAAACGATAACGTTTAAAATTTGATTTTTATAAAACATTTTCTAAAGCTTTAGTTTTGACATAAAAAGAGCTTTTTAGATATAACCAAAAATATAAACTCAAAAAATTATTACAATGAAAGAATAAAAAAATAAAATCTATTAAACAAATTCGATGAAAAATTTTAAATAAAATTCATTTTAAATTTATTTTAAATTTTATGAAAAAGTCATTCACATTTTCTCGTTAATTTAATTTTTTTGTAACTTAAAGAAAAAAAATATGTAGACCGATTATTAATTAATTTTACATAAGAAATTTTATGAGTGTGTAAAACTGAAAGCTCTTTTGTTGTGACTCACATGAAAATTAATAAATGCTACCAAAACGTAAACATGATTTCATTCGTTATTTTAACGAACGTATACACTTATTCATTTTCGAAAAACAGGCTGTAAATTCTTTAAAGATACAGGGCTGTAACCGTAGTCATCAAAAAAATACACTTTAAGTATAATTTATTAAAAAGTGTACTTTTCAGATACTATGGACGAGAAAAAGCGTACTTTTGTCACAAAAGCCGCTTTTAAAATTAAAACAAGCTGAAGTTGTTTTTAACACAGTTAACATTACTTTAACTTGATCAGCTGTTTGCCCCTTAAAAGAAAATTTTTTATTTTGAATAGTAACAAAATAAAAATAGCAAATTTGTGCGAATTATTTCATATTTCTTAATAAAGTGTGGAAAAGTGTTAAAGAAAAATTAAAAAATGTGTTCGATTGATGACATTGAGAATGATTTCGCAATTTTAGACGATTTGTGTGATGTAAGAAAGCCTAAGACTTACAAGGAAAGATTTTGTCCATTTGAGCTGGATGACGATGAATTTTTTTCGCGATATAGACTGGATACAATAGCTACACACTATTTAATAAGTTTGTTAGATGTGGAAGAACCGAAGAATAATAGAGGGCTACCAATCGGGAAAGACTTGCAAGTTTTAACAACGTTGCGTTTTCTGGGAAGAAATGTTCATCAAAGTGACATTGGTAAGTACAATAAATTTCAAGCATTTCAATAGTGTCGTGAAAAGCAAAAAAACTTGCAAATTAAATTTTGGGAACAATATGTCGCATTAGGCATGTCACATTAAATATGGGCACGTAATTGACATACATACATACATGTATTAGAATAATAGTAAAAAATTAAAAATTTTTTGCAGGTGATCTTCACAGGATGTCCCAACAAACTGTTGGGAGAATAATAAAAAATATTTCAAAGAAAATTGCTTTGTTGTTTCCGTATTTTATAAAATTCCCAAAAAGCTCCGGAATTGCAGAGGTGAAAAAAAGATTTTTCCATGTTGCACAATTCCCAAATGTTATAGGTGCCATTGACTGCACTCACGTACGAATAAAGTGTCCGGCAAACAAGGTTGGTCACGATATGGCAGGCCATTACATCAATAGAAAAGGAATTTATTCATTAAATGTGCAAGTAAGTCTACAATGTTATGAGTTGTATGTGTATATTAAAATGTTTTCTATGTACATATTTTAATATTTTTTACAGATTGTATGCGATGCTGACTGCAAAATAACGGACATAGTGGCAAGGTCTCGTGGATCGAAGCACGACGCAAGAATTTGGTCTGAGTGCCAACTTAAAGGAAAATTGGAGGAAACCAAGGGTCAGCATAATGGTATACTATTAGGAGACGCAGGGTATCCTTTATCATCCATTTTGTTGACTCCGTTTAGGAACCCTTCAACACCAAAAGAAGAAAAGTGGGTTGTTTAATTCTCCTAATTATTTAATTCTCATAAATATTTCACTTAATTTTTTGTAGATATAACAAATGTCATATTGCAACGAGAAGTAAAATTGAGTGTCTGAATGGGCAACTAAAATCTAAATTTCGTTCAATTTTCGAAAGGCTTCGCGTGGATCTGGACACTGCAAAAAATATAGTGATAGCAGTAGCCGTGCTCCATAATATTGCGAAAGAACGAAATTCTGTATGTAAGTCTGCCGAAAATTTTAATTTTTGAGATCTTCATAAGAAATCAATTTGTAATAGAATCTCAGCAGAATTATTGACTGGTTATGGTGTACATAGTTAATCAAAATACATACATACAAATATCTAGAGAAATTCTACATTTATATGTCGAAAATATCGACTTCATTACCGAAATTCAAAAAGGTTTTAAAAAGTGAATATTGTATACTAAAATTCATAGGCCCAATTCACAACCCTAGTTGTATTATTTATCGTTGTGCATGGAAAGCCAAACTCAAACAAAATTTGATAAAACAATCAATTCACATTTATTATTTTCTTTTTTGGTTTAATGTTTGTGTTTGAATTTAGGCCATAGCGTTTTGATTTTCCTATAAAAAAAGAACTCAAATTGCACACACGGTTTTTTGGATTTTAAGTACTATACATACATGTAAATATGTAAATATGTAAGTACATATTTTATCTTTTCGTATGTTAATTAAATAATATTTTTGTTAGATCAGTTTAATAATTAATAATGGTATAGACTGATTTTATAATTGAATTGTTACAAAACTTAAGAAATTATCGTATTAATCACAGTTTTATTTTCTATTTTCATTTTTTTTTAGTTTTGAATGATTCAACAAATGTGAACATAAATATAGCAAGCATTTTACCTGACCATAATAGTAGCAGTACTGGAAACGCATACCGTTCAGCTTTTGTAAATTCGTATTTCTAGAACAAAACGCTAAAAGATATTAAACAACATACCTATTTCAATTTCAAAATTCATGTGTACATACATATGTATATTTCCATTTTGAATATAAATAAAAAAAAATTATTAAAAATTAAATAAAGCATACAACAATTTCGTGAAACAATACAAACTACTTAAACAAATGAGTTTTTTGTTCACTATTACATTACAGCCAAATTATTTAAAATATTTCATTAATAATTACTAAGACACGTTAGAAAAACAAAAATCATAAAAAAGAAAATATACATATATATGTATATATATGTATGTATATATTTGTGTATATATGTAAATGACTACCTTAATACATATGTATGTAGGTACGTGTGTGCTTTTATGCATACCTACATATTTTTAATGTTAACCAAAAATTTTATGGACTTAAATGTATTTTTGACTAAACAGACTTAGCAGTAACTAAATTTATGACTGAAATCTTAAAACTACATGTATGTATATCATTGCAGGTAATAAATTTGTACTCCAGTTTACATTTCTTTGAAAGGAATTTGCAGCAATTTTCTGTAATAAAGTTTACTTGTTAGTTTGGATAAACGGAAATGTTTAAATAATTTCAATATACCCTGAACAATTTCTGACTAGGGTAATGCAGTAAAATTATTAATGCAACAGATAAATATGCCTAACGTTAAAATTATGAAATTACGTTTTTGGAATCCATAACCTATTTAAAATTTTTCTTCACACAGTTGTTTGGGTGTATTGAAATGATTTGTCTATGTATACTTATAACCTGGGTTTACTTACTTTAAGTAGACAGCTTTTTGCGTAAGATTTCAACATTTAAGGCATGGATTTCTCTATCCTGGTCAATCTGCATTTGAATATGTTTTCTCTTAAGAGAATTGATTTCCTCTTGTGTTTTGTGCATATGTTCCATGTGTTTAGTTTCGGCAAGCAGTTGCGCTATCTTCAGTTTGTTAATTTCTTCAGAGAACGAAGATTCCTTTGCGATTTGGCGTTGCCTTTCTAACACAATTTCATTTTTAGAAGGAGTTTTGGGAAGGTATCTTAAGCGTTTGACTTTGGAAGATAAAGTTGTTGGTCTTTTTTTTGAAATTGTATGATATGATTGCTCAGGTGTGGTTATATTGTTATTTTGTTCCGTTTCATTATCACGCAAATATTCATCGCTGCTTTGTTCGTCAAGAACTTGGCAATCTAAATATTCAGCACATATTGGGGTTTCTATACATTCAAATTTGGTTGCACTGTTACTATCTATTAAAATATCATCTTCAACAAACTCATGCGAAATCATACTCTGCACTAAATCGTCCTCTGCATTCATTTCGGGAATAACCACCGAATTTCCCGTCGCAATGGAAGCACGCTTTACGCTCGCCACAGCTTTTCTTGCACTAACCTTCATTCTTACCCATTGAGCTTTAAGCTTTGGTTCATCTCGATAAAATCCTGCAGATGCCATTGAGTTTTTAATAGCCTTCCAAGCATGCTTTTTCTTATTAATCATAGAGGTATCATTGCCTTTATGTTCAATAATAGTTAGGTGGTTGTTGATACATTCACGCAAAAACTCTTTCTCGTTGGTACTCCAGTTTGCCTCTCGCTCCCTTTTCTTTTAATCCTGTAATTTGTGAAAAAATTATTAAAAACAATAAACTATAACATACAAGAATATTTGATATACCTTTTCTGAAATTTCCATTTATATAAAGATTTATTTTCTCCGGTTTATGTTTTTCAACTTTTTTTTCTCCAAAATGGATTCTATTTGATTTAATTTTTTGTCCTTTTTATTCTGTCAGATGTTCAAAGATTTTACTCATCACCCACTTAAAGCTGATTCAACTTAAAACCGGTTCTAATTTTTACTATAGTTGAAACAAAGCTAACAACAGATGTTAAAATTTAAGTTGTCTCTAAAAAGAACCGACTTTAATGTTTGTCTATGGTTATGGCCCACAGACTTTATCTTTATTTTTTTTAACCGCTCTTGTTTACCGTTGCAAGCAAACATGTGTGAACAAGCAAAAATGTTCACTTATGCATTGAAGACAAAATTCTTTAAAGTTACAGACTTTGTCTTTGTAGCAAGGATGCTTAGCTTTAAAAAAACAAAGAAAAGTCTTTAATTTTAAATACGTTTTTCAATCCCTTATTAGCAAAGAAATTAATCGTTGTAGCAAATATTTTATCTTTACGGAAAAGATAATTTCTTTGATTAAGCTTCAAAGAATTTTAGTCGTTTGTGTTGAAGGCGCACCATTTGCTTGTTTAAAGACTAAATCATTGATGCAAGGATTTTTTCCTTCTAACAAAGATATTTTCGTTACAATTTTACAAAGACGTTTTTTCTTTGATTTTAAAGCTTTTAATTTTCTCAGTGTGGGGAAGGGCTTGCCAAGACTCAAGCATTTTATTATTGACAACATTTGTGGAGAACGAATATTTGTTTCGAAAATTTTGCCATATCATCAATTTACTCCCCTCCTAGGTTCACGATTTCTGAGAATCAATACGAGGATTTCTACAAACTTCTCTGCCTTTGGGTCGTAGCAGCTGGCGACTATAATGCTAAACATACGTTCTGGGGTTCGCATGTTATTACACCCAGAGATCGAGCGTTGTTTAATACAATTTCCAAAATGGGCTTGGAGCCACGTATTGGCCTACTGACATACATAAAGTTCCGGATGTTATAGATTGTGGCGTCATGAAAAATATTTCTAGGGAATTAATTCACGTTGAAGCTTCCCTAGATCTATCGTCCGATCACTCTCCCACGATCGTTACAATCTGTAGCCCACTGAGAAGTACTCTACCTCACTCATAGGTGAAGATGGTCAGTCGTGTTAATTGGCTGCGATTAAAAAAAATATATTAGTAATAATTGCACGGAAAATATTACGCTAAGAACTCATGATGATGTTGAATCCAACATTGCCAATCTTAATATTAAACAGGCTGCTAAACATGCCTCCCATCCGCAGACTGGGTTTAAAAGAATATATTCTACAGATATTGAACGTCTCGTATGTGAAAAAAGAAGAGCTAGAAGGGAATGGCAACAGCACAGATCACCCCAGAATAGAATTAGATAGAAGTTAGGACATGAAAAAACTGCATCTCTTAAAAACTATCTGGAAAATCTTGATGTCACACCAGTATCTAATTACTCTTTATGGCGCGCTGCTAGAAATCTTAAAATACCCGTTGAGTTTAAACCACCTCTGCGCACATCTACCGGAGGTTGGGCAAGAAGCGATACTGAAAAAAGTAACATATTTATTGTAGTCGCTCTACCTCCTTAACAAATAAAGTTTACGATGCGTGATGGAATTACTAACCAGATGCTGTTGAAGTTCCCTCGTATTGCAATTAGAATACTGTTATTTATTTTTAATGCCATTTTATGACTGGAGTATATCCACACAGCTGGAAACTTGCCAAAGTTGAAATGATTCCAAAGCCGGGCTAAGATCTTAACAAGGCTGAGTCATATAGGCAAATAAGTCTCCTATCAACAATGTCAAAGCTTTTCGAAAAACTGCTCATGACAAAATTGTCCTCAATTCTAATTAGTAGTGGGCGCATACCGGACCATCAATTTCGTTTTAGAAGTCATCATAGCACCATTGAACAAACTTATAGATTGGTCCAATTTATAAGAAGAACATTTGAAGAAAAGAAGTTTTGTCCTGCGCTGTTTATCGACGTTTCTCAGGCATTTCATAAAGTGTGACATGAAGGCCTAATTTTAAAATTAATTTAAAATTTAAATTTAATTTAAAATTTATCGATGAAAAATTTTAAATAAAATTCATTTTAAATTTTATGGACAAAGACGTAAGCATTTTTTTAAATTTATTGTAGCAGTCAATTAGAAAACAATTTACACATGTATACAGATTTTCATTGTATTTCGTATTTTCCGTTTTTTATTAGAACTTATATTATTTTGACTCGATACTAAAATTTTTTGTGATTTGTTTGAAAATATGTAGATTATTTATTAATGTTACATAAGAAATTTGATGAGTGTGAAAAACTGGAAGCTTTTTGGTTGTGACTCACATGAAAATTAATAAATGTTATGAAAACGTAAACATTCATTCGTTAATTTAACGAACATATACACTTATTCATTTTCGAAAAACAGGCTGTTAATTTATTGGAAGATATTTACATTTACGCCTGTTTTTCGAAAACATAAGCCCTTTCGTTTTTATGTATCATTTATAAACGATAACGTTTAAAATTTGATTTTTATAAAACAGTTTCTAAAGCTTTTGTTTTGACATAAAAAGAGCTTTTTAGTTATAACCAAAAATATAAAATAAAAAAATAATTATTACAGCGAAGGAATAAGAAAATTAATGGCATGTTTTTACATTACAAGTAACTCAAACATTTTGTTCATACTAGTGTTCGCCCAGTGGTTGAAAATCAACCATTAACGCACAGAGGTGGAGAATAGAATGAAAATATTTAAAGTTTGATGAATTTAAAACACAATTTAAAAACTATATTCAAATATACATATGTATAGACTCCAAGGTAAACCACTCTCTTAAACCACTTTCTTAACTACTAAATACGAATTTAAAATTTCATTTATCGGCATAAATAAGAATAGATTTTAAGCAAACTATTTAAAAAAAGTTGTTCACTTTTTGAACTAAATGTAATTAGATATTTGCTCCTAGTGTTTTCACTTCATATTCATTATTATTGCCCAAAACAAAAATATTCGTTTATATTTTCATTGAACGCTTTTTCTCTAAAGTTTTAGACTCCCCATTAAAACGTTTGTTACAAAAAAAGTTTCTATTCCCTATTCTTTGAGAAAGACCCCATATGTATGTACGAATATGCCAGCCTAATAATATAAACATTTCATCATATTCCAACATTCCATCATATTCCAACATTCCATCATATTCCAACATTCCAGTATGTTCAGTAATTTAAAGCACAGAAAAATAATGAAAACAATGAACAAAAACAAAACGCACACAAAATAAACCAAAAATAAAAAACTTACTTTGTGCTGTAGGTGAATTTAACTTTAATCAAACTTATTAATAATTAAAAAAATATATTATTTTTAAGCATCTAAAGAAAAATAATACAGTACCACTCGTTATTTAAATATCAAAATTTTATTAGTTTCAGCGAATTTTTTCTGTTTTCGGGCTTTTTTTCATTTTGGAGATGTTTTTCATTATAGCGATTTTTTTCATTTTGGCGATTTTTTCCTGTTTTGGGGTTTTTCTTCATTTTGGCGATTTTTTTTTCCTGTTTTTGGGTTTTTTTTTCATTTTGGCTATTTTTTTCTGTTGTTTTGGGTTGTTTTCTTTTTGGCGATTTTTATTTCATTTTGGCGATTTTTTTCATTTTGGCGATTTTTTTCATTTCGGTGATTTTTGTTCATTTTGGCGATTTTTTTTCATTTAAGCAATTTTTCCAGTTATTCTCGATTTATTTTAGTCTTAGACATTTTTGTAATTTGGTGCTTTTGTTTATTTTGGCGATTTTTTTTGTTTTTGGCGATTTTTTTCGGTTTGGCGATTTTATAATTTTTTGATTTTTTAGTTTTACCGTTTTTGTAAATTTCAAGAGTTTTGCTCTTACGGTTTCCAAGATACAGCAAATTGTCAGAATTGCATAGTCAAAATTGCATTAACTGATGGAACACCCTTTAATTTAAATTTTTTGAAATTTTAGTGTTAATTTTTGTAGTCTGTATAAAAATACCCTAGCCTAACGAATTTCAAATGTATATACATGCATACATACAATTGTATGTATATTACATGAGATTTTAATTTTTTTTTTGCTCGTTTTGGAACACCCTTTAAATGCCAACTCTCATGTATTTGTTGTTGTAGCGGCCAAAGATCTACAAACTGTCCAAATTTCAGGTCTGTAGCTCTTACGGTTCTCGAGGAAATACTAAAATAGTTTTAGACATAGTGAATTTTAGGTAACACAAAAAGTTAAAGTTTTCCAACCCTGGAAACGTCTTTTTAATTTTTTTATATTTTTTTAATTTAAAATTCCAATTTTAGTCGTTTAAAATAAGTTTATTTATTAAAAAAAAATAAAAATTTGTTTTCGGTAGTTACTTTTATATGGTAAAATTAAGTTTAAGTTTTCCAGCTCTGCAATCGTCTGCTCGATTTTGCTGAATTTCAATACCAATCTATTTTGGAAAATTTCTGACACACCAGTCCAAGAACGAAGTCTCTAGCTTTTCTGGGAGCTTCGGAAAACCGATTTCACGTACAGACAGACGGACAGACGGACATCGCTTATTCGTCTTCCCTATGCATAAGGATCCAGAATATATATATTTTATGGATCGCTTATTGATATTATAGAAATTACAAACGGAATGACAAACCTATATATACCCTTTTACCATTTTTTTGGTAAAGGGTATAAAAACACAACACTTAAATTTATATTAAAATTACATATTACATGATGTAATAAAAAAAAACATAATGTAATTTACATCACTTGACGAAAAAGAAGAAAAAAAGACAAGGCGCACATGCACAATTGAGCGTTCCTATCGACTGATTTACAATTAATGACAACCACGAAAACAATTCTTTTTATTTTTTACATAAACGTAAACAAATTTAACTTTGAAGACTAACAGCCTGTTTTTCGAAAACATAAGCCCTTTCGTTTTTATGTTTCATTTATAAACGATAACGTTTAAAATTTGATTTTTATAAAACATTTTCTAAAGCTTTAGTTTTGACATAAAAAGAGCTTTTTAGATATAACCAAAAATATAAACTCAAAAAATTATTACAATGAAAGAATAAAAAAAATAAAATCTATTAAACAAATTCGATGAAAAATTTTAAATAAAATTCATTTTAAATTTATTTTAAATTTTATGAAAAAGTCATTCACATTTTCTCGTTAATTTAATTTTTTTGTAACTTAAAGAAAAAAAATATGTAGACCGATTATTAATTAATTTTACATAAGAAATTTTATGAGTGTGTAAAACTGAAAGCTCTTTTGTTGTGACTCACATGAAAATTAATAAATGCTACCAAAACGTAAACATGATTTCATTCGTTATTTTAACGAACGTATACACTTATTCATTTTCGAAAAACAGGCTGTAAATTTAAATTTAATTTAAAATTTATCGATGAAAAATTTTAAATAAAATTCATTTTAAATTTTATGGACAAAGACGTAAGCATTTTTTTAAATTTATTGTAGCAGTCAATTAGAAAACAATTTACACATGTATACAGATTTTCATTGTATTTCGTATTTTCCGTTTTTTATTAGAACTTATATTATTTTGACTCGATACTAAAATTTTTTGTGATTTGTTTGAAAATATGTAGATTATTTATTAATTTTACATAAGAAATTTGTTGAGTGTGAAAAACTGGAAGCTTTTTGGTTGTGACTCACATGAAAATTAATAAATGTTACGAAAACGTAAACATTCATTCGTTAATTTAACGAACATATACACTTATTCATTTTCGAAAAACAGGCTGTTAATTTGTTGGAAGATATTTACATTTACGCCTGTTTTTCGAAAACATAAGCCCTTTCGTTTTTATGTATCATTTATAAACGATAACGTTTAAAATTTGATTTTTATAAAACAGTTTCTAAAGCTTTTGTTTTGACATAAAAAGAGCTTTTTAGTTATAACCAAAAATATAAAATAAAAAAATAATTATTACAGCGAAGGAATAAAAAAATTAATGGCATGTTTTTACATTACAAGTAACTCAAACATTTTGTTCATACTAGTGTTCGCCCAGTGCTTGAAAATCAACCATTAACGCACAGAGGTGGAGAATAGAATGAAAATATTTAAAGTTTGATGAATTTAAAACACAATTTAAAAACTATATTCAAATATACATATGTATAGACTCCACTCTCTTAATCCACTTTCTTAACTACTAAATACGAATTTAAAATTTCATTTATCGGCATAAATAAGAATAGATTTTAAGCAAACTATTTAAAAAAAGTTGTTCACTTTTTGAACTAAATGTAATTAGATATTTGCTCCTAGTGTTTTCACTTCATATTCATTATTATTGCCCAAAACAAAAATATTCGTTTATATTTTCATTGAACGCTTTTTCTCTAAAGTTTTAGACTCCCCATTAAAACGTTTGTTACAAAAAAAGTTTCTATTCCCTATTCTTTGAGAAAGACCCCATATGTATGTACGAATATGCCAGCCTAATAATATAAACATTTCATCATATTCCAACATTCCATCATATTCCAACATTCCAGTATGTTCAGTAATTTAAAGCACAGAAAAATAATGAAAACAATGAACAAAAACAAAACGCACACAAAATAAACCAAAAATAAAAAACTTACTTTGTGCTGTAGGTGAATTTAACTTTAATCAAAGTTATTAATAATTAAAAAAATATATTATTTTTAAGCATCTAAAGAAAAATAATACAGTACCACTCGTTATTTAAATATCAAAATTTTATTAGTTTCAGCAATAATCGTTTAAGTACATAGAAAGATGGAAATAAGAATATAATGAACAAATAAAATACGTTTTTCCTTCTGAGTGTTTTTTTTAGCAAATTAAGAGAGAAAGAGAAATCATGGCTTTATGATTGGCTAATATTCTTAACTGTTTTTAACTATCTTAGACACGAAAATGTAGAAGAAAAATACATTCTGCACTGCTCCTATTGTCAATCTATCTAACAAAAAAAAATCAAGCGAATACCTTGAGTTTAAGTCAGTTAAAATGGTTCTTAACTTTTTTCACTTGCCTATTTATATATAGATTAGTACAAAAGTTGGCTTTGGGGTTCCATAAAACAAGTGTCAACTTTTTCTGAGTAAAAAACGTAATAATTTTTTATTTTGTTGTTTCTACATAACAATTTCAATTGTATCTAATGTCAAATACAGACAATCAAAAAAAGGTACTTGTGTGGAAATTTAAATTGGTTTTTATTACCTAAAGAAGAAATCTAAGGTCCACACAATCGTCTAATTGAACCATTATGGAAACTGTAACCATAAATACAAACATTCTTACATTATCAGCCTGTTTTTCGAAAATGAATAAGTGTGTGCGTTCGTTAAAATAACGAATGAACAGCCTGTTTTTCGAAAATGAATAAGTGTATACGTTCGTTAAAATAACGAATGAAATCATGTTTACGTTTTGGTAGCATTTATTAATTTTCATGTGAGTCACAACAAAAGAGCTTTCAGTTTTACACACTCATAAAATTTCTTATGTGAAATTAATTAATAATCGGTCTACATATTTTTTTTTCTTTAAGTTACAAAAAAATTAAATTAATGAGAAAATGTGAATGACTTTTTCATAAAATTTAAAATGAATTTTATTTAAAATTTTTCATCGAATTTTTTTAATAGATTTTATATTTTTTATTCTTTCACTGTAATAATTTTTTGAGTTTATATTTTTGGTTATATCTAAAAAGCTCTTTTTATGTCAAAACTAAAGCTTTAGAAAATGTTTTATAAAAATCAAATTTTAAACGTTATCGTTTATAAATGAAACATAAAAACGAAAGGGCTTATGTTTTCGAAAAACAGGCTGTATATACCATATATTTTCATCACAACTTTTCTTTAAATTTTTTTCACATAAATTTGTTCAAGGAAAGTAATAATAGGTTTGTTCGAGTACCTACACCTTTTTACTGAACTTCGCTGTATTATATGAATTTTTTTCGCTTATACATAACCATGAGAGAGCATTTTGAGCCTGAGGAACTGAAAGTTGTTACTGAATAATTGGTTGCCGAAAATACGCTTTTCTTTTTTGTGAATTTTATTTTTAGCTAAATTAATTCACTCGTTTTCAGCATATTTAAAAAAAGAGTATATATCTGTTTTATGTATATGAAATATAATTTTTATATCTCTAATACATTTTCCACATTTCAAATCTATTGAAAGATATTAAATCCCAAAGTTCCATCATATCCGTAATTTTCAAGGTAACTAAGCACTGCACCTTATTGTTATTGGCGACTTTGCCGCGAAAGTCAGGCGTATTGTACTAAATTAACGAAAAATATAGCTTGTTTTGCTGTACTTTAAACCATATTTCAATTTATATTTTTTTTCAATATTACCTTGGTTCTAGTTGTATTCAAAGCAAGAAGATTTGGAGCATTTCGACGATATGTGTACATATCATATATAATGGATGAAATCCTTCTTCTTTTTTATGTTTATTTAAGCAAATACAATAATTTTAACTTCTTGAAAGAAATGAAGCGCGAAAGCTTTTTCAATTATTTCAGCCAAATCTTAATGTTTTTACAATTTTTGAAAAAAATATCTACCGAAAATAAAAAGTGTGTCACTATCGATGTTATTAATTAAAATTCTATGATGCAGATTCTTTTGATTTATCCAACATTTTTTTATTGCTTCTGGTGAAAAATTCTCAGGATTTATTCAGTTACTCGATTTTGCTTGAAAAATAAACGAACTGACCTAATATTGAATTGTAATTTAAAAGCAGCTGTTTTTTATTTTGTATGATTTTCTACTAGGGCTGCCATTCAATAATGCTTCTAGTATGGAAAAAAATTAACTCAAATACCAAATTGTATACCATGGCAATACTGAAATTAAAAATACAAGAAATGATACCAAATATAACGTACGCTAGACATGTGTACTATAAAAACTCATTTTGTTACGTACTCGCCTGTGTACCGCTTGCTTGTCTGAGAACTGACTTGTTATGTAGAAACAGGCCATAAGTCGATATATGTGTAAATTGGATATTTTGCCACATAGCAGTGCGCCCGCACAGCGGTCATTTTCTGCCATGAAAATCATTAAAACATTGGGGTTGAAATATTTATTCCTCCCAATGATTTAATAATTTTTGCACAAAAGCTTAAATAAATGGATCTTACAAAAATAAATAAAAGTTGTTTTAGTAGCTTTATAAAACCTATGTACAAAAACTGAATTCCTGTTACTTATGTATTTTATTTTATGTATGCATATGCGCAAAATAGAAAGGGACCTAAGGGTAAAAACCGGTTTTGTTCAAGAGAGCCATTTTAAAGATTTACCATCACTGAGCGTGTTGGTATTGGTCTCATTCGAAAGCGACACATCTCATGATGTCAGCAGTGTTGCCATAATATGTAAGAGGAAAAGTGCTAGATTGCAGAAATAAAAGTGCTAAAATGTTCTACAGCACACACAACAAAGTGCTAAATTCAGTTAACATTTTTAGTTTCTCTTATTTCTTAAGCGGCCCATACACTTGCAATAAAATTGTAAATTTGTTGTATTCTATATCATCGCTAACGTGTATATCATATTCATAGGCGGCACAATACATTTTTTCATAAGCAAGGAAATAGAATTATATTGTGTAATGTGTTGGCACATATACTTATTATTATGTTAAGTATTTTAGTGTGACAAAAATTTCGCAATTTTTTTGAAAGATTTGTAACAATCATTCAATAGTAAAGGTAAAACCGACAATAATATCGATGATGTTGCGTAAATCGTGCATGATTAGACCTTTTTACGTAACCCAAACGATGCGAACAATAATATATTCAATAATATTGTATGTATTGGTATCTTGAAATATTTAATTTATAAATTTAAAATCTTTAACGGCCATTATTACAACTTAAAGTTAGTTAACAATAGGACGTATAAAAAGTTTTTCATCAGTACCACTTGAACTTAACCTAAGGTGAGCGTTTAGTTAAACGTAATTTAAATTAAATTTATACTAATGAAGAGCTTTTTATACGTCCGACAAAATCCTACTTTTAACTAACTTTAAGCTGTATTATAGGCTCTAAGAGTGTTAAATATATTTATTTTCTACTGAAACATAATCGTATAACCGACCAACTAAACTCTAGGGCTCACTTTAGCTTTGACTTAAGCTTTCTTCAAGCTGATCAATAACCTAATTAACACTATACGCTCTTAAAAAGAATAAAACTTAAAACAAGTTTTGTTAATTTAGTATTTCAAATGGTGTACTTTAATATATTTGTACCCATATGTGTATCTCAGAGCGGTTCAGTTATATGATACCTGTCATACAAAACACGTATTGAAGGTAAATAAATTTGATAAACATATAATATTAATTGGCTCGCAATTTTCTTAAGGAATTATCTGTGGAAAATTTATAAATTTAATGAAATAAAAAAGTGCAAAAAATGCCAAATAGTTTTAAAAAAGTGCTAAACTAGCACTTAGCATTATTTTCAAAATCTTTAGTGCTAAACGAATAAAAAAAGTGCTAAATCTAGCACTAAAAGTGCTAAAATGGCAAGCCTGGATGTCAGGAACGTGTTGGTCAACCTTGAAAAGTGTGTTGAAATACTGAAATTGTTGTTGTTGCTGATTAATGAAAAGTAAGTGTGTTGAACTATTGAAATTATTATTATTGCTGGTTAAAAAAATTAAGTTTATTGAACTAAAGAAATTATTATTGTTGCCAATTAATGGGTAGGGAATATGTTGGACTATTAGAATGGGTGGTTGACTTAACTCGCGCGTAGGTCGTCCCTACCTCTTGTTTTGTGTAGTTGGTTTTTACTGTTTTCTACCTAGCGCGCTGTTTCCATGAGTTTGATATCAATTTTGCTCGTGTTTTTTCGAATCCAGGTTTATTTTCTGAAATAATTAATTGTGAATTATAATAAATACTCATTTATAATTCTTTTAAATCGTGAATATCACTCTGTTGGTACGAAAATTTTTTCACATAACCTTAGAATCGTCGACTTAAATTTCATAAAACGCGCATATCTCTGAGAGGAAACACTTTTGGGGAATGGGATCGGTCTCTTTTCGATGCTCAGATGTTGTCCACATCAAAAAAAAAGTGATTATTGATTTTTTACCCTAGGTCCCTTCCTCTATGCGCTGTCACATATATGTATATATATATATATAAAACGACTTATTTATGACGTTTTTAACTCTTTTATATCTCTATAGTTACATTCATTAATTTTTATTTTTTATATACATATACATGTATATATGTATATTTGTGTATTTACAAAGTATAATTCTTATTAAAATTATAAATTTGGAAAATATTTTAGCTTAAAATACAAATTTGCATTTAAAAACTTCAAAATTTCAAATTTAAAATTGCAAATAAAATTTGAAATCTGAAATTTGCAAGTAAATTAAAAAAAAAATAGAGTAAAATTATACCAATAATATGCTTTCTTACAGTGTTAAACCTATTGACCTAGCCTAACTTTACCTTTTGCCGATTTTCTTTAATTTTAATTAAGTATTGTAGTGAGGGTTAATACAACTAGCTTTGTATGTTTACTTATTTTCTCTCCCCACCTTTCCTTCCCTTAAATTTAAGACACATTAGTATTAATTTAAAAGGTTAAAAAAATTAAAAACAAAAATAAAAAAAATTCAAGTTAAGTAGGGAATAATGAAAGTTTAAAGCTCCCTACTTCGAACAGTATAAAGTAAACATTAAAAAACGTAATTTAATTAACAACTTCAAATAACTTAAATAAAAGTTTAATAGAATTCAAGGTATAATCTCTTAGGCCCAGCTGTTATAGGTATAGAAAAAATTTAGGCATTAATGCATTTCCTCTGCCTTTACAACAGCCCTATGCTAGTCTTCCCCGATCTGCCAGTTTTGTATTTGATTTATACTTGTGATATGCCTCTGAGCAGCAATATTCACACTTCCACATTTGCTAATGATACAGCCTGCCTTAGTATGCATGAAAATCCTTATGAGGCATCCCTATATCTTTAAGAACACATTACCCAGCTGGAACTAAGGTTAAACTTATTGGAAAATAAGGTAAACGAACAAAAGTGTGTTCAAGTAACATATACATTACGAAGAAATACTTGTTCACCCATTCGGATTAACAATCAAGTTGTCCCTCAACATACTCATGTGAAATATCTTGGTATAAACCTTGATCGACAGCTTACTTGGAAACACCACATTGACTCTAAGTTAACCCAAATGAAACTAAAATTAACTCAGGTACATTGGCTGATTGGTAGAAATTCAACCCTCAGTCTAGATTGCAAACTTTTGATATACAAGTCACTTTTGAAACCTATATGGTGCTACGGAACTCAACAATGGGGCAATGCTTCAGCTTCGAATGTCGAGAGAATCCAACGAAGGCAAAATAAAATTTTGTGATTAATAACATCGGCTCCATAGTATATAAAAAATTCAAATATATATGGCACTAGTGATTGACGAAATGCAAAATACGCAGGCAAGCCAATTTAAAATAATTTTAATTTTCTTTCATATACTAAAATTGCACCTGCTGCAAAAATGTCTAGGGATAACAGCGCATTCTCTACTAATCGGCAAAACCGATTTAAAATATTGCAAGATGACAATGACAAACCCGCTGAATCTGCGAACAAAACTTCCAAGCCGCCACCAATGTATTTAAGAGAAAAAACTCAAACGCTCTTATTAAAAAATTAATTTCGGTCATTGGTGAGAATAAATTTCACATTGTTCCAATAAAACGTGGTAACATTGATGAAATGAAAATTCAAATTTATGAAGAAAATTTTTTTCGCAAAATGGTTTCTGAATTTGAAAAAAATAAAACAAGTTTCTACACATACCAGTTCAAGAGTGCTAAAGGTCTGCAGATTGTATTGAAGGGCATAGATTCCTATGTTGATCCCGAAAAAATAAAAGATACACTCGTCCTCCAGGGATTTAAGGTAAAAAATGTTTCCAATATAATATATAGGGAGAAGATCCCCCAACCTCTATTTCGCGTTTAACTTGAGCCGAATGATATAAAATTGAATGATTTATAATTTTAAATATCTTTTATACCGAAAAATAACAGCTAAAGAACCACACAAGCGTTCTGGGCCCGTGCAGTGCCATAATTGTCAAGAATATGGACACACAAAAACTTACTGCAAATTACCTACAGTTTGTGTTATTTGCGGTGAATTTCAAGGTACTGCTAGTTGAAATAAACCAAAAGATCAAGCAGAAATAAAATGCAGTAATTGTGGAGGTAATCACACCGCTAACTACAGAGGTTGTCTTGTGTACTCTTTCGTCAAACAGACTATAAAGCAAAAACCTAAATTAACCCCAGCCCAATCAGCAAACGCTTTATCCGCCACTATTGCGCAAGTGAGCCAACCAGTTCCTTCCCGTGTATCGTATGCCGATGCTGCTAAGACAAGCTCTATTCCCACACAAAATGTTTCACGGCCAAATACTTCAACAAATACAAACTCAGGCTTTAATTTTAATCGCATTGAAGCTACTATTGAAAACCTGGTGCAAACTATAAACAATTTTACAACAATTATGACAAGCATGATGCAACAAATGTTGCGAATGCAGAATACACTACTTCAGGCTTTAGTTAACAATCCACGAACACGTTAAAAATATATTTCTGGAACGCAAACGGCATTCGTCAACATAAAAATGAACTTGAGCACTTCCTCAGGGAAAAAAATATTGATATAATGTTGGTCTCAGAGACACATTTGACTTCGAGAAGCCTTTTGAAAATGTATGGCTACACCTTATATGATACAAAGGACCCGAGAGGAAGAGCATGCGGTGGATCAGCAATTCTAATAAAATCGAGACAAAGGCACTATATTCTTGACAACATTTGTGAAGAACATCTATAAGCAACAAATATTGGCATTGAAAATTTTGGTACAAATATTTGATATCATCAATTTACTCCCCTCCCAGAGTTTCAATCACTGAGGATAAATACGAGAATTTCTACAAATCTCTTGGACCTTGTTTTGTAGCAGCTGGCGACTACAATGCAAAACATACGGTCTGAGGTTTGCGTCTTATTACACCTAGAGGTCGCGCGTTGTTCCACACAATTTCAAAAATGGGTTGGGACGTCATTTCGAGTGGGGAGTCCACTTATTGGCCTACAGACATACAAAAAATTCCGGATACTATAGATTTTGGTGTTATGAAAAATATCTCTAGGGAATTAATTCAAGTTGAAGCTTCTCTAGATCTCTCGTTCGACCACTCTCGCACGATCGTTACAATTTGTAGCCAATTAAGAAGTGACTTACCTCATCCTTATATGAAGATGATAGACTGCGTTAATTGGCTGCGATTCAAAAAATATCGTAGTAGTCATTGCACGAAAAATATTACGCTAAGACCCGAAGATATTGAAGCTAGCATTGCCAACCTTAACGAAATAACTACACAGGTTGCTGAACATGCTACTACCTCGCGATACTGAAAAATGCAACATATTTGCTGATCATTTGAAATACCCAGTAAAAATTTTGCTTCAAATAAATCATGTTTCTACTATAAGAGAATAAAAGTAGCGCTGACAAACCTGCTGATATCGCTGTTGATTTTTGTATTTTTTTTTCATGAAAGCGTTTTTTTAATGTTAATTTTTATTAATTTTTCTTTGAAAAAATTAAAGTTTTGTTTTGAAAATTGCTTTTGAGTAATTTGCTTTTGTTCGTTTACAGGCTAAAATTCTTGGCAGTTGTGTTTTGCATGTATGCACGTGTGCGTTTCGGTTTACAATACATTTGACAACTTAGATGAGATAAATGTTCTAATGCATATCCATATGTACATGACATAATATGAGTATATAATATCAAAATGATTCCGAAGGCGGGTTAAAATCTAACCAAGGCTCAGTCATATAGGCCAATAAGCTTGCTATCAACAATCTCAGGAAGGCCTAGTTTTAAAATTGAAGACATATGTATCTGCCAATAAACATACAAAAACTTTCAGAAAGTTGTACTATTGATAGGAAGTTCACTGTTCTGGAAGGAGACTTCATGAGTGTGCCCGAATCTATATCTTCCAGTGTACCACAGGGTAGTATTCTGGGTATAGTCTTGTACTTAATTTATACTTGTGATATGCCGTGAGCAATAAAATACACACCTCTACATTTGCCAATGATACAGCCTGTATGAGTATGCAGGAAAGCCTTTATGAGACATGCCCCAATCTCCAGAAACATGTTACTCAGCTGGAAATATGGCTGAACTTGTGGAGAATTAAAGTAAATGAACAAAAGTGTGTTCATATAACGTTTACCCTAAGAAAAGATACCTGTTTCCATATTCGAATCAACAATTAAAATATTCTTTAACATTCTAAAATGAAATACCTTGGCATACACCTTGATCGAAGGCTTACATGGAAACATCACATTGACTTAAGCTAACTCAAATGAAACTTAAGTTAACTTAAATACATTGGTTGATTGCCAGAAGTTCAACACTCAGACCAGACTGCAAACTTTTACTATACAAGTCGCTCTTGAAACCAATATGGTGCTACGGAATTCAGTTATGGGGCAATACTTCAGCTTCAAATGTTGATAAAAATCCAACAAAGGCAAAATAGAATCTTACATTTGATAACATCGGCTCCATTGTACATCATAAAAGCAAAACTTTTTTTTATTTCTTTCAGAATAACTAACAGGGACTCCTAATTTTTGCTATTAATATTTAGCAATATCATCTGAACGTATCTAGGGCCCCTTATAGGTCATACAGATCACTTTTTAACTCGGAAATTTTTGTTTTCACAATTTTTTTTTAGAAAATCATATCATTAATGCACACTTCTAGTATAAAACGAAAATTTAACATACGAATTTATTTCAAGGAACAGTCAGTCAAACCGGCAGCCTTTCAAACATGTCGGCTGCTGAAATTCTCCCTTTTGTATAATTTTTCGTTTCATGCGTTCGCTCTGACTGACTGTTTACATTTTCAGAAGCAAAAACAATTACACAAAATAAAAGTTTTTAACGCTGCTTGGCAATACCTCCTAATTACACTGCGCTCTGATTTCGTTAATAAACATGTCAAATATATTCACCTGAACTGTCGTTAAATCTCAACAATGCACAATGGTCTATTTAAAGATTTTAGAATACTATGATAGTATAGTAAATGTTTTTTTTATACATATATTTATTTATTGAATCGTCAAAAAGAACTAACAATAAGTATCCAAATCTTAAATCTAAATATAATTAATTAGGCCCGACTAGTGTCGGACTTAGTGAAAGTTATTAATAATACATAAGTAGTGATAAGCAAAAACAAAAGTAGTTTATTCTGCAGTGTTGTGTATTACAGCCCTTGTGTCCCTCTTTTTTAAGCGGATGTGTCCAGTAAAATTCAAAATATTACGAGCAAGAGGATTAGGATGGGTCTCGAGTTTTGTTATGTATTTGCCTGCATATTTTGCGATTTCTTCAGTCACTAGTGGCATATTTAAATCACGATGTATATTTGAATTTTTAATGTACCATGGAGCCGATGTTATTCGTCTTAAAATCTTTTTTTGCCTTCGTTGGATTCTTTCTATATTGGTTTCAAAATCGACTTGTATATTAAAAGTTTACAATCTAGACTGAGTGTTGAATTTTTACCAATCAGCCAATGTATCTGAGTTAATTTCAGTTTCATTTGTGTTGGCTTTGAGTCAGTATGGGGCTTCCATGTAAGCCGTCGATCAAGGCATATACCAAGGTATTTTACGTGTGAATGTTGAAGAACAACTTGATTGTTGATTCGAATTGGGGAACAAGTATCTCTTCGCAGGGCAAATGTTACCTGGACACACTTTTGCTCGTTTACTTTGATTCTCCATAAATTTAACCATAGTTCCAGTTGTGTAATATGTTCTTGTAGATATCGGGAAGCCTCGTGAGGGTTTTCGTGCATACTAAGGCAGGCTGTATCATCGGCAAACGTAGATGTATGGATATTGCTGCTCAAAGGCATATAACAAGTGTAAATCAAATACAAAACTGGCCCCAGTATGATCCCCTGTGGCACACCGGATGATATAGATTCGGGCACACTCATGAAGTCTCCTTCCACAACCGTAAACTTCCGGGTAGTAATATAACTTTCTAATAGCTTCAGAAAATTTATTGGTAAATATGATTTCATTTTTAAAATAACACCTTCATGCCACACTTTATCAAATGCCTGAGAAACGTCGATAAACAGCGCAGAACAATACTTCTTTTCTTCAAATGTTCTTCTTGTAAATTTAACCAATCTATGAGTTTATTCAATGGTGCTATGCTGACTTCTAAGACCAAGCTGATGGTCCGGTATGCACCCACTAGAATCGGGGACAATTTTGTCATGAGCAGTTTTACGAAAAGTTTTGACATTGTTGATAGCAGACTTATTGGCCTGTATGACTCAGCCTTGGTAAGGTCTTTGTCCGGCTTTGGAATCATTTTGACCTTGGTAATCTTCCAGCTGTGTGGATAATACTACAGTCGTAAAATGGCGTTAAAAATAAATAACATAAATAACCTCCGGCAGATGTACGCGGAGGTGGTTTAAACTCAACAGGTGTTTTAAGCTTTCTAGCAGCGCGCCACAAAGATTAATTAGATGCTGGTGTGACATCAAGGCCTTCCAGATAGTTTTTAAGAGATGCAGTTTTTTAAAATTCAAGCAAGTCTTGGAGTCGTTTAGTGCACTCTTTAAATCTGATTTTATGTTGGGGTGATCTGTGCTGTTGCCATTCCCTTCTTGCTCTTCTGTTTTCACTTACGACACGTTCAATATCCGTAGAGTAAATGGTATTAAATCCAGTCTGCGGATGGGAGGTAGTGGCATGCTCAGCAGCCTGTTTTATATTTTGATAATATTGCCAATTATAAATTCAATATCTTCGGATGTTCTTAGCGTAATGTTTTCCGTACAATGACTACTGAGATATTTTCTGAACCCCAGCCAATTAACACGGTTGATCGTCTTCACATATCGGTCAGGTAAGTCACTTCTTAGTGGGCTACAAATTGTAACGAGAAGCTTCAACATGAACTTATTCCCTAGAGATATGATGATGACTCCAAAATCTATAACATCCGAAATTGTTTGTGTGTCCGTAGGCCAGTAAGTGGGCTCCCCACTCGAAATGACGTCCAAGCCCATTTTTGAAATTGTGTTGAACAATGTCCGACCTCTAGGTATAATAAGACGCGAACCCCAGAACGTATGTTTTGCATTGTAGCCGCCAGCTGCTACGAAGCAAGGCCAAGGGATGTGTAGAAATCCTCGTATTGATCCTCAGTAATTGCGAACCTAGGAGGGGAGTAAATTGATGATATGACAAAATTTGAGAAAAAATTTTCGACACAAATATTTGTTGCTTGTAGATGTTCTTCACAAATGTTGTCCAGAGTATAGTGCTTGCGTCTTGACTTTATCAGAATTGCTGATCCACCGCATGCTCTTCCTCTCGGGTCCTTTGAGTCATATAAGGTGTAGCTATTAATTTTAAAGAGGCTTCTCGAAGTCAAATGAGTCTCAGAGACCAACATTATATCAATATTTTTTTCCCTGAGGAAGTGCTCAAGTTTAGACTTGTGCCATTTAGTTCATTTCAGTGACCGGTCATTTTAGTTCATTATTTATAAATGAACTAGTTCGTTCATTTAGTTCAATCGGTCTTTTTAGTTCAATGAATTAGTTAGGTCTTTTTAGTTCAATGATTTTACATCTACAATTCTACATGCATATGTATGTTTGTGTGGTCTTTGGAAAAATTTAAAACACAGACTCTGTGATTAAAAAACTACTAAAACTAATTAATTAATAATAAATTTGCTTTATAATGAGTTGATAAAACATATTTAGTGTGAAAACCTTTAAATATTTTAAAATTTAAAATATTTTTAAGTGTTTACTTGTGTTTTCTTGTTTATTGCATTTGTGGTAGTAGCCATCGATAAAAAGACCTAAATATACTTGCATACATACATACATATGGATGAGTATAGAAGCAAAGCACACAAACAGTAAAAAAGTAAAGCAAAACGTTGAAAACATTTAGTTCATATCCTCTGTGTTAGTTCATTTTGTGTCTTAGTTCTTAGTTCAAAAATTGAACTAGATCAAAAATTGAACTAGTGATCGTAAAACAATTGAACTAGTTCACATAGTTCAAAGTACTGAATCGTTCATTTGAACTAGTTCGTTCATGAACTACACAAGACTACTCAAGTTCGTTTTTGTGTTGGCGAATGCCGTTTGCGTTCTAGAAACATATTTTTAACGTGTTCATGGCTTGTTAACTAATGCTTGAAGCAGAGTATTCTGCATTCGCAGCATTTCTTGCATCATGCTAGTCATATTTGTTGTAAAATTGTTTATAGTTTGCACCAGGTTTTCAATAGTAGCTTCAAGGCGATTAAAATTAAAGCCTGAGTTTGTATTTGTTGAAGTATTTGGCCGTGAAACATTTTGTGTGGGAATAGAGCTTGTCTTAGCAACATCGGCATACGATACACGTGAATTAACTGGTTGGCGCACTTGGGCACGAGTGGCGGAGTAAGCGTTTGCTGTTTGTGCTGGAGCTACTTTAGGTTTTTGCCCCATAGTCTTTTTAACGAAAGAATATACAGGACATCCTCTATAATTAGCGGTGTGATTACCTCCACAATAACTGCATTTTTTTCTGCTTGATCTTTTGGTTTAGTACAATTAGCAGTACCGTGCGATTCACCGCAAATAACACAAACTGTAGGTAATTTGCAGTAAGTTTTTATGTGGCCATATTCTTGACAATTATGGCACTGTACGGGTCCAGAACGCTTGTGTGGTTCTTCAACTGTTATTTTTAGGTATAAAAGATATTTCAAATTATAAATTGGGTGCGTCTCATTTTTCTCAATTTTATATCATTCGGCTCAAGTTCAACACGAAATAGAGGCTGGGGGATCTTCTCCCTATTTATTATATTGGAAACATTTTTTACCTTAAATCTCTTGAGAACGAGTGCATCTTTTATTTCTTCGGGAACAACATAAGAATCTATGCCCTTCAATACGATCTTCAGGCCTTTAGCAGTCTTAAGCTGGTATGTGTAGAAACTTGTTTTATTTTTTTCAAATTCAGAAACCATTTTGAGGAAATCTGTTTCGTCATAAATTTTAATTTTCGTTTCATCGATATTGCCACGTTTTATTGGAACAATGTGAAATTTATTATCACCAATGACCGAAATTAATTTTTTAATAAGAGCGTTTGAATTTTTTGCTCTCAAATAGATTGGTGGCGGCTTGGAGGTTTTGTTCGCGGATATATCAGGTGTGTCGTTGTCATCTTGCAATATTTGAAAACGATTAGTGGAGGATGCGCTGTTATCCCTAAATACCTTTGAAGCAGATGCAATTTTAGTAGAATTTGGCCTTCGCCCGCGCTTTCCCACAATTATATCGGTTCATTCCGACTTGGACCTTGGGTTTTGGGCTACTCTTATTTATAGTGACAAATTGGGTAAATGTAAATGTAAAGAAATTTACATAGCCAACCTATTTAAAATTTTAGTTCTTAGGGTTCTTAAAAGTTTGCCGCCCGAGGCCCGGGCCTATACGTAAATCCAGCGCTGGGTGGGAGGCGGGTTGTTGTTGAGAGATATCGATTGTGTTTACATCTGTGTGTTTGTATGTATGTGGGAATTTACGGCTGATCGTGATTTGTGAGGGCCGAGGTGTTGTTGAGATATATCAATTGTGTGTGTCTCTGGGAATTAAATACCGACCGCGGTTTGTGGGAAGTGTTTGTGGAATGGGCGTGCTGGCGCCAAAGATTTTAAAATTTTATTGATGAAATTTTAAAATTTTGTTTTTTTTTACATTCGCAGTTTTTTTTACACTATGTGTTTTTTGTTTACATTAAGAGTTTTTTGTTAACATTAATTGTGTGTGAACGGGTGATTTTTTTTTGTGGGAATACATTAAGGGGATCTTAATTTTGAGGATTTTTTATGTGTGTATATGCTGACCGGAAAATTTGTGAGAGTTGGCAGAGTGTGTGAAATTGTGGTTGTCCTAATTTTGGGTAGGTGAGTGTGTTGTCCTAATACCACCAGAGAAATTAGATTTGATGACTACTACGCGATTCTCATACAAATCGCGGGAATCTGTGTGTATGGATATGTGTATGGATATCTATATATATATGTATATATATATATATATATATATATATTGTTAATGCACGAGCATTATTTATTTTAAGTTCAATAAACCTTAACACACTTGGCCAATACATTCATTTACTTTTTCTTTATTCTTGCCTACAATTGTAATTTAATATGACATCTTTTCCAAAATTAATACATAATAATGCACAAGAATCATTTGTTATTTTATTTAAGTTCAATAAACTTTTGCACACTTGGCCTAAATTAATAAATTTTTTTTATTACAATTTATTTTTATTTTTCCTACACTGTAATTTAATACCGCACAATTTAATACAAGTTATTATTGCAATTTAATTTGTTTTTTTTTATTGCTGCAAAAATTATGTAATTAATCATATTTCTTTGATAAAACTAGTATATAAGACTAAGAAAATTCTGAATAAAACAATTCTTAATTTGAAACTGAAAGAAACGGTCTTTTTCAATTAAGGTAAGCAACACGGTTCAAGTACTGTTGTTGCGCTTGGAAGAAAGCCCAAGACGAAGATTCTTAACATATATATATGTATATATATAGATTAGAATTTATTTTTCATTTTGCCTTATAATTACTTTTATTGTTATCCAAAGGATTTCTAATTGTATAAAGGTGTAGAAAAATAGAATAGATTCATATCGAATATAGATTATTTGCTGGGTTTTGTACAAGTTTCTAAGCCTACTATGCTTATTTTTCTTTTGTGATTTTCAAAAATATTATTATTTGTTAATTCTCAAATAGTTTTTGAAAGTCTGTACATAAGATAAGAGGTTTGTGACTGTTCAAGATGTGTGGTTGAAATCTACTGACGATTTGTTACAGCAACAATGAAATGCATATAGACATCGCTGAACCACCAGCAAATAAATTTCGAATTAAAATAAACTTGAAAATATGTCGAATAATAAATTTCTGAAAAATTCTTTATATAAAAAATAAATTTTATAAAACAGTGATGCGCCTTTTAGCGGCGTCAAAAAAATTATGAAAACTGTCTTCGGTTTGCGGCAAGGGAAATCTGATTTGACATTTAGGAAGTGATGCTTGTGTATATATTTTTGTGGTTGCGAATCATTGTTTTATTATAATTAAAATTAAATTCATCTAATCGCATATAAATTTTATGAAAGAAGGCAACTTAGTGCACTATTAATATTTGATGCAAGTTCTAATGTTTGTCGTAATACACAAAGGGCCATAACCATAGTCACAGAATAAAGTTGGTTCGTTTTAGAAACAACTTAAAATTGTAAACCTGTTTCTAAATATTTTTCTACTATAGTCAAAAAAAAGTGTGTGTTAAGTTGAACCGACTTTAACTGGGTGTCGCAACAAATATGGGAAATTTTTCATACGATCGAAAACAAAATATAAGAAAGTGGCATCTCTCTCTCATCTCTCTCTCATCTGATACTGTGTTATGAAAAAGGGTTAAATTTAATAAAAAGATAAAATAAAACAACCGAACATAAACAACTTAACAAATAAATAATATAGAGAAAATTTAAAAGGTATTGGTATTTTGTATTATTTTAATACAATAAACTATTCAATAATTGGATAATAAATTGTTTATAGGAACAAAAGAAGCCAAGAGAGAAATTCATACATACATACAAATGTGTACATACATACATATACATACATACATACATACATATTTTCTCTTTTATTTTAATGCGTTTTGTCTTGAACTAAAGAGCTAGAGTTGATGCTAATCTAGTAAAAACAGCTTCAGCATGTTTTAACTTTAGAACCGACTTTTTCCTTTAAAGTGCAGTTTTTCTCGTCTATGGTAGGTCGAAAGTTCATTTTTTAAAAAAGTGCATTCTAAAACTAAAAAAGTATACTTTTTTGTTGACTATGGTTATGGCCCAAAATCTTTATATATAAAATATGCAGGTAACAGTGAGCAATATATTTTTTAAATTATCAGATCAACATTTTTAACTCTCTTTTTATATATATATATATAACCAGTGGAGGACACAATAATTAAAAAGCTTTTAACTGATTATACAACATTCCTAACCAAAGAACAATTATTTCATGAAAATTTATTTACTTACCAAAAAAGTGACAAATTATGCCGGGCTGAAAAAAATTGGAATATCGTAGATATGCAATGAAAGACAGTCTTCATCCAAACTGTTCAAAGAGATTCACACATTGCGTAAAGTTGGTTCATTCCTAACAACAAAATTGCTTCGGTATGTAAATTACCATTCATTAATTGCCACAAAAATTTCAACTTTTAATCTTACATATCAAATAGGTTCCAATTAAACAACATTGCACTCAAGACAAAAGGATAGGTTATTTTCGAACAACCAAATGCAGACCAGCCGAAGAATATCTTTGAACCAGTAGTCATATTCGAATGCTAATCAGACTACTTAAGTTATTTAGCAAAAGTTTTAAACCTATCGTAACCACATTACGGAATTTCTAGAGTGGTAGTATATAGGCGAATTTTGATTTTGAAGATGTTCGCGTGAAGCTTCATGAACTTCAAACAGTGAACTTTAATTTTTCATTGTTCCCTGTTCAAACGAGTTTCTTGAAGATGTTAGTTTTATTATTTTTTAAACTTTTTGCGGTATCCATCTGTGTATCACGATTAGAACGTTGGCTGATAAATTAAACATGAACCCTACTGAAACTGAATGTTGGATTATAAGATGTTAGTTTTATTATTTTTTTAAACTTTTTGCAGAATCCACCTGTATATCACGATTAGAACGTTGGCTGATAAATTAAACATGAACCCTACTGAAACTGAATGTTGGATTATAAAATTAATATCAGTGTCCATCATCCTATTGCCCTGAGGGTTCTGGTAAGATTCTGCTTTGCATACGTACACAGCAAAAATCTAACGCAAGAGCATAAAACACACAAAAAGAGCAGATTTCTGTCGCATTTTTTACTAAAAGAATACACCGAGAGTGTATCATCAAAATGATTTAATTTTCTTTCTATATTATTTATATAACCTAGTGTTCGCCCAGTGGTTGAAAATCAACCATTAACGCACAGAGGTGGAGAATAGAATGAAAATATTTAAAGTTTGATGAATTTAAAACACAATTTAAAAACTATATTCAAATGTTAAAATTAAAAATTATTATTCAAATATACATACATATCGCACCCTAAATACAAAAGGGGCCCAACTCAAAATTATAAAAGTGCTTTTGCTTTTTTATAAAACAGGTAATTGAAGAAATTTATAACAACCCCAAAAATTTCTTTTGCAATACAGTCTTCTTGAAGAATATAAAATACCATTATGGTTGTTTTTATGTGACATACTTGCGTCATTTGTACAGTATCAAAAGTTGTTTGCAACTACTCAGCATCTGAAATTTTTTGAGTTGTGCCCCTTTTGTATTTAGGGTGCGATATGTATAGACTCCAAGGTAAACCACTCTCTTAAACCACTTTCTTAACTACTAAATACGAATTTAAAATTTAATTTATCGGCATAAATAAGAATAGATTTTAAGCAAACTATTTAAAAAAAGTTGTTCACTTTTTGAACTAAATGTAATTAGATATTTGCTCCTAGTGTTTTCACTTCATATTCATTATTATTGCCCAAAACAAAAATATTCGTTTATATTTTCATTGAACGCTTTTTCTCTAAAGTTTTAGACTCCCCATTAAAAAGTTTGTTACGAAAAAAGGTTCTATTCCCTATTCTTTGAGAAAGACCCCATATGTATGTACGAATATGCTAGCCTAATAATATAAACATTCCATCATATTCCAACATTCCAGTATGTTCAGTAATTTAAAGCACAGAAAAATAATGAAAACAATGAACAAAAACAAAACGCACACAAAATAAACTAAAAATAAATAACTTACTTTGTGCTGTAGGTGAATTTAACTTTAATCAAAGTTATTAATAATTAAAAAAATATATTATTTTTAAGCATCTAAAGAAAAATAATACAGTACCACTCGTTATTTAAATATCAAAATTTTATTAGTTTCAGCAATAATCGTTTAAGTACATAGAAAGATGGAAATAAGAATAGAATGAACAAATAAAATACGTTTTTCCTTCTGAGTGTTTTTTTTTTAGCAAATTAAGAGAGAAAGAGAAATCATGGCTTTATGATTGGCTAATATTCTTAACTGTTTTTAACTATCTTAGACACAAAAATGTAGAAGAAAAAATACATTCTGCACTGCTCCTATTGTCAATCTATCTAACAAAAAAAATTAAGCGAATACGTTGAGTTTAAGTCAGTTAAAATGGTTCTCAACTTTTTCCACTTGCCTATTTATATATAGATAAATTATCTATTTTAAATCTTTTTATAACAGCACTTTTTATTGCTGTAGAAATAAAAAAAATACATGGAATATAGAGTTGGAAAATAAGTTTTTATACTTTATATACTTAAATACTTTTATAGATGCTTACAGCCGTATTCATAAAAAAAAGTCGATTGAGGTTTAAAAAGCTTATTAGTTAAAAAACATTTTAAGACTAAATAAGGTTTTTTAAATATTGGTATTCATAATCAGTATTTTAACTAAAAATCAATTAACTTGATTTTCTATAAATATCGTGGCAACCCTGTATTCTTTATTTGTCACTTGCATCTTAAGCAGGTCGTACACGACATGTTTTTTACGTCTGACATTTCAACTTTTCAACTCAGATGTAATTCTGCATGTTTGTCAAAATTGTTGTTTTACAGACGGTTTATAATATTTGGTCACAAACGTGCATGTACAAATACGTCTGACATTGTCTGTGTTTGTTTTCAACAGCTGATCTGTGCTCCAATTTTATTAAATATTTTGTAAAAAGTGGTTTTAATATGAATACAGAAAATAATACAATTGCAGTGTGCAGCATTATTTCAATAATAACTGCAATTAAAGCAAAATCAAAAAGAGAAAACAAAAAATAAAAAGAAATCGAGCTGTATGGAGCCAAAAATGGTTGCTTCGACGGGACTCTGGGCAGGGGTTCGCTTCAATGGTTCTGAACGAGCTGCGCTTGGAAGATCCAAAAGCGTTTCACAATTTCTGTAGGATGTCGTATAAGTCGTTTTGTGAATTATTGGAAAAAGTGTCTCCTTTTATTTCAAAACAGAATACTGAAATGCGTGAAGCCATTTCACCTAGTGCAAGGTGATACCAATTGTTTGTGGATATTGCGACTAAAATATAATAATAATACATTTTCTATTCAGACTGCTTTTAACTTTGAGATTTCTGGCCACTGGAGAAAAATTTTTGCAGTTGTCATATGGGTTTCGGATTTCTGCATCGTCCATAGGTATAATCATTCCGGAAACCATCGACGCTATTTACAAAACTTTAAGAGACGATTTTTTGAAAGTGTGTATAAATTGTATGATGTACGTTTGCATTTCAGAGAAAATGTGCATGTGTTTTTCAGGTTCCCCAAAATGAAAATGAATGGAAAAAGATTGCTGATGAGTTTGAACGAAAACGGAATTTTCCTTTTTGCTTGGGAGCTATTGGTAGCACTTACGCAGTACTTGTATAAATCATTATTACTTTTCTTATTTATATATGCAGATGGCAAACATATCGCTATCAGGAGCAGAAAAGAATATGGATCGTTTTATTATAATTATAAAGGGTTTCATAGCGTGATTCTGTTGGCTATTGTGGACTCCAATTATAATTTCTTGTATGTAAACATTGGGTCAAATGGTAGGGCAAATGACGCAGCTGTTTTCAACGAATCATCCCTATGCAAAGGCATTAAAAATAATATTTTTGATTTTCCCCCGGAGTCTCCTCTGCCTGGCACTCAGCAGAAGGTACCATTTGTGTTTGTTGCCGATGACGCGTTTCGTTTGACATCTAGAATTTTAAAGCCATACGGGGAAAGATCTACAAATTCTAATAAAATTTTCAATTACAGATTAAGCAGAGCACGTCGAGTAGTTGAAAATGCCTTCGGAATTTTAGCTAACAAATTTCAAATATTTCAAAGGGAAATCGACTTATCCGTTGAAAAAGTAGAGAAACTAACATTGGCTGCATGCGCCTTGCATAATTTTATTCGCACACGAGATGGTATTGACGCGTCGTTTTTGGATTCCGAAAACACAAATTCTATAAGTGCAAAAATTCAATTTTTAAATTCCAAACGTGCGAGTCAAATAAAAACAAATTAAATTATTTTAAAATTGTTATTTATTATAGTTGTATAAAAGTTTTTGTGTTATTTTCCATAAATTTTATAGATTAAACTAAAATAAGTTTTTACTGCAGTAATATTTTATTAAATTATTTATTTTAGTCTAACTCAAAGGTACAATAAAGGTACATATGTAATATAAATTTTATTTATATATTGCCACGAAAAATTCATATGTGTACATACATAGTACATACAGTGGACCAGAAAGGAATTCTACAATTAACGTTTCCCGTTCTCTGTAGTACTTTATGAAATTAAGGTAAAGCCAAAAAAAATTTACGAAAAATTCACCTTTTATAAAGAAACTTTTATTTAATAAAACAATTCTATTTTAATAATAAATATAAACATAACAGAAAATACCCCTAGTAATATTTTGTTATGCTTAATCTTAGTATTAAAATGAAATTGTTTTGTTAATTAAATTTTTATAGAAATATTTTTAATTATAATTTAAATTTCTTTTGGTTTTACCTTAAAATCATAAAGGACTACAGAGAATCATTGCCTTGAATGGGGAACATTTGATATATGTATGTATATGTATACATGTAGATATTTGTAAACATATTTTCTTTACTGTTTATATGTATTGTATAAAAGGAAGGAAATTGATTTGAAAGTTTTTACTTCGGCGGAAGTTCGATATTTGAATTAATATAAGCACAAATTATAAAGAATAAAATATTCTTTATCGAATCCAAAAAGCAGAACGTATCAGTACAGACTTTAATTCCTCCTCTTCTTTGTTCATTCACGGTGGATACTACTTCGTAAGACAAGTGGTGAAAATTAACAAAAAGCGCTGATGAGATAGCGAGGAGCCATTGAAATCTATACTGATACATTCTGCTTTTTGGATTCGATAATAAATATTCTGTTCTTTATAATTTGTATTTATATTACTCGTAATTCAAATACTGAACTTGAAATAATCAGTTCCTACATACAAATATTCAGTTCAAAGAAAATTAAGGGTAAGAAAGAAACTCTATATCGTCATTGTTGTCATTTAGCGCTCTTTGCTTTCTCTTAGCTTTAAAAACTTCTAAAGTTATACTCTCTCTCTCTCTTCTTGGCTGATGATATTTTCAGATTGTGGTGTACCTTTAGACAATCTGGATCTTTTGTTAGGCTGAGGAGATTCTGCATATTCAAAAGCTTGAGATGAGTCGAGAGAATCATCGGTATGCACAGATGTTTGAGTCTGCGGACGAAAAAGCAAGATTTTCTATTAGAAATTGGTCATACTATTGTGGATTATACGTATGTTCAAATTGCAGCCTCCTTTTCTTATTTTGACATAATCCTGCAGGAATGTTAGCTCATTGTACCAATAAGCGGTAGGAATATAGTTCTCCTCGGCACCTGCCCCACTTTTTTTATCCCTCACCTTAGCAACTTCCCGCGTATACTGTCCACGCAAATACGACATTTTATGCTGCAGGGGTATTAAACAACAATATATAAAACGACATTAAATGTTTATCAAATTAGAACACACATAAATAAAATATTTTCGGAATCTTACAATTTTTGTTCGGCAAATAATCAAATCTTACCTTTATTTCGTTTACCCCTACTTCAAATTTCAGGGTATTTAATTTTTCGGCAATAGCATTGAACGCCGAATACCATGCATGCTTGTTGTGGTAAAAGTTGTCCTTTGGGTTGTATAAGCACGGGTACTCTTGCCACATTTCCACCATTTGGAGCACAGCTTCCTTGGGCCAATCAAACTAAAACGATCAGTAACAAGAACTGCATATTTCAAATACATATGAACAGATAATATTAAAAACTTACCTTTATTAAATTTTTTTCCATTTCTTAAAAATAAATATATGAAATTATAGTCTGTCTTTTTACCTTTACCTTTGTAAATATTTCGCACAACTTTTGCACAAACCTATGTCGGCCTCTGTTTCAAAATGGAGTGTTGCCGGCACAAAAATGTTTCTTTACGCCGTAAAAACTTCAGTCATTTTAAGGAATTTTTCTTTAAATTCGAAGAATCATGTTAGAATATAAAAATGCAACGCAATTTTATTGCATTATTGTTATTTAATAGTTAAAAAAAACATAAATATATAGGTGTTGTAATATATCAACTTCAGCCGGCTAATCCTTCCGTCAATAGCGGAACGCCGCTAAATGTTTCCTCACGGCATAGATTTTTGCCGACATATTTTGCATAACAAAAACAGCTGATGTCAGAAGCTTTGTCAGAAGAAAATAGAACACGCTCTAATTGAAATTTTGTCAGAAGACTTTGCGTCTGACTTTTACAGAAGCAAAGTTTTAAAGGTACCACACGACATGTACATGTTTTACACTGGGAAATTTGACAAGTCAGACGCAAAAAACATGTCGTCTACGGGGGGCTTTAGTTCTGCACAACAGCGATTATTAATTCACAAAGTACTCGTGTTTATAATTGTTTGTTTGTCGGTTTACAGAGAAATATTGTTTTTATAAAATAAAAAATGTGTTCCAATTTGTATTTAATAAAAAATGAAAGCAGTTCACAACGAATCTTACTAAAAAGTGCTTTTTATATCAATTTTTTTATTGCAAATTAAGAAGCACTAGAATAACGAGTTTTATTTTATTTGTTTTGAGTGTTTATACATCACTAGTTAATTTTCTATAATTATTATTATTTTTGTTAACACATAAAGTTAGAAAATAATGACTGGGAATGGAAAGTGAATCGCTCCTTTTCTTTTAAATATTCTTTTGGAGTCCATTTAATATTTCGGCAATACTTTCTATAAAATAATTAAATTGTTTTTCTAAACAACACTGACATATACATATGTAAGTACGTACATACATACACACAAGCAAAGCAGAATTACAACAACAACATCTTAAATTTGGTTTAAACATGGGGGTTGTCAATTTTAAAATTTGCTGATTTACGCAAGGTTTAAAAAACGTTTTTTAAGCTAAAAATCTATTATGAATACAATTTTAGCAAATATTGCTTAAACAGCTTATGAAATGCTTTTTAAAAATTTTATGAATACGGCTGTTAGTGTCTAATATGTATCCAGAAATTTAAAAATATAGTACATACACCAATGCATCACTGCATAAAAACGTTCATTCATAAAAAATTATCCAATTAAATATTTATAAGAGCGATTTTTTCAGTGGAACTAATACATATTTAGTGCTGTTCTACTTTTAAGCTTTTCCTCTTTTTGGTGACCATTGCTCTATATAGTTTTTAAAAATGTTCGATGTGACAAACCAGTAACCACCCGACGAAATCCGTAAAACCTTTTGCATATATACATAATTATATAGACATTAGAATAGCAAAGTAAATAAAACAACCCTCACTTATCATAGGCAGTTCAAAATTTATTTGCACCAGGAGCCAATTGGCATAATATATTATATTTTACAAATATCCACATATTGAATCTAACATTAATAAACCTTAATGAAAATATCAAACAGTCTGCTGAACATGCCACTAGATCCCATCCGCAGAGTGAGTTTAATTGAATTTATTCTACGGATATTGAACATCTCGTGTGTAAATAAGAAGAGCTAGAAGGACATGGCAACAACACAAATCACGTCAACATAACACTAGATTTAAAGAGTGCACTAAAGGACTCCAAGAGTTGCTTGCATTTGAAAAAACTGCATCTCTTAAAAATTATCTGGAAAATCTTGATGTCACACCAGCATCTAATTACTCTTTGTGGCGCGCTGCTAGAAAGCTTAAAACACCAGTCGAGTTTAAACCACCTCTGCGCACATCTACCGGAGATTGGGCAAGAAGCGATACTGAAAAATGTAACATATTCGCTGATCATTTAAAATACGTATTTACCCCAAACACATGTACTGGTGGTGTTGATTTACCGAGTGTAATTGCTCTACCCCCGCGACCCTTAAAGTTTAACATGTGATGTACAAAAACTAATTGCTGAACTTAATCCGAAGAAAGCTCCAGGTATTGATGGAATTAGTAACAAGATGCTGAGTGCAGTATTTTCCACATAGCTGGAAACTTGCCAAGATCAAAATGATTCCAAGGCTTAGTCATATAGGTATATAAGCTTACTATCAACAATCTCAAAGCTTTTTGAAAAACTACTCATGACTAAAATTTCCAAAATTTTAGCTGATAATTGGTGCATCCCGGACCATCAATTTGGTTTTAGAAGTCAGTATATCACAATTAAGAAAACTCATAGATTGGTTTAAGTTATAAGGAGGACATTTGAAGAAAAGAAGTATTGTTCTGCCCTTTTTATTGATGTTTCTCAGGCATTTGATAAAGTATGGCACGAAGGCCTATTTTTAAAATTGAAAACATATCTGCCAATAAACATACAAAAACTTCCCAATACCTTCAGCAACATATTACCCAGCTAGAACTATGATTAAACTTATAGCAAATAAAGGTAAACGAACAGAAGTGTGTTCAGGTAATATTTACCCGACGAAAAGGTACTTGTTCCCCCATTATAATTAATAATCAAATTGTTCCTCAACATTCACATGTGAAATATCTTGGTATACACCTTGATAGAAGGCTTACATGGAAACACCACCACAAATGAAACTAAAATTAACTCAGGTACATTGGCTGATTGGTAGAAACTCATCCCTCAGTCTGGATTGCAAACTTTTGATATAGAAGTCGCACCCTATATGGTGCTATGGAATTCTTTTATGGTGCACTGCTTCGGCTTCCAATGTCGAGAGAATCCAACGACGGCAAAACAAAATGCTACGGTTAATAACATCGGCTCCATGGTATATAAAAAACTCAAATATACATCGTGATTTAAATATGCCACTAGTGACTGAAGAAATTGCAAAATACGCAGGCAAATATTTAACAAAACTCGAGTCACATCCTAATCCGCTTGGTCGTAATATTTTGAACTTTACTGGACACATCCGCCTAAAAAAGAGGGACACAAGGGCTCTTATTCACAACGCTCCAGAAGAAAATGATTGAAAATACTTTTGTTTTTGCTTATCACGACTTATGTATTATTAATAAGTATCACTAAGTTTATGTCCGACACTGGTCGGGCCTAATTAATTATATTTAGATTTAAGATTTTAATACTTATTGTTAGTTCATATTTGAAGTTACAATAAATAAATATATGTATTAGAAAAAAAAATATATATATAAAAGGTGTACTATATTAATACAATTGTGCACCTTATATATTTGTTACTGTCATAACTAATTATTTTGCTTTTCCTTTTGTTTCTCGATAAAATGTCCATTTATGTTTAAATACGTGGCGTTTTTCTCTTGCAAATTTCTACTAAAATCATTATGTATTGCAAAAAATATAAAAATTAGCAATGGATTAAATTAATGAAAAAAAATTTCCCAAAGCTGATTATATAGACCTCAAAAAAGCAATAAGTCGAGAATAGGCTTACAGCATATAAATCGTGTAAACTTGCAAAAATGCGAATATCTTTCAAAAATTTTCAAAAACGCAAAAACTTTAAACGAACACAGCCAGTAGATTTTGAGAATCAAAAATAATCTCATGTGCAACAAACTGCGAAAATTCGCGATAAATTGCTAAATTGAAAAAAAAGCACTAAAATTACATTCGAATACCTAAAGATACTCATATAAGAAATTAAAACAAGTAAGAGTGCTATATTCGGCTGTGTCGAATCTTATATACCCTTTACCAACGTATGTATATGTAGTATACAGATACATAAATAAGTACATACATACATATTTGTTTTGTGATAAAATTTATAATTATTTTTTGGTATAGTGCAATTTTTAGTAAGTGACTCTCGGTTTTTTTCGACTAAAGAATTTGTTTGAGTAAAGATCTTCCTAAAACGTCAAATATTTTTAACTGAAAAAAAAATTATTTTTGGTTATTTGTTTACCCAAACTTTTTTTCAACTTCCAACCCTGGAATAATTTAAATTTTTCTGGTTTTAATATGAGTTCAAATTTATTTCTTTCTAAAATATAGAATATATTTAATTACCAAAGAAATAACTAGCTTTATTTAATTAGTTTTATATATCAAAAAAACTGTACTTTTCCCAACCCTGGAATCATCCTTTTAAATTTTTTTTGGGTCGTTATACCAATTTTGTTCTTTAAAAAATATATAAAATATGTTAAGTGATCAAAGAAAAAATTAAATAAGGAAAATACTAGTTTTATTTAGTTACTTTAATATCAAATAAATTCAGTAAAGTGCGACTTTGACTCGCTCACGAAGGGCACAAAGGGTACGTTCAATTTTCAGCATTTTTTAATTTGGCGTTTTTGGCTTTTTTTCAGTTTAAAAGATTTTTTTTTATTTGTCGCTTTTTTCTCGTTTTAACGATTTTTTCCGGTTTTTGGCGTTTTTCCCCATTTTGGCGAATTTTTCTTATTTTAGCGATTTTTCCGGTTTTTCGCGATTTATTTTATTTTTAGAAATTTATTTTAATGTGGCGATTGTTTTTTGCGACTTTTTTCGGCTTGGCGATTTTATAATTTTGGAATTTTTTAGTTTTACCGTTTTTGAAAATTTCAATTTCTTACGGTTTCCAAGATACAACATGTTGTCCAAATTACATAGTCAAAATTACATTAGCTGATAGAATACCCTTTAATTTCGATTTTTTCAATTTTAGTGTTAATTATTGTAGTCTGTATAAAAATACACTAGCTTTACAAATTTCAAGTGTATATACAATTGTATGTCTATTGCATGGAAATAACATTTTTCGTTGCTCATTTTGAAACACCCTTTAATTTTTATTTCTCGTGTGTTTATAGTTGTAGCGACCAAAGGTCTACACAGTCTGTCCAAATTTCAGGTCCGCAGCTCTTACGGTTTAACAAAAAGAAAAAAATAGTTTGTCCTAGTTATTTTAAAAACAAAAAAATTAGTTTTCCAACCCTGGAATCATCCTTTTAGATGTTTTCTGACTACTTATATCAATCTAATCTTAAAAAATATATATATATATGAAGTATGTTAAGTGAACAAAGAAAAAATAGGAAAAATCGTTTTATTTAGTTACTTTAATATCCAGAAAAAAGTTAAAAGTTTCCAGCTCTGGAGCTGTTGTTTTTAATTTTAAAATTGTCTACACCAAAGTTTTCTTTCCAAAACGTATAATATATATAATTTATAAAGAAAAAGAAAAAAATTAATTAGACATAGTTGCTTTTATATATCAAAAAAAGTGTAAGTTTCCCAACCCTGGAATCACCATTAATTATTTTTCTGATCTTTTACACCAATCTCGTTCTTTTAAGGATATAAGATACGTTTAATTTATAGGAAAAAAGGAAAAATTTGTTTAGTAAGTTACTTTTATATAACAAAAAAAGTTCAAGATTTCCAACCCTGGACACGTCTTTTTAATTTTTTTAATTTAAAAATAAAATAAATAAAATAAGTTTATTTATTAAAAAAAATTAAAATTAAGTTTAGTAAGTTACTTTTATATAACAAAAAAAATTTAAAGTTTTCCAACCCTGGAAACGTCTTTTAAATCTTTTTTTAAATTTGAAATAACAATTTTTTTCTTACTAAAGTATAAAATAAGTTTATTTATATAACAAAAAACTTAAAGTTTTCCAACCCTGGAAACGTCTTTTTAATTTTTTTATTATTTTAAATTTGAAATACCGATTTTATTCGTACTGAAATATAAAATAAGTTTATTTAAAAAAAATAAAAAAATTTGTGTTATCTAGTTACTTTTACATGGCAAAATCAAGTTTAAGTTTTCCAGCTCTGAAACGGTCCGCTTGATTTTTTTGGTCGCAAATTAATATTATGGAAATTACACACGGAATAACGAACCTATATATACCCTTTTCCATTTTTGGTAAAGGGTATAAAAATTGGCGAAATTATGAAAATTTGCAAACTTTTGGTAACATCATATCATATACGGATTAAAAATCGGTAAAATGGTAAAAAGGCAAGATTTGGCAATAAATCACTTTAATCACGAAAATTGACGAGAAATTTAAAACAAGTCCTAGACTAACTTACAAATACCTAAACACATAAAAAATTTAATAAAATCGGACAAATTCGCGAAAATGAAAATTTGCAAAAACTTGCTGATATCAAAAAGGTAGCAGAACTGTAGAAAGGCCAAAAATTTAAAAAAATAAATACATCTATCAGAAAATAGCGTAAATGGCTGCAGTCATTCCTAATTAGTTAAAATTATGCACAATAGCAATAATTTTTATTAAAAATTACACGATTTGCAAAACTTGTAAAATTTGCAAATAAATTCTAAAACCGTAAAATTTGAAAATGATAAATGCTCGAAAATATTTTGTTCTACATATTGCAAAAATTCGCAAATAATTTTCGGATACAGATACAAGACGCTTAATAGTTATCTCATAATTTTGCATATTCGTACCAAATATTATTTTATTTTTGTAACATTTTTTCTCATTTGTTTTGTATCATCTTGTTTATGTTTCAACTAACATATTAAAATATGTATAAAGGATTGCTCACAGCAGTCATGTTTTAAACTAGTTCACAATTGTAGGACTTTAAGACACCCCTTTGAATACCCCAAATATTTTTTTTCCTTTTGCTAACACTTACAATTCTAACAAATTTAACATGTATTACCGTTAACGTATTTTCCCATAAAATTTAGCAGAAAGCTTAAGTTTCTAGTCGAAAACTTGCAAAACTTCTAAAATCATGTGGAGCTCATATGATCCCAAATTGACTAAGTTCCTTTTATCACTAACTAGAAGCAACTGTAAACTTCTAGTGGGGGTATTAACTGGGCACTGCTGGACGGGTTCGTATGCTGTTAAAATAGAACGAATATTCGACGGTACCTGCAGGAAATGTAAGAAACCCGGGGAAATTGAAACAATGGAATATCTACTGTGTCACTGCCTGGCTTTAAGCCGCACTAGATATAACTATCTTGGTGCTCACACTTTTCGTAGTTTTGTACTTCTATCGAGAGTAGAAATGTGCAGTTTGCTAAAATTTGTTAAATCTGTGTGGGAGTCATTCGATATAGGCACCACTAACTAGGCTGCCATACTAACAGGTTCTCTTCTTATCTGCTGGATCAATCC
The DNA here is from genome assembly GCA_944452675.1 of Tachina lurida. NCBI lineage: Eukaryota > Metazoa > Arthropoda > Insecta > Diptera > Tachinidae > Tachina > Tachina lurida. Next base: position 42,173,188 of record OX101755.1, on the reverse strand, counting down.
CGGTCTATGCGAGGTCTTTGGACCAACCAGATAAACCTAAACCTAGTTGCTAGTGCCTTAGTCCTTAAGATTTATTATTATTTTAATTAAATTTAAAAAATAAATAAATACTTTTATGAACTGTGATTGCCAAGTGGACATATTTTTGTCACGTGAGACATTTTTAAATTTAATTGAACTTTCGTGAATTTTAATCAGAAATAATCTAAAAATTTCGCATTTTAGGAAATATTTAAAAACATATCATGTATTACGGTGAAATGACAATTGTTTGGTTCCAGCTTTGGAATTTTAGGAAAAAATGCCTTACATTTGATATTTATAACAAAAATAGGTATATTTCGGAAAAATCTGACACATTTAATAACGAAAATTTTTAACGGAAAATTTCTTTGTTTTTTCTTATAGCATTACCTTTTGAATAAACAAAAAATATGATATTGGTATTCTTGCAATCTTTTTTAATAATAGCGAAATAATTAACCCACTTTTTTCTGCAAAAAAAACGGCAAATAATCGACCTTTTCAAATATTTAATTTAAATTGCGTATAAATTTTGAGTTATAGTACTATGTTTACACGGTACGTGCTTTGCTCTCTACTCATGCTTCACACCAGTGCTGCCAGAATGATGATTTTATCATATTTTTTATGATTTTTGGAACAAAATATGATTTTAAGATTTTTTTTTCTCGAATGATGATTTTTAATTTTGCAAATTTTGATTTTTACGTTCATTACATATGTATGTACAATTTTCTCTGTTGTTCTACAATGCTTATCAATAGCTATACCTAAAGAAGAAAACATTTTTGTCCCAGCGAAAATATTCGTTTACATTAAAACAGGTTGGTAAGGGGGAGAGAGCACAAATTTCCCTCCTCCCCTGAGGTCATTTGAGAAAAAAGAATAAGAAAACGTCACTTTACAAGCAAAAATAAAAAAGTCATCTTAGAGAAGTGACAAGAAATCGGTACGAAATATACTCAAATCATGGAAAAATCTTTACCAGATCGTTTAAAAGAAGTCTTACGTAGCCAAAGAAAAGCAATTTGCTTCTAATGCAGCTTTACAGTAAAAAAAGTAAAAACAATATTCAATTAAAAAAAAGATTCAGCTAAAAAAATAATTAGATTTCAACCAATCACGGAAATTGTAGTATTAACTCATCCATTTTAATTGAAAATTTTTTGATTTTTTCAATTAAAAAATGTTTCATTAACTAAAAATTTAATTGATGGCTTTTTAATTTTCAATTAAAATTTAATTGGAATATTTTTAAGGATTCAATTAAAAATTAATTGAAATATTTTTAAGATTCATTTAAAAAACGAATTAAAAATTTTTAAAGATTCAATTAAAATAGTAATTGAAATATAGAAGAAATCTAATAGTACAAAAATATAAAAAATTATGTTATGTACATATAAAAAATTTCCAAAAATAGAAAAATTTGTCTATTGTACCAAAAATCTAACTGATGCATCATATGGCTTTTGAAGTTCGAATGGAGCACAAAAGTTCAATGTCCGTATTTCGCTGTTTAATAGTCTTGCGTAAGTGTAAAGGCAGAATATCGTAGCTTTTCTTTGAATTGCGTGTGTATTTTGTGATTGGATTTTAAGGAAAAGTTCCGATATTTTCCTGTGTAATAGTATAAAAATATAAAAAATTATGTTATGTTCATAAAAAAAAATTCAAAAAATGGAAACATTTGTCTATTGTACCAAAAACCTAACAGATGCATTGTAAGGCTTTTGAAGTTTGAAATGCGCACAAAAATTCAATGGCCGTATTTGGTGTAAGGTTAAATGTAGAATATCGTAGCTTTTCTTTGAATTGTGTGTGTATTTTGTGATTAAATTTTAAAGAATTGGTACGATATTTTCCATATGCACTTACGCAAGACCATTTGCATCGAACACCAAATACCCCCAAGCTACTATCATTACCATCCACATTTGGTCTATAAGCTTGTACTTCTTATTATTATTTGTTTATTATTTCTCAACAAATGGGAACAAAATAAATTTCTGTTTATTTTATTTTAATATTGTATTTTTATTTAACGAATGTCAAAATTACCACGAATCAAAATAAATAAGCCGAGCAGTTTTTTTTCTCCCATATAAAATATCAAAACCAAATAAAAGATTAATTGAGTATTTTAATTGAAAATGTTTTTTCAAAACAATGTCTCATACTATAAAAAACAGATAAATTTTCACACACAAAAACAAAAGTTACATTATTTATATACAATCAATATAACCATGCAGGAAATGGAACTGACACAAGACTAGTCACGTAACCGGTCCCCAAGTGATAGAGACCAGTCCGAGTTCTAACACTTCCTATGAAGCGTACCAGTCACTTTTACATGGGGATGGCCTAGGATGGGGTTAATTGATACTTTGTATGCACCTTGTGACTTGTCACTGAACTATCCCATAGGGACCTATTCGATGTATAATAATATAAATATAAATTATTTATAAATGTAATTTCGACATTTAACTGTAACAATTAACGCTTATAAATTTTTTTATTGTTACAAATGCAATGCCATATTATTTTTTATCTGAAAATTTTTTGAGATTCGAACCGACAACCTCGTGCATGACAGGCCTGCACACTACCCACTCGACCACAGGGCCACTCATATTTCAAAAGTATAAATACCATTTAAGCTTAGCTTAATATCTAAGTATAGCTACGGGACTGATCCCAGAGTCACATTGAAGGGAGCAATTAATATTATTTTTACACTATTTGATAGGTCCTGTGTTCGACCACATCGAACATGTTCAGTGCATTTTACTACAATACTAGACCGAGTTCGAATTAAATTGGCACAAGATCAAGACGATACACCACGAAAATGGTCAATATGCCACCATTTAAACGATATGACTTTTTCACCATACACTACTACGTACTTTTGATAACACCCACATTATCTCCAGTTATAGGACGAGTACATTTGGATCAATTGTCGCCAAATTTTCTGAAGGGAATTGTTAGCCATTTCATAGTAGTTTGAGTTATGCTATGTTGATAATAGTTTTTTGATAGAAGCAGTAAATTCAATTAATATAAACATATATTCAATTAAAATAGCAATAAAAATTATTATTTTTTATAAGCAATCACTTAATTGAAAAAAATTCAACAATAATTTTTTCTGTGTAATATTCTGATAAGAATATTAGCAATGTCGAATAATGTTTTTGTTTGAATTTCTTAACTAATTTTTATTTCATGCAATTTTTATATTAGTTACTTTAATGATCTAATTTTTTTAATGAATACAATTTGAGAATTCTTTCTAAGTTCTTTTTGTAAAATAAGATAGTAAATATTTTTTTATTGATGAAAACAAAATAACTTTGCTGTATTTCGAATAGTTTTTTTTGTCCACTGTAAATGTCAATTGTTACTTTTTTATTTGAACAAAATTGGACTTGTGATGATTTTTTTCTTCAAAATATGATTTTCTTCGCAAAACTTCTGGCACCCCTGCTTCACACACCAATTATGACCGAATCAACTTTTTTTTTTTTAGGTAGGACCAGCACTCAGGGGATAACCCCTACTCATGCAATGCATTGCGCTAGAACTAGGAAAATAGGTTAGGGAGAGGAGGATAGATGGAGTAGTGTCTGTGGATATTCGATTTAAACTTTCCCACGTTGAAAGTGACAGGAAACACTTCCGCAGGTAGATTATTCCACATACGAATAGTACGGCTAAAAAAGGAATTCTCTCTGTAATGCGTAGTGCGATTTATTGGCCAATCGACCACAAAAGGATGTGCCCTGAATGAAGCTCGTGTTGTGCGTAAAAATGTACGGGTTTCAGGAACAAGTTCCCTAATTTCATTAGAGCACATTCCATTGTAGTAGCGATAGAACAAGGAAATTCACCCCACGTTGCGTCGATGCTCCAATGAGTCAATAGAGTTGGATACCCTACTGTCACCAATGAGCTTCTTCGTCCTCTCCTGTACGTGGTCGAGCAACCCCAAAATAGACTTTGAAGCGCCGGCCCATACATGAGAGTTGTATTCCATCTTCGGTCGGATATAAGTAGTATAAATAGTAAGAAGATCAGATGGAGTGAAGTATTGCTTGCACCGTTTTAAAAATCCTAGGCACTTGAATGCTTCTTTTGAGACCTGAAAAATGTGTTCAGTCCAACGAACATCACACTGAATTTTCATGCCAAGAACATCAAGAGCTTCCGATTCCTTAATACTTATACCACCCATAGTTACAGAGGCAGCAGCATTATCGGTCATGCGTCTGTGAGTAATCGTACAGCATTGGGTCTTACGGGCGTTAAAATCGACCCTATTCGCATAACCCCATTCAGAAATATTTTCTAAATCGTAGTTTAATGTCTCATTCATTGTTTGTCGCATAGCCTCAACCTCCGGAAGGCTAGGTCTATTGCTGAATGAGAAAGAATGGCAAATGCTGCTGTCGTCCGCGAAAGAATAAATAGGGTTGAAAGTTTTACAAAAAAGATCATTTAGAAAGATTAGGAATAGAGTTGGTGAAAGAACAGAACCTTGCGGTACCCCTGAATTTAACTTGAACTCATTTGATGAGATCCCATCTATAACAACTCTTATAGTGCGATCCCTGAGGAAACTCGATAAGAATCGAGAGAAGTTATCACCGACACCAAGGTCAATACATTTTGACAAAAGTGCACCATGCCACACTCTAGCAAACGCCTTGGAGATATCTAGAGCCACCACCTCACTTTCGCCAAAATGGTGGATTGAGTTACACCATTTCTCCGAGAGGAGGGCAAGTAGGTCTCCCGTAGAGCGGCCTCTACGAAATCCATACTGCCGGTCGTTGAGTAAGCTGTTGGACTCCAGATACCTTACAAGAAATTCACCATACTTTCCATCACTTTGGAAAGTGCAGAACATATTGCAATTGGGCGATAATTTTCAGGGTTATTTGCTTCTCCTTTTTTAGGGATTGGCGTAACATTAGCAACCTTCCAACACACTGGGAACTCACCAGCATGGTACAATGTGCTGAAGAGGTTAGTTAATGGACGTGCTAGCGTCGAGGAACACTGCTTCAAGACCAGTGCTGGAATGCCATCCGGCCCGGGAGACTTATTTATGTTGAGTTCCGATAAAACCTTTTTTACTGCCCGAGCCCGAAAGAATATCTTGGGCATAGTAGTAGATATTCTCTCTAGCATAGGCAGTGGCTGATTGCTTTCCGGCAAGTAGGAATTACTTGCGAATATTTCAGCTAGTAGGTTAGCTTTATCAGCCGGGTCAGTGAATATTAGGTCATCCTTTAAAAGAGTCGGAATTGAGGAACTAGCATTATTCTTTACTCTTTTAACGAATGACCAGAAGCTTTTACTACCCCGAGGGGCAGCAAGAACTTTAGCACGGAGGCGTTGCTCGTAGAGAGCCTTTTCACGCCTCAGTACTTTGGCACACGAAGATCTCGCCCTTTTGCGTAGCAAATCAGTATCAGCGTTTTGATAATTTCGCCAAATACTGAATGCTTCCTCTCTAGATCTGACTGCATTTTTGCATGTCTGATTAAACCACAGTTTCTCTTTGGGCTTAATCGGAATTTGTTTTGATGGTATGAAAGCTTTCATTCCCATCAAAATTATACTTTCGACCATTTTGGCCATGACATTGACATCATTGTCAAGGAAACATAGTTTCCAATTAAAATGCCGAAAAAAAAATCGTTGAGCTCAGCCCAACGAGCCTTTTCGTAGATATATTTTAGTCGTTTCGTTGCTGCATGTGAAACGCTATGAAGTGCTGAGAGCGAAAAGGAGGCATGGTACAGTGATCTGAATTACCGAGAGGTGCATTAACATTCACTTCATACTTATCAGGGTGTGAAGTGAGAAAAAGGTCGAGTGTATTCTGTTGGTGCCTTTCAACACACGGAATGTGTGTTGGTTCATTCACGAGTTGCACTAGGTGGTTATGCGCTGCGAACAGCTCAACAAATTGGCCTTCCGTAGTTGTACGGTTCGAATGGCGAAGCCATGTTGAATTGTGGACATTGAAATCACCAGCAATAACGATTTCACTGTTCGGACAACTCTCCATGATCTTCGATATGGAGTCAGAAAGGGTATCGAAGCCAGAAATGGTAGTTTCCCTTTCTGCGTTGGGACTTCTGTAAACAAATCCGAAATGTAAACAGTGTGCTTTGATTTTGAATTTAACCCAGAGACAGCTAAATTCAGCATCTGCTATGCCTAGTGATTGCTGGCATTGGTACACAACTGTATTGTGAATGTACATTGCAAGACCCCGATGAAAGTTAAAAAGCGATAGAAGGTAATAACCACGTATCTGAAAATCCTGTGGATCAGCATTCTCAGACACCTGGGTCTCACATAAGGCGAAAACATCCGGCCGATGGAGACAAATGTGTGCATATACAGAGAAAAAATTCGATCTCAGGCCCCGTATGTTGCAGAAGTCAATTTTGAATTTGTCAGCCATAGCAACGTGCGAAAATTCAAATCGAATGTTTCATCTGCGATACTGATACCAGTCACGTTAACCACTGTTGAATTTGACTGCTTAGTGATCAGTGTTATACCTTCATCACTAAACAGTCCACCAGCAGCTAACGGAAAGGCGCCAGTACCACAGAATTAAATTAGGTTAGGATATGAGTGAGAATGGGAAAAGGAAACACAATGATTAAAAGGTTATAAAAGCCCTGGTCTGGTCATCACAGCGGCAACACTGTGCCAGCACTGATACATAGTGCCAACACTGGTATTTTTTTTTATTTTTTTTTATTTTTTTATTGTTTTGCACAAATGCACTAGTAATGTTTGTATGTATGTATGTATATTTATTTCGTTATTTCTTTTTGTCTTATTGTTGTTGATTTTTCTTTCGTTTATTTAGATTTTGTTTCACCATACAAAATTATGAGAGCGAATCAAGTAGATTCAATATGAATCCACCTGCGAAGCACGTAAAGTTGGTATCTTCTCTAACTTTTATCGCAGTAATCGCCACTTTATTTGAACTAGCTATCAAAACAAAATAGGTACATATATGTGTGTGTGTGTTTGTAAACAAATAAAAACAAAACAAAAAAAAACATAGATGTGAGTTTAATATAAATAAATTTAATTAACGTACCTTTTCACAATGTATGGTTAAGAGTTAACGTAAACTTTAACTGACAGTTCTTCATACAAAACTTGCCGTTAAAGTCTTTGTTATCTTTTAACCATACATTGTGAAAAGGTACGTAAGTTATGGATAATATAAGAAGGAAAAATATGCAGAAAATATAGGGATGCCTTCGAAAACAAGATTTTGAATGAGTCGAATATATGTAAGTATGTATGCTTATATGTATGTATGTATGTACATGGGTATGATACGTATGTACGAGTATGTACGAATATACATAAAAATATGCCACACAGTGATGACAACTTTTTCAGAGCAAAAAGTTCATTTGGCAAGACACTCCAATTATGGTGTATTATTTTAACAGAAGAGTGATCAACGAGAATTATAATCCTCGTTTCAGGAAATGTCGTTTCATCTTTTTCCTCTGGCCATAAAACTGTTTTAATAAAACAATTAGATTTTTAGGCGTTCTATCTCAATCAATTTTTACATGAACATGGCTCAGTATATTACATTCTGAACAACATAAGTCTTTTCTTTTTAGACCGTATTTTATATGAATTAAACAATTTGATTTAAAAAAATCATTATGGTATTTCTAACTTACTTTTAAAATAGTTATTAACGCTAAAAGTTATTTCTACTACATTTGACCATGGTAATGTTAATAGTAATAGAGCAAATATTGACAGTATTAGAAATGGATTAACATTAGTTGAATTTCTATAATTATAAACTTCAACCCACAATTGATCAGTTCTGAGAAAATTTTTCCATTTTTTCAGCAATGCATTCAGTTTCCAAAAACCCATTAAATTTTTGCCTTAATTATTCGTTTCACAGAAGTAATAATGTTTTTGTGTACTCAGGGCCTGTGCCAAACGGTAGCAAAGTACTAGTGTAAGTAAATTTTTGACACTTCTGAGGTGAATAAATTTTCACTAGCGCTGGGGGCTAGTAGAATTTTTGACACAACATACACTTAGTGGCAAAACTCACACGATTTTAGGTATTTCATATCTTTTATTCCTAATTTTTATTTAATGTTTAATTTTTGAAAATATTATATCTTGAGTATTATGTATATTGGATCCAATTTATAACATCGAGATAAAAAACATAAAAAGTCACTGTTACTTTTTTGGTAAAGTAAAAATTGCTGAAAAACTATGCTTAGCCAACGTCGAAAAGTGTACATACGCGTTTGAATTGTATTAACTACAGATATAGTAGTACGTTTTATTTTATAATTTTGTGTTCATTTAGTCTTGTTTTAACAATATGTGTTAGATTTTGCTTTGATTATTAGCAATAGTTGGAAAAAATTGGAGAAAATAAGGAAATATCAACCAACGTTCGAAAATTCGTCATCAATCTTTCAAATGAAGGGAATTGAATGAGAAAAACCGGACAAACCTTAAATTTTTGTAAATTTATAATCATAAATATCATTAAAATTACAAAAGAATCAAAGTTTTCCACGATTGGTACGAATAGCAAGGCTTGATGAAAGACTAAGGCGCAAAATTGTGAGAGAAACTGCGAAAAATACAAACGGAAGTAGCACAAAACTGAAAGAGGACCTTAAAAATAATTATGAAATTATTGTAGATGCTAATATAATTCGCCATTGCTTAAAGAAAGTTGGATTATAGACGTGTATAGCCAGAAAAATACCATACATAAGTCACATAAACAAAACTAAACGATATACATATGATCTGGAGTACAAAACACGTCCATCTTAACAAATCTAAGTTTTGGGAAAGAGTTATTTTTACGGATGAGCGTAAATTCAACATATTTCGAAACGACGGACAACCAAAAACATGGATAAAATGTAATATTGAGTTGGATAATAAAACCTATGCATTGCTGTCAACCATGGTGGGGACTCCGTAATGGTGTTGGACTGCATAAGTACTATGGGGTTGGAGAATTAACATTTCTGATGGAATTATGGATCGTCGTGGTAATTTAGATATTTAAAAATATATTTTTTTACAGAATGTCAACAAATTGCATCTTAAAGATAAATATATATTTATGCATGATAATGAACCCAAGAATAACTTAAGGCTGGTTAAGGAATAGCTTTTTTATAAAGTAAAAGCGAATCTTCCACAGTTCCCAGATTTAAATCTGATCGATTATTCATTGGCTTCCTTGAAGTAGAGGCGTCAAAATAGCGGTCATAGTCTCTTATCTCAAATAATTACAATTTTAAAGGAAAAATCTACTTATGTAAAGATCTGGTTTCTTCGATACCTAAAAGGCTTAGAGAAGCTTTTGATCAAAAAACGGACATACAAACTTATAAAATTTTTTAAAAATTTTACACAATATACTTAACAATACATCGTATGTACACTTTTGCAATCGGATAAAATATTGAATTTTATTATTTAAGCTTGTTTAAAATTGTTTAGTGAAATCAAATGTGGTATTTTTATTTAATTTAAATTACTTCTACTTTAAAATAAAAAAAAGTTGACAAAATTAATGACTTTCCTTTAAAAAGAAAAATTTTTTGTAGTATTAAGTCGTATGTAGAGTTTTGCGACTAAGTGTATACATTTTTGACAAGCACCAAATAAGAGCATGGTATCATGAAAGCTAAGACAACCGCCATTGCTTCGAGCCGTCGCCCAATACATATATTTTTACGACTCTTAAAATGTAGTTAGAATAAGAAAAATGCAATGTTTATTTTAATTTGCGAAAAATTTTGCATCATACATATGATATAATATAATTTGTTGCTACAAGAATATTGTTTTATATAAAATGTCTTTTTAAAAAATTGTTGGCAGCCGGCGGGTTATAGTCAGATTTTTTGCTTCGCCGCTGCACCAAATTTTTTCATAAGCTTGCTTCTATCCTAGAGCGAATTTGTCACAATTTAACATTATCAAAAGATATAATTAGACACAGCAGAAAAATCAAAATTTTTCCCACAGGCAAATATTTTTTTACCATAGCACTTTTCTACCGTTTGGCACACGCCTTCAGATGCAAAAGTTACTGGTTTCTTTTTTTACTTTTGTCCACTTTCTTAGAGAGCCTTAGGTTAGTACTTTTCAGAAGCATTTTTCGAAGCTTTCGTTATCAAGGAAGCAATATATTGTTTCCCTCAGTGGTTAGTAGACTATAGTATTGTAATTAAGTTATTGTACAACTTGTATGGTGTGGGGTATTATGTTCTAATGGTCGCCCTATAATGTGGGGTATGATGTTCTATGGTTGGCCTATAGTCCTTGTTTATATTTATACAGCTGCCAAGGAGGACAGCTTAACTCTAGGCATTCAAAGGAACTGGCGAAATATAGAGATTTTTAAATTTCTAACAAGGCTGTTAGAGCCGATGAATGTTTCTACTTATTAAGAATCTGTTTTATTAAAATTTGTTCTTGCTTATATACTACTTATGAAAATAACTTTCTAACTTACTCTAGCTTATTACAATTATCTTTCATTTCATTTGCTATTATGGAGGATCATGTTGCACACTCTCACTTGACCAATCATGAAGTCGTTTCTAAAATAAAAACTCAATGGTTATTGAAAGTGAAAGTGTGTCACTCAAATATCTACTAACGCTGGACATGTGTTATTGATTCTTAATTGTTTTGTTTTTTTTATTCTTTCTGTTCATTGTGTATGCATTGCAGACGTGTATTACACACTACAATGATTTCCGATGTAATTTCTAGAAATATGTTCTTTTTTCTCACTGTGAAGGTTTTCTTCCTTTATATTTCACCCAGCTGAATTAACCTTCTGCAAAGAAAACTTTGCGTGTTTAAAGGGGTGAAAAGTGAAAAATTCTTATTTGGTGTTTTTTTATAAGACCACCACAAATTAATATTTAGTAGATTTGTAAAACGAACTAATGGCACTAAAATCAAAGGTGAAAGCACCAATTTAGTGTCTTTTTTTTAAAAAGCAACAAGTTGAAAAATTCCGCAATGCTATGAATTAAAAAACACTGTATCTAGTACGAAAAGCACGAAATCAGCACGCAGCACACGAAGCACAAAAGCGTAGTCTAAACAGCGTGATTCATAAACATGATTCAGAGAGCGAAGCAGGTGATTCAACTCGTCATCTGAACATAGCATTATACATTCCTTTGTTTATAAAATTAACATTAATTTTGTAAATTATATAAAAAGTTCACGAAGAACATAGGTCATCGACAAATTCCCTCCATCGTACTCGATCATTAGCTAAACTCTTTGTTTGATTCCAAGTCAGATTACGAGATTTGCATTCATTTTTCATCATTCTTATCCGTTTGTTGCGGGGACTTCCAGGATTTCTGTGTCCCTGAGGGTTCCAGTTTAATGCCTGCCTTGAGATTTCTTCAGGTGGCCTTCTTAGTACATGACCTATCCAAGTCCATTTACGCCTGCAGATTTCAGAAACAATTGGCTCGCAGTTTGCTATCATAAGCAGTTGTTCATCCGTTACCCAGTTCGGCCAAAATATTCGCAAAATTTGTTTTAGGCACTTATTGAAGAATGATTGCAGTTTCCTACGTGAAGACTGTGTTGTACTCTAGGTGCTGCAACCATACAGTAATACGGATTTGACACTACTGTTGATGATTTTTAGTTTTGTGGTAGTAGTTATACTATTCGATTTCCATATTCTGTACAGGGAATGGAAAGCGGACCTGGCTTTATTAATCCTATTAGTGATATCCGCATTGGAGCCTCCGTCTTTGCAAATTGTGCTGCCGAGATATGAAAAGGAATCTACATCCTCGATCAGCTGTCCTTGTAGTATTAAGGGTTCCGTATTTGCTGGTGCCAATCCGCATCAGTTTAGTTTTCTTCACGTTTATTTTGAGGCCGACTTTATTGGCATTGATGGATAGGCATTGGATCTTTTGCACTATATCATTGAAGCGATGTGCAAAGAGACATATATCGTCCGCATAGTCAATGTCACTGATGAACTCACTTAAGTTCCAGCGGATGCCCTCCGGTGCTTCGCAATTTGTTTGCTGAAGCACACAGTCCAACAGCAGTATAAATAGTGTGGGGGACAGAAGACACCCTTGCTTTACTCCTGAGTTGAGCTCGAATGGATGAGTTTCTTCGCCTTTGTATCGCACTTTCGCATTTTGCATCTCTGTATAGTTCGTGAATGAGATGAATTTTTTTCGTCGGGATTCCCTTACTACTCAGAACATCCCAAAGTGCCGGTCTGGATACCGTGTCGAAGGCACGTTGGAAATCAACAAATAGTAAATAAAGGCTGCTGTTGTATTCAATGGATTGCTCGATGATAATGCGCGTTGTGTTAATATGATCAACACACGATCTTCCCGGTCGGAATCCAGCTTGTTCTTTCCGTAGGATAGAATCTAGAACTGGGGCCATTCTCTGTAGAATTAGGGACGAAAGCAATTTGTTGACTGCCTTTAGTAGCGTTATGCCTTTCCAGTTACTGCATTGCCTTAGATCACCCTTCTTCGGCAATGTCAGTACTACGCCCTCCTTCCAGCTATTCGGAATGGACTCTTGTTCCCATATCTTTTTGATTATGGGTGTCAAAGCCTCGGCGATATGTTCAGCCCCATATTTTAATAGCTCTGAAGGTATTCCATCGGGCCCGGACGCTTTTGAATTCTTCAAGTTTGACAGTGCGCGAAGTACTTCAGTAAAAGTAGGTGATGAGGTGGAAATTTCTCTTATCGGGAGGCGTCTTGTTTCTTGCCAGGAGTACTGCGAGCTTTGAACGTTGTCGGGTAGGGAGCTCGATGTAGAGAATAATTCATGCCAGCATTGTAGTTGTTCATTTGTGGAGGTGAGATCATTACCATTTATATCCTTGATGACGTCTGTAGCCCGTGCCTGTTTACCACTCAGTTGTCTGATAGACTTGTAGACACCACGCATATTACCCACTGCTGATGCTTGTTCTGCTTTTGCAGCAATATTCTTGTAGTAGGCTTGTCTATCGGCCCGTGCCATATATTTGACTTTGGTAGCACTCTGGCGGTATTCGGTCTTTGCACTTTGCTTGATACTGTCCGTTTTAGCCCGATTGATTTTATTTTTAAGACTTTTACGGACTGCTATTTCCTGCAACGTAGCATCGGTTATCCACGGTTTGTGGTTATGTTTCCAAGTGCCAAGAACTTGAGACGCGCTTTGGTGAAATGCGTTTTGTATAACGGACCAAGAGTGTTCTACATGGGGCGGGTTAAGATGTTGTGCGACAGCGTGCTTATATTGGTTTGCTATGTGTATGTTTTGCAGTTTATATGTGTTATATTTGGGCTGCTTCTTTTTAGAAGCAATAAGGGCTCTTATCCAATACACGGCTATATCTGAACGCCTAATTTCCGCACGTTTTCGGTCTAAATTTCGCAACTTCATAATTCTGCAGTGCTATGCACCCACCGACCCAGATGACGATGAAACAAAAAATAACTTCTATGAGTTATTAGAATCCACAATGTGTTCAATCCCTGGGAGTGACATCAAAATTCTGATCGGCGACTTCAACGCAAAAGTTGGTAACAACAACAGCAACCTTAAATCCGTTATGGGCTCGCATGGCCTAGGTACAGTAAGGAATGATAATGGAGACAGACTGATCGACCTGCATGCCAGACACCACATGTTCATCGGCAGTACAAAAGTCATACACAAAAACATTCACAAATACACATGGGAGTCTCCAGATGGCCGCACACATAACCAAATAGACCATATTATGATCAGTAAGTCATTTCTCGGATGTCTCCTGGATGTTAAGACACGACGCGGTGCTGACGTCGATAGCGACCACCATCTCCTCGTAGGCAGCTTTAAACTCCGTCCTGCTGCGATTCAAACATAGCATTAGTTGTGCTATTTATACCAAATCCTGAATGTTAAACATTTTGGCGCGTAGTCATAGTCAAAACAAAGTACACTTTAAGAAATTAAAATCAGTATTTTGTATCGTAATATTGGTTTTAACTTCTTAAAGTGTACTTTGTTTTGACTATGACTACGCGCCTTTGTTTTTAACCCATACTACGTTTCTATATCAAAATCGAACAAGATTTTACATCTCCATTAGCAGAACAGTGGTCCAAGGTTGGTAAAAAAGCCAAAATTTAATTTTTTTTTTCTCGAATGTTTCCTAAACTGTAAGCGGAACTGCATAAATGTAGCAGACTTTTTTTAGCACTTTTTTTTCAAAATTCTCCACTGTGCATCGTTGCGTTAATGTTAGTTAAAAAAGACGATGTTTAAAGTATGACAAATGCTATGTGTCTGGGTATTAACAAATATTTAACAAAATTCGAGTCACATCATTATCCTCTTGCTCGTAATATTTTGAACTTTACTGGATACATCCGATTAAAATAGGGGGACACAAGGGCTCTAAGCAACTGAGACTACTTGAAAATATTTTTTGCTTTGAATAATACATAATATTAATTATCACCACTAAGTTTATGGCCGAGATTGGTCGGGCCTTATAATTATATTTAGATTTAAGATTTGAATATTTTTTGTTAGTTATTTTTTGAAGATACAATGAATAAATATTACCACTAAAAAAATATCGAATATAAATTACACTATGGAACATTTTTGGGATTATTGTCTGGGGGTGAGAAATTCCAAGTCAGGGTGATGGTACTAGGTCAGTATAGTAAAACCCTCAAAGGGTTTGGCGTTCGTATGTGTCAGTTTTTTTATGACCTTTTAAATTTTTTCCTTATCTTGATGTTTTTAGGGTTCCGTATACCAAAGGTGAAAAAGGAACCCTATTGTTTTCGCTACGCTGTCCGTCCGTCCGTCTGTCCGTCACAGGATATTTTCTCGAGAACCGTAAGAGCTACGGACCTGAAATTTGGACAGAGTGTGTAGACCCTTGGCCGCTACAACAACAAATACATGAGAGTTGGAAATTAAAGGGTGTGCCAAAACGGGCAACAAAAAATGTTAAAATCCCATGTAATATACATACAATTGTATGTATATGCACTTGAAATTTGTAAAGTTACTGTATTTTTATACAGACTACAACAATTAACACTAAAATTTAAAAAATTTTAATTAGAGGGTGTACCATCAGTTAATGTAATTTTGACTATGTAATTTTGATAACTTGCTGTATCTTGGAAACCGTAAGAGCAAACTTCTTGAAATTTTCAAAAACGATAAAACAAAAAAATCTCAAAATTATAAAATCGCCAAACCGAAAAAAAATTGCCAAAATCAAAAAAAAAATCGCCAAAACGAAAAAAAAGCACCAAATTAAAAAAAATTTGTAAATCGAAAATAAATCGCGGAAAACCGGAAAAATCGCCAAAATGAAATAATCGTCAAAATGAAAAAAATCGCTAAAATGAAAAAAATCGCCACGATGAAAAAATCGCCAAAATTAAAAAAAACGCCAAAATTAAAAAAATTGACAAACTGAAAAAAAATCGCCAAAATGAAAAAAATCGCTAAAATGAAAAAAATCGCCAAAATGAAAAAAATCGCCAAAATTAAAAAAAAATCGCCAAAATTAAAAAAAATCGCCAAAACGAGAAAAAAGCGAAAAATAATAAAAAAAAATTATTTCAGCTGAAAAAACGTAAAAACACTGTATTAAAAAATGCTCAAAGCCAACGTACGGAACCCTTCGTGCGCGAGTCAAAGTCGCACTTTACTGAATTTATTTCGCTTAGTTGTAACATTTTGGCAAAAACGTAGTTTAACATAACTCGAGAACCACTTGTCCGATTTTGCTAAAACAAACTCAAAAAAATTTAGAATTACAATTTCTTTAATCCGTTGATATAACGTTTTTCTTTATAATCAACAGTTTTGCCGGTGTTGCGTTTACAACTGTTTGTAAAAGGTTGAGCACCAAAGGTTTCCTTTGGAGCTCAGAGTGTGTGATTTTTTGTTTTTATTTGTTTTTAGCCCAGGTAGAATCACCATGTGCTAATATGAATTGAAGTTAAGTCTTAGTAGAAGCACTAAGACTAGTCTAGCAATCAAGAAAGTTAATTTTTGTTTGCCATAATTTCTTTATTTTTCCCAGTCTATTATACAATTTTAATTTCATACGTCTATATTAAAATTAATAGCAATGTACATTTCAACACTTGTCATAAAGCCTGACTTTGCATTTTATGAATTATTGTAATACTACTCTTAAAGGTAAATGACTGATTGCAATATGAAACTTATTAATTTGTAAATAAAACTTGGTTAATGAACTTAGAATACAACATAAGCAGAAATTACATTAAATATTAATTTATAACAAACCATTGGTTAAATGAACTTAAAATACTACATAAACAAAACTTCATATTTATAATAAAAAAAGGGAAGGTATTCCTTTAAAAATATATACAACTTCTAATAATAATAAAAGTAATTATGTATGTATTAACATTCTCCGCCGCGTTGAGCAGTCAGCGAAAACCTGTAGTGTTAAACTTCAGAAATAGGATGACGTGGTGTTGGCCTTGGAGGTGCCGGTGTTAGGTTGACTGAGGCAGTTTTGTTGCATTTGATTCGAAATTGCCAGGCAGTAAGTGTTAGGATTATGAGTAGCGATAGAAGTAGAGCAAAGAAGCCTATGTTTGGATGATGAATTGCTGGCTGATATATTTCAAGTGAAGAATTCTTAATGTGCCTTAGTTGTTTTTGAATATCGGTAAGCTGCAGTTAGTTCTATAGGTGTTGTTGTTGCATACAGCCATTGGTTTACGTTGTGCAATGGAATAAAAGAGATATTGTTCTGGATATAGCCAAAATTACAATCAGGGGATGTTTTGTTGTTGAAGAGAGCAATTTCACAAGAATAACTGCCGGAATCTTTGGCCATTTGTATTTGCAATGCTGGACAAATGTATATGTCGACTATGACTACAGTACATTTATTGAATTGAAGTATGGTGAGTGCCAGGTATTCATCGCGGTGGTTATTAACAGCAAGATATTTAACGTCAGTTGTTATGACAATGGTCATATTGTTTATTTGTGTGGGTATTGCAATGACCTTGTACAGTTCAAATCTTCCTTGGTCCACCAATGGTAACTCAATAACGAAAATTACATTTGTGTTAGTTACTGTGCCTTTAACGTTCATAATTTTGTATAGTTCTAGCAAGTCGGTGTCTTCAACTGGTAATGTACGGCCTATAGGAAGGTGTCCTTTAATTTTAGCAATCTCTGATCTTAACTGTTTTGGTGTAAGCATAAGTGGGCTTATATTGCCATGGTTCGTATGCGTGAGGGCAGCGACCAGCTCTGTTTCAATTCTTTGTAAATCTGAGGCAAGTATATTTAATTGAATTGCCAGAGACATTAGATTTTGGACTTGTCGTAGATTTGAATTCTCATTTTGATCTTGATAGATGGTTTTCTTAAGTTCTGAAAAGTGCACTTTAGTATTGTTCTCGCTTAGCTTAAGAATGTTAATGGTAGAATCTATTACTGAAGTTTGATTTTTTAGTAACAGATGTAGATACTCTTCATTTTGCTTTACGTTAGTTATAGTTTGAGCCATTTGCTCTGCATAATCTGAGTCCAGGACTCCAAATAGAGCATGGGCCATATTTCCAACGATATCGAGTGCAGCTCTCCGGTTTCTTTTTGAAATTAAAAGGTCTGATTCTTGAATAAGATTGTCCCAAGTATGTTGAAGTTGAATTGAAAGCATCTCACTTGATTCAAAAGCTACCGATTGCTTGCAGAGCCTTGAAAATGATGTTATACCTACTTCAAGAACCTTATTCCTATCCCAAATAGGTGTTAAATCGTAGTATATAATGAATTTCCAGGTAGCTGTCATCAACTTTGTCGAGCCCATGCCTTCGAAATATAATCCTGGATTGAAAGAAAATTCTGTAACATTGATTGGAGAGGCTAATATTATCGGCAGCAGAAGGAGCGAAACAAAAAGCATATTGAAAACTCCCAGGGAGGCATATGACACTAACTTTCGTTTTGGCTGTATAATGTTAACTTCCGCTGAGCCTTGCCTCTTTTGTGACTTTGAGTTGTCATATCCGGAATGTTCTGTGAGGGAGTCGTTGAACAACGGTGCAAGTCTGTGTATTGGCCTCTTGAAAATTCCCTTTGCTGTTTTGACGTCGCACACCCTGATAAGTCCATCATCTCCTTTGTAAATGCGGTTGATTCTACCCAGTGGCCATTGGAGCACTGGAGTATTATCTTCCTTGAGGATAACAAGCATGCCTTCAATGACGTTCGGTGAAGTATACTTACATTTCCCCCTTTGCTGTAGCTCATGTAAATAGTTTTGAGTCCACTCCTTCCAGAATTTATGTTTTATTTCTGAAGTTATTTTCCATCTTGCATCTAATGATATGCTTGGGGGTTGCGCATTTACATCTACTGCTGAAGTCAAGGGTTCCCCTACTAAAAAGAGGCCTGGGGTAATGGCTTCAAGATCATCGTAGCTTGATGAGAGGGATCAGTGGCCGTGAATTTAAGATTGCTTCTATTTCAACCACTATTGTTTCCAATTCTTCATATGTAAGTGATGCACCTGACACACTTCTCAGTAAAAGGTGCTTGGCGGATTTGACAGCCGCTTCCAAAAGTCCACCAAAGTGAGGGGCTCTTGGTGGAATGAATTTAAAATTTATTGACTGATTGCTGCATACTCGTGTAATCTTCTCTTGCGCTGATTGAGAATATATTGATTCTTTTAATTCAGTAATTTTATTGTTTGCTCCCACGAAGTTAGTAGCATTGTCGCAATACAAAGTATGACAGTGGCCTCTTCTGCTGATGAAACGTCGTAGTGCGCCTATGAATGCTTCTGTAGACAGATTTGATACTACTTCCATGTGAATGGCCTTAGTCGCGAAGCAACAAAATACTGCGATATAGGCCTTGTCTGGCCTTTTGCCCCTGATCTTGTGATGGATCCATATTGGGCCAAAATAATCCACTCCTGTGGTTATGAAAGGACGTGCTGGGGTTACTCTATCTGCCGGAAGGTTTCCCATTAATTATTTAAAAAGCACTGGCCTAGCTTTAGTGCATCGTATGCATTTGTGGATGGTACTTCGTGCCAGTGATTTCCCGTTTGTAATCCAGAACTGTGACCTAGATGCTGCCAACAATGACTGTGGACCACAATGACGATTCTCTTCGTGTAGCTTGTGCATCAATAACTTTGTCATAGGGTGATTATGAGTCAAAATCGCAGGATGTTTTGCCTTGAACGATAATGTTGACTGCTCCAAACGACCACCCACGCGCATTATCTGATGCTCATCCATGAATGGGTTTAAGGAGGCCAAGGGACTTGATTTATGTACAGGTGTTTGATGTGATATCCTTTCTAGTTCTTCCCCAAACTCTGCGGCTTGGATGATCTTGATGATAATGTTTAGAGCTTCTTCTAATTCGAATACATCAAGCTCCCTTTTGGTTGACCGATAAATATTAGTAGTTTTGGAATTTCTAATAAATCTCAACACATAACCAATCGTGTGTTGAAGAGTTTTAAATGAGTTCCAATGGTTTATCTGATGTATAATGTCTGCATAATTTTGCTGCAAGGCGGTTATTGTTAGAACATGCTTCGTCACCTTACGTTCTTCGTCGCAAGGTGTCTCAATTGCTTGTGAAGTTTAGGTTGTCCATTCACTCCGTTGTCCCGAAAGAAATAGAGGGCCATAAAACCACATTGAATGTTTTGATAGGTTTTCGGGTGCTATTCCTCGAGATATTGCGTTGGCTGGATTTTCTTTAGAACTAACGTGTCGCCATTGATGTGAATCGCTTAGACCTTGAATTTTTGTTATCCTGTTTGCTACAAAGGTGTGAAAGGATGCTGCTGACGAGTTTATCCTAGCAAGAGCAATTTTTGAATCCGACCAAAAAAAGTTTGCTGTATTTTGCAGACGAAGATCTTCTTTTACCCTACTTGATAGTTCAACACCTAATACCGCGGCGCATAATTCCAAGCGAGGCAACGTTTGCCTTTTTATGGGTGCTACTCGGGACTTGGCACATAGCAGTCTGGTTAAAACAGTTTTGTCTTTATATGTTGAACGAATGTAGATTGCTGTTCCATAGGCTCGTTCAGATGCATCGACAAACGTATGAATTTCTGTAGAGACTGGGTTTCCGTGTTTTAATACGAATCTCTCTATTTTTATTTTGTTTATGGTTTCTATATTTGTGCGAAATTTATTCCATTCATCCTGAAGATTCATGGGTAACTCGTCATCCCATGAAAGCGGTAATTGCCACAGCTGTTGCAAAAATATCTTGGCTCGTACAACTACCGGCCCAAAAATCCCTAGAGGATCAAAGATTTTGGCTAGTTCTGAACTGACTATTCTTTTTGTTACCCTTGTGGCCGTTGGCTTTTGTGACCGTCCACATAATTGATCAGACTTTGGGAGCCATATTAATCCGAGTGTTTTAATTGAACAATCTGAATTCTCGTCTAAGTCCAAGTTGATTTCCTGGTCTTCAGGTGCAATTCCATTTAATAACTGAGGATGATTTGAACACCACTTCCGCAGCTTAAAACCAGCTTCTCTTAGGATTAAGCTTAGTTGTCGTTGTGATTCTAATGCTGTGTTAATAGAATCAGCTCCAGTGAGGCAATCATCCACATAAAAATCATCGCGTAATATTGAAGCACCTTGTGGATATTTTGTAGCGTTTTGAATAGCTAAATGTTGAAGGCATTTTGTTGCTAGGTATGGTGCAGAGGACGTGCCATATGTTACAGTTTTAAGACGATAATATTTTATGTCTTGATGCTTGTTGTATCTCCATATGATGAGCTGGAACATCTGGTCCGTGTCATCGATTTGAATTTGCCGGTTTATTTTCTCTATGTCTGCAGTGAAGACAATTCTGTGCATCGTAAATCGCAACAGTACCGAAAACAGCTCACTTTGTACGGTTGGTCCGGCATGTATTATGTCATTTAAAGAGGAACCGCTGGATGTTTTAGCTGATGCGTCAAAAACTACTCTTAGTTTTGTGGTTGAGCTGTCAGGTTTCAGTACGCAGTGGTGCGGCATAACGTAATGTAAATTAGGAATGTCGTCTTCTTGTATTTCTTCCATATGCCCCAAGTCTTCGTACTCCTGCATGAATTTGTTGTATCCTGTTCCAAGATCAGGATTAAGGTTCAATCGTTTTTCCAATGCTAAAAATCGATTGAATGCCATTGTTTTGGAACTTCCGAGAACGGATGGATTTTCTCAGAATGGTAGGCGCACAACGAATCTCCCATTCTCGTTTCTTTTTACGTTTTGTGCAAAATGATCCTCACATCGTTTCTCAGCCAAAGATAGTGCTCGTTCTGTATTATTCGTGTCTTCAAGCTTCCAGAATTTTTCAATTAGCTGGTTTGTTGTTTGCTCTTCTGGGGTAAACACTGCACAAGTTACCAAGTTGCCGTTTCTTTCTTGTAATTTACCCGTGACGATCCAACCCAAAGCTGTGTTTTGCAGAATTGGCAGTTTTTGATTGATATTTATTTGTTGTGGGCGCATCAATTCATGGTAAAATTCTGCTCCGAGCAATATGTCAATTTTATCCATTTGATTGAAACATGGATCAGCTAATTTAATATTTTCAGGAAGATTCCAATCTGACGTGTCGAAAGAATTTGTAGGCTGAGGTGGTACAATGGTTGGAAGAACAAATGCTTCGATTCTGGTGGCATAGCTGCCTGAATATGCATGTAGTTCTATATTGATTCGTTGGGATACGTTTTGATTTTTACGGCCAATTCCTTCAATGAGCAATGAAGAGTTTGAAGAATTCAAGGACAGTTTGTTCAATACGCGGGTTGTAACCAAATTGACTTGTGATCCAGAATCTAATAAAGCTCGGAATGTGCATGTGTGACCATTGGCTCCAACTGCCTTTACTCTTGCAGTGGCTAGTAATATGTAAGTGTTGTCGATGACCTGTTTGTTTGTTGTAGCGACGATTGGCTTATTTTCATTCGATACAGACGCTAGTTTTTGTGTTCATTCTGCCGAAATTCCTCTTGCTAATTCTAAGTGCAACAATGTGTTGTGTCTTTTTGTGCACTTTGAGCAAGACCGTGACGTGCATGCTTTTGCAGCATGATCTGACTTGAAGCAGTTGACGCAAAGCTTCTTTTTTTGTGTCCATTGTAGTCTCCCAGATGGGGACATTTTTAAGAACTTTTTACAGTAATATATGGGATGCCCAGGCATTTCACATACTTTACAGTTTGGGGTTGATGTAGCTGCAGTTATAAGTTTGGCTCTATCCTTCCCCACACCAGATTCGTGAGACCTTCCGCGTGTTTCCAATGCTTGGAAACGGTGCTCTATAAATCTAAGAAGATCTTTTAGACTTACGAGGTTTTTGTTGTTTTCTAGCGATTGCTCAAATAAAGTTTGAGTTGATTGATCGAGTTTTTTCAATAAAATGTGAACAATTATGGCGTCCCAACTGTTCACTGGCAGTCCTTGCGCGCTTAAACCATGGATGCATTCTTTAGTGACATCATGTATATTTTTTAGCGCTTGTGCCGTTTCGGTTTTTATTTGCGGATGAGAAAGCAAGTTGTTTAGTAGTGTTGTCACAATGAGCCTTTTGTTATCATACCTATCAACCAAAATGTTCCATGCAATTTCGTAATTTGCTGTTGTAATTGGCAAATGTTTTACAAGTGCTTTTGGTGCGTCTGCTAGATGTGTAGTTAAGTAAAACATTTTCTCAACTTCGCTCATTGATGCGTTGTGGATTAGCTGGGTATAAAGATCTTTAAAGGCTACCCATTGTAGGTAACTGCCTCTAAATTTCGGAATCTGAATTTTTGGAAGATGGGGTTGACAATGCTCAGTGCTGCGTGGATTATTTTCGCTGATATTATTCACATGCCGCTCTAGCTCACATTGAATGTCGTGCACCTCAGCTTGCAGTTCGTAAAAGTCATCCAAGGTGTAGCCGTCTATTTGTTCTTCATTAGTCAATTGCCATAATGTATCGTTGTTTGTAGAGAACTCGTGCATATATTTATTAATGAGCGATAATTTGCCTTGATAATATGCTATCTGTTGATTTCCCTCTGTTCTGACTTCATCAATAGTTCGTCTTAATGCTCTCGTCAATGCCCGCTGATTGCGAAGAACTTTGCTTGTGATATCATCAGGTAGTGTCTTTTCCTGCATACCTCTGCTTGCACCTTCTTCTATTTGTCTTATCGATGGTGTTGGTTTCTTCACTTTTTTACTTTCGGACTCAAATAGTTCTTTGTATTTGAGTGTATCGTCCGAAATACGTAAGTATTGGTCTGTAAAATAATTGTGTTGTAATGGTAGATTTGAGAGGCACCTTATTTTGTTGTCAGTGGTCTCAAATTCTTGCCATGCCTTGTCAAGCCGCTGTAGACGCTCCAAGAAGTACTCTGAAGTTTTTCTTGTAGAAGAGTCTTTTTTGAAATTGCGAATTACTGCCTCTATTTGCTCCGCCGTCTTCTGTTGGGCTGCTACCAGGTGTTCAAACGATTCCATTGCTATGTACAAGGAACGATATTTTCTACGATTGCTTCGTGTTTTGGTGTTATCCTGTACCTTGTGACAGGACTGTCTTGTTGAAATATGTCTTCTGTTGATGGAATCCTGTACCTTGCTACAGGACCGTCGAGTTGAATAATGTCTTCTGTTGATGGAATCCTGTACCTTGCTACAGGACCGTCACGTTGAAGAATGTCTTCTGCTGATGGAATCCTGTACCTTGCTACAGGACCGTCGGGGTCACCAAATGTTGCGTTTACAACTGTTTGTAAAAGGTTGAGCACCAAAGGTTTCCTTTGGAGCTCAGAGTGTGTGATTTTTTGTTTTGTTTTTATTTGTTTTTAGCCCAGGTAGAATCACCATGTGCTAATATGAATTGAAGTTAAGTCTTAGTAGAAGCACTAAGACTAGTCTAGCAATCAAGAAAGTTAATTTTTGTTTGCCATAATTTCTTTATTTTTCCCAGTCTTTTATACAATTTTAATTTCATACGTCTATATTAAAATTAATAGCAATGTACATTTCAACACTTGTCATAAAGCCTGACTTTGCATTTTATGAATTATTGTAATACTACTCTTAAAGGTAAATGACTGAATTAATTGTATGAGTATAAAAATATCTAAAGGTAAATGACTGATTGCAATATGAAACTTATTAATTTGTAAATAAAACTTGGTTAATGAACTGAGAATACAACATTAGCAGAAATTACATTAAATATTAATTTATAACAAACCATTGGTTAAATGAACTTAAAATACTACATAAACAAAATTTCAGATTTATAATAAAAAAAGGGAAGGTATTCCTTTAAAAATACATACAACTTCTAAAAATAAATTTGTGGAGGCAAAAAAATATTATTTTGCCTAAAAATTAAATTTTTTTTTTTAAATTCATAAAAAATCCAAAACGGAAAAAAGGATCAAGTGTTATTAATTTCGTGTAAAGTCACATAACCTATAAACAAAATGCGACATAGATCATAGAAATCGATTAACGCGTTCTGCTTTTATTTACAATTAAGTGAAGGTATCCCATTTTGACAAGAATATTGATATTTGTTTTTATTCAAAAAAGTGTCATTTATCGCCTTTTTTATAAATTTTCCCCAATAACTCCAGACTTCTGGCCATAAACTACTAAAAAAATTAAGTAAACATTTTTATAAATTTTTATTTTTATTTTATGTATTTATTTTTATTTATTTTAATAAATATTGCCTAGACTTTTTCGATGGTGGTTGTTCGGGACTAGTGGCATCGCATTCATCGCTATCATCAGTTTCTGAACCACACATAATGTCAATGTGTGACTCCACTGTTGGCCCTTCTGCATCTCCTGAAAATTCTTTATCATCAAGATCATCCTTGTCTTGCCCCACAAGCTTACTCCACCAGCAAATTTCCGCAATTATTGCACTCGGCGACTTTTTGCCTCTATATCTGTAAGTATTTGTTTTATTAAAATGAGTTTGAAAAAATAAAAAATCAGTATTACCTCATTTCAAATGGCATAGCAACTTGATGATAGCGTTCACCTTGTTCATCAGATTCGGTAGCCAATTGTTTGCTGAAGTAGTCCAGATGATGATGTAAATAATGGATTTTCAAGGACATGTAGACACCAATTTCCGAGAATGCTCTTAACATCCCTGCGACAGAAACATCGTAGTTGTTAGAACGATGCTTTCCCAACAAGCCTTCTATTACTTCTTTGATTGCCTGCCATGCATTCAATTCAGCGTCAATCAAAATATTGTTGAATGCGTCACTTTTAATCAGCTTTCGTATATCTGGACCATTTAGTACGCCTGATTGGAAAAGATTAATTTGTTAAGATGGAAAATCAATGGAAATGAATGTGATATTATAACTTACCTTCTTTAACTTTACTTTCGCTGAGGTTCGGGTAAATTAGTTTCAAACACAAGAAAACTTCATCTCTTTTGGCGACAGTTTTGATAAAATTCTTAACAATTCCAAGTTTAATATGCAGTGGAGGCAGCAATATCTTCTCCTTCGGCACTAGAGGCTCACGAATAATATTGGCCATTTGTAACCTGCTGTGCTCTCTGAGTTTCCATCCGTGGCATGCATATTGGTCACCGGAAAATCGTGTGTCCCAATCGCACAAAAAGCACATATATTTTATATAGCCGCTTTGAAGACCGCAAAGCATTGCTACAACTTTTAAATCGCAGCATATGCGCCACATATGTTTGGCGTAGTTAACCATTTTTAAAATATTTTCCAGTGCATCATATGTTTCTTTCCTTTCTGTACTATAGGCGATTGGAACTGAAGGTTTTTTATTGGTCTTATGCAGTAAAACCGCCTTCAAGCTGAGTTTTGAACTGTCAATAAATAATCTCCAGTCATCTGCTTCATATTTTATTTCCATTGCGTCCATCAATTTTCCTACATCCGGGCAATATGCAGAAGTTTTTTCATCATTCACAAGGAATAAACTTTGGAGTGTTGCCTGACGACTTCGATAAGCTGTGACTTTCACACCGGGTGCCAACAAATTGTTTGATTTCAAAATGGAAGCCAGCTCTACCGATTTATGCTGTGTTAATTCCAACTTGGCAATAATTGAATCAAGCTTATTTTGGTTTATTAAAATTGGCACATTGGATACTGATGGCTCATATGGGGGATCATCACGTGCATGATATGTCGGAGCAGTCGTAGAAGAGAAAATATCTGGGCTAGAAGCTTTTGGCACAGGAATGTGGTCCGAATGAGGCAATGGTGTTGCGGCACTTCCAACACCAACGTAATTATACGATTTTCTTATCCTTTTTGCGGCTCCTTTATTCGCACATGCATAGCAATTCAATGGATTGTGACCTTCGCCAGGATTAGTCCAAGTCATTGGGATACCGAATGGCATACTTTCACGTCTTCTATTTTTCCAATCCATTAGACGGTTGTAGCAGCTTTTACACACTATTTGGTACCCAATTTTCGTTCACTATAACATTTTGGTTGAAGTACATCTCGTATGTTTGAACAAAATCAGTACTGAAATTTCCACTTTTTTTATGTGTTGAGACATATTGACCACAGCAGTAGCAAAAGCTATTTATATCTGGCTTGCACAGTTCCATATTCTGTTCTCTTTTGTTCACTTTTAAAAAACTGGAGAAAAATCACTTTTACTGTTCACGTTCGTCGTTGTTGAATGACAAAAATCACAGAACCAGTGTGAGAAAGAGAAAATGTATAATGACAATGCATGTTTTATGTGAACATTACAGAACCAGTGTTGCCACATCAATATTTCTCTTTTAGTACAGTAGAAAATTATGAGAGAGTTCGGCTTGTGAGTGTCAATGTTTTCTCCAAATAATGTTGTGCATATCTGGAGCAAGTTTTTGAAATTCATACATTTACCTAATTGTGAATAAATGAGAAACGCGTGCATCGATTTTCATGATCTTTCCCTTTTTTTGCTCATGAGTTATGTGACTTTACGCGAATGTAATTAGTTTTGGCACTTTTTTCCATTTTGGATTTTTTATGAATTTAAAAGAAAAAAAATATTTAAATTTTTAGGCAAAAAATACTTCTTTCCCTTCATACATTCATTTTTTACTTCGAAAGTGTTGCACATATAGGAAAACGGTATAGAAACAGATTAGAGAAATTGTAATTCTTAATTTTTCTAAATTTGTTTCATCAAAATCGGACAAGTGGTTCTCGAATTATGTTAAACTACGTTTTTGCCAAAATGTTACAACTAAGCGAAAAAACATCAAGATAAGGAAAAAATTTAAAAGGTCATAAAAAACTGACACATACGAACGCCAAACCCTTTGAGGGCTTTACTATACTGACCTAGTACCATCACCCTGACTTGGAATTTCTCACTCATAAAAAACTGACACATACGAACGCCAAACCCTTTGAGGGCTTTACTATACTGACCTAGTACCATCACCCTGACTTGGAATTTCTCACCCCCAGATTGGCTGTTGTACTGTGTTATTTTCTGGGCTTTATTAAAGTTTCTAAGCTTTATAAGCTTATTTGTCTTTTGTGATTTTCAAAAATATTATTAATTGTGAGTTCTCAAATAGTTTTGGCATAAGATAAGAAGCTTGTGATTGTACAAAATATGTGGATGAAGTATACTGATGATTTGGCTAAGCACCAAAGAAATGAATATATACTGCTTTATTCATAAAAAATATTTCTGTTTAATAAGAGGTTTCTGAAACAAATTTTCTATGGAAATTTAATTAATTAACCTTTTATAAAATCAAAATATTTTATGCCCATAGACAATGCTTAATCCCAGCAAATAAATTTCATTTAAAATAAAGTTATAATGACAATATTTCAAATAATAAATTTCTTAAATACATATGTACATATAAAAAAATATTATAACTTTAGTTTAGAAAAATTTTAAACTTTTCTTCGGTAACATCATAAGCCACATTAATTTTTGCATATGACATTTCTTTCTATTTAATTTTTTTTATTGCATATTGCGTTATTACAATAAGCCCTTCATATAAATTGAAAAGTATGCTTATGGCGAAAAATATTTAAATTAAATAAAATATGTTTTAAAATATAAATATATATATAGTTACGTTACTTTAACAAATACATATATACATATAAACAATAAAAACATCAATATAGCTGCACAATCTTATATGTAAATGAATATATTTTTTAAATATATAAATATGTATTAAGATACAATATTTCTTAAAATTGCAGTTTTTGTATTAGTTTTCATTTGAGATTTTTTCTTTTAAAATACTTATAAGTTATATATATTTTGCAGCAGTGCATAAATAATGATTGTATTTGCTTGCAACCTTTGTTATATTTTTGGAAATTGAAAGAAAAAAACTTTTTGAAAAAACTAGTAAGAGTTTATTTATTTATTTATACAAAATAAAATAGAATGTATTGAGACATTAAATAATTTAAAAAAATGGGAATTTTGTTATACAAAACACACACATGGATACACACAGACGCCTACTGAAACACAATAAAAAATTTTTAATAATAATTACAAAACATAAACGAATAAATTAAGACTTATTTATATTAACTAAAAATTAAAAAGAATTTAAATTAAAATAGTTTCTTCGTAAGAAATGTAAACACTTTTGATTTTACAAATATTAATATGGACCGAACCAAACATTTTTATATATACAAAAAGAATATTTGTTTTTAATAACTTTTTTCCCTTTTTGCTTCTACACACAAAAAAGTAATATGAAAAATTTTGTAATATCAATTATAATATTTATAATATCAATTAAAAAATTAATTAAATTTTCACCTTTAAACAATTTGCTAATATTAATTAAAGTTTTTCCCCTCAAATTAATTAATACAATTAAAAATTTAATTGAATCAATTAATTAATTCTTAATTGAACACATAATTTTTTCTGTGTGTATATATCGCACACCTTTCAAATTAAATAATAAAAGCGGAAAGTCCAGCCGTTTGGAACTCTGTTTTACATATCTTACCACAAAAATCATTTTTGTACTAGGGCTATACGAATAATTATATTTCATACAATGTGGTAGTTGGTTTTCAGTGAAGGTGGTGTTGGTGGTGCTGTGGCTGACTATTTTTTAAGTTATTTACGTAACTGCAGAAAATACTGGTTTTAATTAAAAGTTAATTATCCGAAAAGTTATTACAAATCAGATCAAACATTTCGTTTTTAGGGGAAAAAATAGAGAACAAAAAATATATATAAATGAATGTCATAAGAAAGAGTTGATTTATTTGTCGTTAGTTAAATTTATTGCATGTACTTAGATCACCCATTCACCCAAGTTATTTTAGTTGTAATATCGCACCAGTCGTTCAGTTAAAACATTGAGTCAAATGATTATCATTTGCTTATTTGTTGTTGTTTGGTGGTTTTGATGTTGTTTTAATTTGCTACTTTTCATAGCATTTTGTTTACATGATATTGCTTCCGAGTGTTTCCGGTGGTATACGCATGATTTTAATAACCATTATCATTATCATACAAAGTTGTGCTACTTACATATACACATTATGATTATATTGTACAACTTTTCTTGCTCACTCTACCCTCCGCGAATAATTTTATTTTGTGCGTTCTGAGCAATGCAAATCCAAACGCACTCACATACACACGCACAGTCACACGAACAACTCAAACATGTTTTGTTTTACCCGGTCTTACCCAGCTAGCATTTGGGTGATAACTTTTTGCAGAAATCTCTTATATGATTCTCCTCAGATCACGTTTGATGATTAAAGACTGATTTATTACTTGGGTGATTGAAAAAGGATTCACTTATGATTCATCTGTATGATAAAATTTTGATTTCTTGAAAATAGAGGAACAAAATGCAAAGAAACCGCAAAAATGTGATTTAGAGATTTAATACTACCAGAAAATTATTCAAAACTTAATCATCAAATCGCATCATAAATGATTTCTTGGTATGATTAATCTCTAGGGTACCATTTTCTCACAACGGAAGTATCATTTTTGATCGAGAGATTATCTCATATGCGGTTATTTTTCCCGTCAAGCTGATTCGGAAAAGATTCGATTATGATACAAAATGCTAGCTGGGTATTGAATGGTTGGTTAGTCCTAATTTACACTCAGCAAGTCTTATTGCTAAACTGATTACTTTTTTTTAGGAGATAGAGACGAGTTGCAAAGAAACGTTTATGTTCCCCTCGTCCGCCTCTCCGACAAACTAACCAGCTTAGCAGGGTTACCGCTAGGAATTTTAGAAAAGTCGCACAAAAGGTCGTTTTGTGAAAATAAAGTCGCACAAAAAAGTCGTTTGAGAAAATAAAAGTTGCATCTCTTTTTTTTAACGTTTTTTATTAATAAAAAGCATAACAAAACAAAAAAACAATTGAAACAAAACAAAAATCTTATTGCAGAATCCATTTCTATCATATTTCACAACACATGCAGTTGCATTATACATGCTTATATATGTACCCAGCAAAAAATTACGCATTACCATATAATGAATTACTTTTCTGATTACCAAATTTCATTACTCGCTTACAAATCACATTACCTAAAATTTAAAAAAATTATATACAAGTTGCTAAATGATGAGAATAATTTTTTTAGATTAAATAGATTACGTGAACAAGTTGCCAAATAAAATAAGTAAGTAGTTCTCAAGAATCGATTATTTTAGTCTCACGCCTTGTTCTAATCATTAAGTTGGTGATCCAGTAAGGAATAGCTTCCACCAAAAATGCTTCATTCCAAATCCGATTACCTTTTTTGAAATTTTTTGCTGGGTATGTACATGTTTTCATGTACCCTGGAGATTTTAGCTAAAACTATTCTTTGCAGTTCTACTGAAAATTTATGAAACATTTCTTGAATACATTTTATACATGATATGCATGTTGCAAAAAAGTGGTAAAAGTGTTTCCAAATGAACAATAATCTGTGAATTGATTTTAAATTTTGCCGACGTTATTTTGACGATTTTTTTGATAAAAATAATCAAAAAACTTTTAGTTAATTATTATTTTTCGAACTGTATTTTGTTTCTATATTCTTATGAATTGAACAGGCTTATGTCCGTAACGCTTTTTAAGCCAAATTACATGTGATAATTATTAATGAACAAATAACATCAATGTGTTGTTGTCAGAATATTTACAACTAACTTTGATGTTATTTGTTCATTAATAATTATCACATGTAATTTGGCTTAAAAAGCGTTACGGACATAAGCCTGTTCAATTCATAAGAATATAGAAAAAAAAACTTTTAATATACTGCAAATTAACTGTTTTTGAGAAGTTTCACAAAAAAGGGTAAAAAGTCGCAATAAAATTAAAAAAAGTCGGAAAAGTCGGTGACAAAAAAAAAGTCTCACAAAAAGTCGCAGACCGCTAAAAAGGGGTCAAATTGCGACTTTAGTCGGGTGAACGGTAACCCTGCAGCTTAGCAATAAGACTTGCTTAGTGTAAATTAAGACTTAGTGTTCCTTTCCTGTCGGAGAGTGTGTGGTTGACTACAAAAAGAATCAACTTACAGTTAACTTTTTTTATACTAAATAAAAGCTAACTACAACGTCATCCAGAACTGAACAAAAACTTAAGAATTAAGTTGAGTACCTAATCGGATTTACTGAGAGCCAACAAATTTACTTTCAGCTACTCATTACAATTTTATATAAACATTTTGCTATTATTATTTTAGATGGTACCATTGTTGCCAGATCTGGCATTTTCATTTCCAGAAAAGCATTCAACTTTTGAAAAATTCTGCCAAATGCTTTTTGGCAGAATTAGCTTTAAAGAAAAAATGCTAATATGTTAAATTTTTTATTTCAGTGTGGAGAATAATTCCTTTTGTAAATGTAATTTTTTCTACAATTATGTGTTTCCTACGTAGATAAATGAATACCTACATACATATGTATTATATACTACGAGTATGTATTATATGTAAGTATATGTGTGTATATGGAGCCCTATTTTCAATTATCAGTAAGCGACAAAAATTAAAGTTTTCGGAAGATGGTTGTAAAGTATTTAAATATGTTTTACGTCATACATAAGTTGTCGCTTACGATAAAATTTTTACCGCCTGTATTTTAAAAGATATCAAACATTTCGACGTTTTGATAATTCTTAACTATGGGTAGGCTATTATTTTAATTTCAATTAAAAAGTTTATTTTTTTCAACATCTTGCTTACAATTAAACCGAAAATAGGTATCGATATACATACATATTACATACAAACATATATATGTATATAATTAATGTTTGAAAATCCATAAACATGCATATCTATGCCCTGAAGAAAATGTCGATGCTGAAAATGTACTGAGTCGCTTTTGGCTTTATCACCAGTACTACTCTCTAATTATTCCCCATACAATACTTTGTGTTATAGACATTTGCATGTGCTTGTCACTGAAAATCTAATAGTAACACTAATACAATTGACTAGGTAGTGACTGTATTTCTTTCTTTTATACTGACGAATAGAAGAGAAATTGTAGACAATGTAACTACTACTAAAATTTTAATGTCGACATAGACACTTGGCCCCGTCTTACTGCAGGGTGGATAATAACAAATACCTACATACATATAATATGTATGTGCTATAAAAACACCTATAAATAGTAATAACTTTGTATAAACATGAAATTCAAAGCTATTTAAATAATTTTTTTTAATTTAAATCTGGCATTATGTTTTTCTTCTGTAGAACATTTTAGCAGAATTTTTTTTACGGATCTAGCATTCTCTAATCATCATTTTCTGGCAACACTGGATGGTACCTTAGCTGGGTAGTAGCGTGTTAACTATACAACGTATGTAGTTCGAACCCCAGCAACAATTCTTTTATAAATTTACTGACTACCAAGTGAATTAAATAAAATCAACTTAAAGTTAGTTAAAAGTAATTTACAATTCACTAACGCGTAGGAGATAGCAATGTAAAAATAGTTAGTTGTTTTCTTTGGAAAGTAATTCAGGTGTCAGTCAGCACTAGTGGGTTAATAGTGAGATCAAGGTTAGTTTAAAGTTAACTTAGTTTCCGACAGGGTTGTTGAAGTATGTGAGTGTATGTGCGAATATACTTGCATGTTATATCTATGAAAGTTGGAGAGGAGAGTAAGTATGAGATAGTTTTATTTTTATAGTGTATTGGTACTGTACTTGTGTTGTTGAGTTTTGAAATAAATACTTACCACCATACCGCATGTTAAGGTAATACCACGTCCACAATATGTATTTGGCACTATGTCACCATAGCCAACACATAAAAATGTTATGGCTGTAAGCCACATGGCGTTTAACAAATTCGCATGCTCCTCATCATGAAACCTGTTTCAATTTTTGTTAAACAATTTGTTGTTAGATTTTGGATTTAATGCACAGAGTGAGAAAAAGAACGTTTGATTTATTGTTTTACCAACATGCACACACGCACCATGTTTTTCGTTTTAATAATTTTTTTGACGATTTTTAGCAAGAGGTTTTTGTTTGTTTGTTAGATGCGTAATATTTGTAAATGGTTGATTGATTGTTTTTCGTATTTGTTTCAGATTGTTGTAATAATAGTAGATTTTTAGTAAATTTGTTTGCAAGTTGCAGTAGAGTAGTAGAAGTTGTTGGGAGTAGTAGTAGAAATGGTTTTGGAAAAAATCGAAAAAACAAAAATTAATACAAGTAAATAATATAACATGATAATTGTTATTGTAAATACTTTTTTATAATTTATAATCAACTTATTTAAATATATACATAAATCTTCCGATATTGTTTTTGGTTAAGCTTAAAGTAAAACAAAATAAAATTAATTAACTTTACTAATGAAATACGAGTTGAATAAAACAAACTTTTAAAAAGAAACAACAATTTACAGAATTAAATTGAATGGCGCATATTCATAAATCGTAACTAAAGTCGAAATTTATTAAACAGATACTAAAAAATAGTTAACAGATAGTTACAGGTTCTATTCACAAATCTAAACTAACGAAGTAACGACTCCCAGCTGATAAATGAAATAAGAAAATAAAATGTCGATAATACTATGATCGATATAAATTGCAATTAAATAAAAAACTATTCAAACTATCAAAAAACAATTTTTGAGATGTAAAGTATAAGTATAACATGTATAAGTTAGTTAACATTTAGTTACAGCTTCACTCATAATTAAGTCTAAACGTTCGTAGCCGTCTGTGAATAACTTAAATAGGTATTTAAAAAAGTTAGCACCTAGTAATGATTTGTGAATATGCGCCAATGAAATTAAGCCTCCAATCAACTTTAGTAATTAAATGATAATATAAAACAATAAATGAATAACCTTTGATTTCTTAAATTGATTAGCTACTACTCTGAGTCAGTGTTGTCAGATATGGCGATATCTCGCCAAACGTTGCGACAAAAATTTGGTTTTGGCGATGAAAATTTCGAAATGGCGATTGGCGATTAACTTGGCGATATTTGAAGTCCTTGGCGATATTTTTAAGATTTCAATAAAATAGAATAATGTTAAAAAATATGCTTATAAATGCAATTTTTTCTCCAACATAAAATATTTCGTGCAAAAAATTCTAAATGTTGTGAGTCTTTATCTGAAACTCAAGAAGTTAAAAAAAATTATGGAACAAAAAATCTCATTTGATGTTTATACAACACAGTTAAGAAAACTTCCTTTTATAAATTGGAACCAACATTTTGATAATGAAGCAGGAAAAGGCTGAAAGAGTTCTCGCCTAAATTGTATTATTATGACGATGCTGCTGGCACTTACTACTTCAAGGATATGATATGTGTACTTTAACACACATTTAAGTGAACGTTAATTCCGTTTTATCACAAGATTTAAATAATAATTTTGATCTTGGTGTTCAAGTTCAATTTATCCTATTAAGATTGATTTTTGCAATAAGTTAGTTTTAAGTCTTTTATACGCCAGTACTTTTTATATGTTAATTTAAATACTTTGCAATATTATTGCAAAGAAAATATTGCCCAATATTCCTGACATTGAAAAAGTAAACAACATTGAAAAATGTTGCCACCACATTACACAATTCCCTTGATTATACAATAAAAATCAGAAGTCTTTTGATATTTGCCAATGTGTATATTGTGTTACCTTCGAATATGACATACACATTGGCGATATTATTGTACAATACGAAAAATTGCACAATTACATATCTGCGGCAATAAGGAAAAAGTGCTTAAGTCATATTTTACTCTTTTACAGGAAAGTACTTTTAAGGTTTCAAGTCGATTTTCAGAAATTTATTTCTTTTACAGATAAATTAGGAAATTTTCTGTTAACTTTTATTTTTTTAGCCAATCATCGTTTTACACACTATAAGTAAGACATTTGAGTTGAAATATACCATATTATAACCTTAATTAAGATATTATTCCAAATGAGATTAGAAGTCTAAAAAAAATAAGTCGAAGTCATAGTGCTATAACTTCATGAAAAATCACACTAATAAATTGAGATTTTGACCAGTGATACTTTCAAATATGCAGATTACGGACGTACCATTAACTCAAAATTTGCTTATGTCGACTTAAGCACTTTTTCCTTTTTGCCACAGATATATTGCAAGTGGGTGCGCCGCTTTAAACAACATATTTTTTATGTTTTACGATAGACGTTACCTACTGAATTTAAAATTTAACGATATTTGCAATGCAATTACATAATAAAAATATTTTTGTAGCTAAAATTTAATGTTTTATTATATTGGCGATATTTGGCGATATTCGACAAGTCATTTGGCGAGGAGGCTGAAAATAAATCTGACAACACTACTCTGAGTTATTCTACTCTATACAGTTCCTACTTGAATAATGTGACTATTTTTCTAAAATGCGAGAACTGTATTGATTCTAAGATACTTATGCTAACATAAAGACTTCACTAGGATAAAACATTAATTATATTTATGATAAAGTGCAATACTGATATTTAAATGATAGCATTAACTACTAAGGACTATAATCACATGAAAACATTAAAAACAAAACTATATACACAGAGAGAGAGAGAGACAATATTGTCCACGGCTAGTAAAAAATTTACAACTAACCATTCCTAATTTTTAAACAACTTTAGTTCTTAAATCTAGATCAAAACTTTTTAAGAATAAAAATACCATAAGTTCTCAAATCAAGACCGAAAAAATAAAAATTATTTGCAATTAGATTCTCAATTCGAGAACAAAGTTGTTAAATAAAAACAAAGCATTGCGAAAATTAACACACTTGATTCATAATATTATTATTGTTACTAAAATAACAATCAATTGTTCTTAAAATCTTAACATTATCTGCTGTCAAATGGAGAAAAACATGTTTGGCTCAATTTCGGTAGTTTTTTTACCAGTTTCTTTCCTATGCGTATTTTTGCTCCATAATAGTTTTTATAAGGTTTCATTACAACAAAATATGAATATGTTTCATGTCCGTAGAAAAAGTAGTTCCTAGGAAAATATCGAGCTTCTATGAAAAATTAAAAACAGAAAGGTTATCTTCATTCGCCACTTTAATTGTGTGAGCAAGAAACTGCTTCAAATAAGGATTTTTATGCATATTATGTTACAAATCCATATAGAATTTTCTCGTTTTGGGTTAATTTTCAAGATGAAAAATATATAGAGAAGTCGCGTCCTACCTAAAATGGTGTTTAGCCTAAAAATACAATGGAGATATTCACTTCTTAAAAGTTTAAGGTTATTTCCAGTTTAGATGAGTATAGCTTTTTTCGTAGAAATTTTCGGTTTTATGCTTCAAACTTGCGTTAGCATTCCCGTTAAGAAATTTTTACAACGTTCTTTATATGTGTATATTTGTAAATAAAGGGTGTTTTTATAGAATGACACAAATTTAATAATAAAATAAGGAAAAATATTTTTAATATCAATAAAAGGGACTTTAATGGAAAGAAAATTTTATGAGATAAATGTTTTAATATGGTTTCTGCCATGTGGCCGGCACGGCTGTCGCGTAGAAGGCGCAATCTGGAACACCAATTTTCAAGAACTTTTCGCAGCATTTGCGGCCGTATTTCGCCGATAACTTTTCGAATGTTCATTTCCAGGTGCTCAATTGTTTTTTGTCTATCGTGTATAGAAGTGACTTAAAATAGAGCTAAATAAAATAATCCAATGGGGCTAAATCACACGATCTTGGTGACCAATTAATTTGGCCATTACGTGAAATTATTTTTTCATCAAGTTTTTTTGAGTAAATCAATTGTAAATAATTGTAATTTTCTGTGGATTTAATGGTGTTTCGACAAAAGATTCAGGATTCTCTTCACTCGAAATGCGACAATCCTGCTTATTTACTTACCCCTTCAACCAGAAATGGGCTTCGTCGGAAAATAAAATTGTTACTTTTTTAAAAATTTCAACAATTTGCACACCCTGCTCTTCATAATGAAATTTGAAAGCAAACTATACAAAAAGCAGATATCAGCTGTAAAATGGGTGCTCAAATAGAGCAGTGAAGCCAACGCAAAGTTGTGACACTCTAAAAAAACACCCTTTACAAATAACGAAGAATATCAGAAACCGAATTTCAGGAACATGAATATTTCTACTTATTTCTATTCCTTTTGCCCCTATCCACAACAAATTAAGACTCACAAAAACACTTTACTTGGTAGATATGAAGAGAGAAGAAGAGTTGTTTCCATATTAAAGCTAAGTCGTCGTCCAAACTTGCAAATTTTGTTGCTGCAATTATTTAAAATTCTGCTTTGAAATTGCATTAGTGTCCAGATTAGGAAATTAAAGTTTTCCAATTAAGTATTAAAAAATTCTCTTTCACAACAAATTTGCTTGAAAAATTAACATTTTTGTTTTTATTTTGTTACATATTGTGTTTTTCATATAACTGAACAAATTAAATAAAATAAAACGTCAAATACACCTACAAACTTTAAATTAACAACTGCGAATTTAAAAACAAAAGAGAATTGCAGAGCACATGAAACTGTGTACGACTCCCCAATCTTCTCACCCCTCACAAATAAACTCAAGAATTGCTGCAACAAAAATTGCAAGTCTGGACGAGGACTAAGCAAGGAAAGCTATGCAAACCTAAAACCATACAGACCAACAATCTTAACTTACTGAAAACAATGGAATAAAGAAGATAATAACGCAAATTTTCAATGAAATGGAATCTTAGAAATTATTATTGTTTTTTTGTTAAAAAATTTCAATTAAAGGGTGTGCCATCAGTTAATGCAATTTTAACTATGTAATTTTAATAACTTGCTGTATCTTGGAAACCGTAAGAGCAAAACTCTTAAAATTTTCAAAAATAGTAATACTAAAAAATTATAAAATCCCCAAACCGAAAAAAATCGCCAAAACGAAAATAAGCACCAAATTAAAAAAAATTCTATGACTAAAATAAATCGCGAAAAATCGGAAAATCGCCAAAATTAAAAAAAACGCCAAAATGCAAAATAGCCCAAAAAAAGCAGAAAAAACGACAAAACTTAAAAAAATCGTTTAAGCTGAAGAAACATACACAAAAACAAAAAAAAACCTCATTAAAAAAATGCTTAAAACCGAATGTACGGAACCCTTCGTGTACGACTCAAAGTCGCACTTTACTGAACTTATTTTATTTTGGTTAGCACAAAGTCATATCCAGCGATGCCAACTATTTATAACCTATACGCGCTATACCCCTTCTCAAAATGCGCTAGAACGCGCAACAATTTATAGTCAAAACACGTTATTTTCATACGCGCTGAATTAAATTTTAATAAAAGTTGATGTATGTATTAGTAAACACAATTAATTTTTTAGTAACTTTTCAGACTGCAATATTGCTAATTAGAATTTGTATCCTAAATAATTAAAATCATTTAATACAGAATCGGATTTGCCTTCCAAATTATCGAAATCCTTAGTTTTTATTTTAGTTTTATTTGTCAAAACTTGTAACAACATATATAAATTGTCGAATACTCTTGTGATTCAAATGCTTTTTGAAGTACAAAAAGAATATACGCTTAATAAGTTATATAAATTTTTTGGGTCACGAGTACGAGTACATATTTTTAACTATGAAATTTCAAAATATTTGCCATTTACAACATTAAAATGCGTTTTTAATTCACAGTCAAGGGAATTTTATTTGCAACATCTGAAACGTTAACGAATTTAAACAAAAAGATGAATTTTGGATATTAGACAAATGTTAAATTTTTACAAAAAACTAAAACTATATTGAAATTATATTTTCGACTTTAATCAAAACGCGCTAATTCAGCGCTTTTTTTAATAAACGCGCTAAGAGGAAAAAAAGCGCGTTTGGCATAGTTAAAACGCGCTAAAACTAGCGCGAAAGGTGCTAAATTGGCATCACTGGTCATATCCCTCTACCTAACAGCCATCCCTAAACAAGGGCGGAAAGCGGAACGTTTTTTTCCGCCGAGCTTTAACGCTGAAATGTCATACCTAAACAAAAGCGGCAACGTTACGTCAAAACGATAAAACAGGGTTATCAAACCAATAAATAAAACAATCCTGATTATTTTAACACCTGGACAGACGACATTGTTGTTTGTGATTTTGTTATTTAAATTAAAATAAAATAATTAAAGTTTGAAATAATTAGTTATTTAGAAAATTTGGAAAACTTGCTTGTGTTTTCTCAAAAAATCTTTTTTTCTCATTAATAATCTTTTGTGATTTTACTATAAATATATTAATATGCATTGATTTTACTCAATTTAATTTCAGGAAAAATTTATTTTGTTTCAAATGAACTAAACCCTACAAGAATAATATCAGTCAATTGACCGGTCATTTGACCGGAAGTCATGTAGGTTATATTCATCATTGCGTATAACAAAGTTTCTATCACATTATTAAAGACAAAATGAAAAGTGTGATGTAAACTTTTGTGTACGTGTGATATTGCATCTCTCTCTAACTAATGAATGTAACATATAGTCGAACTGCTCACTCCAGTGCTTTCTACTAATCAATTATAATATTAATATTAATTCGACTGATCATAATTGACTAATATATCCCCCATATATTGACAATAAATATAATTTTTATTATTTTAATTGATTTTTGTTTATTTTAAAACGTCAATTCAAACTATTCAAGTAAATAAAATATTTAAAATTAATGACAGCAATAAGTAAAAACAGAATAACCTAAGCGGTATCTAGCCCTCTTCACACCTTTTCATTGCCCACACATCTTTCTTTTAAAAGAAAATATAGATTAAATTAAATTTTGTACATTTCTTTTATTCACTATTGTTTTTACTTATCTTTTTTAATACTTATAAAATTTAATTTTTACAGACAGAATGATTTTTTTAAATAAAATTCGAGTCATAAAAGTTTTGGCATACATATGTATATAAGATGACCCACTCTAACATATATGCTAGAGTAGAGCAACTATAATTAATTAATAAATCCATCATCACTTCCGATCGAATGACTAGTCAATTGACTGTCACTATTGAATTCAATGTAAAATTGTTGCAAATGTGTTAATGAAAAAATTTTATTTGTGAAACTAGTCATTCATTTATTGTAGGGAACAAACGTAAAGGTAAAAAATACAAAATATTTACTGAATAGAACATGTATAAGATAAATATACATATGTATGCACATAATTCATACTTTTAATGAAGGAAAGAAGAAAATGTGTCAGTACTTTAGTCAAAAGGACATTAAATAATAAACTAAAAGTATTAAATATCATATTCTTAAAAATCTTATTTTTAACAAAGAAAAGTTTTAGTATTTTTAACATCCCGAAAAACTTCGAAATTAAGATAATAATTCACATGTGGTAACTCTGATGATGGCAAACAGAAGGCAATTGTTTTCTTTTGCAACTAACTTCATTGTAAAACGCGTTGTCAAAATCGGATTTTCCAATAGCAAAGCGTTGCCGTCGCGTTATTTCGGTATGCTCCATACAAAATGTATGGACATGATAACTTTTGACAGCTAAAAAACGCTTGCCGCCCGTGTTTAGGGATGGCTGTAAGTATGTTTAACTATTCTTGCTTATCTTTTACGATCATCACATTAAGTATTTTCACTTATTCGATGTACCGTCGGTAAATATCGCACGCTAAATCATAAAGAGTCACAACTCAAAAAATTTCAGATTCTGAGTAGTTGCAAACAACTACTAATATTGTACAAAGGACGCAAGTATGTGACATAAATACAAGCATGACGGTACTTTATATTCTTCAAGAAGACTGTATTGCAAAAGAAATTGTTGAGGTCGTTATAGATTTATTATATCAATTGGTTTATAAAAAAGCAAAAGCACTTTTATAATTTTGAGTTGTGACTCTTTATGATATGAAAATAAAAATTTTCAAAACCCGAAGGGCTCAGTGGGTTTTCATATGCAGGAAAAAATTCCAAGACAAACTGCGTTTTTACCTTTTTGATATCTTAAAAAAAAGTTCCGCACCAAATGCATTTTCTGCAGCAAAAATTTGGATTTTTTAATTCCAATAAAATTTCATATTTTCGTAATGACAAAATTTTTTTTTGTTAATAAGTTCTGTTACCTGCCCGCATTGCCCTTTCAATAGCATTACCAGATGTAAGTGACTGCATTTAATGCATTAAACACATTTTTCCACTTTTAGGTACCTGCTTTAAATTGTGAATAAAATCAAAATTTATTGCTGGATTTTCACGTTTTATAGCTTGTTTTATTCCTAGGATATGTGGTTTTAAGAAAAATGTAAAAATATGAAACTTTTGAGTTTCTGATTTTTTTATTGCAATTTTCATGTAACAAAATTACGCGATTTTTGCATAAAAAAACTTTTTTCTTTTTTAAATTCTGAATAACTCGAAACCCATAAAAGATAGATAAAAAATGATTATGAATTTTTTTAACAAAATTTTGTGGCGCGTCTTTTGGTTTATTATTTATTAAAATCGAAATAGCGGTTTTCGAGTTATAGTAAAATATATTAATATGGCCGACTAATTTAGGGGCCAAAATTAGCCACGCCCATAAAAAAATCTCTACGTGATAGAGAAAAACTGAAAGCAGATTTGTATTTAACGCATCGAAATCCATATAGTCCGCATACTTTTATCTAAAGGCTATTTTGGCTGTTGTACAGTGTAATTACATGTCGTCGGATTGTTTCTGCTTTGATGTACGGAACATTTAAAAAAAAAATTGAGTTATTGATTGTT
Source organism: Tachina lurida (assembly GCA_944452675.1). Taxonomy (NCBI): domain Eukaryota; kingdom Metazoa; phylum Arthropoda; class Insecta; order Diptera; family Tachinidae; genus Tachina; species Tachina lurida. The sequence continues at coordinate 42,130,715 of OX101755.1, read as the reverse complement.
TATATATGAATAATGCGTTCTCTTTCCAAATTCGTTATCAGTTTTCCGATATCTTGAATATATCTGGAGATATAGAGGTGCAAATTTGAGTCATTTCCACAATTGAAGGTTAGCCGCGAATAACGTTTTAAGTGACAAAATAATAATTTTTCAGGAAAGCTAATAAACGTATTTTGAAGCAAGATTGCTTTTTTCGTTTAAATTTTTTTAGCTTATTGAAAATAATGATAACTAGCATTAGCTTTTCTTTTTGTATCTCTGCTACATTTATCAAATATTTTCGAAAATTTCGTTTGCATGTTTTATTAGTTACTTACAAAGTTTTGCACTGACTGACCCATTTGTAATTGTATTTTGACGGCAATAAGATGTATAATTTTTAATGGTTTTATATTTGAACAACGCAAGCGAGTTATGTTAATGGTAATCTGTGAAAAAGCCGTTTTTTTTTAATTGTCTTTTACAACGTTATTCGCGGCTGTGCTTCAATTGTTGATACTTTTAAAGTCTGTTTTACGGTAATCGACAATTTTTGGGATATGTGGCACATTTCCCATGTAAAATTATTACTATTGTTATTCACGGCTGTTATGATGCATATTCTGCTCAAAGAGCGAAATATAAAGCAAAATACAAAAACAGCATTATGTTTTGAAGTATATGTATGACGAGGTTAATAAACACAATAAACACTCGCTTCTGTGTTTTATTTAAGTTTTCATTTGAAAGGCAATATAAGAAGTGTTCGCATTATTATTATTATACGTATCGTGTTAATATTAAATGTATCGTGTCCAGATATACTTAAATGTGATGACACCGATAATGAAGAAGTTATTATTCTACATGAAGAACATAAAGTGCAGTATTCAGATGAATATGTAGACAGGAATCGAATACATTGTCGAGGAAAATATATTGTGTCCACATATGTTAAAATGTGATGCCAACAATAATGAAGAAGTTGTTATTCCATATGAAGAACAAAAAGTACATACATACTATGTCGTCCCCTTAATAAAACAATAGTGTATAATTTTTTTGCCGTTTCAAAATAATGGAGTTTAAAGTTTTCGTGTTATTAGACATCTGGGAAAACAGTAATATTTCAGAAAATAATCAATGTTCTTAGGCTGTGGTCATTAAATATGTTGTGGAATCAGTTATGTTATATGTTATACTCTTATTATGCAATAAACAAATTATGGTGTACATGCGTGTACACTATTGTTTTATTGGGGGGACGATGTATTCCTTCAGGCAATTACAAAATGTATATTAAATAAAATTTTTACACAGATTCATACATATTTTTTCCTTTTAGCTGACAAGTCCCAATCAACAACGAAAAGACAAAAAAAAAATCCAGGAAGAACAATATAAGAAAGCAACAGAGAGAATTTCGACAACCATACAAATCTGCACACGGATGGAAATCGTGGTACAATTGTACTTTTTATGGTAAATTTTTGACCTTGTTGGTACCGTGGTACTACCGCGAGTTACTTGGTACAATTTAAAAATGCCAATGTTTCAATATTTGGTAACATTAATTTTGCCTATTTTGTCTTTAATTTTTTTGTGTGAGTTTTATTTTAGACGGCCAGCTTCTTCTCTGTTTTTGTCGCAATGCTGTTGTCCAGGCAAGTTCGTGTTCCAGGTGGTGTCAAGTCTGCAACAAAAAAATCTGTCTAGTACTTTAACTGTATCTGTTAACTTGACAGCACCTCGTACAATAACTCGCCTTGCCTGTGGTTATATTTATTTTTGTTAACTACATATCGCTCCTTTACTTCAATAGTGTGTTTTAGGTTATATCGCGCATTTTTTATGCGCATAACATAGATTTTATAGAGTAAGAAAATAACAGGCCTGTTAATAAGCAAACTTTGTAAAATAACCGATCTCTAACAAGTCTAATCTTCGAATGTACCCTTATGAATGTAATATTTAATGTTTTTCTATTATTTTTTATTTTTTATGCTGAATTTTTATACACATGTTTAATTTTCTGTTTTTATTGTTTACTTCTGAATTTTTACACATTTTCCGTTTCCGTTCTTATTAATAAATATAAAAAAAATGGTACCGTCATGGTCCAAAAAGTACATTTTCTTTTCACAATTGGTACAAACTCCAATAAGTCATTTTCCTTCCCTGATCTGCAACAAATCAAATGGTACCTGGTAAAACACTAAAAGCATGTAAAGCGTCGCTCGAATTCTGAAAGCAGTATTAAACAATTTTCTTATAAGTACTTCTGTTGCGGATGTTTCTAATTAGCGTACGAACTAGGGTGGATTGCTGGTCAAATGGAGCATTATTGCTTGTAGTAATTTTGTTGTAGCTTTTGCCATTATTTTGTTTTGCTTTGTTTCTGCTGAGTGTTTATTTTTTATGTTCTGGCCGCTGTGGGAATGTCAGCTCAGAGAGGTGAAGTGGCTCCAAATGCAAATAAATATCCATTGGTGCCCAGGCCGCAGGAAGATTAAATTTATTACTTGTTGCCATTGTTTAATAACGAATTTTATTGGACAGAGTTAATAATATCGCGGAATGTGTTCGATCGGTGTAATATCAATTGTCAAAGTAATTAGGTATGTATATTACGATGTTGTCAGCACTGCCTTGGTAATGTAGAGAAAGGGAAAATCAGGGATGTTGTTTTTATTCAGGAGCGTCTAATATACAACAAAAAAATAACTGCCTGTAGAAAACAAAAACAAAACTAGTAGCAAAATAATCGTATCCTAAAATTTATGATAACCTGTTAAGTGGAAATCCTGTAAGGATTATAATGATGGAAACGAATAGGATAAAGGGGAAGGGCTGTGTTTGAAGGATAAAAATATACGGTACTGAAGGAAGGACGATACAAAATGTAAAAATTTTAAGAAAAAACATTTGTTATAAAAAAAGTACATAAAGATTAAGGAAAATTCTAGAAAAAGTTAAGAAAAAAAAGATGGACATTTAGGCGGGAAAAAGTATTGGGAAAATTGGAAAGTTTAGTGGAAGGAAACGTCACCACAATGATAGAGAAATAACATAAGAAGTTCAATATCAAGAAAGTATCCGTAAGGTGTGCAAGTTTAAATAAATTAGAGAACACAAAAGAAGTCGAATACAAAGTATAGTAAATAAAATATCATAAAGGAAAAAATTAAAGTGAAGTCAAAATCGTAGATCAACTTTTAAAACCAACAAAATTAAACCAAACTTAAGATAACAAATTAAATTGTGTGTGCGAAGAACAAAATTAAAAAAAAAGTTGTTCCATTTATAGGGATTATAACTGGCTATTGCATGTTGAAGAAAAAAAGAAGCATAGTGGAGCGGTGTACAAGGGGAAGCCGAAAAAAAGGAACTACAAGACGTAAAGCAATGTCCTATATATAAATCCACAATAGCCAGGTAACCAAATTAATACCTAAATTATTAAGAGAGAAGGTACAAAAGTCTCAGGTTAATGATAACCAATAGAGCAAAGCAGCAGAAGAAGAAAGTAAAACATCCGTAGGAATTAAACTTATATTTTATATGCTGCATACTATACCTAAAATTGTTGTCGATTTCCCTGTATAATTCAAGTCAGGTACATGAATTCCAATTATCATACATATTCCACAATTGGATCATGAATCTATAAATTTTTCATATTTTTTTTTATCCAAATTATATTTTTTTTTTGTGTATTGTATGTTTTAAGATTATCTTTGTAGTTTATTTTTATATGTGCCTAAAAGTCCACTTGGGTTTATCATGCAGCGTGAGTCGGCTATCCTCCCATAGAGGGCAGTCGAAAATAGATGAATTAGAGAGCTTACCAAAGTAAAACAGGAAACATAAAGTAGTAACCAGATAGACAGTCTCATGACCTTAAATCAATTAAAACCTTTGATTGCCGTTCAAAAATAATAATATAGAACTAACATTAGCCTCAGGGAGGTCCTTTAGGGTAAAAGATGAATAAAGCAAATTAATAAAAAGAAAATTTATGTTCAATAAATATAGGCAAAATATAAAATAAATTCAGTAAAGTGTGACTTTGACTCGCGCACGAAGGGTTCCGTACGTTGGGCTTTGAGCATTTTTTCTAATACAGTGTCTTTTATGCTTTTTCAGCTGAAATAATTTTTTTTTTTACTATTTTTCGCTTTTTTCTCGTTTTGGCGATTCTTTTAATTTTGGCGATTTTTTTTTAATCTTAGCGATTTTTTTCATTTTGGCGACTTTTTTATTTTGGCGTTTTTTTTTTATTTTGGCGATTTTTTTCATTTTGGCGATTTTTTTCATTTTGGCGATTTTTTCATTTTGGCGATTTTTTTTCATTTTGGCGATTTTTTCATTTTGGCGATTTTTTCGGTTTTTCGCGATTTATTTTCGATTTAGATTTTTTTTTTAATTTGGTGCTTTTTTTTGTTTTGGCGATTTTTTTTTTGATTTTGGCGATTTTTTTTCGGTTTGGCGATTTTATAATTTTGAGTTTTTTTTGTTTTACCGTTTTTGAAAATTTCAACAAGTTTGCTCTTACGGTTTCCAAGATACAGCAAGTTATCAAAATTACATAGTCGAAATTACATTAACTGATGGTACACCCTTTAATTAAAATTTTTTAAATTTTAGTGTTAGTTGTTGTAGTCTGTATAAAAATACACTAACTTTACAAATTTCAAGTGCATATACATACAATTGTATGTATATTACATTGGATTTAACATTTTTCGTTGCTCGTTTTGGCACACCCTTTAATTTCCAACTCTCATGTATTTGTTGTTGTAGCGGCCAAGGGTCTACACACTGTGTCCAAATTTCAGGTCCGTAGCTCTTACGGTTCCCGAGAAAATACCCTGTGACGGACAGACGGCCAGACGAACAGCGTAGCGAAAACAATAGGGTTCCATTTTCACCTTTGGTGTACGGAACCCTAAAAAAGGATTTTTTGTTTAATTTTAATTGATTTGATCTGGTGAAAAAAGGTACAATAAAAAAAATTTTTCTAGAGCAAACGCAATGCAGTATAAGCCTACGTTAATAAACAAAAGAAAATAAGATTGTAATATATGTATGTAGGTAGATGTAAAAATCATTTAAGTATTTTTGTAAATAATCACTTAAAATAAAAAAAATAAGTTTATGTATTACTCTTTACGTTTGTTTTATATTAGTATGTTGTAGAATAACTGTAGTATAATCACAACAATTGGCTAGGAGAAAAATTTGTATTAAAAAAAATATATATACATACATATATTAATTATAACATTTAAAGAAAAGAAAAAAACGATGTTGTGCTGAAAATAATTTGAAAAGGGTTTGTGGCATGAAGGTAAAGTAAAGTCGAGGCGATAAAACTGTATAGGGATCACAATAAAATACGTTTATTTATGGATTAACTTGTGACATGGTTGGGAGGGCATAATAGGGCTCAACATCTGCCCAAATTAAAAAAAAGGTATTAAAAAATGGTACGTATTTGAGAGTATAGTAAAAGTAATTAGTTTGTCTTTTTTTGTTGTGTTTATGGCTTATTTATTTATTTTATGACCAGCGTACCCAGTGAGAGGGTTGGAACCCAATGAGATGTGTTTACCGATAAAAAGAGCTAGTCGGAAACCTCACTGGTCTCTGCGGCTGCATCACTTCTTGGCAAAGAATCAGTCCCTACATCGTGTGTGCAGGAGATTTTCCTTCAACTCATTAAGCATTGATCAAAAGAGAATATGGGTACGTTCGTAAATGCTGCAAATTTATGCATCAATGCGGCAATTCTGCCAGGTTTTACTGCGCATGCGTGATTATCTGCTGCACATGCTTTGCAACTGCTCAACATCTGTGCTCAGTGGACATTTTTGAACAAACTGCAAAAAATTTTAAAATTGGCAAGTAATTTTATTTAAGAAAATAGTGACAATTTTCTTTTAAATTATAGTAAGCAAAAAATTTTAAAGAAAATCAAAGCGACAATTTCTTATGAGAACAGCAGTGGCCTTAAAAAGAATACAACTAAAATAAAAAAACTCCTTTGATATAATAAAAAACTACCAAGATTATGTGTTTCAAAGTTATTCTCGAGTTTATAAATCTCCTTTTTTGGTAAGATTCAAAACATGTAATTTAAACATCAAAATACATAGATATATTCAACTTATTGTTAAACTGCAAGTTCTTGCATCTTAAAATAATTTACTGCCCCATTTGCACAGATTTGCGGCAGCTATGCCGATTAAATGCATTAAAAAACGTTGCTTTCGCACCGACGAGAATACAGCATCCACAACAACAACACAGCAGACAAAAATGCTTGCTCTTACTTTGCAAAAAAAACAAGAAAAAATTTAAGAGCTTTCAAAGCTTTTTACCTCTAATGTAAATATCAGAGTATGTGTATTTAGACCAGTGTCCCGCAAAATAAAATATGTTTGTAGTGGTGAGAAAAATGAGAGTAAAATATATATACACTTGAAGAAAACATTTTTATAATTCAAGATACATGCTGTGGTTATTCATTGTTTGAATATTTTTTGTAAATAAGCAATTTAATAAAAACTTAAGTAAAAAGTAATAAATAATAATCCATTCAACATTGTAGTCTACAAATTCCAAATTAAATTTATTCGCAGCGCTGTGAACACGGTTGCCAGAAATGCAGATTTATCTGGATTTTGCAGATTTTTACCCTCCAGAAACACGAAATCCAGATTTAAAGATTTTTGGGCTAAAAACGCAGATTTTTTAACTCCAATTATAGTGCAATTTTTTTTACATTTTTCCTAATACTGCTACTACTTCTTATTTCTCTTATGTGTGACTGACTCATAGTTTAGAGAGTTAAAATTTTTGAACTTAGGAAACATCGTAGAGAATATATTATTTTATCTTCAAGACTTTGCACACTTTGCGTGTGGAAAATTGGCAGTTTTTCCTCATCAGTAGACTGCAACCAGTGCGGCAGCTAATTGGAAAAAGGTAATGAGAAATTAAAAATCGAAGATGTTAGCTTGTAAAGATTTTTGCTTGAAGCTTTTAAGCTTATTCTGCCGTATTCATAAAAAATTGTTTTAGTTTACGAAAGCTTTACAAAACAAATTTTTCTTTGTTAAACGTTTTGTAACCCAAAATAATATTTATGAATATTACCTATTACGAATATTACCTATTTTGTGCTATTACGCTTGTGTACGTAATTCTTAATAACATATTTTGATAGCCATTCTATAAAAATATATATGTTGTACATGTACGTCCATATTTATGTAAATTTTTTTAATAAAATATAAAAAAAGTTGTTTAAAAAATTGTTTTGAAGATTTTTTTGAAGATTTTAAAAATAAAATGCAGATTTTGCAGATTTTTTCGTGAAAAATTGTTGAATTTTGCAGATTTTATCCTTAGAAATTCTGGCAACACTGGCTGTGAAAGCTATTAAAATGCCTTTTTAAAATATCTTCCCTATTATTTTTAAGTGTTTCATAGAATAAAATGCATTGTATATTGCTGAAAGCATTTTTTATCACAAAATATTTTTTAGCTTGCATAAGTATTTTTTGTTTATTTTTGCTGTAGAAATTTATTAAATTTGAACTAAAATTTCGTTCCGTGTGCTCAAAAAAACTAAACAAAAAACCAGGAAAAAATTAATACATGCGTGCACAACTTCATTCGTCGCTTGCTCAGTGACGACCAGTGTGACCAGATTTTAAAATAACATTAAGCTAAATCACGTTTGAAAAAAAGCTAAAATAAGCTAAAAAGTTAACTTTTAGGCCAGAAAATAAAGCTAAACTTTTTTCTACTTCTTGATCAATTTTCAATAGTTTCTTATTGCTAAACTAACATTAAATATTACACAAACATATTTTTTTATTATACACATTGAATTTTTGTTTAATGAAATTATTTATTAATTATTATATTTTAGATTTAATGAAGAACAAAACAAAAACTTCCCCAAAATAATCTTAAAAACTTTTCAAAAATTTAAAAACATTTATACTAAAATACGAAAGTTTTTTTAAGTGCATTAATGCTATTTAAGGTAAAGCATGGATCACACTATCGGCACAATGTACCGAGTTTCGTCAGATCATTGAAATAAAGTCATAAGTAAAGAGCTAAATTTGCTCTAATTTATCGACTAATTGAAAGACAAGGACATAATTGCGCCACACTGCATTGGTAATAAGCCCGTATAGACTTATTCCAGAATTAATTGAGTAATAATGCCATTTTGGCTTATTACTTATGACCAGGGAAACCGCAAATATGCAATTGCATGTTTTTTCTTGTATTACGTATTAATGCGGGGACAAGATATTTATCCGTTTCAGAACTTTTAATGAATTTTGGCATCGATTTGTTAGTGCATATTTTTGCATATTTTACCCTTTAAAGCATGTTTATGCATATTTCAGTCTTAAACGCATAATTTTAGCATATTTTCGAATTTTTAGAGCATAATTTACGCTTTTAGGGCATATTTTGATACTTTATAGAATTTATTTTATTTCAACTCGCTTGGCACCACCATCCTTAAAAAAAACACTCTATTCCGAAAAAAAATTTTATGAAATTTTTATTTTTAATTTTCGCCATCTAAATCTCTGTTGCAATGTTCCATGTAGTGTATAATTTTTTTTTTATATATAACGCAGTTTTACGGACGTTAGTTGCAATACAAATTTAGTTTAGCTATGTGTGATTTACTCTGCCCTGAAAAGACCTTGAAGGAACATTGTAAATGTATGAAAGTTCATTAAGATGGGACAGAAAAGATTTTTATTTGAAATTCTAGGTCAATATTTTGTTATTTATTGCAATAAAAACTATAAATTAAAATCTTGTCTTATTTATCCAAAATACAGTTCCAAAGCCTTAATTCTGATATCGTAATCTTTTGAAATTAAAGTTAAATTCTTATGCATCCAATAAAAATTAATTTGTATTATGTATTTGTTTTAGTAAAAATTTTTATAGTAATTTTGTTTTAACCTGCACTTCAAACCCAGTTATTCTTTGTTAATTATGTTTCCGTTTTTTGGTTACTTATTTTTTTCTTATTTTATATGCAAATGTTGAATTTTTGATTAAAAAATATATTTTCATTTACAAATAAACCAATTTATTATATTTGTAAGAGCATATTTTTTGACTTTTAAGCGCATATTTACAAGTTTTTAGTGCATAAAACACTTTTTTAGAGCATATTTGTGGTTTCCCTGCTTATGACTTTATTGAGGTGGCCCGACGAAAATCGGTACATAGGGTTATCCAGGCTTAAGGCTATTTCAAGTTTTTGTTTTAAGTTAATTGATGCCGCTGAATGAACGTTCAACTCAAGTCAAATAATTTTATACCCAAAAAACTCAAAAAGAGTATTGACCACTAATATGAATTTAACTTTTTCCATTGTAATTCTAACTATTCTGCCATTATCTGCTACTTTTCAACTTTCCATTTCTGTTATAAAATTGTTGTACAATTTACATTTTTTATTTTTTGTAAACTATTTTACAATGTTAAAAGACTATAATTTTTATAAGATGTTTATGTCTTTAATATATTTTTAGAGAACACGCAATTTAGACTAAAAAAAGGCTAAAAAAGCTAAATGAGTTTTTTAAAAAAGCTAAAAAATAAGCTAAGAGCTAAATGAAAATTTTAAAGCTAAATCTGAAATAAATAAGCTAAATTTAGCTCAAAATAAGCTAATATGGTCACGCTGGTGACGACTAAATGAAAGAGCATAAGCATGTATGTGATTTTCATCTGCACAATTGTGCTATGGCTTGCGGGTTACTGATTTAGACCAATGGTGGGCACTGTCAATGTAATTTTTTATGTATTGAGGTTGCGAGCTACCCACCAAACACAAAGCCAAGCGTTTGGAAGATAATGGTGCATTATATATTTATACATAAATAGACATATTTTCTATCTTGAGAAAAAACGTTGATTAAGTAAAATTATTAATTCAAAATAAAACTTTTTCTAAGTAAACAGTGAAATAAAAAAAATAAATTAAAAAAGATAGAACAATAATTTATCATTTAAGTTTAACGCACTAATGATCCCAAGTTATTATTTTACTTAATTAGTAAAATAACTTTTTACATTTAAATTGATTATTGAGGGGTTTAGCTGGATCCTATGCGCATTTCACTGTTGCTAATGCAGATCATCAGGGAACCTTTACCCAAATATCTTAGAACAACTTGAGTTATTATGTTATAAACTTTCATTTAAACAAATGAAAAGTTCAACAAATAACAAAGTTGAAACAAGAACTCAATAATCAACATGTTTTTTATTTTCTTACTTTACTACATTGGCTGACTTTTTTTCAGCTCTAGTTGTAGTTGTAAAGAGTATGTAAAGAAAATAATAAAAAACATGTTGATTATTGAGTTCTTGTTTCAACTTTGTTATTTGTTGAACTTTTCATTTGTTTAAATGAAAGTTTATAACATAATAACTCAAGTTGTTCTAAGATATTTGGGTAAAGGTTCCCTGATGATCTGCATTAGCAACAGTGAAATGCGCATAGGATCCAGCTAAACCCCTCAATAATCAATTTAAATGTATTTTTAATAAAAAAGTTATTTTACTAATTAAGTAAAATAATAGTTTGGGATTATTAGTGCGTTAATAAACGTTAAACTTAAATTGTAGCAATTCCCAAAAATAAAACACTAATTATTAACTTGACTGCAGCAGGTCAAAAATACTTGTGTGACAACACTCTATTCTTATATAGCTGTTGTTGTTATTTACATTTATTTTCTTGGCATACTTTTTACAACTACAACTAGAGCTGAAAAAAAGTCAGCCAATGTAGTAAAGTAAGAAAATAAAAAACATGTTGATTATTGAGTTCTTGTTTCAACTTTGTTATTTGTTGAACTTCTCATTTGTTTAAATTAAAGTTTATAACATAATAACTCAAGTTGTTCTAAGATATTTGGGTAAAGGTTCCCTGATGATCTGCATTAGCAACAGTGAAATGCGCATAGGATCTAGCTAAACCTCTCAATAATCAATTTAAATGTATTATTAATAAAAAAGTTATTTTACTAATTAAGTAAAATAATAATTTGGGATTATTAGTGCGTTAATAAACGTTAAACTTAAATTGTAGCAATTCCCAAAAATAAAACACTAATAATTTATCATGTTTTCCATTCAAGAAAAAAAAATTAATAAAAGAATGGTTGCTTGGTGGAGCACAAAGGTGAAAATTCACCAAATAAAATTATGCATTTTTCAAAGTTTAGTTTGGTATCGTCCACTGATAGTATCCATTCTTTTATTTTTTTTTTCAAAATAAATGTTTTTATTTTTATTTAAAAGTTTTTCCCTTTCCTTACTAGTAAACTTATTCATACTACTATGAAAAGCATCATAATGTCTTTTAATGACATAGTCCTTTTTTTCCTTAAAGCTTTGATAACATAAAAGGCATTGTATGTTACCAAATGCATTATTTATAACAAAATATTTTTCGTATATCATCATCAATTTGAAATGAAACACGTATGTTTGCTGGACAAATATTCTTGAAAAAAATATAAAAAAATATGTAAGCAGCCTGATGCATTGTTGCCATTTTGGCATTTTTGCTGCCAGATCTGGCATTTTCATTACCCGAAAAGCATTCAACTTTGAAAAAATTCTGCCAGATGCTTCTTGGCAGAATTTGCTTAAAATAAAAAATGCTATATTTCTAAATTTTTTTTCAGTGTAGAGAATAATTCTTTATATAAATGTATTTTTTTACAATTATGTGTTTCCTACGTAATGTAGATACAATGAATATTACATACTATGTATTATATGTAATTATATGTATGTATCTATATGGAGCTCTATTTTCAATTATCAGTAAGCGACAAAAATTAAAGTTTTCGGAAGATGGTTTTTATAGTATTCAAATATGTATGTTTTACGTCATACATAAACTGTCGCTTACCCTGCCTTTACACATACAAGTACTCTCATGCAAGTGCTGTATACGTATTATCAACGAAAAATTTTTCGAAATACTCGAATCTCTTGCAATGTGGATTTCTGTTTACACATGAGAGTGAAAGTTCATTTTAAGAATGCCGCCAAGGAGTAAACTCTAAAAAATTTGTTTGATTTTAAAGCTTCAACAATTAATAAAAGCAAATGAATAACAAAACTTAAAAATTTTAAAAACCCCCGATATATCTAGAAAATATGTGATATCTTCTAAATGGCTTGACCGATTTTCTTCAAACATAGTTAAGAACCTTTTATATTTTAATGATATTAGCAATCTATAATACAAATATTTCCTTTTATTGTATTAATTTTAAGAAACTAACACACAATTTAATCGATAACAATGGAAATTTTTAGCTTTAATTATAACATGATCCAGTTTATTTGACATTTTATTGCACTACACTGGGTCTTCACGTAGCAATTTCATTGCTGAGAACAAGCAATAACGTCGGCAGAATAATCTATTTTTTTTTTTGCTTCTTGCTTGAAGCGGCGAACACGTACGGCAATTTTTTCCAGAACTCTTACACATTCTTAGGGCAGGTATTGCCTTAAATATATATTTCCAATGCAAAAATACGAAAAATTTATGTTTAGTTTTTCCTATATTATGTTTTCGGATGATGTACTTTTATATTTTCTTCCATTTCACTGTTTTGCAAAAATTAATGAAAAATACAACAAAAGTGACAGCATATTGCTTGGCAATAATTGCTCGCGCAATCAGCACAGCAATCATTGCTCAATGGATTGACACTTATGGCAATCGCTGTCTACACGTAGGAAATTTAATGGACGCCATCAAATTTGACAATTGCCTCAATCGATATCGCCACGTGAAGACCCAGTGTTAACGCTGCAGCCAAGGCGAATGCAATTCGTCTGGCTTCAAAAAACCCCATCTGTCAAAAACAGTTGACTCAAATACCAATACATTCACATTTATAAAAACATATTTTACTATCCATGTGCATCTATCATCAACAACACAGAAAACAATATTTGTAAAATAAATGTAATTAAAATGTTGAAAGACGGTTCAGGTTAGATGATCTTGATATTTTTGGACAACGTAAGGAAACCTTACTTGCTGCCTTATTGCAGCAAGTAAGGTTTCCGATGGTTTTTTGGACGCGAAATCAGTGTATAAAATGTGTTTTACTGGCTCATCATGGCCGTAAACACAATATTATGCTTAAATGCACGAAATTGTTCACAAAAATGAACAAAGTTACTTAAAAGTGTACAACAAATAAACGTGCGTCTTATTTATACATTTATACATACATATATAAGAAGTCAGCTAGTACTAGCTGGGCCCGGCAAAAGTTGTCTTAACCCCACAATTAAGAATTCGCATTGTGTTGAGTTGATACATGAAGAAATGCAGCGCATTGTGGCAATTAAATGCAATAGGAAATGTTAAGGCATGCTTGAATATTTATTTCTATAAACTTAATTTGTAATATATGTATCTGTTTAAGGTTTCACAAATTGCACGGAAAAATTGTTAATGTGGTGAAAACGCTATTGCATCGTCGTTTACCAGCCATCAATTTCATGGTTGAGAGTTTGGGAGCCATTGAATTGGGCTTTGTATATAAATACTACACATCCAGATTTTCATAAACATGTCTAGTCAAGTAAAAGCTATCAGGATGGAACGAGCAAATACTCTTTGCCTCAACTAATGCAGAACGTTTGATAAAATCTTATTTCTATATTGTGCGAAAATCCGTGCAAGATTCTGTACCAAAGAAATAGAAATATTTTGTATTAGATGCAATTTTTTTAAAATCATCAATAAACTGATGCAATTAATCATTTTGCAAGAGTTAATTGAGAATGCATAGGTTAAGAAGGGTGGTGCTATACCGCACCCCCACTCGGAGATCCAATTGGTTCCATTGTGATAAGTATTCATAATATATAATTCTTTTTACTTTAAAATATATTTTTTAAACATAAAGAACGATATAATTTTTTTCCCTTTAAATGTAAACAAACATTAGATAGAAGAAGAGATTTTGACAGTTGGGGTTTAAGCAGTCTTCGAACACCTGATAATCATCAGGACTGTTAGGGTCACCTGTTATGAATTCGCCTTGGCTGCAGCCACACGTTAAATAAATAGCTTTCAATTTCATCACATATACTGTTTGTCAAAATTCCTTTAAATTGATAACTTTTGCACAAATTGATAGTCAATTTCATTTTTTAAATGCCACCGACGAAGAAACAACTAAAATTTGTAGCTTCAATCAATGTATGCTGTGACCAGCCGATCAAATTGAAAATTAAATTGCCATTTAAATGGATAGGTGGAATTGATAGCAATCTAGTTTTCAATTTCAAAATGTTGAGTGTGTAAGTAAAAAAAGTGTGAGTGTATTGAAAATTGAATGAAATTGAAAGGCAAAAATTGAACGTGTGGCCCCAAGTAAGGTGTCAAAATTTCACTCGTATGCAAAATTTGCTGCGAGTAGAGCTGCGAGCATGATACAATTATAACAGGTACATGCACAAGCCCAGCCTGTTACTGTATACATTGCAGATAAATGTCAAACTTTGTTTACAAGTCTATGTGTGTGAATAAAATGTTTATAGTGTTGCCAATGAATTTACACAAGGCTGTATCTGCAATTACACATTGAAGAAAATTACACTACACATCTTTTGTGTAGGTTAAAATTAAAAGAAAAATAAACAAAAATAGAACCCAAAATAGAATTACACACAGATTATACATGAATTTAATTCCATGGCCTACACATGTGAGTAGAAATTACACACTATTTAACTACACACAGATTGGCAACACTGAATAACTTTAATCATGCAGGAATGCCGCGTCTGCCGCATCTGCAAATTTAGTTACCCTGTAATTGCTATTTTTATAAACAAAAGACATTTGTTTCTGACAATTTTTCGTTTTTTTATACCAACAAAATACATGTGTTTTTTGGTGTTGGAATTTTGTTGTAGTCGTGCATGTACCTAGTATAATTGTATCATGGTTGCGAGTGCGAAAAATGTGAATGTGTTAGTAAAAAAGTGTGAGTATTTAGTTTTTCGAACTATTACTCTCATGTGTAAACTCACGGTTACGATAAAATTTTACAGCCTGTATCCCAGCTAGCATTTGGGTGATAATTTTTTGCAAAAATCTCTTATATGATTCTCCTCAGATCACTTTTGATGATTAAAGACTGATTTATCACTTGGGTGATCGAAAAAGGATTCACTTATGATTCATCTGTATGATAAAATTTTGATTTCTTGAAAATAGAGGAACAAAATGCAAAGAAACCGCAAAAATGTGATTTAGTGATTTAATACTACCAGAAAATTACTCAAAGATAAACAGCAAATCGTATCATAAATGATTCCTTGGTATGATTCATCTGTAGGGTACCATTTTCTCACAACGGGAGTATCATTTATGATCGAAAAATGAGCTCATATGCGGTTATTTTTCCCGTCAAGCTGATTCGGAAAAGATTCGATTATGATACAAAATGCTAGCTGGGATTTTAAAAGATATCAAACATTTTGATAATTCTTTACTATGGGTAGGCTATTATTTTAATTTCAATTCAAAAGTTTATTTTTTACAACATCTTGCTTACAATTAAACCGAAAATAGGTTTCGATATACATACATACATAATACATACACACGTATACATACATATATGTATATAATGTTTGAAAATATATTAACATTCATATATATGGCCTGAAGGAAATGTCGATGCTGAATATGTACTGAGTCGCTTTTGACTTTGTCACCAGTACTACTCTCTAATTATTCCCCATACAATACTTTGTGTTATAGCAAATAATATAAATCATAATTTATAATTTATATTCTTTGGTTATAGACATTTAGCATGTGCTTGTCACTGAAAATCTACTACATAGTATAAAACAATTGACTAGGTAGTGACTACGTAGTTCTTATGGGAACATGGAGACATACCAACCACTGGTACATTTCTATACCTTACGTACATACAAATTTACTTATATGGACAAGTTGTTGCAAAATACACCACATCTCGTTTCTCTCTTTCTTTTATACTGACGAATAGAAGAGAAATTCTAGACAATGTAACTACTACTAGAATTTTAGTGTTGATATATACAATTGGCACTCGCTTTACTGCAGGGTGGATAATAAAACCTGTTAATAGTAATAACTTTGTTTAAACATGAAATTCAAAGCTATTTCAATAATTTTTATTTAATTTAAATCTGGCATTATACTTTTCTTCTGTAGAACATTTTAGCAGAATTCTTTTACGGATCTAGCATTCTCTCATCATCATTTTCTGGCAACACTGGACTGATGTGCATTCATCGCTGTTGCTAGGAACACAATTGGGACGAACGACGAATTTCGTAATTCGTCGATATGAGTTCGCTGCGTAAATTCGTCGTGTGAAGCACAATAACGACTAATTTACGCAGCGAATTCCTCTCTTATATTTGATAAAGTTGGTTGTTGTGTGTACAAAGACAGAGGAGTGAGAAAATTGGTTTTTCGTCGTTCGTCGGCGTACAAATTAGAAATAAACCTATTTCAGAATTCGTCACGCACGACGAATTTCGTTGTACGGCGGTGTTGTGTTCATTGTCATATGCACACATGTGTTTTATTTTTTATGACGAAAATTCGCACCGAAAAATTCGTCGTTCGTCCCAGTTGTGTTCCTAGCATGTCTCATCGACGACTAAATTAAAGAGTGTAAGAATACGTGTGAATGCTCTCTTCACAATTGTGAAAAGAAACGTCCGACGTAGCCGTAGACGTAGCTAATGTACTGTATTAATGTGATGATCATGATACAATTATACTAGGTACATGCACGACTACAACAAAATTCCAACACCAAAAAACACATGTATTTTGTTGGTATAAAAAAACGAAAAATTGTCAGAAACAAATGTCTTTTGTTTATAAAAATAGCAATTACAGGGTAACTAAAGTACAATTGCAGACGCGGCATTCCTGCATGATTAAAGTTATTCAGTGTTGCCAATCTGTGTGTAGTTAAATAGTGTGTAATTTCTACTCACATGTGTAGGCCATGGAATTAAATTCTTGTATAATCTGTGTGTAATTCTACTTTGGGTTATATTTTTATTTATTTTTCTTTTAATTTTAACCTACACAAAAGATGTGTAGTTTAATTTTCTTCAATGTGTAATTGCAGACACAGCCTTGTATAAATTCATTGGCAACCCTATAAACATTTAATTCACACACATACAATAACATTTTTGCAGCTTGTAAACAAAGTTTGACATTTATCTGCAATGTATACACCCTGAAGGAAATGTCGATGCTGAAAATGTACTGAGTCGCTTTTGACTTTGTCACCAGTACTACTCTCTGATTAATCCCCATACAATACTTTGTGCTATAGACATTTAGCATGTGCTTGTCATTGAAAATGTACTAGTAGCACTAAGACAATTGACTAAGTAGTGACTACATAGTTCTTATGGGAACATGGAGACATTAGGGATGCCAAACGGGAAATCCCGAACCCGAAAATCCCGGGATTTTCGGGATTTAGTAAATCCCGAATCCCGGGATTTGTAAAATTCAATCCCGGGATTTCATTTTCGGGATTTCTTAGCAATTTTTATATAAAAAATTTTATAAATTCAAATTTTCGTTGATTTTATGGCATTTTTTATAATATTTAAAAGTCCCATACAATTTTATACGTACAGTTTTAACAATTTAATGACTATTCGTGACATATTTCTTATAAATTAACAATAAGTGCAAAATAAATAAACTACTTTCTTACGGTTATTTTCATCAAAGGTGCTAGAATACATGTACATTTTAGAATTATTTTGAAAACAGAAGATACATATTAGCTTTGGAATCACAAATCATCATTTATATTCTTCACAATTTATATTCTTTGATACAAGGCAAGTGAAAACTTTTTGTTGACGGGTTGACGGAAAAGCGAGAAATATTTACAGAATAATGCGGAGTATTTTGTCTAAAAAACTGCTCGAGTGTGTGTGTATGTTTTTTACATTATAGTGTTTTCACACTGACTTGGTTTTAATAAAAGTTGGTTTTAATGTCAAAACCAACTGTTAAAACCTGGTTTTACCATACAAATTGTTTTTGTTAAATCCAACTTAAAACCATTTCTGAATTGGTTTTATTTTGGTTTTATGAAATGAAACCCTGTTTTCGCTGTGGTAAATTCAGTGCTGCCAAGTTAAAATGACTGGAAGCAGCTGATAATGTTTATGCCAGTGAATAGCAAGAGATGTCGCTGGCAAGATTTTCAACTTAAAAATGGATGCAGCAGCAACAATAAGTAAAAAATTAAGGAAAAATAAGTTTTTTGAAAGGAAAACAACAAAAATATTTTCATTGACCTCTGGAAAGTGAAAATAAACGATATGACATATCGATCCGCCGATAAAAAAGTTGTATTTTGTGATTTATTTGTGCATTTTTTATATACAATAACTTGATTTCCAAGCACTTCTTCACTTTGTATTACTAGTTCCATAATTTTAAAATATTAATTTACAAGATATAAAATAATTTCCATTTTAGAGCGCATTGTAAAGTTTCTTAGTTTTTCATACAAACAAACAGTTGTACAGTTTGTCAAATAAGTGTTATAAAAAGCAGAAAAAAATACAACAACAAACACACGCATTTCTGCAGGAGATTTATTTTATTTTGAGCAAAGTTATTAGACAGTCTGTGAGTTAAAACCTGAATTTAACAAACTGGCAGTGTGAATGCAAAATCAGCTGTTTATGGTTTTAACGTTAAAACCAGGTTTTAACTTGCAGTGTGAAAACACTATTACAGTTCAAAATTATTTTCTTTTTTACTTAGACCATTTAGGTAGTTTTTGACACAAACCTAAGATTAAACCCATTTAAATGACATGGGTTTGATAAATAGTTTTAGTCAAAAACGACCAACTGAATGATTTCGAATCATATATAGTTTTATTCGAGTTGCAGAGTAAAAGGCCAGGACACTAATAAACCATACTCTTCTTGGCGAACATATGTATCTGTTGAACTTGTAGAAATCAACCTATGTATGAATTTAAAATTTTTCAGTAGAGCAAAAATACTGTTTAAGTGCTCAGGCAAACTTTTAATGTATCTGCCTATAAAAATGTGACCGTTAGACGTAATTAATCGAATTTGATTAGAATAGTGTATACATTTCTTTTAATTTTTCGACATCTTCAGCTTTATTATCGTTGTCATAGTCGTAACGAAATCGATAAAAAAATTATATAATGCTTGGTATACATACATACATATGTATGTAACAAAAATGAAAGTGAATCTAAAAATGTTCGTAAGTCAACTTAAGCGGTAGTCCACAGATACATTCGTTTTGGTTTAGATTATAGTAAAACATTTATATTGAAAAGAATATATTAAGTTATTGTTTTCACTATAAATTCTCTAACATCAATTGTGAATAATCAACTTAAAAATAGATGAGAAAAATTCTTTTGATTTTTATTTCGTACTCGTATTAGAAAATTGTTCACTTTAAAGACAATTGTTTAATGATAAATTATGAACATAAAACCTTTTAAAATGCATTAAATTGTTATTAAAGTAATATTTATTTAAAAATATAAAATATTTTACGAAAAAAATTCGATCCCGAAATCTCGAAAAACCCGTGATCCCGAAAAATCCCGGGATCCCGAAAATTCCGGGATTTTCGGGATCGGGATTACAAAATCCCGAATCCCGGGATTTCCAAAAATTGATCCCGATTGGCATCCCTAGGAGACATACCAACCAGATATTTAATGGTACATTTCTATACCTTACTTACATACAATTATATCAATATTGACAAGTTGTTGCAAAAGCCACCAGAAAGACACCACATTTGTTTTCTCTCTTTCTTTTATACTGACGAATAGAAAAGAAATTGTAGACAACGTACCTACTACTAGAATTTTAGTGTTGACATAGAGACATTTGGCCCCAGTCTGACTGCAGGGCAGTAACAGGCTGGGCTTGTGCATGTACCTGTTATAATTGTATCATGGTGATGATCGTAAAAGATAAGAAAGAATTGTTAAACATACTTAGGTAGAGTGATATTATTGCGTGCTAAACAAAATAGAAAAATTACAAACATGGAAAAACAAAAAATAAATGTGATACTTACAAATGTATTTACCAAAGGCAAATCAATAATTGTATACACAATAATCATTTCTCATATTCCAATTAAATAAAAATTTGCGTTAAATAGCTGATGTTAATAATAATCTCTACCCCAGTAGATAGACATGGGTGCTAATGAAGTGCGTGGCTGCACTGAAAAATTACGGTATTTCCCCCAGCTAATAAAGTCTAGTTTAATTTTTGTTCTCTTTAGAAACTCACATTAATTAATAAAAATATTTCATTCAATAAGAATTGAAATTACTGAACTTAAGCCTGATTAAGAAATTATTTCTGATTATAAATATATGTCATTTATCTATCATTATCTTCTTATTTCGCCCGTACATACAGTGAACAAAGAAAAAACTTGTACAGCAAACGCTCCGCTCTTCTAATCAAAATATCTCTGTTGCTTTGTAAGATTTTAAGATAAAACTAAAAGCGATTTCAAGGAAAATTAATCAGCTTTCTACGAAAATCTTTAATTTTATTAACAAATTTATTTTAATGCGAAAAAAATAACCTAAAATATAATAACACTATTTTCCAGAGCAAAAAAAAACTTGTACACTAACTTTTCTTTCAGGAAGGAGCTATGAAATAAGGAATACACTAAAAATTAGTACTAAATGTGGCCACGTCTAGCATCTAATAGATTATTTTCATAGAATGAACTGGCTTTTTGGTAATTTTGGGAGCTATATGGTCCAATATGCCCTGGAGAGCACTTTTGAGTTAATTTTTACACATAATCTACAGCTCGCATAATTTTTTGTTCACATACGCCCACAGAATTTCATTTGTACTAAGGCCAAGGATCTAGGGAGGATGTGCCTGCAATTTTTTTCCATTGAATGGAAACCATTCTTTTATTATTGAAGACGAATGTTTCGGGTATTTAACTCTAACTAATCAATAGTATCCACTTACATTTAATTTGGCAGCTAACTGTGCTAAATTATCTCTTAGTATTTTTAAATAATTCATTTTATTTATTGTACGTTCTATAAAAACCGGATTTCATACACCACTCGATCCCATTGGGCCCCATACCATCATATTACACCCCCCATGCTTCACCGTGTTATTCAGGTTTTTATCACTAATGCTGGAATTCCTCTTCGCCACAAAAATCTACAACGATAACATCCAAATATATTAAATTTGGATTCAGCAGTGTCCCAAAAGTCATCATAGTGATTAATATAATCTTTCTTTGTGTGGCAAAGAAAAGCTCCAGCCTTAACGATAATAACCTGAATAACACGGTGAAGCATGGGGGGTGTAATATGATGGTATGGGGCCCAATGGGATCGAGTGGTGTATGAAATCCGGTTTTTATAGAACGTACAATAAATAAAATGAATTATTTAAAAATACTAAGAGATAATTTAGCACAGTTAGCTGCCAAATTAAATGTAAGTGGATACTATTGATTAGTTAGAGTTAAATACCCGAAACATTCGTCTTCAATAATAAAAGAATGGTTTCCATTCAATGGAAAAAAATTGCAGGCACATCCTCCCTAGATCCTTGGCCTTAGTACAAATGAAATTCTGTGGGCGTATGTGAACAAAAAATTATGCGAGCTGTAGATTATGTGTAAAAATTAACTCAAAAGTGCTCTCCAGGGCATATTGGACCATATAGCTCCCAAAATTACCAAAAAGCCAGTTCATTCTATGAAAATAATCTATTAGATGCTAGACGTGGCCACATTTAGTACTAATTTTTAGTGTATTCCTTATTTCATAGCTCCTTCCTGAAAGAAAAGTTAGTGTACAAGTTTTTTTTTGCTCTGGAAAATAGTGTTATTATATTTTAGGTTATTTTTTTCGCATTAAAATAAATTTGTTAATAAAATTAAAGATTTTCATAGAAAGCTGATTAATTTTCCTTGAAATCGCTTTTAGTTTTATCTTAAAATCTTACAAAGCAACAGAGATATTTTGATTAGAAGAGCGGAGCGTTTGCTGTACAAGTTTTTTCTTTGTTCACTGTAGTTATAAATCATCGTTCAATATAGCAATAAATTCCAAAGATCGACGAGAAGTGGTCCAACCTTGAATTTTCTCACATTTCAAAGTAAGGATTTGGAAAAGAAAATGGAAATAATTCTGCAGTTTCTTAACGAGCCGTCCCATTGCACTGTGTTTGGAAATTTCATTTCGTTGGCCAAAAGTCAAAATGTTTACACTCACGAAATATGTTTTTGTTTTTGGAATCTAGTACTCAACACTCCAAAACAACTAAAAATTAATTTTGTTGTTGTTATTACAACAACAATTGTTTTGCAATTCACCGTTATTCGGTGAGTCATCGAAGTTGAATTTGTTTGCTTCATTGAGGTAGTTTACACGAGACTAATTTTTATGCAGCACAATTATTGTTCTTTTAAGAATACACGAGACTAATTCATCCGGCATAAAAATTTATACGTATACACAGCTTTGTGTGTTAGTGGTTTTCGTATTCATTGAACATTTGCAGTATTTTAAGTTGTGTGTGTATTGGTTTTGTGCTGCTAATGCGGGGTTGTAGCTGGTTGAAAAATTATGCCAAACATAAAACCCCTCTCTTTGCCTCTCTCACCTTCAAACTGGCATGTTATGCCGGCACAATTAATCCCGTGTAAATCTGCGCATTTGTAAACAGAATTGCGTTCGGTGTTTTATAGTGCTTACTTCAATTGCTTGTTAAAGCTGAAAATAAAGCGTGTTAAATAAAAGTTTAAATGCAAATCGAAGGTGATGGTAAGTTTATTAATTTCGTAAAATATAATACTCAAAAATTGGATACTCTAAAAAATAAAATAACTTTTTCCAAAAGTCTTTAACATTTTGGAATTTATTTTTTTTTTAAGTTCGAGTAAGCTTAACACATTTTGTTTAGGAGTGTTAAGCATAAGATTACAAACCAAAATTACTTTGAAGTGTTTAGTTTTTGAAAATGTTTATCTCGATTTGCGGTTTTTTGCGGTTTTTGAGTAATTTTTTTTTTCAGTCGTCATTTGTTTACAAAATTCAGCAGTTTTTGATATTTGGTTGACCCAGCAGAAGACAGGAAAAAATAAGGACGCACTAATAAATTATTTTATACAAAAATGTGGAGTCGATAAAAATAAAATAAAGTATCGCATATTTTCTCATTTATAACTAAAAAAGATAAAAACTCAGAAAGAAAAGAGAAAAAAAAGTTTATGTAAAAATTTTTTTTTAATTTTAGTTCTAAATGTTGATAATTAAAAAAAATTAATTATTTTATAGAAAAATACTTAAAATATACTGCAAATTCAAACTCTGTTATTTTAAGTTTTAATAGTTTTGGCCAAAAAAAGTGATGTTTCCGACCATAGTGCATTGTGAAATTTCATACATCATTTTTTAGACTATATATTTTGAAAGCCCCAAATTGGGCAACCTCGGGTTAATGAAAAATTCAAACTGTTGCCAAGCTGATGTTAAACTAAATATTTCAAAAAAGTAGATTTTTTGCCGTTTTTTGCAGAAAAAAGTGGGTTAATTATTTTTATGTATTCAAAAAGTAATAATATATGAAATATTAAAAAGAAATTTTTTTAAAAAAATTTTCTTTAATAAAGGTGCCAGATCATTTTGAAATAGACCTATTTTTGTTATAGATGTCATATGTACTGTGAGCTCTGATGATCTTAATGATAACAATAAAAATAAAAAATCTGATAATAGACTTACTGTGAGTTCTGATGATCTTAATTTAAATAAAATAAATAAAAAACCTAGTGATGGGAAAGCGCTGGCGAAGCCCAAATTCTACTAAAATTGCATCTGCTTCAAAGGTATCTAGGGATAACAGCGCATCCTCCACTAATCGTTTTCAAATATTGCAAGATGACAACGACACACCTGATATATCCGCGAACAAAACCTCCAAGCCGCCACCAATCTATTTGAGAGAAAAAAATTCAAACGCTCTTATTAAGAAATTAATTTCGGTCAATGGTGAGAATAAATTTCACATTGTTCCAATAAAACGTGGCAATATCGATGAAACGAAAATTCAAATTTATGACGAAACAGAATTCCGCAAAATGGTTTCTGAATTTGAAAAAAATAAAACAAGTTTCTACACATACCAGCTCAAGAGTGCTAAAGGCCTGCAGATCGTATTGAAGGGCATAGATTCTTATGTTGTTCCCGAAGAAATAAAAGATACACTCGTCCTCCAGGGATTCAAGGTAAAAAATGTTTCAAATATAATAAATAGGGAGAAGATCCCCCAGCCTCTATTTCGCGTTGAACTTGAGCCAAATGATATAAAATTGAGAAAAAATGAGACGCACCCAATTTATAATTTAAAATATCTTTTATACCGAAAAATAACAGTTGAAGAACCACACAAGCGTTCTGGACCCGTACAGTGCCATAATTGTCAAGAATATGGCCACACAAAAACTAACTGCAAATTACCTACAGTTTGTGTTATTTGCGGTGAATTGCACGGTACTGCTAGTTGTACTAAACCAAAAGATCAAGCAGAAAAATAATGCAGTAATTGTGGAGGTAATCACACCGCTAATTATAGAGGATGTCCTGTATATTCTTTCGTTAAAAAGACTATGGGGCAAAAACCTAAAGTAGCTCCAGCACAAACAGCAAACACTTACTCCGCCACTCTTGCCAAGTGCGCCAACCAGTTAACTCACGTGTATCGTATGCCAATGCTGCAAAGACAAGCTCTGTTCCCACACAAAATGTTTCACGGCCAAATACTTCAACAAATACAAACTCAGGCTTTAATTTTAATCGCCTTGAAGCTACTATTGAAAATCTGGTGCAAACTATAAACAATTTTACAACAAATATGACTAGCATGATGCAAGAAATGCTGCGAATGCAGAATACATTGCTTCAAGCTTTAGTTAACAAACCATGAACACGTTAAAAATATGTTTCTGGAACGCAAACGGCATTCGCCAACATAAAAATGAACTTGAGCACTTCCTCACGGAAAAAAATATTGATATACTGTTGGTCTCTGAGACTCATTTAACTTCGAGAAGCCTTTTTAAAATTTATGGCTACACCTTATATGATTCAAAGGACCCGAGAGGAAGAGCATGCGGTGGATCAGCGATTTTAATAAAGTCAAGACTCAAGCATTATATTATTGACAACATTTGCGAAGAACATTTACAAGCAACGAATATTTGTGTCAAAAATTTTTGCACTAATTTTGTCATATCATTAATTTACTCCTCTCCTAGGTTCGCGATTACTGAGGACCAATACGAGGATTTCTACAAATCCCTTGGCCCTTGCTTCGTAGCAGCTGGCGACTACAATGCAAAACATACGTTCTGGGGTTCGCGTCTTATTACACCTAGAGGTCGGGCATTGTTCAACACAATTTCAAAAATGGGCTTGGACGTCATTTCGAGTGGGGAGCCCACTTACTGGCCTACGGATACACAAACAATTCCGGATGTTATGGATTTTGGAGTCATGAAAATTATTTCTAGGGAATTAGTTCATGTTGAAGCGTCTCAAGATCTTTCCTCCGATCACTTTCCCACGATCGTTACAATTTGTAGCCCACTAAGTAGTGACTTACCTCACCCGTATGTGAAGACGATCAACCGTGTTAATTGGCTGGGGTTCAGAAAATATCTCAGTAGTCATTGTACGGAAAACATTACGCTAAGAACATCCGAAGATATTGAATTTAACATTGGCAATCTTATCAAAAATATAAAACAGCCTGCTGAACATGCGACTATCTCCTACCCGCAGACTGGATTTAATAGAATTTATTCTACAGATATTGAACGTCTCGTAAGTGAAAAAAGAAAAGCTAGAAGGGAATGGCAACAGCACAGATCACCCCAACTTAAAATCATATTTAAATAGTGCACTAAACGACTCCAAGACTTGCTTGCATTTGAAAAAACTGCATCTTTTAAAAAGTATCTGGAAGGTCTTCATGCCACACCAGCATCTAATTACTCTTTGTGGCGCGCTGCTAGAAAGCTTAAAACACCTGTTGCGTTTAAACCACGTCTGCGTATATCTACCGGGGGTTGGGCAAGAAGCGATACTGAAAAAGGTAAAATATTTGCTGAGCATTTAAAATCAGTATTTACCCCTAACACATGTACTGGTGTTATTCATTTGCCGAATGTAGTGGCGCTACCCCCTCGACCCATAAAATTTAGAACGTGTGATGTACAAAAACTAATTGCTGAACTTAACCCGAAGAAAGCTCCGGGTATTGATGGAATTAGTAATCAGATGCTAATAAAGTTGCCTCGTATTGCAATTAGAATCCTGTTATTTATTTTTAACGCAATTTTACGACTGGAGTATTATCCAAATAGATGGAAGCTTGCCAAAGTTAAAATGATTCCAAAGCCGGACAAAGACCTTACCAAGGCTGAGTCATACAGGCCAATAAGTCTGCTATCAACAATGTCAAAACTTTTCGTAAAACTGCTCATGACAAAATTGTCCCCAATTCTAGTTAGTAGTGGGTGCATACCGGACCATCAATTTGGTTTTAGAAGTCAGCATAACACTATCGAACAAACTCATAGATTGGTTCAATTTATAAGAAGAACATTTGAAGAAAAGAAGTATTGTTCTGCGCTGTTTATCGACGTTTCTCAGGCGTTTGATAAAGTGTGGCATGAAGGTCTTATTTTAAAATTGAAATCATATTTACCAACAAATTTTGTGAAACTATTAGAAAGTTATATTACTACCCGGAAGTTTACGGTTGTAGAAGGAGACTTCATGAGCGTGCCCGAATCTATATCATCCGGTGTGCCACAGGGGAGCATACTGGGGCCAGTTTTGTATTTGATTTACACTTGTGATATGCCTTTCAGCAGCAATATCCATACATCTACGTTTGCCGATGATACAGCCTGCCTTAGTATGCACGAAAACCCTCACGAGGCTTCCCGATATCTACAAGAACATATTACACAACTGGAACTATGGTTAAATTTATGAAGAATCAAAGTAAACGAGCAAAAGTGTGTCCAGGTAACATTTACCCTGCGAAAAGATACTTGTTCGCCAATTCGAATCAACAATCAAGTTGTTCTTCAACATTCACAGGTAAAATACCTTGGTATACACCTTGATCGACGGCTTACATGGAAGCCCCATATTGACTCAAAGCTAACACAAATGAAACTGAAATTAACTCAGATACATTGGCTGATTGGAAGAAATTCAACACTCAGTCTAGATTGTAAACTTTTAATATACAAGTCGATTTTGAAGCCAATATGGTGCTACGGAATACAGTTATGGGGCACTGCTTCAGCTTCTAATGTCGAGAGAATCCAACGAAGGCAAAACAAAATTTTACGGTTATTATTGAGCGACGTGCACGAGTTCAATTCATCACATCACTTACTTATGAATTTAAATAATTGCAATTCGTTGTTGAAGCGCATGTCATCCCCTTTCTATTAATGGCATCTTTTTACTTGTCAGTCAGCTGTCAAGTAGTTGCAGGTTAAGTCATGGCAACTGTTAAAAGTGCGGGCTATTCAAAATGAAGCTTCTTATTGGAAGAGCACAGTATTTTTGGGAAGTGCAATATTATTTTCTGAAACAAGTGCAACATATTTTCTTTTTAAGTTAAAAAACCTATTTAGTATTGTAATTGTTGGGTATTTCCTCTAAATAAATTTCCAACTCGGTACAGTCATGTATGATATAAATTCGCGCTAATCTAAATAGAAATAGGGAAAAACGGATAAACAGAAAAGGAATAGTAATACTTACCAAAGGTAAATCAATCATGTTCAATTTCATTGAAAATTTGCGTTAAATAGCTGATGTTAATAACAATCTCTACCCCAGTAGATAGACATGGTTGCTGATGAAGTGCGTGGCTGCACAGAAAAATATCGGTATTTCCCCCAGGTAATAGTGTCTAGTTTAATTTTTCTTCTCTTCTTTAGAAACTCACATTAATAAATAAAAATATTTCATTCAATAAGAATTAAAATTACTGAACTTAAGCCCGTTTAAGAAATTATTTTGGAGTAGCCACTTAAGATAAGAATTCGATGCAGCTATGTAGATCTGAAGACGGAGGAGGCCACCAAAATGTTATGTTTCTTGAAATAATTTTAGCTGATGATTTTCGGCCTAACTCTGTCATAACGGGTCTGGCTATGTGATAACCTACCCCATCTTGTTGAAACCACACTGAACGGAAAAAGTTTTCTTTCGGCGAACTTCGGAAAAGAAAAAGGCGTGTAAGGTTTATAAATATTGATCTACCGTTAAAGTTCTGCCGTCTTTTTCAAAAAAGTACGACCTAACAACACAACTTGATGAAACTACACACAACACTGTGATTGGAGCTGGGTGCAATTTTTTCTCTTGAAGAATTTGTGGATTCAAGTCACTCTACTTCGACAATTTTGCCGTTTATATTGCAATAGATCTCGTCTAATATAAAAATATGATTTAACATAGCAACTCTTTCACCAGTAGTATAATTCTTTGGCAACTTTTCAGCGAATTGGAAAATCTGAGAAATTATTTTGCTTGTGATTTAATCTTTATAGGGATACAAATTAAAATCTTTGTGCAGAATTATCTACGGAAGCTGTCGAGTGATACGACTGGCTATGTTTTTTTTTTTGGTGGCACATTTCAGGAGCTATGTGAATATTTCGCAAGCCGCAGCCGATTGAAAATTTCTTGTTATTGATAAAAACCATAATAAACTAAAGCAATATTATTTTCAAACTCAAAAATAAAATTATACTTTCCACGCACTATTTTACATTAGTAGTTGTGGGTTGACATTATTGGCGCCGATTACAATATGGTTAAAATTTTAGTCGTCGTTGAACCTTCATAGTGAACAGACGTCTTAGCGGAGTTTTTTTATACATACTAAACAAACAAAAAATCATAAAAAAACATTTGTGCTACATAATATTCGTATTATTCGTAATACATATTGACTTTGATAAATAAGCTTTTTTTGTTTAGCTAATATTTTTTACATAGTCAGAGATAACAAAAACAAACAAAACACAACAACAAAAAAAGTGAAATTGGGGAATACTCTATATGAGTACCTCAGAAACAAAAAACTGTGAAGTGAGCTCTAACGGAAGAAATGCCTGTTTTGCTGTGAGTTCTAAAACTCTTAATGAAATCAATAAAAATTAAAAAATCTGATGATAGTCTTCTTCTAATGGCAAAGCCACTTTATCGTCAGCGATCAACTTCGCTTTGTCCAATGCCAACTAGTGATTCGTTGACATTACCGTTGCTTAGTACTTCTACATTTAACTCAGCGATATCATCAGCTTCGCGCTCGTGGTCATCACTTAACCAAGTTATCACTATAGATAAGAGAAACCCAAAACCCAAGTCGGAATGGACAGATATATAACTGTGGTAAGGCAAGGGCGAAGCCCAAATTCTTCTCAAACTTCATCTGCTCAAAAAATACCTAGGGATAACAGCGCACCCGCTACTAATCGTCAAAACCGTTTTAAAATATTGCAAGATAACAACGACAAACCCGATGTATCCGCGAACAAAACCTCCAAGCCGCCGCCAATCTATTTTAGAGAAAAATATTCAAACGCTCTTATTGAAAAATTAATATCGGTCATTAGTGAGAATCAGTGATGCCAGTAAACATTTTGGAAATTTCCTACACGATTGAAAAAAAATCCCTTTTTTTCCCTCCAACCAAAAATATTTTCCCTACATTTTTCCCTACGCTGAAAATGTTTTATTTTTAACAACAAAAAACAAATAAATGTACATTTTATGAATATTGTAGATTTTTTACAAAACTTTGTTTCATATCACTACATAGTATAAAACGAAGTCACTTTCTCTGTCCCTATATCCCTACGTATGCTTAAATCTTTAAAACTACGCAACGGATTTTGATGCGTTTTTTTTTAACAGATAGAGTGATTAACAGAAGAGGAAGGTTTATATGCATAATAACATCCATTAAATAGTGGAGAAATACTGTTATTTTAGAGGTTTCTAATGTGATGTCGAAAGTAATTACATCTTTTCCGCTTACATTGCAAACACAGGCTGAACCCTACGAGATTTAGCCAAATAATGTGCTAAGTATTGTACACATTAAAAAGGTCTACAGAAAACTCTGCTATGGTATATGTCTATCTCTTATGGATATCCCACAATAACATTTTTAACCGACTAACTTTGGCGACATGTCAATAAATTAGAGCTTAAAACTAATATGAGGGTTTCGTCATCTTCGCGGGAGAACAGGCTATTTCCAGAGATGCTGCTAAATGTTGGCAATGGAGAGTTAACACAAAGTGAGGAAAGGATTAACCTAGAAAACCTTTGTGTTTTGATAGACAACATCCAAGAGTTAGTCAACAATGTCTATCCTGACATTGATAACATAAGAAAAAATTGAGACATTATTAGATTTAATTGAACTATAGTGAATTTTTAATCAGAAATAATTTCTTAATCAGGCTTGAGTTCAGTAATTTCAATTCTTATGAATGAAATATTTTTATTAATTAATGTGAATATCTAAAGAAGAGAAGAAAAATTAAACTAGACACTATTAGCTGGGGGAAATACCGATATTTTTCTGTGCAGCCACGCACTTCATCAGCACCCATTTCTATCTACTGGGGTAGAGATTATTATTAACATCAGCTATTAAACTTAAATTTCTATGAAATGGAATATGAGAATTGATTGTGTATACAATTATTGATTTGCCTTCGGCAAACACATTTGTAAGTATCACTATTCATTTTCTGTTTTTCCATTTTCTATTTAGGTTAGCACGAAGTTATATCACTCAACCTATGTATGTTTAACTATTCTTACTTATCTTTTACGATCATCACATTAATTATTTTTACTTATTCGATGCACCATCGGTACATACATATAAGTATTATTGTAGTGGCTTTATGTTACTTTGTTTTTGCTTTCTACAGTTGACTTAGCTTTCCAGCATTCTGAAGCAGTTCTGGCCAAGTGAACAGTGATCGCCAAGTGAACATATTTTTGTCACGTGCCCATGATGAATTAAATGAGACATTATTAGATTTAATTGAACTATAGTGAATATTTAATCAGAAATAATTTCTTAATCAGGCTTGAGTTCAGTAATTTCAATTCTTATGAATGAAATATTTTTATTAATTAATGTGAGTATCTAAAGAAGAGAAGAAAAATTAAACTAGACACTATTAGCTGGGGGAAATACCGATATTTTTCTGTGCAGCCACGCACTTCATCAGCACCCATGTCTATCTACTGGGGTAGAGATTATTATTAACATCAGCTATTAAACTTAAATTTCTATGAAATGGAATATGAGAATTGATTGTGTATACAATTATTGATTTGCATTTGGCAAACACATTTGTAAGTATCACTATTCATTCGAATAAGTAAAAATAATTAATGTGATGATCGTAAAAGATAAGTAAGAATAGTTAAACATACATAGGTAGAGTGATATAACTTCGTGCTAACCTAAATAGAAAATGGAAAAACAGAAAATGAATAGTGATACTTACAAATGTGTTTGCCAAAGGCAAATCAATAATTGTATACACAATCAATTCTCATATTCCATTTCATAGAAATTTAAGTTTAATAGCTGATGTTAATAATAATCTCTACCCCAGTAGATAGACATGGGTGCTGATGAAGTGCGTGGCTGCACAGAAAAATATCGGTATTTCCCCCAGCTAATAGTGTCTAGTTTAATTTTTCTTCTCTTCTTTAGATACTCACATTAATTAATAAAAATATTTCATTCATAAGAATTGAAATTACTGAACTCAAG
This sequence comes from Tachina lurida, assembly GCA_944452675.1. NCBI lineage: Eukaryota > Metazoa > Arthropoda > Insecta > Diptera > Tachinidae > Tachina > Tachina lurida. The sequence continues at coordinate 42,098,636 of OX101755.1, read as the reverse complement.
CCTGATTATGAAATTATTTCTGATAAGAAAAAATTTTTGTATTGTCTAATGACAAGAAAGCTGTAAGCGTTGTATATAAAGACATTCTGTAATATATTAATTGCTGTAAAAATAAAATAAATAGGTAAAAATGAAAAAAGTAAATAAGTAAAAATGTAGTGTATGAATTTAGATATTCCAAAGATAGCAGGAAATCTTCATGGTTTAGGGAAAGAAGAATTGTTTTACCCTAAATTTAACGCGTGCGGGCCACGGGCAGTAATGAATAAATAAAAACTACTGGATCGATTTTAATCATTTTTTCAGTGAATGACATAGGCTTTATATTTTATACCCGTGCGAAGCTGGAGCGGGCCGCTAGTATTGTAGAAAACAGACTATAGTCGTATGCCGAGTATTCACTATGGCATTTTTTGCCATCGCAATAGTGTGTATTAGTGGCAACATTTGTCATTTCCTATACTTTTCGTTGTTTGGCATTGATTTCCATATAAAAAACACATATTGAAAATGTGTTGGATACCAGGTAGAAAGGTAATCAAAGCATTAATTAACAAAAACAAACTAAAATCCTTGCATCAATATGAAAATTGTACTTAAAGATTATGGTGTAACAAATATTAATTATACAAATTCTTAAGCCTAGATCACGCTATCAGCACAATGTACCGATTCTCGTCGGCTCATAATTAATAAGCCAAATTGGTATTATTACTCAATTAATTGAAGTATAAGGACATAATTGCAGCACACTCCATTGCTAATAAAGTCATATAGACTTATTCTGGTGTAGCGTGTTCTAACTATCACTACGACTAACATTGCGTAGTAAACATTTAAAGTCAACTTGACCGCAACATACATAACATCCAATTGCATTGAAAGTATTTTGGACATTTGACACTCATGCATTTGGGCAAATACCGCTGCATGAAGTGTTAGATAAATGCATTGGCAGACTGCAACGTAAATATGTATTTTGTACAACGGCTATTTGACACTCACCAGTCTGCTCAAAGGCCGCAGCATAATGCACTTGAATAAATCATATTTAATAACCAATAATGTGTTTATATATAAATATAAACAATACAGAATCTATGTTTTCCAAATTTCTTATGAGACACACGCCGCACGCCTACCGTGGGAAACTAAAAGGAACAATTTGCTTATTAAACATATACCTTTTCTTTTTCTCTTATGTTAAGATAGGTTAAGCTTTATTCTCATAAGTAGTATATAAGCCAATACAATTTTATATTTAAATTAATGAATAAACAACTTTCTTGTGAGTTCCTTGCTGAGCTCTAACCATCAAAAGAAATAGTTTACTTCATTTAAAATAAAAAGCATTCATCTGCTTTAACAAAGGCATTCATCTGCCTTCAACCAATTAGAGCCAGTGGCGTTTATTAGCGGCGGCACCCTCGGACAGGTAGAACATTAGGGAGTTTTTAAATTATTACAAGCTTAATTATTACATGGCGATCCTGCCAGTTCTCATGAACAGAATTTTTTAATTGTCCTGACGGATTAGCCTATAAACAATCCGTCAGAAGAGAAGGAAGACGCTGCCAGGCCAAAAGGCAGACAGCTATGACTGACATCCAATCATCAGGTAATAAATCCGCACCACAAAAAGAGGGACCAAAAGCCTTGACCATAGAAGAATACCGCCGAAGACAGGCCAAGAACATTGAGGAAAAATTAACAAAAATTCCTAAAATACAAAGACCACGACATAAAAGAGGTGGCAAACTTGTACAAATTCGACAAAAAACTGGCTGCGATGAAAAGGATTGTGGAATCTGATCCACCACCATCTTGGGAAAGAGCCACAGAGATATGGCTACAAATTGAAGCTTTTGAGGCGTTAATACAGCAACGCAGGCATTAAAATTATTTAATTTAATGTATAATTATTTTACAAAAAAAAAAAAAAAAAACTTTTAACGCAATAAGAATATATCAAAAATAAAAATAACTATAAAATTTAAAATTAATTTTGTAAGGTTATAAAATGAATAGGAAATTCAGAAGTAGGGCTAAAAACCCAGTTCAATGGGAAATTAAGGAAAATGAGCCAACTATGGAAGCGCGAATAAAGTTTTTAAAACAGATTTAGAAATTGGTAGGAATAGAAGGAACTCCAACAGAAGACGACGTAATAAATAAACCAAAAATTGAACAAGAAACAGTCTTACTCATGTGGAAATTTTTAGAGTGGTAAATTTTTTTAATTGAAAAAAAAAATTAGATTTTTGTTTTGGAGTGGTGAACTGTTGAATTTATTTTTTCAATATGGGTAAAACAGAATCGAAATTAGAAAACCCAAATGCAAATGTAATAAATGAGGTAGAAGTAGTACCAGAAAAAACTGATTTAAAATTAATTGAAATAATTCTAATTATTATTTGTATATTATCGATTTTTAACTTTGTTTTGAAAATATATAAGATATACCACAAAATTTTAAAGAAAAAATATTCTAGCAGAGCAAATGACCTAGACAAAATATAACTTAAATAAGTTATGAAAATTTTTTTTTGATATTCACTAATGGAATGGAAAGATATTTTGAATAAGGCACGAATTATAAAAGAAGATTTTGAACGTTCATACAAGTGTCTCAATATTGATAGATCAATTAAAAGCGAAACAATTAACCAATATTTCCAGAACATTTAAAAAAAAATTATAAGAAATAAGAGTTTTATTTAACGTTTATTACAATAAACTTACAGTAGCTCACAAAAGAGCAGCAGACGCATTTTTCCTTGATTTAACAAGAAGAATTTCAAAATTAGCTGATAAAAAATCGATACAAATCAAACTACCAAATTCAATACACGAAAGTGTAACTTTTAATATTTCTATGCCTATAACTGAATCCACGATGACTCAAACTGTAGTGGACTTTTTGAACACAGCATCAAAACTGATTATAGACTTTGATGGAAAATCAGAAAATTTACGATCCTTTATTGACTCCCTGTCCCTAATAGATTCAATAAAAAGTACTCACGAAGCGGTGGCAGTATCACTAATAAAAACAAAATTAAAGGGAACTGCAAGAAATCTAATCAGCAATGAATCAACTATATCAGAAATAATAAACAAACTAAAAAGGAGCGTGAAGGGAGAGTATGTGGAAGTATTAACAGCAAAAATTTTAAATATAAAACAAAACAATAAAACAGCCAACACTTATTGCAGCGAAATAGAAAATTTAACTAAGGCATTAGAAACCGCATACATTTCAGATGGACTGTCATGCGACTTAGCCACAAAATATTCCACACAAACTGCAGTAAAAGCATTAACTAAAAACTGCACCATTGATAAAGTCAACCTTATAACGGAGGCAGGACAATTTAATAGCATGGACGATGCTATAAGTTAATTTGTCAATAGTTGTACAGACGCCACAGGTCAACAAAATACCATTTTGTACTATGGACAAAAGTACAAATCTGGAAACAGTTACCGTGGTAATAACACACGATCACGTGGAAGAAATAATTACCCACGAAGAAATAACAACAACAACTATAACAATAATAATAACAATTATTACAAAAACCGACAGAGATTTAATAATAATCGTAGGAACAATAACTACGTAAGAGCAACAGAAACAAATGATAATGGTTCGGAAAACTTCGAACTTCTCCTAGGATTAAATTAGTAAAAATTTACCATCTAAATCTAAACTTGAGCTTCTTTATACATATTCAATTAGGCAATACTAACAATTCACTCACACTCTTGGTAGACACAGGAGCAGACATTTCATTAATAAAATCAAAATTCCTTAAACTAAACCAAATTAACACTAATAAAACAACAACTTTAAGTGGAATAGGACAAGGTAACATCAAATCGATTGGAAATACATTTTGTGATTTAAAATTTAAAAAAATTTTAATACCACATTACTTCCAAGTGGTAGATAATAATTTTTTGATACTATGCGATGGAATCATTGGCATGGATTTTATCAAAAAATATAACTGTATATTGGATTTCAACAAAGATAATGATTACCTTATCCTTAGACCATTTAATATACCACATACAATAGATATACCGATTACGAATAACTGCAATGAAATTAATATACCTCCAAGATGTGAAGTAAATTTTACCAATTCAAATAATGAATTATTAGTTCCAAATCAAGAAATTGAACTAGGTGTTTTTATACCAAATACATTAGTTAAATCTGACAAAGCTTTTATTCGTATTCTAAACACTAATAACACCATTACTAAAATCAAACAAAGTAACATAAAAACCGAAAACATCTATGATTATGAAATTATCAAAGAAAATTTATGTCAAAATACGCAAAGAAAATCAGATATATTAAAAATTTTAAAGAAAAATTTTCCACAACAATTTAAACCTACATTAACTGAACTATGTTCAACATAAAGTGATATTTTCGGTTTAGAAACAGAAACAATAACAACTAATAATTTTTATGAACAAAAGTTGAGAGTAAAAGATAAAGAACCAGTATATATTAAAAATTATCGTATACCACATACACATAAGGAAGAAATTGATAGGCAGGTGAAAAAATTAATAGACGATAAGATTATTGAACCTTTCTATTCTGAATATAATAGTCCAGTCTTGTTAGTACCAAAGAAGTCACTTCCTAACTCTGACCAGAAAAGATGGACACTTGTCATAGATTACAGACAAATAAACAAAAAATTAATTGCAGATAAATTCCCATTACCTAGAATCGATGATATCCTAGACCAACTTGGTAGAGCAAAATATTTTTCCTGTTTAGACTTAATGTCAGGTTTCCACCAGATCAGTTTAGAGAAAAACTCCAGAGACTTAACATCTTTTTCAACCAACAATGGTTCATACAGATTTACTAGATTACCTTATGGTTTAAAAATAGCACCCAATTCTTTTCAACGAATGATGACACTTGCTTTCAGTGGTTTGAAACCAGACCAAGCCTTTCTATATATGGATGATTTAGTCGTATTGGGATGCTCCGAAAAGCACATGCTTTCGAATTTAAAAAACGTTTTCAACCTATGCCGAAGGTATAATCTAAAATTACATCCTGAAAAATGTTCATTCTTCATGAGAGAAGTAACATACCTTGGTCACAAATGTACAGACAAAGGAATATTACCAGACGATAGTAAATATTCAATAATTGAAAAATATCCAACACCAACAGACGCAGATAGTGCCAAAAGACTCGTAGCTTTTTGTAACTACTATAGAAGAATTATTAAAAAAATGTTCTGAATACTCCAGACATTTAACAAAATTATCCAAGAAGAATACGCCCTTGGAATGGACGAAAGATTGTGATTTTGCATTTAAATATCTCAAAAGGGCATTAATGAGTCCAACCTTATTACAGTATCCTGCTTTTGCCAAGGAATTTTGTATAACAACAGATGCAAGTAAACACGCTTGTGGTGCTGTTTTAACACAACAACACGAAGATAAACATTTACCTATTGCTTATACATCAAAAACATTCACAAAAGGAGAAAGTAATAAATCAACAATTGAGCAAGAACTGACTGCAATTACCCACTTCAGACCATATATATGGAAAACATTTTCTTTTCCGTACTGATCATAGACCACTTTCTTACTTATTTTCAATGAAAAACCCAAGCTCCAAGTTAACAAGAATTAGACTAGATTTAGAAGAATATGACTTTACAGTAGAATATCTTAGGGGAAAAGATAACTATGTTGCTGACGCTCTATCGCGAATTACAATAAATGACCTAAAAGACATGAATAATAAAATTTGTTCTATATTAAAAGTCACGACCAGATCGATGACCAATAAAAAAGAAAAAAAATAGTAATACACTAAATGAACAGCATAAAAATAAAAATAATGATAAGCCCAGTATATATGTACCTTTAACAAACACTGACTTCAGAAAATACTATAAACTAAAGATTTCCCCCGGAAGATGTTATATCAAACGTGGAAAATCTATAGTAACATATATATGTACATATTAATGATTTGTTTACTAAAGAGAATTTTGACTTAGGACAATTTTTCTCTAGGCTCGAAAAAGTGGCCGGTAAACACAATATATATAATTTACAAGTGGCACCTAGTGAGAAAATTTTCGAATTTATCTCTATTAATGAATTTAAACTTATGGGGGGCAATAAAATATTAAATAAAATTAAAGTAGCGCTACTAAATGAGGTGACCCAAATCAATAATAAGAATGCCAAGGCAATTCTTGAAATTATGCTGAAATATCACGATGATCCCATAGAAGGAGGACATTGTGGAATATATAGAACATTAGAAAAAATAAAAAGATATTACTATTGGAAAAATATGTCCAAGGACATATCTAAATACGTAAAAACATGTCACAAATGTCAAACTGCTAAAACCCTAAAACATAACAAAAGTCCAATGACTGGGACACCAACGCCAACAAAACCATTTGATACGGTAGTGGTAGACACAATAGGACCATTCCCAAAATCATTATTTGGAAATGAATACGCAATCACAATAATATGTGATTTAACTAAATATTTAGTTACTATACCAATAAGAGACAAAAGCGCTAAAACAATCGCTAAGGCAATATTTGAAAATGTTATACTTACCTATGGTCCAATGAAGACGTTCATTTCGGACATGGGAACAGAATATAAAAATTCTATATTAACAGAACTATGTAATCTACTAAAACTTGAAAAATTAGCTTCGACAGCTCATCACCACCAAACAGTAGGCACAATAGAAAGTCATAGAACTTTCAATGAATACGTACGTTCCTATATATCTATAGACAAATATGATTGGGACGAATGGCTAAAATATTTTACTTATTGTTTTAATACAACACCTTCAACAATACATAATTATTGTCCTTATGAGTTAGTCTTTGCAAAAACTCCTAACAGTTTTCAGATATTCAATGTAGATAAAGTAGAACCACTATATAACATAGATGACTATGCAAAAGAAACAAAATTTAGGTTAGAAATAGCATATAAGAGAGCTAGGCAATTATTAGATAAAAATAAACTTAGGCAAAAACTAAACTATGATAAGGATATACTTTATTATAACTTTAAGATAGGAGATCTAGTTTTACTCAAAAATGAAGCAGGTCATAAGTTAGAAATACAATATAGAGGACCTTACAAGGTTAAGAAAATAGACTTAAGAAATAATGTAACCATAGTTGATAAGACAACTAATAAAACACAAGTAGTGCATAAAAATAGGCTAAAGTTATATAAAAGTAAATAAAATTAATGTACACGTATGTCCGGACTACGACTACATATACATATATAATAATAATAATACATATTTCTTTACAATTTAAAACACAAAATTATTTACATAAGAAAAACAAATTTTGTAAAAGAATGTCCATAAAATTACCGTTATATGAACATTCTTATAAAAGGTGGAGGTGGAGCGTGTTCTAACTATCACTACGACTAACATTGCGTAGTAAACATTTAAATTCAACTTGACCGCAATATACATAACATCCAATGTAAATATGTATTTTGTACAAATGTTATTTGACACTCACCAGTCTGATCGAAGGCCGCTGCATAATGCATTTGAATGAATCATAATTAATAACCACATGTCTTTATATAATAAATATAAACAATACAAAATCCATGTTTTCCAAATTTCTTATGAGACACACGCCGCACGCCTACCGTGGGAAACTAAAAGGAACAATTTGCTTATTAAGCATATACCTTTTCTTTTCCCTCTTATGTTAAGATGGGTTAAGCTTTATTCTCATAACTAGTATATAAGACAATGTATTTTTATTTTAAAATTAATTATTAAACAACATTCCTAGAGCTCCTAGCTGAGCTCAGGAAATAATCTTTATTTTGAAATAAATAAAATAAATTTGATCAAAACAAACCACTATAAATAATTAAATAAAATTACTTTTATTACACTATTTTATTTTCGAATTCTACAACTATATGCTGGGAAGCTGAGTTTTTGGTTATTAATAGTTCAACAGCAGCTCCGCAATAAATTTGTTCCGTGTGAAGATGGTGAGAATTCATCAATATGGTCATCATCAATGTAAAATGCCGACACAAATGACGAATTAAAAAGAAAGCATCTTTAAAATTAAGTGTACTATTACATATTCAGATTGCGATTCCACAAAACAAAAATACATCTTGATTATATCATCCATCAAACTGTTTCATATAAATTAAGTTTTATCATTACATCCCACTGTTAAGGACTGTATCTACAACAGTTTGGTGAGACAACCAACATTTTTGGGGAACACTTAAGAATTAAATGAAGTTCTTAGTTGAAATATATCTGAAAATTTATAAAATCATCTTTTCGACATGAGCTGTTGAAAAAAAATTCATTTATTCAATTTAAGAAATCGTCAATGTACCTGGCCAGCGAGATTAATGTGTTCGTGTATTCATTTGTATAAGAAGCCGATTGATGTGCGGTACTCTAGTGACACTTTTGCCAGCTATGCCCCAGCAAAAAATTCATTGGACAAAGTTACTTTTCCCCATCATAACGCAACAGTCGTCAGCCACAAATCCTATTAAGTTTGGAATACTTAAAAACGTAAAAATGCAAGAAGATTACTTATTATTGTAATAAGAAAAGTTTCCATGTAAGTGGACAAAAAGTGCCAGAAAAGGAGCGATAATGCCACAGTGCCAGCCAGCATCCAATAGTGCCAAAACTGGCACAGTTGTGCCACATTTCCCATCACTGATACACACACGCTTTCGCTCTCAGCAATGCGAGCGCTATGCTGCAGAAAGAAATGAGAGTGCGTACGCACTGGATGGCTAGTACTGGAAATACCCGTCATAGAAAATTTTAGTTTGTATGAGATGCGCATTCTATAGGATTTATATTCTTTGCTACAACATTAGTCTCAAATAAAATTTTTTGCTAAAATTAATATTTTAGGAAATAATGAAGAAAATAACCCACAAAATACCAAAAATTATATATACCAAAATTGCATATATGTGGAAATTATTTTACTAACCGTTTACAATAAGAGTTTATATCTGTTATATCTGTACCTTCATAGTGAACAGACGTCTTAGCGGTGCTTTCTTTTCTGCATACATACTAAACAACAGAAAATAAAAAAAAATTTCGCAATACATATTTGACTTTAATAAATAAGCTTTATTTGCTTTGCCTATATTTTTTACATAGCAATAACAAAAACAAAAAAAAACCGCAAACAAAAAACACAAACAAAGTGCTGCATCATCGTAAAAGTCTTTTAAGCCACCTATCTACCTGAGACAAAAAAAATCTAACGCGTTTTTAAGAAGACTACTGTCGACCATTGGTGAAAATACTTTTCACATTATTCCAATTAAACGAGGAAATATTGATGAAACTAAACTCCAAATATATGATGAAAAAGATTTCCGAAAAATTGTTGTGAGTTTGAAAAAAAAAAATAAATAATTAAAATAAAGGCCTAGAGATAGTATTAAAGGGCATAGATTCATATGTTGAGCCCGAAGAAGTAAAATGTGCACTTATCGGAAAAGGATTTAAGGTAAAAAATGTTACCAATATAATCAATGGAGAGTAGATTCCCCAGCCTATATTTCGTGTTGAACTGGATCCGAATGATATACAGTTAAAAAAATGAGACGCACCCAATTTATAGTCTAAAATACCTCTTATACCGAAAAATCACAGCTGAAGAGCCACATAAGCGTTCAGGTCCCGTACAGTGCCATAATTGCCAAGAATATGGCCACACAAAAACTTACTGCAAATTACCTACAGTTTGTGTTATCTGCGGTGAATTGCATGGTACTGCTAGCTGTACTAGGCCAAAAAATCAAGCAGAAAAAAATTTGTAATTGTGGAGGTAATCACACCGCTAATTACAGAGAACGTCCTGTATATACTTTCGTTATACAGACTGGGAAAAAGCCCTAATTTAGCACCAGAACAAACGGCAAACGCTTACTCCGCCACTTTTGCCCCAGTTACTTCGCGTGTATGGTATGCCGATCCTGCTAAGACTAGTTCTATTCCCTTACAAAATATTTCACTGCCAAATAATTCAACAAATACAAGCTCAAGCTTAAATTTTAATAGCCTTGAAGGCACTATTGATAATCTGGTGGAAACTATAAATAATTTTACAACAAATATGACTAGCATGATGCAAGAAATGCTGAGAATGCAAAATACTCTGCTTCAAGCATTATTTAACAAGCCATGAACATGTTAAAATATGTTTGAGCACTTCCTCAGGGAAAAAAATATTGATATACTCTTGGTTTCTGAGACTCATGTGACTTAAAGAAGTCTATTGCAGATAAGTAGTTCAAGGGACCCGAGAGGAAGAACATGCTGCGGATCGCAATTCTAATAAAGTCAAACCTCAAGCACTATGTACGAATATTTGTGTCGCAAATTTTTGCACAGATTTTGTAATATCATCAATTTACTCCCGTCCCAGATTCGCAATTATTGAGGATAAATACGAAGATTTCTACAAATCTGTTGGCCCTTGATTCGTACCAGCTGGGAACTATAATGCTTACCACACCCAGAGGTCGACAGGTGTTCAATACAAATTACAAAAATGGGCTTCGACATCATTTCGAGTGGGGAGCCCACTGACTAGACTACTCACATACAGTTTGTCAAAAAAATCTTTGCAATTAAAGGAAATGCTAACAAAATTGAAAAGAAACACCGATTTCTAATAAAATAACCATTAATTTACTTTTTTTTTTAGATATATTTTATAAATATATATTTTTTAATATAATAAACTAAAAAAAACTTAAATTTCAATAAATGTATTGTAATGTACATTAAAAAATTAAAACAATTCAATTTCCATACTGTCAAAAAAATTTTTGCACAATTAATAAAATATTTAGCTTAACATTAATTTTCGGCTTGTTAGTTGCTAATATTTGGTGTGTCCACCTTGGGCATCAAGTACTGCCTGCAAACGTCTGCACATTGAACTAATAAGCTTTGGGATATTATATTCTAAGGGAATTTTTTCCCACTCTTCTTTGATGAATCTTATCAATTCATTTTTATTCGATGGCGACCTTTTTCCGACCTTTTTCTTCAGATGGACCCACAAATTTTCGATAGGGTTGATATCAGGACTTTGGGGAGGGGTGTCAATAACTTTGGTGCAGTTATATAATAACCACGACCTACATAAATAAGATTTATGTTTGGGGTCATTATCTTGATAATATTTGTACTTGAACTTACTCGAGTTTTCTGGGTCAATAAAACCGAATTTTCGAATGCTGGCGACCAGGTCGTTTTTTAAAACATCAAGATAAATTTCTTTCGTCATTATTTCATCCAAAATCCTGATTTCACCAACTCCCTTGCTAGATATACAACCCCATACCATTACTGACAGTTTCCCAAATTTTACTGTAGGAATTAAATTCTTATTTTCTAATGCTGCCAAGGGCTTCCGCCAACCTTTTTGTGGGCCATCATGATAATACAGCATTATCTTTGTCTCATCAGAGAATATAACGTCATCCCAGTACTCTGGAGGGAGTGAAAGATGCTCTGCGGCAAACCTTTGTCGTTTTTCAATATTTTGCACTGAGAGCAATGGTTTTTTCCTAGCCACTCGTGAAGAATATTTATATTTTTTTAGAACATTTCGTACCGTTTCATGTGATATACTTAGGCCATAATCATTTTCCACTTGAAGAGCTAATCCTCTTGTGCTGGATTGCGGCTTGTCATAAATAGTTTTAATTATTTTGCTTTCAATTCTTCGCGTCACTTTTTTTGTCTGCCTGGAGAAACCTTTAATTCAAGTCTTCCTTCTTTCTCAGCACGAGATATGATGTTGTGACTGTTCTAATTTTAAGGGAGAACATATCAGCGATTTCCCTAGCTGACTTTCCTTTATAATAATTAAAATACACTATTTGTATTATATTTTTTGAAACTCGTTTTCCTGACATTTTTACAATTAAATATTTGGCCACTTGTAGCATGTAAGACAATCACTTCATAAATAAATGATATGTTACCTCTTTCACATTCCATAACACTCATAAAAAACCCGAATGCAAAAAATTCGCAGAAAATTAACGAATTTGTTGTTGTCTGCACTCATTATGCAAAGATTTTTATGACACCTCTCTCATTGAGACACCATCTTTTTTTGTTCTTGTTGTTGTAATGTGTGTGTCTATTTGAAAAGTGTTCGCGACTTAGAGTCGTAAAAAAGTACAGTAACGGAATGTGGAAAGAAAAAACAGTTATTTTAAGAATTTGTTGTTAGAATTCTTGAATGAAATTAACATTTCAAACTTTTTCTTACTGTGCAAAGATATTTTTGACAAACTGTATATAAAATTCTGGATGTTATAGATTTTGGCGTCATGAAAAATATCTCTAGGGACTTAATTCCACGATCGTTACAATTAAGAAGTGAATTACTTCACCCATATGTGAGGATGATAAATCGTATTAATTGGCTAAGATTCAAAAATTATCTTAGTAGTCATAACACGGAAAACATTAAGCTAAGAACACCCGAAGATATTGAAGCTAACATTGCCAACCTTAACGAAATAACTACACAGGTTGCTGAACATGCTACTACCTCGCGATACTGAAAAATGTAACATATTTGCTGTTCATTTAAAATACCCAGTAAAAATTTTGCTTCAAATAAATCATGTTTCTACTATAAGAGAATAAAAGTAGCGCTGACAAACCTGCTGCTATCGCTGTTGATTTTTGTATTTTTTTTGTTCGCGAAAGCGTTTTTTTAATGTCAATTTTTATTAATTTTTCTTTGGAAAACTTAAAGTTTTGTTTTGAAAATTGCTTTTGAGTAATTTGCTTTTGTTCGTTTACAGGCTAAAATTCTTGGCAGTTGTGTTTTGCATGTATGCACGTGTGCGTTTCGGTTTACAATACATTTGACAACTTAGATGAGAAAAATGTTCTAATGCATATCCATATGTACATGACATAGCATGAGTATATAATATCAAAATGATTCCGAAGGCGGGTTAAAATCTTACCAAGGCTCAGTCATATAGGCCAATAAGCTTGCTAACAACAATCTCAGGAAGGCCTATTTTTAAAATTGAAGACATATGTATCTGCCAATAAACATACAAAAACTTTCAGAAAGTTGTATTATTGATAGGAAGTTCACTGTTCTGGAAGGAGACTTCATGAGTGTGCCCAAATCTATATCTTCCAGTGTACCACAGGGTAGTATTCTGGGGCCAGTCTTGTATTTGATTTATACTTGTGATATGCCGTGAGCAATAAAATACACACCTCTACATTTGCCAATGATACAGCCTGTATGAGTATGCAGGAAAGCTTTTATGAGACATCCCCCAATATCCAGGAACATGTTACTCAGCTGGAAATATGGCTGAACTTGTGGAGAATTACAGTAAATGAACAAAAGTGTGTTCATATAACGTTTATCCTAAGAAAAGATACCTGTTTCCTTATTCGAATCAACAATCAAAATATTCCTTAACATTCTTAAATGAAATACCTTGGCATACACCTTGATCGAAGGCTTACATGGAAACATCATATTGACTTAAGCTAACTCAAATGAAACTTAAGTTAACTCAAATACATTGGTTGATTGCCAGAAGTTCAACACTCAGACCAGACTGCAAACTTTTACTATACAAGTCGCTCTTGAAACCAATATGGTGCTACGGAATTCAGTTATGGGGCAATGCTTCAGCTTCAAATGTTGATAAAAATCCAACGAAGGCAAAATAGAATCTTACATTTGATAACATCGGCTCCATTGTACATCATAAAAGCAAAACTTTTTTTATTTCTTTCAGAATAACTAACAGGGACTCCTAATTTTTGCTAACAAAATAAAAGTTTTTAACGCTGCTTGGCAATACCTCCTAATTACTGTGCGCTCTGGTTTCGTAAATAAACATGTCAAATATATTCACCTGAACTGTCGTTAAATCTCAACAATGCACAATGGTCTACTTAAGGTTTTTAGAATACTATCATATAAATGTAAAGAAATTTACATAGCAACGATAAATTAACGGGTAATGTCAGAATTATATTCTAAATTTTTCATTGATTGATAAAATTTAAAAATATCAACCTATTTAAAATTTTAGTTCTTAGGGTTCTTAAAAGTTTGCCGCCCGAGGCCCGGGCCTATACGTAAATCCAGCGCTGGGTGGGAGTCGGGTTGTTGTAGAGAGAAATCGATTGTGTTTACATCTGTGTGTTTGTATGTATGTGGGAATTTAAGACTGATCGTGATTTGTGAGGGCCGAGGTGTTGTTGAGATATATCAATTGTGTGTGTCTCTGGGAATTAAGTACCGACCGCGGTTTGTGGGAAGTGTTTTTGGAATGGGCGTGCTGGCGCCAAGGATTTTACAATTTTATTGATGAAATTTTAAAATTTTGTTTTTTTTTACATTCGCATTTTTTTTACACTATGTGTTTTTTGTTCACATTAAGAGTTTTTTGTTAACATTAATTGTGTGTGAACGGGTGATTTTTTTTTGTGGGAATACATTAAGGGGATCATAATTTTGAGGATTTTTTATGTGTGTATATGCTGACCGGAAAATTTGTGAGAGTTGGCAGACTGTGTGAAATAGTGGTTGTCCTAATTTTGGGTAGGTGAGTGTGTTGTCCTAATACCACCAAAGAAATTAGACTTGATGACTACTACGCGATCCTCATACGAATCGCGGTCCGCGTTGCTGGCCCTAAGCAAACATTAGTGTTGTATATGGCATTGGTGGTACAATATGCAAATTGGATTTTGCGCACGAATAAACTAAATATTGCGCCATCAGCCGGACGAACTTCAAACTACACAGAAACACTCCTCACGGCCCATAGAGCATGTATATAAAGTTTGGTCGAAATCGGAGTAGTAGTTCTTGAGTTACGGTGCAAAAACACAAAAAAAAACTAAATATTGGGCCATCTGTCGGACGAACTTCAAACTACACAGAAACCGTTCTCATGCCCCATAGAGCATGTATATAAGGTTTGGTCTAAATCGGTGCACTAGTTCTTGAGTTACGGTGCAAAATCACAAAAAAATAAATACTGCGCCATCTGTCGGACTAACTTCAAACTACACAGAAACACTCCTCACGCCCCATAGAGCATGTATATAAAGTTTGGTCAAAATCGGTGCAGTAGTTCTTGAGTTACGGTGCAGTAGTTCTTGAGTTACGGTGCAAAAACACAAAAATAATAAATACTGCGCCATCTATCGGACGAACTTCAAACTACACAGAAACACTCCTCACGCCCCATAGAGCATGTATTTAAAAATCGGTTTAGTAGTTCTTGAGTTACGGTGCAAAAACACAAAAAAAATAAAAATTGCACCATCTGTCGGACGAATCACTATTTCTGAAAGGGATAGAATATATATATAAGCACGCACAGGTCTTTTACGAATATTTTGCGGGGTGGAAGGCGAAAATCTGTTGGGGCATTGAAGAGATAACAAATAAACGTACTTTTGTATTATATATAATAAGATATATATATATATATATATATATAGGTATATATATATATGTATGAATATATACATATATGTGTATATACAATATATATAATATAAATATGCATATATCTTTTTTTGCTATAATATTAATTAACTACAAATTGGTTGAAAAATAAGTAGTTAGTAGTCAATTTAAAAGTCATGCAAAGATGGCCAATTGACTACCGCCTATGACATGCCTATGTTAAAAAAGTGAGTCGGCGACAAAGAAAAAAGTCATTTAATCAACCAGTTGTAGTTATTAAAAACCTAGTTTGAAGTTACTTGCAAATGGGTTTGAGTTCCTATAGGGTCATTTCTTGTAGGGTATAAGAGGGAATGTAAAATATTTTATAACAACAGAGTGTAGAATAAAATATTCAACTATTGATAATATCGAAAATAAAATAATTGAATCAAATTCTTTAATCGAAAAATACTGAGAGGTAACTTATTAAAAATTGCACTAGAGCAAAAAATTAGAATTTTTTTTTATAAGACACATATGTATGTAAGTGTATCTATACTACATATATGGACGTACTTTGGTGAATGGTATATAAAATTCGGCACAGCCGAATATACCACTCTTACTTGTTTTTTATTTCTTTTCATTTTTATTTATTTTTATATTAATGTACATTAAGTTCTTTATGTAAAAGAATGATAGTAACTGTTTCATTTTGGCATTTGGTAAGAATACACTTAACATCTACCATGCTTAGCTCTTTTTAAATTTTTTATGTGCCTCGTTTCTGTAAGGAAGGTAAGAACATTTTCGTGTCGAAAAAACTTTCTTCATCCTGTGAAACACAGAGTGAGTAAGAAATAAACTATATTTGTAGATATTTTTTGTATCTTTATTTAAGTTTTTATATGAATAACCCTGTGTAAAATAGGACAACTAACATAATTATAAAATTTTTCTCGATGCGAAAGCTTCGCAGAAGTTACAGAAACGAGGCACTGGTCTAAGTCTGTAACGATATACATATAATCCTACGTCCCTGGATGACAGTGGATGCGTAAACAAATCAAGAGTTTCTTTAAATATATTGCCTTTTAAGTAAATAGTATATATTATCACATTTGTATAGAGAAATTTTGCTACTAAAAATTTCTGATATAAACATGACATTTCCATTACTTAGTAAACAGATATTATAAAGAGACTAAGACTAGTTCTATTCCCTTACAAAATATTTCACTGCCAAATAATTCAACAAATACAAGCTCAAGCTTATATTTTAATAGCCTTGAAGGCACTATTGATAATCTGGTGGAAACTATAAATAATTTTACAACAAATATGACTAGCATGATGCAAGAAATGCTGAGAATGCAAAATACTCTGCTTCAAGCATTATTTAACAAGCCATGAACATGTTAAAATATGTTTGAGCACTTCCTCAGGGAAAAAAATATTGATATACTCTTGGTTTCTGAGACTCATGTGACTTAAAGAAGTCTATTGCAGATAAGTAGTTCAAGGGACCCGAGAGGAAGAACATGCTGCGGATCGCAATTCTAATAAAGTCAAACCTCAAGCACTATGTACGAATATTTGTCCCAGATTCGCAATTATTGAGGATAAATACGAAGATTTCTACAAATCTGTTGGCCCTTGATTCGTACCAGCTGGGAACTATAATGCTTACCACACCCAGAGGTCGACAGGTGTTCAATACAATTACAAAAATGGGCTTCGACATCATTTCGAGTGGGGAGCCCACTGACTAGACTACTCACATATATAAAATTCTGGATGTTATAGATTTTGGCGTCATGAAAAATATCTCTAGGGACTTAATTCCACGATCGTTACAATTAAGAAGTGAATTACTTCACCCATATGTGAGGATGATAAATCGTATTAATTGGCTAAGATTCAAAAATTATCTTAGTAGTCATAACACGGAAAACATTAAGCTAAGAACACCCGAAGATATTGAAGCTAACATTGCCAACCTTAACGAAATATTTACACAGGTTGCTGAACATGCTACTACCTCGCGATACTGAAAAATGTAACATATTTGCTGTTCATTTAAAATACCCAGTAAAAATTTTGCTTCAAATAAATCATGTTTCTACTATAAGAGAATAAAAGTAGCGCTGACAAACCTGCTGCTATCGCTGTTGATTTTTGTATTTTTTTTGTTCGCGAAAGCGTTTTTTTAATGTCAATTTTTATTAATTTTTCTTTGGAAAACTTAAAGTTTTGTTTTGAAAATTGCTTTTGAGTAATTTGCTTTTGTTCGTTTACAGGCTAAAATTCTTGGCAGTTGTGTTTTGCATGTATGCACGTGTGCGTTTCGGTTTACAATACATTTGACAACTTAGATGAGAAAAATGTTCTAATGCATATCCATATGTACTCAGTCATATAGGCCAATAAGCTTGCTAACAACAATCTCAGGAAGGCCTATTTTTAAAATTGAAGACATATGTATCTGCCAATAAACATACAAAAACTTTCAGAAAGTTGTATTATTGATAGGAAGTTCACTGTTCTGGAAGGAGACTTCATGAGTGTGCCCAAATCTATATCTTCCAGTGTACCACAGGGTAGTATTCTGGGGCCAGTCTTGTATTTGATTTATACTTGTGATATGCCGTGAGCAATAAAATACACACCTCTACATTTGCCAATGATACAGCCTGTATGAGTATGCAGGAAAGCTTTTATGAGACATCCCCCAATATCCAGGAACATGTTACTCAGCTGGAAATATGGCTGAACTTGTGGAGAATTACAGTAAATGAACAAAAGTGTGTTCATATAACGTTTATCCTAAGAAAAGATACCTGTTTCCTTATTCGAATCAACAATCAAAATATTCCTTAACATTCTTAAATGAAATACCTTGGCATACACCTTGATCGAAGGCTTACATGGAAACATCACATTGACTTAAGCTAACTCAAATGAAACTTAAGTTAACTCAAATACATTGGTTGATTGCCAGAAGTTCAACACTCAGACCAGACTGCAAACTTTTACTATACAAGTCGCTCTTGAAACCAATATGGTGCTACGGAATTCAGTTATGGGGCAATGCTTCAGCTTCAAATGTTGATAAAAATCCAACGAAGGCAAAATAGAATCTTACATTTGATAACATCGGCTCCATTGTACATCATAAAAGCAAAACTTTTTTTATTTCTTTCAGAATAACTAACAGGGACTCCTAATTTTTGCTAACAAAATAAAAGTTTTTAACGCTGCTTGGCAATACCTCCTAATTACTGTGCGCTCTGGTTTCGTAAATAAACATGTCAAATATATTCACCTGAACTGTCGTTAAATCTCAACAATGCACAATGGTCTACTTAAGGTTTTTAGAATACTATCATATAAATGTAAAGAAATTTACATAGCAACGATAAATTAACGGGTAATGTCAGAATTATATTCTAAATTTTTCATTGATTGATAAAATTTAAAAATATCAACCTATTTAAAATTTTAGTTCTTAGGGTTCTTAAAAGTTTGCCGCCCGAGGCCCGGGCCTATACGTAAATCCAGCGCTGGGTGGGAGTCGGGTTCTTGTAGAGAGAAATCGATTGTGTTTACATCTGTGTGTTTGTATGTATGTGGGAATTTAAGACTGATCGTGATTTGTGAGGGCCGAGGTGTTGTTGAGATATATCAATTGTGTGTGTCTCTGGGAATTAAGTACCGACCGCGGTTTGTGGGAAGTGTTTTTGGAATGGGCGTGCTGGCGCCAAGGATTTTACAATTTTATTGATGAAATTTTAAAATTTTGTTTTTTTTTACATTCGCATTTTTTTTACACTATGTGTTTTTTGTTCACATTAAGAGTTTTTTGTTAACATTAATTGTGTGTGAACGGGTGATTTTTTTTTGTGGGAATACATTAAGGGGATCATAATTTTGAGGATTTTTTATGTGTGTATATGCTGACCGGAAAATTTGTGAGAGTTGGCAGACTGTGTGAAATAGTGGTTGTCCTAATTTTGGGTAGGTGAGTGTGTTGTCCTAATACCACCAAAGAAATTAGACTTGATGACTACTACGCGATCCTCATACGAATCGCGGTCCGCGTTGCTGGCCCTAAGCAAACATTAGTGTTGTATATGGCATTGCGCCATCAGCCGGACGAACTTCAAACTACACAGAAACACTCCTCACGGCCCATAGAGCATGTATATAAAGTTTGGTCGAAATCGGAGTAGTAGTTCTTGAGTTACGGTGCAAAAACACAAAAAAAAACTAAATATTGGGCCATCTGTCGGACGAACTTCAAACTACACAGAAACCGTTCTCATGCCCCATAGAGCATGTATATAAGGTTTGGTCTAAATCGGTGCACTAGTTCTTGAGTTACGGTGCAAAATCACAAAAAAATAAATACTGCGCCATCTGTCGGACTAACTTCAAACTACACAGAAACACTCCTCACGCCCCATAGAGCATGTATATAAAGTTTGGTCAAAATCGGTGCAGTAGTTCTTGAGTTACGGTGCAGTAGTTCTTGAGTTACGGTGCAAAAACACAAAAATAATAAATACTGCGCCATCTATCGGACGAACTTCAAACTACACAGAAACACTCCTCACGCCCCATAGAGCATGTATTTAAAAATCGGTTTAGTAGTTCTTGAGTTACGGTGCAAAAACACAAAAAAAATAAAAATTGCACCATCTGTCGGACGAATCACTATTTCTGAAAGGGATAGAATATATATATAAACACGCACAGGTCTTTTACGAATATTTTGCGGGGTGGAAGGCGAAAATCTGTTGGGGCATTGAAGAGATAACAAATAAACGTACTTTTGTATTATATATAATAAGATATATATATATATATATATATATATATAGGTATATATATATATGTATGAATATATACATATATGTGTATATACAATATATATAATATAAATATGCATATATCTTTTTTTGCTATAATATTAATTAACTACAAATTGGTTGAAAAATAAGTAGTTAGTAGTCAATTTAAAAGTCATGCAAAGATGGCCAATTGACTACCGCCTATGACATGCCTATGTTAAAAAAGTGAGTCGGCGACAAAGAAAAAAGTCATTTAATCAACCAGTTGTAGTTATTAAAAACCTAGTTTGAAGTTACTTGCAAATGGGTTTGAGTTCCTATAGGGTCATTTCTTGTAGGGTATAAGAGGGAATGTAAAATATTTTATAACCACAGAGTGTAGAATAAAATATTCAACTATTGATAATATCGAAAATAAAATAATTGAATCAAATTCTTTAATCGAAAAATACTGAGAGGTAACTTATTAAAAATTGCACTAGAGCAAAAAATTAGAATTTTTTTTTATAAAACACATATGTATGTAAGTGTATCTATACTACATATATGGACGTACTTTGGTGAATGGTATATAAAATTCGGCACAGCCGAATATACCACTCTTACTTGTTTTTTATTTCTTTTCATTTTTATTTATTTTTATATTAATGTACATTAAGTTCTTTATGTAAAAGAATGATAGTAACTGTTTCATTTTGGCATTTGGTAAGAATACACTTAACATCTACCATGCTTAGCTCTTTTTAAATTTTTTATGTGCCTCGTTTCTGTAAGGAAGGTAAGAACATTTTCGTGTCGAAAAAAACTTTCTTCATCCTGTGAAACACAGAGTGAGCAAGAAATAAACTATATTTGTAGATATTTTTTGTATCTTTATTTAAGTTTTTATATGAATAACCCTGTGTAAAATAGGACAACTAACATAATTATAAAATTTTTCTCGATGCGAAAGCTTCGCAGAAGTTACAGAAACGAGGCACTGGTCTAAGTCTGTAACGATATACATATAATCCTACGTCCCTGGATGACAGTGGATGCGTAAACAAATCAAGAGTTTCTTTAAATATATTGCCTTTTAAGTAAATAGTATATATTATCACATTTGTATAGAGAAATTTTGCTACTAAAAATTTCTGATATAAACATGACATTTCCATTACTTAGTAAACAGATATTATAAAGAGGAAAGGTTGTAATTTTATTGCCATATGGCATATGATTTTAGTTAATACGCCCATGTTTGTTCAACACCATATTATGCAAATTTACTTTGTATAATATGTTAAAATAAATAAAATAGTGTTTCTGATTCAACTGTGTCTATAATTTTTCCCAGTGAATATTTTTATTTTTAACAAGAGGAAATACTAATGGTATATTATTTGAGAAAATGTTAGTATGGAAAATGTGCAATTTCCTTTGAATTTGCGCTATTGGATTTATAGTTAATTAAACATTGACTTTAAGCACCACAAACTATTTTTAAAGTCAAAAGCTGAAAATTTTTATAAAGAAGTTCCTACGTTAATTACATCATCAGATATATGGATTAAATTCTGTATATTAGCTTGCGAATTAGGGCCGTAATATCGAGGCATAAGTTCAACAAATGATTTTAACAATTCTTGAACGTATTTTGATTTTAATGTGGCTAACTTGGTTGACGACAAAATACGACAAGTAAATAAAATTAAAAATATTTTTGTACATTTCAACATCTATTACATTTTTTTAAAGTAATTGCACCAGCATAGAACAATATGAAACGGATTTGCTTAGCTTTCCAGTTTGCTAAGTTTATTAAATCGTATGATTTTCTTTGAAACCCAAAAGGTACATTTTTAGATACCATTAGTAGGGTTTGTTGAAACACTGATACATTTTCTTGTGAAATATAAGATAATGAATTCTTTACAATTAGCTTTTGAAGTAATTGAAGCATTGGGAATATATTACACTTAACAAAAAAATTATGTTGGGGAACAGAGAACGGTTTGATTGGTATTTTTTATTGCTTTGAATACAATCAAAAAATTATAGCCTCATGTTGACAATAAAAATCTCTTCAGTATAGCAATGCATCACATTATTAAAAAAAAACAAAGTATAACTAAATATGTTGCATACATTGCATGTCTTATACAAATGTAAACTAACACTCCCAAAAGCAGCGAATACTTAACGAATGGTATGAATCTTTTTAATGACGAGTGAAAAAATTTCTGTACATGTTTATACATAGTTAGCTTGTATGGGAAAAAATTTACCAACATAATTTTGGTGCTTGTTTGGATAAAATCTTAAGTGAAATTATGAAAATCGTTAATTTTTTACGACAATTACAGAATTATAAATATTTTGAGAAATTATACTGGTCGACAAATTTTTTTGGTGGTTGTTTGCAAGCTTAAAGGCAGAATTACCCGACTGTAAATGTGTCAGCTGATCGAATCTGTTGCATGAAAAGCTATGCAAATGCTTACCTGACTGAAATGTCACGTAAATGTAACGCCCGAACCTGCAGAAAATAGAATTTCATGACGACGTTACGTGACATTTGTAGACAGTTTCAATGTTTCGAACAGCTGTTGTGCATTTTATTTTAACTTTTTTATACTCATAAACAACCAGCAAACAAAAAGTCGTATACATGTGCTCTTGTTCAAAAATATACATATGTACATGTATATTGTTTGTGATTAAAATTAATTATTTTGCATTCGCTTTTGCATTCGCATTCGCTTTCGCAAAAATTAAAATGTATTATTCGCTTTCGCATTCGCTGAACTAGTATTCGTTACATCCCTAGAATTAATCATGAAATATTAAAAATTTTTTTTTTTTGTAAAACAATATTTATGTACATATGTTAAAATTTCCTTAAATTTAAATATATTCTTATGTTAATTTTTTTTTTAATTTTTAGCCTTACATAGGTTTATATTGCTTTGAATTGTTATTATGAATTTATTTTATTGTTAAATTAAATTCTTTTATATTCTTGACATAGGAGTAATATTTAATTTATTGTAATCTATATATAAATAGGCAAGTGAAAAAAAGTTAAGAACCATTTTAACTGACTTAAACTCAACGTATTCGCTTGATTTTTTTTTTGTTAGATAGATTGTCAATAGGAGCAGTGCAGAATGTATTTTTTCTTCTACATTTTTGTGTCTAAGATAGTTAAAAACAGTTAAGAATTGTAACATGCAAGTTTTAGTATATTTTATTTTTGGAAATATTTTTTTTCCTCAGACAAGTTTTCTTTTGTGTTACAACTTATGATTACTAAATCATTCAGTTTCCCTTTAAAGTTTATGTCGTGACATAAAATTGCCTTTAAAGTACATCTATACCAACGTTTATTTTTCAATATAGTATTGACATCACTGTTGCGATGTATGTCATAAAGGAGAAGAAAAAATTACCAGTTGGCAATGATGTTTAGTGGATCTTAATTGATAATTATACGTGTTTTCTTTTAAATTATATTCGTTGTACGTATTATAACGGCACAATCTGCTGTTTTAGGTAAGAAAAGTTCTAGAAAAATCTGAGGAAGAGAGAAAAAGGAAAATATAAAAGGCAGTTGGCGTCAGTCTAGAGATGTTCGTTGGATTGTAAAGTGAAAAATCTTAAAAGTTAAAGTTGAAGAAAGCCAAAGGGGTATTGAAAATAAAAAAATAAAACTTAAATGTGCAAAGAAACTTAAAATTTTAAGGAGAAATTAGAAACTTAAAATATGAAAAGCAACTTAAAAGTTTAACTTAAAAAAACTTGTAAGGAAACTTAAGATTTTAAGAAGAAATTACAAACTGAAACGTGAAAAACCAATTAAAATGTTAACGAGTTAAAACAAACGCATGAAGAAACTAAAATTTTAACTTAAAGCAAAGAAAAAGGAGGTAAGACACCATAATTGTAACTTAAAGCAAAATTATCTTATTGCTAAAACGATTATAGTTCCAAAAACGCAAAAATTAAAATATGGTTATCTGTCTGTACATAACCTCCAAAAAAATTCGAACTTAAAGTTAAAATTGTCAGAAAGTAACATAAAATCTTAAATTTAAGCAAACTTGGTCGTGAAAAAACCAAAATCGTAAAGCAAATTAAAACTGAAGTGCAAATTAAACTAAAGTTGTAAAAAGTCAAATCCAAAACAAATAAATATTAAAAGTTTAAAAAGTGGTTCTCCCTACGTCTCAAGGAGAAAAATTCTACTTATTTGCCTATTTCCAAGCACATCCAACAAGTAATTGGCAAATGCCACCATAATGAAGTATGGTCAAATTGCGTCAAGTAAAGCCCAATTAAACTCCGGCGGTACTAAAAGGTCCACGTGCCGTAGTCATTAAAGTGTAGACAACCCGATTTCCCCAAAATTCTTCAAATTTTTATACAACGTCCTGGCAGTGAAACCCAAAATTTTTCCTTTCTGGATGGTTGATGCTACACGATACGAATCGTCTGCAACTTTTGTTTTTGTTGTCGCTAATCTGGTATATTGCTACCTAAAATCGTAATTTTTTCATACATATATACATATGTAACACACATGTCCATATACATATGTAAATGTATGATATCGTTAAATAACTAAGTTTTGTTAATATCCTTGTTTTAGTAGTATTGTTTAAACTTCAAATTTTGTTAACAGGAAAGTAAATACCATTTACCCGAAATTATCTTACAATAATTTTTTTTCTTTTGGTAATAATTGGATTGTTTGTTTTTTTATCCAAGAAATATTGGGCCCCAATAATATTAAGCCTAACTTCATATATAAATCCAATAAGCAAAAGTGTTCAAATTGTGAATAGTGCAAGCATTAATACCCAGCAGTGACAATTTTTGAGGTTACCCGGTAGAGCAAATTTTTTTATTTCAGCAAAACACAAATCACATACATCAAACCAATATCCTGTTCATCGAGATCCGGAGGCCTTCGAACTTCGACACAGCAGTATTTTGGTGAGTCATAAAATTTAAAATTAATTAACTTTTTACCCTTTTGTGTATTTATATTGTAATGATATAACCTCAAAACAATTTAATGCTCTATGTTTCAAAATTACATATACAGTTTTCCCACTATGTGTCAAATTAACAGTTTTTCCACTATGTTTCCAAATTAAAATATACAGTTTTTCTACCATGTTTCAAAGTTAAAAATATACCGTTTTCCCTCTATATTTTCAAATTAAAAATTACAAAATTTTCAAAAAAAAATTAAAATACATATAAAAATTTTTATTATAACTGTCATACACATACACCGAAAAAGTTAAAAATTTACTTGCAAAACTCTTATAGTACCAAGTACAAACCTTTAATTTATTCCCAATTAAATTATGTATGCCAAAATTGTTTTTTTAATTATTTTTAACTAAATTTGCCAGCAAATTGATTCTTCTTCTGTGTATGTATATATGTACATATTAACGTTTGTAAATCGCATACCTTATTGTAAAATTAATTTAATTATTTAAAATAATTTTTTTCTAATCAAATGGATTTCAATAAATGAATAAGTCGATAGTTATATAAAAAAAAATGGAATAATTAAATAACTTTTCTTTCTGGGGTTGGTTAGGGGGGTAAAGTAAGAAACATTTTGGGGTCCTAGATAGTTTAGATTAGTCGCTAGGACACACGGGAGGTAGGGTCAAGGACATAGCGCATCAAAACCACCGGATGTCGCATTTTTCAATAAGGATACACAACAAATAAAGTAAGTCTCCATAGTAAATATCGTTCTGTTTTTTTTTTGTATCTATCTACATACATATATGTATATTGCTGTTTTTTCTCCTAACTATGGTCCATTTTCAATTCACATTTTTTTTCTGTAATTATACCTTTACAAATGTAGTTATTCCTTAAAACAAAAATAGGGAGTCTATAATATAAATAAAAAACTTACTGTATAATCACGAGATTGTTTCAATGTGGACCGAACCCCCCCACGCCGACTGCTAGCTAGCCAATAATAAAAATCAATGGCTCCCGCAGTCCTCATTCAAACATTCTCTTGCCACCAACTCCATATATAAATATTATTTTTTTTTTTTCATATGCATATTTATTTATTGTATCTTCAAAAATGAACTAACAATAAGTAATCAAATCTTAAATCTAAATATAATTATTAGGCCCGACCAATATCGGACATAAGCTTAGTGATAGTTAGAAATAATACATAAGTAGTGATAATCAAAAAGAAGTATTTTTAAGCAGTCCCATCTGGAGTGTTGGGTATAAGAGCCCTTGTGTCCCTTTTTTTTAAACGGATGTGTCCAGTAAAGCTCAAAATATTACGGGCAAGCGGATTAGGATGTGACTCGAGTTTAGTTAAATATTTGCCTGCGTATTTTGCAATTTCTTTACTCACTAGTGCCATATTTAAATCACGATGAATATTTGAATTTTTAACGTACCATGGAGCAGATGTTATCAAACGTAAAATTTTGTTTTGCCTTCGTTGGATTCTCTCGACATTTGAAGCTGAAGCAGTGCCCCACAGCTGAATTCCATAGCACCATATTGGCTTCAAAAGCGACTTGTATATCAAAAGTTTGCAGTCTAGGCTGAGTGTTGAATTTCTGCCAATTAACCAATATATTTGAGTCAATTTAAGTTTCATTTGGGTTAACTTAGAGTCAATATGATATTTCCATGTAAGCCTTCGATCAAGGTGTATGCCAAGGTATTTGACTTGAGAATGTTGAGGAATATTTTGATTGTTGATTCGAATGGGGGAACAGGTATCTTTTCTTAGGGTAAACGTTATATGAACACACTTTTGTTCATTGACTTTAATTCTCCATAAGTTCAACCATATTTCAAGCTGGGTAATGTGTGCTTGGAGATTGCAGGATTTTTGTGAATACTCAAACAGGCTGTATCATCGGCAAATGTAGAAGTGTGGATGTTATTGCTCACAGGCATATCACAAGTATATATTAGATACAAGACTGGCCCCAGAATACTACCCTGTGGCACACCAGAAGATATAGATTCGGGTAAACTCATGAAGTCTCCTTCCACAACGGTAAATGTCCTATCAACAATATAACTTTCCAAAAGCTTTTGTATATTTATTGGTAGGTATGTCTTCAATTTTAAAACTAGGCCTTTGTGCCATACTTTGTCAAATGCCTGAGAAACATCAATAAAAAGGGCAGAACAATACTTCTTTTCTTCAAAAGTCCTCCTTATAATTTGAACCAATCTATGCGTTTGCTCAATAGTGCTATGCTGACTTCTAAAGCCAAATTGATGGTCCGGGATGCACCCAGTATCAGCTAAAATTGTGGACAACTTAGTCATGAGCAGCTTTTCGAAAAGCTTTGAAATTGTTGAAAGTAAGCTTATAGGCCTATATGACTCAGCCTTGGTAAGATCTTTGCCTGGCTTTGGAATCATTTTAATCTTGGCAAGTTTCCAGTTATGTGGAAAATACTGCATTCGTAAAATGGCATTAAAAATAAATAGCAAAATTCTTATTGCAATATGAGGCAAGTTCATCAGCATCTTGTTACTAATGCCATCAATACCTGGAGCTTTCTTAGGGTCGAGTTCAGCAACTATTTTTTGTAATTCACGCATCTTAAACCTTAAGGGACGAGGGGGTAGAGAGACTACACTCGGTAAATCGGCAGCACCCGTACATGAATTGGGAGTGAATACAGACTTTAAATGCTCAGAAAATAAGTTACCTTTCTCACTATCGCTTCTTGCCCAGCCTCCAGTCGAAGTACGCAATGGTGATTTGAGATCAACGGGTCTTTTAAGATTTCTAGTAGCGCGCCATAAAGAGTAATTAGATGTTGACGTTACATCAAGACCTTCTAAATACTTTTCCAGTAATGCAGTCTTTTCCGACGATAGCAGCTCTTTGAGTCGTTTAGTACATTCTTTAAGTCTGATTTTATTTAGGGGTGATCGGTGTTGTTGCCATTCTCTTCTAGCTCTCCTTTTTTCACATACAAGACGTTTAATTTCCGTAGAATAAATTCTATTAAAGCCAGTCTGCGGATAGGAAGTAGTGGCATGTTCAGCAGCCTGTTTGATATATTCGTTAAGATTGGCAATATTAAATTCAATATCATCAGGTGATCTTAGCTGAATGTTTTCTACGCAGTGACTACTAATATATTTTTTGAATCCTAGCCAGTTGACCCTGTTAATCGTTTTCGCATATGAGTTAGTTAAATCACTCCTTAGTGGGTTGAAAATTGTAACTATTGTGGGAGAGTGATCGGAGGACAGATCTACAGAGCCCTCTACGTGAATTAAGTCCCTATGGATATTTTTCGTGACGCCAAAATCTATAACATCTGGAATTTTTCTTACGTCAGTAGGCCAGTAAGTAGGCTCCCCACTCGAAATGACATCTAAGCCCATTTTTGAAATTGTATTAAACAACGCTCTACCTCTAGGTGTAACAAGACGTGAGCCCCAGTACGTATGTTTTGCATTGTAGTCACCAGCTGCCACGAAACAAGATCCAAGCGATTTGTAGAACTTCTCATACTGATCTTCGGTAACTGAAAATCTGGGAGGTGAGTAAATTGATGATATCACGAAGTTCGCACAAAAATTTTCAACGAAAATATTCGTAGCTTGCATATATTCTTCACTAACGTTCTCAAGGATATAGTGCTTGAGTCTTGACTTAATTAGAATTGCTGATCCACCGCATGCTCTCCCTCTCGGGTCCTTTGAATCATATAGAGTGTAACCATTTATTTTAAAGCAGCTTCTCGAAGTCAAGTGAGTCTCAGAGACCATCATTATATCAATATTTTTTTCCGTGAGGAAGTGCTCAAGTTCATTTTTATGTTGGCGAATGCCGTTTGCGTTCCAGAAACATAGTTTTAACGTGTTCATGGTTTGTTGACTAATGCTTGAAGCAGAGTATTCTGCATTCTCAGCATTTCTTGCATCATGCTAGTCATATTTGTTGTAAAGTTGTTTATAGTTAGCACCAGATTCTCAATAGTAGCTTCAAGACGACTAAAGTTAAAGCTAGAGTTTGCATTCGTTGAATTACTTGGCGGTGGAACATTTTGTGTGGGAATAGAACTAGTCTTAGCAGCATCGGCATACGATACACGTGAATTAACTAGTTGGCTAGTTTGAGGCAGAGTGGCGGAGTAAGCATTTGCTGATTGAACTGGAGCTAATTTAGATTTTTGACCCATAGCCTGTTTAACGAAAGAATATACACGGCATCCTCTGTAATTAGCGGTGTGATTTTCTCCACAATTACTGCATTTTTTTTCAGCTTGTACTTTTGGCTTGGTACAGTTAGCAGTACCATGCAATTCACCGCAGATAACACAAACTGTAGGTAATTTGCAGTAGGTTTTTGTGTGGCTATATTCTTGGCAATTATGGCACTGTACGGGACCTGAACGCTTACGTGGCTCTTCAACTGTGATTTTTCGGTGTAAAAGGTATTTTAGACTATAAATTGGGTGCGTCTCATTTTTCTTTAACTGTATATCATTCGGCTCCAGTTCAACACGAAATAGAGGCTGGGGAATCTTCTCTCTATTGATTATATTGGTAACAATTTTTACTTTAAATCCTTGTTCGATAAGTGCACATTTTACTTCTTCAGGTTCAACATATGAATCTATGCCCTTTAATACTATTTGTAGGCCTTTAGCACTCTTAAGTTGATATGTATAAAAATTTGTTTTATTTTTTTCAAACTCACTAACAATTTTTCGGAAATCTTTTTCATCATATATTTGGATTTTAGTTTCATCAATATTACCTCGTTTAATTGGAATGATGTGAAAAGTATTTTCACCAATGGTCGACAGTAGATTTTTTAGAAGCGCGTTTGAATTTTTTTCTCTCAGATAAATAGGTGGTGGCTTAAAAGACTTTTGCGATGATGCAGCGGGCTTGTCGTTTTTGTCTTGCAATAATGAAAAACGATTTTGACGATTGATAGAAGATGTGCTGTTATCCCTAGACATCTTTGGGGCGGATCCAATTTTAGTAGAATTTGGGCTTCGCCCGCGCTTTAAAATGGTTATATATCTGTCCATTCCTACTTGTACCTTTGGTTTTGTACTACTGTTGTCTTCAGTAACAACTTGTTTAATTGTTGACCACGAGCCCGAAGCGGATGATATCGCTGAGTTAAATGTAGAAGTACTAGGCAATAATGTCAACGATTCACTAGTTGGCATTGGACAAAGCGAAGTTGATCGCTGACGAAACTGTAGTTTTGCCGTTAGAAAAAGTCTATCAGATTTTTGATTTTTATTAAGAGCTTCAGAACTCACAGCAAGTCTATTATCAGATTTTTTATTTTTATTGTTATCATTATGAGCATCAAAACTCACAGTAAAATAGGCATTTCTGCCGTTAGAACTCACTTCACTATTTTTTTCCTCTGGGGTACTCATAAAGAGTATTCCTCAAGGGTATTTTGTATGTTTTACGGTTTTTTTTATTTTTGTTATTTCTATATGTAAAAATATTATCAAAGCAAAAAAAAAATGCTTATTTATCAAAGTTAATATGTACTACGAATATTTTTTGTATGCTTTTTTTTTGTTTAGTTTGTATATAAGAAAAATTCCGCTATTACGTCTGTTCACTATGAAGGTACAACGAGAACTGATATAAATATAATATATAAAGGAACTTTCGGCTCTACAAATTTATAAAATGACTTTGTTTTTTTTTGTTAAACTTAATATGTTAAAGCGTTTTGAATAGTTCTACCCATTGATTTTCATTCTTTGTGGAATAAACTCAGTCCTTGTATGGATCTTTCGTGTACTTGAGAAAATTAATCGAGTAACGCGACCTATAAGTAAACTGGGGTTCTTTTTTTTCTCGCATTGCATGAATATTATTGGAGAGAGTTTTCAAAGACGTTAGCTGTAGGTTAACATAAATTTGACTTTATCAGGTGTATAGGAATGTTTTGTTTGTTGGATGATTAATTTTAGGATAACAGATTATTGCTAAGTAGCAATTATCTGTCCAAATTTATTATCTAACATCGGGAATAATTTTTTTCAGAAGATTTTCTTGTATAATCTGACCTGAATTTGTGGTAACCAATAGTATAATAGCCCAGTTAATGAAACCCCACTTACTTTTGTTTAGTTGTGTTCGAAAAACTTACTTATACCTAACCATACCCCAAATAGAAGAAAGAAAATTTAATAACATAAACACATAAGTAAAACCCAAAACACCAGAATTACATAAAGAAAAAAAAATTTTTTTTTTTTGAAAAAACAAAAACCAATATATATGTACATATTTACATATAAATACATAAATACATATATATATATATATATATATATATATATATATATATATATATATATATAAATATAATAAATAAATAAAATAAAAATATCAACAAATAATAAAATAAAAATACATAAATATAATTTTTTTTGTAAAAGAAGATATAAAATTTCAACGGCCAATCTATATTCCAATTGACAGTGAATTCCAATTTTTATATAATTTTTTTTATAATCGGATAAAGTACGTGAATATGTCACTTCCTAGAACTCCACCTAATGAAGCATCTGCATCCACATCCACCGCAGGTGAAAACATTTGTATAGTGTGTACCACTGAGATGTCTGAAAGGGACAGTTGTCTCGTAATTAATAAGTGTAACCACAGTTTTCATCGGTCTTGTATCGAGAATTATTTAGCTAATACTGCTCAGTGTCCAAACTGTAAAAAGTCATGCGATCTAGCTGACCTTAAACGAATTAGAAAAGAAGTAGAAACCCAACCCAAACAAAATGTTAGAGGTCGAGGTCATAATACCGGACCGATACCATACAATACACGCAGTCAAAGTAGAACATTGATTCAAGATAGTCAACGTCGTTTAATGGAAACTGATCAAGACTTGCATGATGAAGAAGAGTTAGACGTTGCACCAGCGTCTCTGTCTCTTCGTGAAAATTTTTCTGCCAATATAGATTGTACCCAATTGAACCACATGATAGAAACCACTATGGCTAGACTTTTGTCTAATTTCAACTTTGTCCCAATTTCTCAACCACCATCTAATGTAATTAGTACGAGTAATGCAACTACTAGCATTCCTCCTCAGCATAATAATTCGCATGTAACAGCTAATCGGCAGTGTCATTGAAATAACCCCACTAGGGAAACGAATAATTACCCCAATTCATTTAATAATGGAGCATACACTTCTCCTAGATCAAACTCTAACGTGTCTAATTTTAATCCCGATAAGTTGACAGCTATAATACAGAGCTGGAACATTAAATTTGACGGCACATCCTCTGGTCTTACGGTTGATGAATTTTTGTATCGAATTAACTCCTTAACTGTTGATAATTTTGAGGGAGATTTTACCCCTATATTAAAGAATTTAAATGTTGTGTTAAATGGAAAAGCCAAAGATTGGTATTGGCGATATCGAAAACAGGAAAATAATATAACTTGGGAAAGATTTTGTGAAGCTATAAAGTGCCAATATCGCGACTTTAAGTCGTCGTTTGAAATTAAAGAAGAATTGCGTAACAGAAAACAAAAGATAGGCGAATCTTTTGATACCTTTTTCGATGCTATTTCTTCGATCATGGATCGATTACCTTCCCCTATTCCCGATATGGAACTAATTGAGATTTTGACAAGAAATCTTAGGCCAGAAATTCGTCAAGATATCCTCTATATTCCTGTGCACTCAATACCACATTTACGAAAGTTAGTACAAATGCGAGAATCATTTTTGAACGAGGAACATGTACGCAAAAATTTAGTCAGTCGCTCACATAACTACCCAGGGCCTAAACGACAAGTGGCTGAGTTAGAACTGGATGATGAACACGCAGAGCTGGCCTCATCAAATGATGAAATTAATGCCATCGCGACAAATGAACGAATAATTTGCTGTTGGAATTGCGGGGAGCGAGATCATTTTTGGTATGATTGTCTCCAAGAGCGTAAGATATTTTGTTACGGTTGCGGGGCGAAAGATACTTATAAGCCGCAATGCCCCAAATGTTCAATTAAAAAGATAAATTTTCCAAAAAACTTTCATTTCCCCCAAGACCCTAAAAATCGCTGTCCCAAATCTGCAGTCTAAACCGACCTTGAGTAAGGATTTAACAACAAACAGTATTCAACCAGATATTCCGCAAAATGTTACTATTTTACAAAATTCTAATTCGCAAGAACAAGATCTGTCAAAAACACTTTTTCCTATACAACCATATCACGTGCGTTGCAAAATTATATTAATCACCGAAATCGAATTTTTAATGATACAGTTACGAATAACGTAAAGTTAAAACCTAAAAGATCAACCCAGCGAATACGAAATTTTTACAAGATACGTAGGCGATGTAAAAAGCTATTAGTTTCTGCAATTATTAGCAATAGTAAAGACAATCGTTTTTATGCGAAAGTTTCGTTTCTGAATTTAACCGAATATGGACTTCTCGACACAGGCGCAAATATCTCCTGCATTGGAGGAGAATTAGCACATCGTAACTTTTCAGATTTTCCAAACTTTTATAAATGCCGTTCTCAGGTAAAAACTGCGGATGGTATGGCCCAAATCGTTATCGGTTGGTTATCAGTAACAATGAAATTTAAAGAGCAAGAACGCTTGATTAATCTTTTTATAATTCCTTCAATCACACAACGCCTTATCTTGGGCATTGACTTTTGGAATGCTTTTAACTTAATCCCTAATATTGTTGAATCAGTTGATCTTATAGACCAAAATAATGCATTTCCATCATCCGCTAGTAGAAACAAGTTATTCGAAGTAGAATCAACAGATAATACTAAGTCTAAAACCTCGTCAGCAGACACCGAATACCCTCTAACGTCAGTTCAACGCCAACAGTTAAATTCTATAATCAAGCTTTTCCCCGATTTTGAGCAACAAGGACTAGGAAAAACCGACTTAATAGAACATCACATTGATGTAGGGGATTCCAAACCTATAAAGCAGAGGTTTTATCCAGTGTCTCCTGCAGTGGAGAAACTGATGTTTACCGAAGTGGATCGAATGTTAGCGTTAAAAGTAATCGAACCCTCGCAGTCACCATGGAGTTCACCCATGCGTCTCGTAATTAAGCCCAACAAAGTTAGACTTTGCCTGGATGCTAGAAAACTAAATGCTGTAACAAGAAAAGATGCGTATCCGCTCCCTTCTATAGAAGGAATATTTTCTAGTCTTCCCAAAGCAAATATTATTACCAAGTTAGCTTTGAAAGATGCCTACTGGCAAATCGGTTTATCCGATTCTGCAAAACCTTTAACAGCCTTTACCATCCCAGGCCGCCCTCTTTACCAATTCACCGTAATGCCTTTTGGGCTTTGTAATGCCCCGTCAACAATGAGTCGCCTAATTGATCAAATCATACCACCCGATTTGCGTTATTCCGTTTTTGGTTATTTAGATGACCTTGTAATTGTATCAGAAGATTTTACATCTCATTTATCCGTTTTAGTTCGTATAGCTCAAGAATTTCGTAAGGCGAATCTAACTTTGAACATTTCAAAAAGTAAGTTCTGTGTAACACGTGTTCCATATTTAGGCTATATTATAGGCAATGGAGGTATCTCAACAGACCCTGAAAAAATAAGTGCTATTACCAATTGGCCGGTTCCAAAAACCATTCGTCAAGTTCGTGGTTTCCTAGGTCTTGCAGGCTGGTACCGAAGGTTCGTCCAAAACTTCTCAAATATTGTGTTTCCAATTACTGAAGTCCTTTCAAAGAAAAACAAATTTTGTTGGACAGCTGAGGCAAATTTAGGATTCGAGAAAATTAAAAAACTTCTTACCAGTACTCCTGTTCTAGGTAATCCCGACTTTTCAAAAAAATTCTTTCTACACTGTGATGCAAGCGATTATGGTATAGGTGCCGTTTTAGTACAAATTGATGATGAAGGAAATGAAAAACCAGTAGCTTTTATGAGCAAGAAACTAAACAGTGCGCAAAAAAATTACAGCGTAACGGAAAGAGAATGTTTAGCTGCCGTAGAAGCCGTTCAACGCTTCCGCTGTTATCTTGAGTTGCAGGAATTTGAAATCATTACTGATCACGCGAGTCTTACCTGGCTCATGCGCCAACCCGATCTATTCGGACGTTTAGCTCGTTGGGTATTTAAGCTTCAAGCTTTCAATTTTTCCATCAGCCACCGTAAAGGAAAAGAAAACGTCGTACCAGATGCGCTGTCACGTTGTTTTAATGGACAAATATCGGAGATATCCCTGACAGAACCGGAAATCGATCTCAATTCACCTCATTTTATGGACCAAGAATACTTAGAGTTAAAAGAAAAGGTAACGACTGAACCAAGTAAATATCCTGACATCAAAGTCCTGGATAAATTCGTATATATTAGAACGGACCATTACACCGGTGAAAGTGAAGAAGAAAAATGTTGTTGGAAGCTATGGGTTCCAAAAAGCCTTCGTCTAAAAGTGATTGAGAGAGCTCACGACGATCCAATCACAGCACACGGCGGAATGGTTAAAACTGTTCATCTCATTAGAAGAAATTTTTATTGGCCTGGACTTGTGAAAGACGTACGAGACTATGTGAGAAAATGTGACACGTGCAAAACCACAAAAGCGCCAAACATAATTCTGAAACCAGAAATGGGAAAACAGGCAGTTTCTTTTCGACCATTTCTCAGTTTCGCGCAAAGGACTTTAAAGCGTTTTTGACTTCTTTTGGTATTCAGCATATTTACACAGCAATCTACTCGCCTCAAAGCAACGCCTCAGAACGTGTAAATAGGTCTATAATTGCAGGAATACGTGCCTATTTAAGGAATGATCAACGCCTTTGGGACGAAAATTTGACAAAAATTAGCTGCGCCTTAAGAAATTCCTATCACCAGACCATTCAAAATTCCCCATATCATGCCCTGTTTGGATTCGACATGATTACTCATGCCTCCTCTTATTCTTTACTAAAGAACCTGAAAGTTATTGACGATCCTTCATACCACCTACCTCGCGAAGACCATCTTCAGCTTTTACGCGCTGATTTAAGACAACACATTCGAAACGCTTATGAAATTAACCGTAAGCAATACAATCTTCGTACTCGTGTAGCAAGTTTTAGAGTTGGTCAAGAAGTGTACAGACGAAACTTTGCTCAAAGTAAAGCGGAGAAGAGTTTTAACGCGAAATTGTCCCCACTTTTTATAAAATGTCGCATAAGAGAAAAATTAGGATCTCATTATTATTCAGTTGAGGATCTGCAAGGTCGTTTAGTTGGTACGTACCACGCAAAGGATCTCCGTCCTTAACTAAGATTCCTCTAGCCAAGAATGTTGTTAAATCATCATTCCTGTCTAGTTTGTAACATGCAAGTTTTAGTATATTTTATTTTTGGAAATATTTTTTTTCCTCAGACAAGTTTTCTTTTGTGTTACAACTTATGATTACTAAATCATTCAGTTTCCCTTTAAAGTTTATGTCGTGACATAAAATTGCCTCTGAAGTACATCTATACCAACGTTTATTTTTCAATATAGTATTGACATCACTGTTGCGATGTATGTCATAAAGGAGAAGAAAAAATTACCAGTTGGCAATGATGTTTAGTGGATCTTAATTGATAATTATACGTGTTTTCTTTTAAATTATATTCGTTGTACGTATTATAACGGCACAATCTGCTGTTTTAGGTAAGAAAAGTTCTAGAAAAATCTGAGGAAGAGAGAAAAAGGAAGATATAAAAGGCAGTTGGCGTCAGTCTAGAGATGTTCGTTGGATTGTAAAGTGAAAAATCTTAAAAGTTAAAGTTGAAGAAAGCCAAAGGGGTATTGAAAATAAAAAAATTAGACTTAAATGTGCAAAGAAACTTAAAATTTTAAGGAGAAATTAGAAACTTAAAATATGAAAAGCAACTTAAAAGTTTAACTTAAAAAAACTTGTAAGGAAACTTAAGATTTTAAGAAGAAATTACAAACTGAAACGTGAAAAACCAATTAAAATGTTAACGAGTTAAAACAAACGCATGAAGAAACTAAAATTTTAACTTAAAGCAAAGAAAAAGGAGAAAAGAAACCATAATTGTAACTTAAAGCAAAATTATCTTATTGCTAAAACGATTATAGTTCCAAAAACGCAAAAATTAAAATATGGTTATCTGTCTGTACATAACCTCCAAAAAAAATTCGAACTTAAAGTTAAAATTGTCAGAAAGTAACATAAAATCTTAAATTTAAGCAAACTTGGTCGTGAAAAAACCAAAATCGTAAAGCAAATTAAAACTGAAGTGCAAATTAAACTAAAGTTGTAAAAAGTCAAATCCAAAACAAATAAATATTAAAAGTTTAAAAAGTGGTTCTCCCTACGTCTCAAGGAGAAAAATTCTACTTATTTGCCTATTTCCAAGCACATCCAACAAGTAATTGGCAAATGCCACCATAATGAAGTATGGTCAAATTGCGTCAAGTAAAGCCCAGTTAAACTCCGGCGGTACTAAAAGGTCCACGTGCCGTAGTCATTAAAGTGTAGACAACCCGATTTCCCCAAAATTCTTCAAGTTTTTATACAACGTCCTGGCAGTGAAACCCAAAATTGTTCCTTTCTGGATGGTTGATGCAACACGATACGAATCGTCTGCAACTTTTGTTTTTGTTGTCGCTAATCTGGTATATTGCTACCTAAAATCGTAATTTTTTCATACATATATACATATGTAACACACATGTCCATATATGTAAATGTATGATATCGTTAAATAACTAAGTTTTGTTAATATACTTGTTTTAGTAGTATTGTTTAAACTTCAAATTTTGTTAACAGGAAAGTAAATACCATTTACCCGAAATTATCTTACAATAATTTTTTTTCTTTTGGTAATAATTGGATTGTTTGTTTTTTTATCCAAGAAATATTGGGCCCCAATAATATTAAGCCTAACTTCATATATAAATCCAATAAGCAAAAGTGTTCAAATTGTGAATAGTGCAAGCATTAATACCCAGCAGTGACAATTTTTGAGGTTACCCGGTAGAGCAAATTTTTTTATTTCAGCAAAACACAAATCACATACATCAAACCAATATCCTGTTCATCGAGATCCGGAGGCCTTCGAACTTCGACACAGCAGTATTTTGGTGAGTCATAAAATTTAAAATTAATTAACTTTTTACCCTTTTGTGTATTTATATTGTAATGATCTAACCTCAAAACAATTTAATGCTCCCACTATGTTTCAAAATTACATATACAGTTTTCCCACTATGTGTCAAATTAACAGTTTTTCCACTATGTTTCCAAATTAAAATATACAGTTTTTCTACCATGTTTCAAAGTTAAAAATATACCGTTTTCCCTCTATATTTTCAAATTAAAAATTACAAAATTTAAAAAAAAAAATTAAAATACATATAAAAATTTTTATTATAACTGTCATACACATACACCGAAAAAGTTAAAAATTTACTTGCAAAACTCTTATAGTACCAAGTTCAAACCTTTAATTTATTCCCAATTAAATTATGTATGCCAAAATTGTTTTTTTAATTATTTTTAACTAAATTTGCCAGCAAATTGATTCTTCTTCTGTGTATGTATATATGTACATATTAACGTTTGTAAATCGCATACCTTATTGTAAAATTAATTTAATTATTTAAAATAATTTTTTTCTAATCAAATGGATTTCAATAAATGAATAAGTCGATAGTTATTTAAAAAAAAATGGAATAATTAAATAACTTTTCTTTCTGGGGTTGGTTAGGGGGGTAAAGTAAGAAACATTTTGGGGTCCTAGATAGTTTAGATTAGTCGCTAGGACACACGGGAGGTAGGGTCAAGGACATAGCGCATCAAAACCACCGGATGTCGCATTTTTCAATAAGGATACACAACAAATAAAGTAAGTCTCCATAGTAAATATCGTTCTGTTTTTTTTTTTGTATCTATCTACATACATATATGTATATTAGTGTTTTTTCTCCTAACTATGGTCCATTTTCAATTCACATTTTTTTCTGTAATTATACCTTTACAAATGTAGTTATTCCTTAAAACAAAAATAGGGAGTCTATAATATAAATAAAAAACTTACTGTATAATCACGAGATTGTTTCAATGTGGACCGAACCCCCCACGCCGACTGCTAGCTAGCCAATAATAAAATCAATGGCTCCCGCAGTCCTCATTCAAACATTCTCTTGCCACCAACTCCAGGCAGACGTGTTTATTCGTGTTCATAACAGAATATTAGCCAAACATAAAGCCATGATCTCTCTTCCTCTCTTAATTTGCTAAAAAAAAATTACAACAATTTGGTTTGGCAACACTCAGAAGGAAAAACGTATTTTATTTGTTCATTCTATTCTTATTTCCATCTTTCTATGGACTTAAACGATTATTGCTGAAACTAATAAAATTTGGCTATTTAAATAACGAGTGGTACTGTATTATTTTTCTTTAGATACTTAAAAATAATATATTTTTTTAATTATTAATAACTTTGATTAAAGTTAAATTCACCTACAGCACAAAGTTTATTTTGTGTGCGTTTTGTTCATTGTTTTCATTATTTTTCTGTGCTTTAAATTACTGAACATACTGGAATGTTGGAGTATGTTGGAATATGATGGAATTTTAAATTCGTATTTAGTAGTTAAGAAAGTGGTTTAAGAGAGTGGTTTACCCTGGACTCTATACATATGTATATTTAAATATAGTTTTTAAATTGTGTTTTAAATTCATCAAACTTTAAATATTTTCATTCTATTCTCCACCTCTGTGCGTTAATGGTTGATTTTCAACCACTGGGCGAACACCAGTAATATTAGTTTTCTTTTTTTAATATTAATTTTCTTTTGCTTTTATAGTTAGTTCATTATGTTCAGTGTAAATTGTAACGTGAGTCGTGGTTCTTGTACGTAGTCATGATAATTATTAAATTTCTTCTAATTGTCGAAAATATTGGATGGTAATTTTGCATATAATAATTCATATAGGGAATGGCATGTATCTACATATGGCTTTCGTCCATTAGTTTGTGTTGAAATATGTCATCAGTTATCTTTGTTGGGGCATTGTTTTTTACTATTTTTAGTTAAGGACGTTTATTATTTATATTTATCTTGGCATATGCTTCTTTTATTTATTTTTAATTTTTTATTTTTTTTGTATTTACTTTAAATATTTCATCCTTATTTCATTGCGCTAATCTTATATTTTCTTTATTAATTTTAGATATCAGTTTCCTCAGAATCGAATCTAGTTTCGCTGAGTTATCGCTGAATCTTGCTAGCTTATTAATTTCATTATTCATATCTTAGGTACGCAACTTCTTCATATTCGAATCTGGTTTCGAGGAATTATCATTACGTCCTATGTGCACAATATTATTTTCAATAAATATATTTGTTTTTTTTTTATTTTCA
Organism: Tachina lurida; assembly: GCA_944452675.1. Classification (NCBI taxonomy): domain Eukaryota; kingdom Metazoa; phylum Arthropoda; class Insecta; order Diptera; family Tachinidae; genus Tachina; species Tachina lurida. The sequence goes on along the minus strand of OX101755.1, from coordinate 42,057,775 downwards.
AGCTTGTTAAATTTCAATTTCTTCATATTTTTGATGTCATTAATGGATATGCATTCCCATATTTGAAGTTGATCAGACTTCTGAGAATCATATTTTTCCATATTTCTTTCTGTTGCGCGCTCATTATTTTCATTTAAATTATTGTTAGTTGCCTCATTATTTTCTTTTATGTTTGCCTCATTACTTTTATTTTTCATTTCCCTACTAGTTAAAATAATTTTCTTTCTTTTTCATTGTTTTCTTACGGTATCATCTGTTTTAGTATGTCCAAATCTATTTTTTATATACATTTGAAAAGTCTAAATCTATTTAGTGGAAATTCGAAGTTTACAATTCTGTTGTTCAGATTCTTAAAATCTATTACTAGTCGCAATTTCGTTAGTCTTCCATGTTCTTCTTGGTTACCAAGAGGAGTGGAGCGTTGTACAGGCTAATTGATGGTTCTATTATGTCGTCCGTGTTTATTAATTATTTCTCTAGCTGTATGTCGTACTCTGTAGTTTTTTTATGTACACTGTAGTGTTGTCTGACATCATGATTTTTGAATGTAGAATTATTTTTCATTATTCTTTTCCTATAATACATGAGTGAAATGCAATTTGTTGGTCAATTCTATTTTTGCATAGTCGTCATTAACATTTCTGTTACAATTAGCAAGTTTTTTTGTTCGTCATTGTTTATGTTTTTGTAATTTAATATCTCATAGTTTTTAACTATGTTAGTGTGAAAGTGAACGTGTTTAAAATTTAATATATTTAACATTTGAAGATAAACATAATATGTATAATATATGTTTAATATATATATATAAACATAAATAAACATAATATGTTATATATAAATATACATATATATTCATAATATGATGTACATATTATGAATATATGTATATAGGGTGTTTTTTATTGAGGTATAGAACTTTAAGTTGGCATCACTTTTTTAACTGGCGGCCATTTTGTCAGCTGTCAAGTGATTAATATTTAGTTTGGTTTGCCATTTCATCATGAACAGGTTGACAAAAGAACAACGCTTGCAAATCGTGCAAATTTGCTTTATTCGAGCCAGCCGAATTGGCTTTAAAAAAGCCGAATTGGCTTTATTCGAGCCAGCCGCGGCGGCCACATGCCCGAAATCATATTTAAACATTAATGGCATAAAATTATCCTTACAATAAAGCCAAATTGATGGACATTAAAACGATTTTCTTGTGTTTTATTTCAATTCGAAGTTCTATACCTCTAAAAAAACCGTGCAAATTTGCTTTATTCGAGCCAGCCGAATTGGCTTTATTCGAGCCAGCCGCGGCGGTCACATGCCCGAAATCATATTTAAACATTAATGGCATAAAATTATCCTTCCAATAAAGCCAAATTGATGGACATTAAAACGATTTTCTTGTGTTTTATTTCAATTCGAAGTTCTATACCTCTAAAAAAAACACCCTGTACATATATATATTTTTTTTTTGGCATATTAATATTTTTAGTTAATGATACATAGTTATATTTTTATACGAGTTAAAAATGTTTTTGTTTAAAAAGTAATAATTTATTCTAATGTTAAGAAAAGTTAAGTATGTGTGCAATTGAATACAAATTGTTAAAAAAAATTTTGTTTTCATCTACATAAACGTTTTTAATTGGAGTGCTGATTTTACTGAAGTACTTTTCCGTTTGGCCTTTAGAAAGTGTGATTTTGTTGGTAATTTCAAAAACTTATTTCGAATGCGAAATTCTGCATTTATTGTAGACATCATGTTGTTTTGTGTTGCAAAGATATTGCAAAGTTTTTGTAGGTATTTTGTATTTGTTAAAGACATCTTGTTAATCATTTGCTTATAGTCACAAGTTTTAGGTAAATTTTTTTTATTTAAAGTATGTAAGTGTTTTAGGGCTGCGACAAAAATTTGCTTTTTCTTCTTTCTATTAGTTCATTGTAGTTTTTTGGTCTTAGGATCGTAGTTGCAGAATCGTGGTTGCAGTTGTCTCAGGATCGTGGTCGCAGCTTTTAATTTGTTGTAAGGTTATTTTTTTGTCTGCAGGATCGCCATGTAATGATTGCAGGTAGGATGTGTGTATGTATGGCCCTATATTCCCTTGTTTAGTTTTTACAGCTGTCAGGGAGACCAGCTTGTCAGTAGGCACTCAAAAGAGGTGCCAAAAGATTTAGAGAAGTTAATTAAAAAACTAGGCAAGTTATTGCCGGTTTGCGTTTAGAAATTAAAGTCTGATTTATTGAAAGTTTAAGTCTACTTATATACTATTTTACATTTTATTATTTTTGTGTTTCTTTATGTCTTTACTTTTGCTGAGCATCTATAATAACATAATTTTGTAATGAAACCAAAAGTGTCAATTAAATTTAATAAGCGTTTTGTTAATTATTACAATGAACTGTGTTGCAATGCAATTATATTATGATACAGTGTATTACAGTAAGTGAGGTACACTACAAGTTATTGATTGTGCAATTGTTCTACGCACGGTTCTACCTTAGTTATTGTGTCACGCATAAAAAACTATGTAAGTATGTGTAGCTAAAACTATATCTGTATCTATGTCAAAAATTTTCATAACAAAAAGATAAATTTAATGTTGCTTTTTATGTCAATTTGTTCAAATTCCTAAAGCCAGAGCTTGTTGAGGCATATATTGACAAAATGAATATATGTATTTATTATTGACAAAGGCAATTATTTGGATGTTGCTGTTATTGATGTTTGATTCGAGTGCTCAGAGCAATTAAAATTACTGTCAATTTCTGAATAAAGTAACTTTAAAGAGATATGTCTACAATACCTAATTGTACTAGCAAAAGAAATGCAAAAACGATGAAAATATGAATAACCTTGAACTTTTTAAAAATTTGCAATTTAAGCACATTAAAAAATATAGATTTGATTCGGTGTAAGGAATTTTGAAAAATGTTATACATAGATCCAAAAGTGGCATTGAGCGTGTATGAAAACTAATGGAATAAAATTGCAGAAACAAACAAAACAAAGTTTTCATAAAGACATATTTGGCTTTTGGGCAATAGTATATCAGTACGAAGATAATGCCTTAAGTTTATGCTTTCGTGAAATTGCAGCTGCTGTGTTCAACCTGTTGATAGTGCCAATAAGTAATGCGTTTGTGGAGAAAATATTTTCATGCATAAACATTACAAAAACCAAATTAAGGAATAATCTGCAGTATGAAATGTTAGAATCGTTAATAAGAATAAAATGACATTGAAATATTTATAAGATCTGCATCCAATGGCCTCAAGAAATGATAAAAAAAGTTCATATCGGAAAATATGTACAAGCGAGTTGTAGAGAACGAAGACGAACTTGATGTCTATGAAGTTCTGTATTGGGAAATTATTTAGCATAGTACCGAAATACTCACTCACCTTCATACATGAAATGTGCGAGAGCGTTTAAAAAATTTTCTGTTTCTCCTTGAACAGAGTGAGAGCAGTAAAAAACATTTTGCTTTTTACATTTTCATGTGTGCACTAATTTGTTTTATTTTGTGTTACACACACATGAAAATGAAGGCAAAACTAAGTTTTCATATAAGAGCGCACATGCAGTGTGCAATTTCAAAAGCACATTTATGAGTTTTATTCATTTATGCATTATTCATATATGAGTAAAATTTTTTGAACATAAATGTTGAATTTTCTTGTGGTATGCAAGCAAATGGTTTTTTATGTATCTGTGTATGGCTTTTGATTCTATTGTTCACAGTGATGCCAACAATTTAGAGGCAAAACGAGCCAACCGAGTAGTCAAAAAGAGCTAAAAAGAGCTAAATTTACAAATTTTAGATTTTTGCGTATAAAAATCTATGAATTATTTATTATTCAATTTGTACTTCAAGATTTTTTAACATTAATAAAAATAGAAAGATCCGTTGCTAAAAACGGTGTATGTACTGTAGCATATAATGCAAGATTTGCGTGCGCAATTCTCGTTTGTGTTGGAACGTCTGGTGAGAATGATATGTCTGGTTAGGATAGCACAAAATCGTTAAATTGAGCCATACATGTTTTATGCTTTTGAGTCTCCTAATGGCGTACTAAATCAAAATTTCGCTTTTATAATTGAATTGCAATATTTGCACAAACCTTTAGGTGGACCTTTTGTTGTTTTAATCCATTTTTAAACGCGGGATTTGATTTCCAAGATTTATATATTTTTGGCAGTAATAATCCATTTCAATAGTTTTTCAAACATTTTCTAATTATTCAGAAACACACAGTACATACATAAATACATCTTACATAGTTACAAAAACGTAAATGCCTCAAAGACGAAACAATAGCCTTAAACGGGAAAACTTACTATAAAATGCGAAAAGTGCTAAAGGTGCCGTTTCCACAATTGAAAAGAGCTGTGTTAGCTCTTTTTTTATAAAAAGAGCTAAAGAGAAAAATTTCGAGTTAGAAGCAATTAAAAAGAGCTAAATCTAGCTCCAAAATAGCTAAGTTGGCATCGCTGATTGTTCATATGACTAGGAGAGTTGCCGATTTGGATATTTTTAGCCGAAATTAGTTCTTTATATAAATTTACTGCAAATAAATTGTAAATTTTTACACAGTGTCAGCGCTGCCGATTTGCAAATTCTTAACTCAAATTTAGTGTATATTTATTTATATAAATACATATGTATAAACATAGAAATTTACCTTTAATAAATGCAGGTACAGAAAATAACTGTTATTTTTGAAAATTTACATAAAAAAAGCACACATAAAAAATTATCGTAGAAAATTTTGGTTCTAATCATTATGATACATAGGTGATGTACATGCAAATTTTTGTATGACTTTTAAATATGTGCCTTTTTTGATAAAAGTAAAAAAATAACTGTTATTTCTTAACTTTTATTTTTTAAGGCAAAAATTAAAAGTTATTTTTGATTTTTATTATTTTAGTCAAAAAATAAAAGTTATTTATTAAATTTTAATATTTTAAGGCAAAAATAAAAGTCATGAATTAAATATTGCAGAGTAATACGCAATTATTATTGCTTTCAATGCTATAAATGATAAAACATCCGTATAGACTTCTGTAATACCTATACATCAATTATTATTACCTATAAATAGCAGGCAATAAAACTAGAGTATTACTATGCAATACTTAATTCATGACTTTTATTTTTGCCTTAAAATATTAAAAGTTAAAAAATAACTTTTATTTTTTGACTAAAATAATAAAAGTCAAAAATAACTTTTAATTTTTGCCTTAAAAAAATAAAAGTTAAAAATAACTTTTTTTTTCTTGACTTTTTCGATAAAAGTCATAACAGTTACGGTCCCTGAATAAATGTGATTCGTCGTACGACACAAATTTGTCCAGGTTAAACTGTTTTTTTTGGCATATTTAATTTTTTTTAACTGCAACGCACGAAATATGTTATCTTTTAAGTTTTAATCAAAAAAAACAACAACCTTTACTTTTGATTACCAATTTATTTCTGAACTTTTAATTTTGTTTACAATATTTTTATTATACTTAATTGTTAACTAAGCTTAAATATTATTTAGACTAATTCTTGAGAAATATGTTATTATTTGGTATGTGTGGAAGTTCAGTTTATTGAACTTGCACACAAAGCACAATTAAAATAAAATATTAGTTTTACAATTTTAGTTTTGTTTACGATATAATTGTTAACTAAGCTTAAATATTATTTAGATTAATTCTTGGGAAAAATGTTATTATTTGGCATGTGTGGAAGTTCAGTTTATTGAACTTGCACACAAAGCATAGTTTTATTAAAATATTAATTTTACAATGAATTAAATTATGCATCGTTTTGTCTAGTGCATTGGCCTTTGATTTGGTGTTGGTGCGATTGCCGTTGGTGTGTATATAACTCCTCCCTGCCCAGATTGAAGCGAAGGGGACGAAGGGACAGTAGCTTCATCTAGGATTGCTTGTTTAATTTTAGTTGCATACATCCTTTTTAGAATGTAAATCACTGTTGCTATAATAATTAACCATATAAGTGATTCGATGCCGTTCTGCAGGTTAAGTCTGGATGATATTGAAAGGATTTCATTTTGCTGGTTGAAATTGTAATCTGATAGCTTTTTTAATGTCACTGTCTTAATCTCAGACGAGGCGTGAATTTCGGAGATGGGTACTGGAGCAATATATATGTCTTCCCAAAAAGTGTTTATATCATCACTATAGGTAATGTTATTTACGCATACTTCGCAGTTCTTGTAATGTATTACGCCTGTACCATTCAATGAATATTTATTGATATTGCAAGTCGTCTCTATTTGTGTTTTTGGTATATTATGGAATAAAATTAAGTTAGGTTCCGGCTGCCAAATGGATTGTGTGTCACCGATGTCATTTATAACGCACTGTGCATCCTGGCTTTTAAATAGATGGCCAATACAGCTAGAGTTCACGGCAATTTCTTCTTTTTTAATTTTTGAACAAAAGAAAATATTTTCTATTTTTTGACATTTTTCCGAAGTATACATAATCTTAAATTCATTTAATATTATATAAGGTTCTGTAACAATAATTTTTGTTTTATTAATAGGTAGGGGAATAATATGATAAAATTGATAGGGATTGGGATCAAAGTTAGGAATCTGAACGTTAAAAATAATATTGGATTCATTATAGTAAGCTTGAAGTCCGAGTAATTCATATATGTTTTCTACAGATTTCGTTTTAATGGTTGAATTTTCTAAATGTCTTCTAATATGTTCGATTTCTTCTGGATGTAAAATTAGTTTAGGAATTATATTAAGTTTTGCCAGAATAATGGCTTCTGAAATGTCGTTTATGTGACTAGTAAGTATGTCAATGTTGTAGTTTATTTGATTGAGGTATTGTATTTCTCTAATTGTGTTTTCTGTGCTTTTAACAAGGTAGTTAGTTTGATTTGTATTTCGGTTTAAAAATAGTTCTATGGTTCCTTGTACCTCATTAATGTGGTTTGTTATATTAGAGAATCTAGCAACCATATTCATATTAAATTTATGATCTTTTTCCATGGTATCTTTAATTATTTTATTATTATATTGCAGTTCCCCAATTTGACGATTTATTTCTTGGGCGTCATTAGCGTCCATATTTCCTGTGATAAATTTTATTGCATGTCCCATTCCATCAATAAGGCCGCGTTTGGTGCGTTTAGTCATCAAACTACTTAATTTTAGTTTCAATTCTTTCAGTTTTATTTTTGTTGTGTCCGTATAAATTTTTGTTGCACTATTTCTTTCGAAGGCTTTAACTGTGTTGTTGATTTTGTCAATGTTTTCCTTATAATTTTCTAGATTAACAATATGAATAAGATTGCTATAGCTTGTGACATGCCTTGCTGGTCCTAGATTTATTGGCAGAATGCCTTTATTATTAGATAAGTCGCGAATCTCAATATATTGTGCCATAATTAACTTGGCCCTAAAAAGAAAAAATTTTTTGTTTCCTTTTAATGCGGGATTTATGTATTTTTTGGTTATTAGTTGTAGTTATTGTATGAAGGTTATCGTCTTTTACTTTATGTTTTGAAAATCTTGAGGTGATTTTATTCCTTCTGCAATTTTTTCTGTATATAGTGTCATTAATTTGTCTAATTTCAGGGTCTTGTCTGGAAGTATTCAATTTGTCTATGCGTTTCAAGGAAGAGGATTCTATTTTTTCTTTAATTTTTGGAAATAATGTTTCTTGGAATTCATTGAGCTTCCTAAGGTAATCATGTTCATTGTCGAATTTTACGTTTTTGTCGAACTTGTACGTTCGCCCATGGAAAAGTTCAAAAGGTGTTAATTTAGTGGCAGAATGTACTGAGTTGTTATAAGTTATTACTACCTCTGTAATCATTTCTTCGTGGTCAATTTCTGACCTATTAGCCTTTTTGCTTTCCAAAATTATTCTGTAAATTTCAGTGAAAGTGGAGTGAATGAAGTCTTTCTACAGGTGAGTTGCTACTTGTTTGTTGAAAAGATGTATAATGAAGTTCAATATTATATTGTCTGCAAAAGTCTTTAAATATGTTGCTCGTAAACTCCGAGCCCTGGTCGCAAACGATTTTCTTGGGAATACCGTATGAGCATATAAAATGCTTAAGTGATTTAAGTACTGTTATACTATTTCTGTTTTCAAGAGCATAGGCTGCCGCGAACTTGGAGAATTTATCGATGATTGTTAGATTTTGGTGGTTATTAATTGTGTAAATATCTATATGCAATATGTCTAATGGTTTAGATGGTGTTTCTGGTAGTTTAAATTTTACTTTGGGAGGTTGCCTATCATATTTAAGTGTTTGACATTTGTCACAGTTATTAATTGTTTTATTTATTAATTCTTTCATATAGGGAAAGTAGTATTTCCTTTTAAGGTGTTCATAGCATTCGATTATGCCTCTGTGATTACTATTTTCATGGTATTCTTTTATCAATTTTTCTTGATCGTCATTTTGTCTGATATCTTCTAAAATTTCTTTACATCTTAGTAACTTGAAAAGCTTGCTGTGTGAAAAGTATTTTGTATAAGTGTCCTGTACTATCCTAAAGATGTCGTCATCGGTATATATAACGGTTAACCTGTTAGGTGGGCAAAATTTTTTTAATATCTCCGTCATTATTTCTTCATTGAAATGGGGTCGTCTTATAACACGTCTTTGCCTATTCCTGAATATAGTTTCTAGCGTCATTGGACTTCCCAATTCAGTTTTCTCTAGAATCAATTGTATATTAAATTCGTTAAGAGGTCTTTCTGATATAAAGATTCCGTCATCGAAGTTTTCATTGGAAGAATGGATTGTGGTACCTTGGGTGCCTTGATTAGAATCGTTTTCGTTAATATCGATATTCATGTGGTTTACATCGATTTGAACTCTGCTTAAAGCGTCGGCGTTAGTATTTTGTGTCCCTTTTTTGTAATGTATTTCATAGTCGAATTCTTCCAGTTTCAGCCTCCATCGTACTAGTTTCGAATTTGGGTCTTTCAGACTCATTATCCATGTTAAAGGACGATGGTCAGTGACAATTTTAAACTTTCGACCGTATAAGTACGGGCGAAAATATTTGGTTGCCCATACGATTGCTAATAACTCCTTTTCTATAGTAGAGTAGTTGATTTCGGAATCACATAGTGTACGGCTAGCGTAACATATTGGTCTATCCATGCCAATTGGGCCTTGTGATAAAATAGCTCCTATGGCAAATCCACTAGCATCAGTTGTAAGAACGAATGGTTTAGAAAAATCCGGGTACTGAAGAATAGGATCATTGGATAATATATTTTTGCATGTTTCAAAAGCATTTTTATAATTTTGGTTGAAATCGATTTTGCTGTTTTTCTTTAGACACATTGTCAAAGGCTTAACAATTTTTGCGAAATCTTTTATAAATTTCCTGTAATACCCCACTAGCCCCAAAAAGGATTTGATTTCTTTGGGTGTCTTAGGGATTGGAAAATTTTTGATTGCCTCTAATTTCGCAGGGTTAGGTTTGATGCCCTCTGTTGAAACAATATGTCCAAGGAATGAAATTTCTTTCCTCAAAAATTCAGATTTGTCTAGTTGTATTTTGAAGTTTGCTGTTTTTAATCTTTCAAAAACTTGTCTCAAGTTTTGAATATGTTCCTCCAGAGAGGTGGAAAATATAATAATATCGTCGAGGTAAACTAGACATATTTTTCCTATAAAATCTTTTAAGACGTTGTCCATTACCCTCTGAAAGGTAGAAGGGGCATTTTTCAGTCCAAAAGGCATTCTTATGTATTCAAAATGCCCGCCTTCAACTGTGAAAGCAGTCTTTTGGACATCTTTCGGATCCATTTCGATTTGATGGAATCCGCTGGCAAGATCTAGTGTTGAAAAGTACATACATTTGCCCAATTTATCCAGAATATCTGTGATATTCGGTAAAGGGTATCTGTCCGAAACTGTTTTTTCGTTCAGTTTGCGGTAGTCAATGACAAGGCGCCATTTTTGTTTTCCGCTGGCGTCTTTTTTCTTTGGTACTACCCATACGGGAGAGCTCCAGGGAGAGTAAGACGGTCTAATTATGCCTTGTTCTAGCATGTTACTTATTTGTTTCCTTACTTCATCTTTATGGATGTAAGGGTAGCGATATGATTTAGTGTATATTGGTATTTCGTCTGTTGTTTGTATGGTGTGTTTAATTCGATTTGTAAATGAAAGGCTTTGATTTTCTTTGTAAAACACCGAGTTGAATTGACGACAGAGTTTAAGGAGAAGTTTTCTTTCTTCCGTGTTCAAATGCTCTAGTCGTAATGAGAATTTTATGTCTTCTTCCTCATTATTTTCAAAATATTCTGGATTAATGCAATTGAGCTCCACGTAATTTGAAGAGTTATAAGGGTCTACTTTTATTGGTTGCTCAAGGTATAAAATTTGATCGTAATTTGATTTATTTATTACTTCCATGTTACTCTGCCAATTATCTGAAATATAAATGCCTTCGGAAATCTCAAGGTTTGTTGAAATCTTTGTTTGATTAACAAGGATTTCACCATTCTCGATATCGACAGGAAGTTTTATAATGTTTTTCGAGCTAGCTGGTACTAAGTATTTATGTGAAGTTGTGTTTGGTTTCATTTGTAAAGGAATAGTGCAGTTTGGTGTTATTAATAAATTATTTTGTAAGTCAATGTTAGCTTTGAGTTTTTGTAACATATCGATTCCTAAAAGCCCGTCGAAGTAATTATGGAATTTAAAAATTAGGAATTCTAATTGACCATTTTCATTAAATTCTCTGAATATTGGTATGTAAGTTTTTGAATTTAGTGTATATTTATTAGATATAGTAGTGATAGTTATGGGTTGACAAGTTATTTGGTCTTTTAAAGGCACAAATTCGGGGTTGATAAAAGATGAAGAGGCTCCCGAGTCAATTAGGAATCTTAAGGATCGACCAAATGGGGATGATATCAGTATGAATGGTAGTTTTGTCCCATGCTTGTTTATGTCTATGTATCCTGTGGAATTTTCGAGGCTAATGCTTGAAAATTTTGGGAGTCATCAATGTTAGGAATGATTGGAGACTCATGATTTGGATGATTGTTAATGTTATGGAAATTTGGGTAATTTCTACTTTGATTGTTGTTATGAAATTTTGGGTAAATATTAGTTTGATGGAAGTTTGGATAATTTTCAGTTTGATTAGCGTTATGGAAGTTTGGATAATTTTCAGTTTGATTAATGTTATGGAAGTTTGGATAATTTTCAGTTTGATTAATGTTATGGAAGTTTGGATAATTTTCAGTTTGATTAATGTTATGGAAGTTTGGATAATTTTCAGTTTGGTCAATGTTATGGAAATTTGAGTTTGATCGTGACTGAAAGTTTTGTCTGGTTATGCCCGTTTTATTATACGAGTAGGGTGTGTTATGTCTGAAATTTGTCCGGGTTGTATTACCGTCACTAGTTTCTATTTTAACAGGCATTATAGCATTTCTAACATTATGATTGCTGTGAGTCCAATTGTTGTTGTTGAAATGACGATTAAATTGAGGTCTGTTAAACTGTCTTTGTTCTGAGTTAAATTGTCCGTAGTATGGTCCTTGGAATTTATAATTTGGTGGTGGATTTTTTGGTTGATATAGTTTGTGTGGTTTTTGGACCTGTCTTACTGACGTAATGTTTTGCTCCTTTAAACAATAAGCGAGTGCTGTTGGTAAACTGTCTGGACGCATAGCACGAATCGTAGCGCCTAATGGGTCTTTGAGTCCAGAAAGAAATGCGTTCAAACACATTTCGGAGAATAATTCCTTTTTTGAATTGATAACTTTTTGATCTTTCTCATTGATCAGGACGTTATTTAAGAGTGCTGCTTGGATTTCGATAATATCTCCGTGAAACTGTTCGATTGTTCGATCAGTTTGGCTAATATTATGAAGATCTCTGATCAGTGTTGTTTCAGTCCTTTTGTCTGCAAAGGCTGATATTAGGTTATTTTTAATTTCAGTCCAATCTAATTGTGTTAAATATGTGTTCAATAGCTCGTTTGCTGTCCCTACTATTTTATTCCTGATAGCCCTAAGTATGATTTGACCATAAGGTGTCTTTTCCGTTCCTTTCAAAAATAGTAATATTTCTTCGACGTTAGTTATAAAATCGTATAGTAGACGAGAATTCCCGTCAAAACTAGGAAGATCTTTAATAACATCCGGAATTCTTAAGGAGTTAAAGATTTCTTGCATGTTCGGAAAGGTTTGGATTTGATTTTGCTGTGCCGTGTGGGACGTGGATTGAGTTTGTGTTAAATCTTGATGTTGCATATTTATTGGTAAGTTTTTTAAACTTGAATATTGAGATTGACAATGTAAATTTTCTGGTATAGTTTCAAGGCTTTTTGATTTCTTTCTTTGATTTTGTAATTTTGATAAAGCTACAGTTTTTGCTTTTCTTTTAAACATTTAGTAAATAATTATTCGATTATGATAACTTATTTTCTAGAGCTTACAATAAAAACAGAAGTACAGTTGCAATCCGCATTGAGAAATATATTGGTTTTCTTGAAAGGCTGAGTAGGTTCCAGTTGTGAATGGATTGAAATCCAACGGTTTCGGCTCGGTTGACTTCAACTTCAGTGTCCTATGCTGAGTTTGATGATTTAGATAGGGATATTCTTTCCCCGTTGTTTATGTTGACGGTGATATTTTTTCACCGTTTTTTTTTTTTCAAATAGGGATATTCCTTCCCCGTTGTTTATGTTGACGGTGATATTCTTTCACCGTTTTTTTTCAAATAGAGATATTCCTTCCCCGTTGTTTATGTTGACGGTGATATTCTTTCACCGTTTTTTTTTCTTTTTATAAAATTGTTCACTATTTTTATGAGGATATTCTTTCCCCTTTTCCTAAAAGCTTTTATTTATGAGGATATTCTTTTCTTTTTCAAAAATTGTTCCTTATTTAATTATGAGTATATTCTTTCTATTTTTTTTTTTTTTAATTTTTTTTTACTATTATTTATTTATGAGAATGTTCTTTCCTTTTGTCAAAAATTGTTCACTATTATTTATTTATGAGGATATTCTTTCCTTTTTTAAAAATTGTTCACTATTCTTTATATATGAGGATATTCTTTCCCCTTTTTCTAAAACTTTTATTTATGAGGATATTCTTTCCCCTTTTTCTAAAACTATTCTTTATTTATGAGGATATTCTTTCCTTTTTTTTCAAAATTGTTCACTATTATTTATTTATGAGGATATTCTTTCCCCTTTTTCTAAAACTATTCTTTATTTATGAGGATATTCTTTCCCCTTTTTCACTGTTTTAGTTTATTGTCACCGCACCGATTCCGCAACTGCCCGATACGACTGCGCCAAATATGTTATCTTTTAAGTTTTAATCAAAAAAAACAACAACCTTTACTTTTGATTACCAATTTATTTCTGAACTTTTAATTTTGTTTACAATATTTTTATTATACTTAATTGTTAACTAAGCTTAAATATTATTTAGACTAATTCTTGAGAAATATGTTATTATTTGGTATGTGTGGAAGTTCAGTTTATTGAACTTGCACACAAAGCACAATTAAAATAAAATATTAGTTTTACAATTTTATTTTTGTTTACGATATAATTGTTAACTAAGCTTAAATATTATTTAGATTAATTCTTGGGAAAAATGTTATTATTTGGCATGTGTGGAAGTTCAGTTTATTGAACTTGCACACAAAGCATAGTTTTATTAAAATATTAATTTTACAATGAATTAAATTATGCATCGTTTTGTCTAGTGCATTGGCCTTTGATTTGGTGTTGGTGCGATTGCCGTTGGTGTGTATATAACTCACGCGCACAGCTTAAATAACAACTGTTACCTAAATAGCAAGTTGCAGCCATTTATACTGAAGCATAGAATATAAATCATAATAGAATGCGCATCTCAAGGACAACTAAAATATTTTTTACAAACGTTTAATGATGCCGGACGGAAGAGAAAAGAAGCAAAAACAAAGAACTTAGCAACAAAATACATAAAATAGCACATTTTGCATTTCGCACTTCATATGCGATTTGGACTTCATTTCAAAAAGAAAATTCCCAATGACCTAATTTTTACCAAAAATGGTTACCATAAAAAACAAACAACAAAACATGCATCCTTCTAATAGCGAAACTCAAAAAAATACCTGCGCAATTATAATACTTTTACAATTGCTTGTGCATATTTTACTAAAAATCACCCCTTTAAGCAGGTAGGGCCTGCATTCCGTGTTTTTGTTGTTGTGCAATTATGACTGTTTTACCTTTTTTGCATAAGCAATTAAAAAAATACATTTACACATATCAAATAAAACATGCACACTTGCTACACAAAAGGGTTAGCGGTTATGACACGATGGATTTTCCCTCAATTTGTGTGTTTGAAATCAAAAGAAAAAACTTTCAACACACATTTGTGAATAAGTGATCAATGTGTTTCAATAATAAAAACTTGATATTTATTTAAAGGTAAATTTCTATGTACATAGATGGCTTAATATAAGAAACGCGGAAGTCGAATTTTCGATATTTTATAGGAGAAGCAAAAAACTGAGGAGAAACTAAAGCATTTACAAACAGAAATAATTTTTTAAGATATTATAACTTCTTCATTTTGAACTGTAACGTACTAAGATCTTAAAACGCGATTTCGAAAAAATTGGTATACGCCCTTTTTATATTAAGCCATCGATATGTACATATACCTACATATACGTATATACACATATGTACATACATATGTATGTATGTAGATATTTAATATTATTAATTTAAGCATTTACAATTTATTCGCTGAAAACTTTTATAAAGACTTATCCCCATATGCAAAAAATTAACGTGTGCTTGAAGTGTACGTTAAAACAAAATTTCCGGTTTTAACGTAGACTTGAAGCACATGTTAACTTGTTTGCATATGAAGATTAATATACTTATGTTTAAAATATCCAAATCGGCAACGCTCATGATCAATAAAAAACCTTTAGAGGCACAATACATAAAAAACCATTTGCTTGTATACCACAAGAATATCCAACATTTATGTTCAAAAAATTTTACTCATATATGAATAATCAGGGTGACCGATGACATTTTTCAAAAAGTGGCAAAAAATAGGGGATTTATCAAAAAAAAGGGGCAAAATAAAAAAAAAACGAGAAAACTACAATAAAATTTTTATTTTCAATGTATTATTATATAATTCACTCTAAAAAAAGGGGGACAAAAAGTGGCAAGGCAGTCGAAAAAGTGGCAATTTGCCACTTTAGTCGGTCAAACGGTCACGCTGTGAATAATGCATAAATGAATAAAACTCATATATGAGCAACTCATAAATGTGCACATCATGTGCGCAAAATTAAAAAAAAATATTTGCACACACACGAGTGTTCAATTTTGTTTTGTTTCCAATGAGGTAGTTTACACGAGACTAATTTTTATGCGGCACAATTTTTGTTTTTTTAAGAACACACGAGACTAATTCATCCGACATAAAAATGTATACGTATTCACAGCTTTGTGTGTGTTAGTGTTTTTTTATTCATTTGACGTTTGGTTTTCGTCACACACGTATCGGAACATAATTGGAGGAAAAATGGCAATAATAAATGATGAAGAATTGGCAATTATTTTAGGAGTAATTTCAAGAGCCTGTAATTTGGAAGCTGCAGCATTACTTTTGGAAGCAGAGAAAAAAAGAAAAAGCAGATCTTTTTGGGTGAAACCATGGAGGGAGTCTCGCGATTCTGGTGGTAATATACAGTTCCTCCTCAAAGAATATAATTTGTTTCACGATGTAGAAGCGTATACTTCTTTCATGAGAATGGATCAGAGGTGTTTTTCAGAGATCTTAAGATTTGTAAAGTCAGATATTGAACGGACGGATACAAACATGAGGAAATGTATTCCAGCTGAAGAAAAATTGGCTGCCACTTTAAGATTCCTAGCCACAGGAGAAACTTTTAAGGAAATTGCCGAAAATAGTAAACTATCTGCACCGTATTTAAGCTTTGCTATTATATAAGTATGTAATGCAATTTACAGAAACATGAAAAGTAAATTTTTACAGGTACATACATACATATGTGTTTATATCGTCACTCAAAATTTAAAATGCTGTTCAGTAACCAGTAAAAGTTTTTTCAGTAACGAAAAATTTTTGCTATTTACTGAAAACACTTTTACTGATTACTAAATTTTTTTTTGTTTCTAACATTTAAATTTAAAGTTCCCTGATTCGAAAGAAAAATGGCTTCAAGTGGCCACAGAATTTGAAATGCGGTGGCAATTTCCCTTGTGTCTTGGTGCTCTTGATGGGAAGCATATCGCATTCAAGCCAAAGAAGAAGACAGCAAATTTATTTTACAACTATAAAGGATTTACAAGTATTGTGTTGTTGGCCTTGGCAGATGCACATTGCAAGTTTTTGTTTATCGACGTGGGGTGTAATGGACGAATTTCCGATGGTGGTGTTTTAGACCGTTCGGATTTAATGTATATATTGGACAACGATAATAATTTCCCAGAGCCTAAAGTTATTGGCAATAAGAGGCAACTGCCGTACGTTATAGTGGCGGATAATGCTTTCCCAAATGGAAAACATATGTTAACGCCCTATAGTAAGCCAAGTTTGACTAACGAAGAAATTATTTTTAATGCACGATTAAGCCGTGCCAGGCAAAATATTGAAAGAGCTTTTGGTATTTTGTCAAATCGTTTTCGCATACTACAAACTAAAATTCAACATGACGAAGTAAACACAACTATTATAGTAAAAGCATGTTGTGTACTCCACAACTTTTTATTGAAAAATAGTGAAAGATATATGGACAATGTAGATTTAATTATTGCGAACATAGACACCGGGTCACAAAATACGGCAACAACTAAACAAAACAGAAATTACGAAAGTATAAGAAGGGAATTTACTGAATATTTTTGCAATGAGGGAAAATTTTAAGCTTTATGAAAAATATGTAAATTGATTCACAACTTCTCTACTGAGAAAAAATTTTACCAAATATTTTTGAAATATTTTAATTTAATTGCCTTTGTACACTTAAGACACGGTCACACCTGGAAAACATTTGCCCAAGAAAGCATAACCACTTAATACTAATGAAAAAGTTTTTGATTCAGACACGTTTATATGTATTAAGATAAACAGTTTCATACATAGCTAATGCACAATGTCATATAATCCAACATCATTAGAAAGTGATAAGGTTAATGAACAAGTCTCTGAATTAAAAAGTTTTTCATTAGTGATTACGATTTTTTAGCAAATTTTTGCCAAGTCTGACAATGCCTTTTGTGATTATGTTAGAACTACTTTAGTTTTTTATGTAAATTGTTAGAATTTCTGATAATTTTTATAACACAACAGTGAAAAATCCGTACGGTCTTGATATGGTTCGATAGTACTTCCAAAGGGCACTAAAACTCTTTACTCAGTTTGGCGATTTTGGTGATTAATTTTTCTATAGGCCTCCAAAGATTTCGATAATCAGTGTGTCCTCAAAAATTGGTGTCATCAGTTTTTGGTCAACAGCTAATTTAGACTTGGTGATAGTTCTAAACTATATATGACAATAATTTAGCTCAGAGTCTACCAAACAAATCTTGTTATTATTTTATACCCAAAAAAGAGTTTCTTCATGCACTTTTTTATTGCAAATATCAAGGAAAAAATTTATTTTCACTTTTTTCAGGATAAATTACAAGGGCTAAAAATTTTTCACTAACAACATTTGGCAAAGCAACAACAAAACTTGAAATAGTGCAAACTGGCAACACAAAAAATACCACAATATCGAAGAAATTAAAAAAAAATTAAAAAAAGGTATAGTTTAGCTAGTAAAAAACCAAAACTTTTAAGGTCCAAGAGACACGCTCAGATTATATTGATGTGTTCACAAAAGTTGTTCATCATTACAATAGCTATTACATTGCCAAATATTTTTAGCAAAAACGTAGGATTAAGTTAATATGAAACAAGAAACATTTTTTTCTTAATTTTTGCAACAAAAATGTGAATGAAGAAAACTTTTTTTGACATAAGATGTAAACAAGATTTATTCGGTAGACTCTGAGCTACATTGTTGCCCTATATAGCTAAGCGCTATCACTAAGTCTTAATTAGCTGTTGACCAAAACCTGATGACACAATTTTTTAAGGGCACACTGATTTTCGAAGTCTTCGGAGGCCCATAAAAAATTAATCACCAAAATCGTGAAACTGAGTAAAAGGTTTTACTACCCTTTGGTAGTACTTTGGAAACTATACTGTCTAGTCTGTGGATTTTTCCAAATCCTCTATTTTGTGACATAAGGTAATTAAATAATCATTAAAAATACTTTTTGTTTTTTAAGCTTCATTGACAAGTTTAACCAATTAAGTTGTTAATAATAAACTGCCTTATTCACACAAAATATTTCATGCTTACTTAACTCTTAATTGAAGTATTTCTATAGAAAATGCGTTAACTAAGCCTTGAATAATCATCAAATATTTTTGTTTTTAAAAAGTCCATATCTATTTACTAAAAAGTTAAAATGAAAAAAATTGTTTTCATTATATTTTATGAATTAATGTGAAGATGTAGTCATAGTTCTCAATAGTTACATTATCCAGGAGTACTTTTTGTAACTTCTTTTTATAAGAATTAAATAAAATATCGTTAATTTTATTTTCATATGATTTATTAAACACGAAAAAACAAAAAAGTAAGTAAACATTTTCAAATAACTTGGATGAAACATAAAAACTATTAAACTTAATAAAAATTGTTCAATTAAAATATTTTTTGAGTCTTAGGTTCGTTTTTATTTTATTTAATACTTCATTTTTTGTAAACCTTCGGTTAACTTCTTCAGGATATTTTTTACTTCTTATTTTTTATAAAATCAATTTTTGTAATTGAAATGAGAAAAGACAAAAGAAAAAACTAAATATCAAAAAAAAATAAGAAATATCCTGAAGAATTTAACTGAAGGTTTACAAATAATAAAGAACTAATAAATAACTATATAAGCAGACCTAAAGCTCAAAAAATAGTTTAATTGATAAAATTAAAAAATCGAAAAATTGAATAAAAAAATTTGTGAATAAAAAATTTATCACATTAATCGAAAATCGACTGGAATGCCTGTTGTAAGATGTCATTTTTTCCCAATATTTCAACAGATTGGATTTCAACCCTTTCAGAAATATTATTGTTGAGTTCAACGTCCTCAATAAAATCAACTCCCCCTCCCTCAAATGTTTCATTGTCGAATGATTCAATGCCCATTGTTTCCATCACCAATGTTTCATTGTGTAGCGAATCATTGTTATATTCGTCTATAGATGACACTGATGAATGCAGACTCGACGACTGTAGCGAAGATGTATCTGAAGAACAAGGGTCAGAAAATGTTTGCGTTGCTTCACGTGGTAACTGCCAAGATAATCTTTTCCGCTCGTCAGCTTTTGATCTGCGAACTATCTGCATAATTTCTGTTGTGACGTTTTCGTAGGACTCTGTCAACTTGAGTTCTTTCAGTTCGCAGCATAACATTTTGCAAAAAAATTCTTCTTTGGTTTCCTCAACGGCAGATCGTTTTTGGATAAAGCTGGTTACAACTTCCATAGATTTGTTCGCGGATCGCCGCAACGCAGCAACCTCATCCAATCTCGATCGCTTAGCCTGAGAGTGTTTTGTTTTTGTTAGAAAAAAAATTTAATATAAATATATAAGTAAAAACGTACCTTTTTTGAGCTCTGACTACATTCACTTCCAAATAATGAATCTTCAATCTTAAAAGATACAAAAAAGAACATTTAAAAAATATTATTATTATTTTTGTTTGTTTTATTTTGCTACGAACAATAAAATAAAAACAAATGCAAAGTTTTCTCACCGTATTAAATTCCAAATTAGATTGGCCACGAATCTCGTCGTTTGCATCCAATAAAAATTTAAGTTCATTAAAGCACCATAGCTTTGAAATATATACATCTTCAGCCGACATTCCGCTTCTAGTAGCTGCTCTTAACTTTTTTTTTTCTTGAGAAATTTGCTGCTGCAACACCTTAATTTTTCTTTTTATGTCAGCAGCAGTTACGTTCGGTTTTAAATCCTGAATGGCCGCAGCAATTTCTTCCAGTGCTTCTCTTTTTTTGTGAACTTTTAAATAGTCTGGATGTGTCACTTTGTATAAAAATTCGCGTTCTTTAAATTCGCTTATTAGTTTTAAAGTTTGTTGGCGTGACCAACCCCCCTCTTCTTTTAAATTCATGTTTCCACGACGATGGCCAACTAAAGACTAAATACGCTCTGTAAAAAAAAAACAACGAACCTCTGGTTTCGCAAGTGTGTATGTATTGGTTTTGTGCTTCTAATGCGGGGTTGAAGCTGGTTGAAAAATTATGCAAAACAAAAAACCACTCTCTTCACCGAATTTGCCTACAAACTGGCATGTTGTGCCAGCATAATTATTCTCGTCTAAACTACCTCAATTACAACATGAACATGCGTAGAAAAACAGAAAAAGATTTAAGCACGCATGTGCGTTGATTAGCAGATTTTTTTTGTTGCTGCATTTATGAAAATAAACACAACGAAAAAATTTGCGAGTTTTCATTTATGAAGAAACTCGTAAATGTTTGATTTTTTTAGAGCACACATGAATATTTCGGTACTATGTTATTTAGGATATTTCGATTGGAAAAATGTATGTACATACATATGTATGTAATATCTTCATAAATTCGTATTATTGTTTTGCTATTACCTTCTATTTCAGAAAAAATAATGGTTAATGTAGAAAATATACATATTATGTAGAAAATTTGTATAAGAACAGACATGAAGTTAGCATAAAAGGGCTATTAGACAGGCAAACTTGTCTTAAGACATGTACGATGGCATACCAAGTCTCACTGTCTAATAGCATGTATACGAGTACGTTAGACATGTATGTATGTTGGTTTTCAAAATTTTTTGATTTTGTGATGTCTGTCGCACAATTAATATGAAGTATGCCGTCGGCGTTCGATAGTGCAATAGCAAAACCCAAAGTATGCCATCGTACATGTCTAAGACAAGTATGCCTGTCTATTAGCCCGTTAAGAGACAAAATTGAACTAGGTGTCAACGAGTTCCTCCATACAATTTGACATTAAAACTTTGCATATAATGTAGTAGTTACCCACTATTAAGTCCCAGCGTGATTTTTAATGTGAAATTTTATAGCAAAATTTGTTAAGATGATGTTAAATTTTGCCACTTATGCCAACCTTTTGTGCTTATCAGTACTTATTTATTATTAATAACTTTCACTAAGTTTATGTGCGACACTGGTCGGGCCTAATTAATTATATTTAGATTTATGAGTTGAATACTTATTGTTAGTTCATATTTGAAGATTCATTAAATAAATATATGTATTAAAAAAAAAATTATGCCAACTTCATGCCAGTTTTTCACTATAAGCACATATGGCTATAAGACTTCAAGAAACGCAACATATGTATGTGTGTGGCTTTTGCTTGAAGGCATTAGTCAACAGACTGTTTACATTGACTGACTCCAATCGAATCAAAACAAAGGATGGAAAAGTAAATCCTAAATTTTACTTTTATATTCTGATCTCAAAAACTAATACATACTCTTTTATGTACCTTCCAAAATTAAACATTAATATTAATTGATAGTATTAATTAATAATATTATCACTATCACTACATAGTATAAAACAAAGTCGCTTTCTCTGTCCCTATATCCCTATGTATGCTTAAATCCTTAAAACTACGCAACGGATTTTGATGCGGTTTCTTAAATAGATATACAGCCCAATTATGAATATTCCTGAGGAAGTTTTTCCCTTCCCAATGTCTTGTTCCCGGGAAAAATCTCCCTTATTCTAATATCCGAGGAAATAGCAAAAAACAGGAGTGAAAAAATCAGAGTCAGCTGTTCTGCTTTTGACATTTTATTTTGTGCTATTGTGCGGGATTTTAATAATAAAAAAGTTCATGCCACAAATTTATTTCTGTAAATATTTTAATATTTTAAGTTTGCTTCAATAATGTACAGTATAGCTTTTCATATGGTTTTGGAAGAACATACTGTTGAAGAAGAGAGACGAAAAATCAGCCAGAGGATTGCAAGAAGGCATATGCGCGATGTTTCCAATCCGCTGGAGTTGCCAAACTCGTTGTAAGTACAAAATAAATTCGTGTGGTTCAAAGTATTCAAAGATATGTTCTTGGCTTAGGTTCGAAAAATATTACCGCGTCAACAAACCTGCTTTCTTATATTTGCTTAATGTGGTTACATCTCACTCTCAGCCGACCAAGAAGACATTTGGTGTTAGTCCTGTGATCAAACTTAGTGGCTGTTTGCGCTTTTTTGCAGAAGGTGGATACCAAACTGGTATCGGAAAAGATTGTGATGTTTCCTTGGCCCAGCCCACTTTTAGTAAAGTCCTTGCAGAACTGATTGACATTTTCGAAACTCGCCTCTGTCCGACCTGGATAAAAATGGCAACAACGTCTGAAGAAAACAGAAAAATTGCGCTGGAATTTTATGTGAAATATAAAATTCCTGGAGTATTCGGTTGCGTTGATGGAACGCATATACAAATGATTTCTCCATCTGAAAATAAGCATCTGTTTTATAATATAAACGGAAAATACAGCCTGAATGCTATGCTAGTATGTTTTAATGTTTTAATATGACGGCTCTTCCACACGCAAAGTTTAGTTTTGTAATGTCTTGAGTTTGACAGACGGGAAAAGAGAATGAGAGCTCAAACTTGCGTGTGGAAAAGCTGTCTATAATTAGATAATTTTTTTTATATATTTACACATATGTATAATGATTTTAGATTTGTGATCATGACCTTACAATACGGTATGTTAACGCAAGTCACCCCGGCGCATGTCACGATGCTTTCATATGGAGTACTAGTGATGTGAGGGCTTACTTGGAAAAAATATATTTGGAGGGTATAAATAATTTCTGGCTTTTAGGTAAACCCTTTCACAAATCTAATATAATATATTAATTATAACGCTAATATTTATTTAAATTTTCTTTGCTTATAGGTTTCGCAGGCTATCCTTTGGAACCGTGGCTTTTGAGTCCCCATCGCGGTCCAGAGGATGGTTCAACTGAAATGAAATTTAATGAAGTGTATGCAAAGTGCCGTAACATAATTGAACAGGTCAATGGAGTCTTAAAGAAAAGGTGGAGATGCCTTCTGGGTGCAAGGGAAATACACTACTGCCCGGTGAAGGTTGCAAAAATTACGAATGTGTGCTGCGCCTTGCACAATATATGTTTAAGCTACAAAGTGAGCCAAGAACCTTATGATTATTCTAATGGAATAGATATACCACAAGAAGAAATGAGTCAATTAACCTCGACGCAATATTTGGACGCTGCGCAGTCAATCCGAAGAAACATTGGAAATACACTTTAAAAAACAAATATTTATAGTTTAAAAATGCATTTATTGTATAAGGAACGTAAGGCCACTTCTTGGAAAACAAAAGATAAATATAAACTAATGTAACGCAAAAATGAAAAGTATTTTTAATAACTCAAATGAATTAATTATTAAATTAAATTTTTTGGCGTAATCATTAATTTGAAGCTGCAATCGGTTTTTTTCTAATTTATATTCCACTTCCCTAGCTCTTAATTCTTCCATAAAAGAGTGGTGTCGACGTATTTCCTGGATTTCTTGCCTTTTCAAACTTTCCATTGTTGCAAAATGGTTTTTTTGAATGTCGTAAATGTTGTTCAGTGATCGATAAATTTTTTTAGTGGATTGTTTTTGGTCCTTTATATCTACTAGAGCTTCTTTTACTCTTTCAACTAAATCCCTTTGTACTGCCAGTTTGTCTAATAGAACATCGGAAGCAGGTTCGTTCACCAGAGTTTCTTTTGATTTTGGGATAAATTTTGGCTTTTCATAATCTTTGGTTTGTGCCGCTACAGTTTCCTTCGCCACACTTTCGTTTGGTTTTGGGAACAATTTTGACATTCCATATTCTTTGGGGAGTTCTCGTTGTACCTTCATAGTGAACAGACGTAATAGCGGAATTTTTCTTACATACAAACTAAACAAAAAAAAATTATATAAAAAATATTCGTAGTACATATTAACTTTGATAAGTAAGCCTTTTTTTTGCTTTGCTAATATTTTTACATATTGAAATAACAAACGTGTGTGTTCTGGCTTCCACATCGTTTTCACATGTTTTCTTGCGAGTTAGGATATTAAAACACATGCTACGCCTGTTTAAGTTGAAATTTAGAAAATAAAAATTAATAGTGTGATTTCTACCATTCGACTTTAGACGAGCACAATTTAAAAATTGACGATTTCAAATTTTAGAATTTTTTCGTTTCCGATTTTGAGCAAAAAACTCGTATTCTTTTCACTTGTTAACAGTCTTGTGAAAAGAATACGAATTTTTTGCTCAAAAGTTACAACGAAAAAATTTTAAAGTTTGAAATCGTCCATTTCCAAATTGTTTTCTTCTAAATTCGGATGCTAGAACACATAATATTAATTTGTATTTTCTAAATTTCCACTTAAACAGGCGTAGCATGTGTTTTAACATGCTAACTCGCAAGAAAACATGTGAAAACGATGTGGAAGCCAGAACATACACGAAAAAAAAAAACCGTAAACAAAAACACATACAAAGTACCCTTGAGGAATACTCTATATGAGTACCCCAAAGGAAAAAAATAGTGAAGTGAGTTCTAACGGCAGAAATGCCTATTTTACTGTGAGTTTTGATACTCATAATGATAACAATAAAAATAAAATATCTGATAATAGACTTGCTGTGAGTTCTGAAGCTCTTAATAAAAATCAAAAATCTGATAATAGACTTTTTCTAACGGCAAAACCACAGTTTCGTCAGCGATCAACTTCGCTTTGTCCAATGCCAACAAGTGAATCGTTGACAATATTGCCTAGTACTTCCACATTTAACTCAGCGATATCACCCGCCTCGGGCTTGGGGTCATCACTTAACCAAGTTGTCACTGAAAATAAGAGTAGCCCAAAACCCAAGGTCCAAGTCGGAATAGACAGATACAGTACAATTTTAAAGCGCGGGCGAAGCCCAAATTCTACTAAAATTGCATCTGCTCCAAAGATGTCTAGGGATAACAGCGCATCCTCTACTAATCGGCAAAACCGTTTTAAAATATTGCAAGATGACAATGACAAACCCGCTGAATCTGCGAACAAAACCTCCAAGCCGCCACCAATCTATTTAAGAGAAAAAAACTCAAACGCTTTTATTAAAAAATTAATTTCGTTCATTGGTGAGAATAAATTTCACATTGTTCCAATAAAACGTGGTAATATTGATGAAACGAAAATTCAAATTTATGAAGAAAAAGATTTTCGAAAAATGGTTTCTGAATTTGAAAAAAGTAAAACAAATTACTACACATATCAGCTCAAGAGTGCTAAAGGTATGCAGATTGTGTTGAAGGGCATAGATTCCTATGTTGCTCCTGAAAAAGTAAAAGATGCTCTCGTCCTCCAGGGTTTTAAAGTAAAAAATGTATCTAACATAATAAATAAGGAAAAGATCCCTCAACCTCTATTTCGCGTTGAAATTGAGCCAAATGATATAAAATTGAAAAAAAATGAGACCCATCCAATATATAATTTAAGATATCTCTTGTATCGAAAAATAACCGTTGAAGAACCACACAAGCGTTCAGGACCCGTACAGTGCCATAATTGTCAAGAATATGGACATACTAAAACTTACTGCAAATTACCTGCTGTTTGTGTTGTGTGCGGCGAGTTAAACGGCACTGCTAGTTGCAATAAACCGAAAGATCAAAGTAACAAAAAATGCAGTAATTGTGGAGAAAATCACACCGCTAACTACAGAGGTTGTCCTGTGTACTCTTTCGTCAAACAGACTATGAGGCAAACACCTAAATTGGTCCCAGCCCAATCAGCAAACGCTTTACCAGCCACTATTTCGCAAGTGAGCCAACCAGTTAGTTCCCGTGTATCGTATGCCGATGCTACTAAGACAAATTCTATTCATACACAAAATGTTTCACCACCAAATAATTCAACAAATACAAATTCGAACTTTAATTTTAATCGCCTTGAAGCTACTATTGATAATCTGGTGCAAACTATAAATAATTTTACATCAAATATGACTAGCATGATGCAAGAAATGCTGCGAATGCAGAATACTCTGCTTCAAGCTTTAGTTAACAAACCATGAACGCGTTAATAATATGTTTCTGGAACGCAAACGGCATTCGCCAACATAAAAATGAACTTGAGCACTTCCTCACGGAAAAAAATATTGATATAATGTTGGTCTCAGAGACTCATTTGACTTCAAGAAGCCTTTTTAAAATTTATGGCTACACCTTATACGATTCAAAGGACCCGAGAGGAAGAGCATGCGGTGGATCAGCAATTTTAATTAAGTCAAGACTCAAGCATTATTTTATTGCCAACATTTGTGAAGAACATTTACAAGCAACGAATATTTGTGTCGAAAATTTTTGCACTAATTTTGTCATATCATCAATTTATTCTCCTCCTAGATTCGCAATTACTGAGGATCAATACGAGGATTTTTACAAATCTCTGGGCCCTTGTTTCGTAGCAGCTGGCGACTATAATGCTAAACACACGTTCTGGGGTTCGCGTCTTATTACACCCAGAGGTCGAGCGTTGTTCAATACAATTTCCAAAATGGGCTTGGATGTCATTTCGAGTGGGGAGCCCACTTATTGGCCTACTGACATACGTAAAATTCCGGATGTAATAGATTTTGGCGTTATGAAAAATATCTCTAGGGATTTAATTCAAATTGAAGCTTCTCTAGATCTCTCGTCCGATCACTCTCCCACGATCGTTACAATTTGTGGCCCATTAGGAAGTGATTTACCTCATCCATATGCGAATTTGATAAATCGTGTTAATTGGCTGCGATTTAAAAAATATCTTAGTAGTCATTGCACGGAAAATATTACGCTAAGAACACATGATGATATTGAATCTAACATTGCCATCCTTAATGAAAATATTAAACAAGCTGCTGAACATGCCACTACCGCCCATCCGCAGATTAGGTTAAATAAAATTTATTCTACGGATATTGAACGTCTCGTAAGTGAAAAAAGAAGAGCTAGAAGAGAATGGCAACAGCACAGATCACCCCAACTTAAAGCCAGATTTAAAGAGTGTACTAAACGACTCCAAGAGTTGCTTGCATTTGAAAAAACTGCATCTCTTAAAAATTATTTGGAAGGTCTTGATGTCACACCATCATCTAATTACTCTTTGTGGCGCGCTGCTAGAAAGCTTAAAACACCAGTTGAGTTTAAACCACCTCTGCGCACATCTACAGGAGGTTGGGCAAGAAGCGATATTGAAAAAGGTAAAATATTTGGTGAGCATTTAAAATCCGTATTCACCCCAAACACGTGTTCTGGTGCTGTTGATTTGCGAAATGTAGTTGCGCTACCCTCTCGACCAATAAAATTTAAGACGCGTGATGTACAAAAAATAATTGCAGAACTCAACCCGAAAAAAGCCCCGGGTATTGATGGAATTAGTAACCAGATGTTGATGAAGTTGCCTCGTATAGCTATTAGAATCCTGTTATTCATTTTTAACGCTTTTTTACGACTGGAGTATTATCCAAACAGCTGGAAGCTTGCCAAGGTTAAAATGATTCCAAAGCCGGGCAAAGATCTTACCAAAGCTGAGTCATATAGGCCAATAAGTTTACTGTCAACAATGTCAAAGCTCTTTGAAAAGTTACTCATGATAAAATTGTCCCCAATTCTAACTGATAATGAGTGCATACCGGATCATCAATTTGGATTTAGAAGTCAGCATAGCACCATTGAACAAACTCATAGATTGGTTCAATTTATAAGAAAAACTTTTGAAGAAAAAAAGTATTGCTCTGCGCTGTTCATTGACGTTTCTCAGTCATTTGATAAAGTGTGGCATGAAGGCCTAATTTTAAAATTAAAGACTTACCTACCAATAAACATTCTAAATCTGCTGGAAAGTTACATTATTGCCCGGAAGTTCACTGTTGTGGAAGGAGACTTTATGAGTACGCCTGAAATAATATCATCCGGTGTGCCACAGGGGAGTATACTGGGGCCAGTTTTATATTTGATTTATACTTGTGATATGCCCTTGAGCAGCAATATCCATACATCTACGTTTGCCGATGATACAGCCTGCCTTAGTATGCACGAAAACCCACACGAGGCTTCCCGATATCTTCAGCAACATATTACTCAGCTAGAATTATGGTTAAACATGTGGAGAATAAAGGTAAACGAACAGAAGTGTGCTCAGGTAACATCATTTACCTTAAGAAAAGACAGTTGTTCCCCCGTTACAATCAATAATCAAATTGTTCCTCAAAACTTACACGTGAAATACCTTGGTATACATCTTGATCCAAGGCTCACATGGAAATACCACATTGACTCCAAGCTAACGCAAATGAAACTTAAACTAACTCAGATACATTGGCTGGTTGGTAGAAACTCAACCCTCACCCTAGATTGTAAACTTTTAATATACAAGTCGCTCCTAAAACCTATATGGTGCTATGGAATTCAGCTATGGGGTACTGCTTCAGCTTCTAATGTCGAGAGAATCCAACGAAGGCAAAACAAAATTTTACGGTTAATAACATCGGCTCCATGGTATATAAAAAATTCAAATATACATCGTGACTTAAATATGCCACTAGTGACTGAAGAAATTGCAACAAACGCTGGCAAATATTTAACAAAACTCGAGTCACATCCTAATCCGCTTGCCCGTAATATTTTGAACTTTACTGGACACATCCGCCTAAAAAAGAGGGATACAAGGGCTCTTATTTACAGCACTCCAGATGGGACTTCCTGAAAATTCTTTTATTTTTTATATTTTTTCCTTTTGATTATCAATACTTATGTATTATATAACTACTACTAAGATTATGTCCGACACTGGTCGGGCCTAATTATATTTTTATATTTAAGATTTGAATACTTATTGTTAGTTCATATATGAAGATACAATAAATAAAAATCATGTATTAAAAAAAAAAAATATTCTTTGGATTGTGCCGCACATTCAGCATTACGTTTTGTGTGGAACAAGCAGCATGTCTACGTCTGTTACATATGACGATTCAGGCATTTCAAAATTTTTTGGCGACCCCAGACAGAAGCTATCTACAGGGACACCTTCAATTGAAGTTTTCATCGCTATTAAATCGTATATGGATTGTTCGGTTGCTGATAATATATAATTTTTGTTTGGGCCTCCACCTATTCCTTTCTGGTATTGCAAATTTTGTGTTGACTTTTGCCGCACATATTTCTTTTGGTCAGCCCAAACCTGTGTTGAAAACACTTGTATACAATTACTAATTTTTAGTATATCATGAAAATAAACCTTGTTCCAATCACTGCTACTTTTGGTTGGTGGTCCTAGTGCATTCAGGGATGGGAGAATGGAAAATTTTCCCAGGGAATTGTTATTCATAATTGGGCTGATAGTGATTGAAGAGGAAGGTTTATATGTATAATAACATGCATTATATAGAGAAGAAATACTGTTATTTTTGAGGTTTCTAATGTGATGTCGTAAATAATAAAATTTTTTTCCGCTTACATTGCAAACGCATCAAATATCAAAATAGTAAACTAAGTATTGTACACATTAAAAAGGTCTACAGAAAACTCCGCCATGGTATATGTCTCTCATGTATATCCCACAATAACATTTTTAACCGACTTTACAAAAGAAGGAGGTTATCAATTCGTCTGTATTTTTTTTTTACTTTTTTATGTTTGTACACGCATAATGCTAGGTACACAATTGGGACCAACGACGAGTTTCGTTCACGTTGACGAGTTCGTCGATAAGAATTCGCTGAATAAATTCGTCGCATGAAGCACAATAACGACGAATTTACTCACCGAACTCTGCTCTCATAATTGATAAAGTTGGTTATTGTGTATGCAAATAGAGAGAGAAAATTGTTTTTTCGTCGTTCGTCGGCGTACAAAATAGAAATAAGCCTATCTCAGAGTTCGTCACACACGACAAATTTCGTTCTACAGCAGTGTTGTGTTCATTTTCATATGCACAAATATGTTATATTTTTTATGACGAAAGTTCTCACCGAAATATTCGTCGTTCGTCCCAGTTGTGTTCCTAGCATAAATCGGTAATTTTTAAACCGATTTTCGAAATTCTTTGTTTGTTTGAAAGGATTTGCCTACAGTTGGGTCCCATAATTCTGTTTTTCCAAAATCGGAAGGGGAAGTTTGCTCCCCTCTGTCATAACTCGGCCATTTATGAACCGATTTTCAAAATTCTCTTTTCGTCTGAAAAGGTTTTGCCTTAAGTTAGAACTCATAATTATTTACGAAAATCAGAGGGGAAATTTGCTCCCCTTATACATTATTCCGTCATTTATGAACCGATACCACAAAGTGAGGGAAGGATTAACCTAGAAAACCTTTGTGTTTTGATAGACAATATCCAAGAGTTAGTCAACATTGTCTATCCTGACATTGATAACATAAGTTATAAGACAATACCTTTGTTTAAGGAAATAGCGATTCTGTCACCAACTAATGAACAAGTAGATAACGTAAATAACTTGGTTCAGGTTATCAATTCGTGTGTATTTTTTTACTTTTTTTATATTTGTACACGCATAGCTCGGTAATTTTTCCACCAATTTTCGAAGTTCTTTTTTGTTTGAAAGAGTTTGCTTACAGTTGGGTTCCATCATTTTTTTTTAAATTGGAAGGAGAAATTGGCTCCCCTCTGGCATAACTCGGTCATTTATGAACCGATTTTCAAAATTCTTTTTTCGTCTGAAAAGGTTTTGCCTTAAAATAGAACTCATAATTGCATACTCACAGGATGTGGTACTGGAGAAGATGTATTGATTCCCCGATTGCCTCTGATACCATCGGATTTACCCTTCCAATTTAAACGTTTACAGTTTCTGGTAAAGACATCTTTTGCAATGACCATTAATAAATCGCAGGGTCAAACCTTCAACGTTGCAGGCTTAGATTTGAGCGTTGACTGTTTTTCACATGGTTAACTGTATGTCGCTCTTTCAAGAT
Organism: Tachina lurida; assembly: GCA_944452675.1. NCBI lineage: Eukaryota > Metazoa > Arthropoda > Insecta > Diptera > Tachinidae > Tachina > Tachina lurida. Next base: position 42,026,612 of record OX101755.1, on the reverse strand, counting down.
TAACTTCTAGAGAAAACATGTTTGTATTGTCTAATGACAAGAAAGCTGTTAACGTTGTAATATGTTAATTGTTGTAAAAATAAAATAAATAGGTAAAAACGTAAAAAGTAAATAAGTAAAAATGTAGTGTATGAGTTTAGATATTCCAAAGATAGCAGGAAATCTTCATGGTTTAGGGAAAGAAGAATTGTTTTAGCCTAAATTTGACGCGTACGGGCCACGGGCAGATGTGCGATAGCTTTCCGTGAGCACCTGCCTTTACGGCCTTATCTCACGGGTGCCAAAGCACAGGGTGTGGGTTAGACGCCAGACCAACGCCCCCATGCACCCTTTAGGATTGCACCTATGTGCTCTCCATAAAGGCACACAGGTTGCAATCCTTAAATATAGTTATCCCTATACTATATTTAATTACCTTGCTTAGGTAATTTGAGCTATCTAAACTCTGCTGCTATGTCCGTGTCCATAGCAGCTTCTGTTGATTGGCAACAGCACCTAGAATAGTGTCTGGCTGACCGCGTCATACCAACCACTAGGATTGATTTAACACTGGTAAGCCAAGATTATTCTACCAGCGTATCTTTTGGTAGCAACCACAGCCACCACGATAATTCTCTGGCTTCCACGCTAAGGTGTTGTGTATACACTCATAGCGAGGTCCCCATTAGAATTCCTCAACCATTGCCGGCACAGCTCAACCACCCATCCAAAATGAATCCATTCCTGTGTCGCAGATCCAGTGCCTACTTCACACTAACCAAAATCATCCCTTAAACCCGTGGGGTAGGACGAACTCGGCCTTTCAGCAATTGGATCCAGACGACCGCTACATGCACTCAAATCTTCAGAGCAGCTCGACTGTTGGGCAACCGGCACCCGTGGTACCAGAACAAGCCTCTGGTCAGACCTCGCAGTTCCACCATAAAGGCTTCACTACTACTATCTTTTGAACTCAGGGGCAGTTCTAGGCGATCATGCACCTAACTGACATCAACAGGAACCTGTCTTCCTTTTATAAATATGTGCACATCCTTTGCTCTGTTGCCAGAGATCGGGTAGTAACACATAAGTTCTATGGGTAATATACCAAAGGTACGTCAATGGAAAAAGCCACATTACCCCAGCTGGGGCCCCGGGGTTGCCAAGCCCGTAATCTAAAACAGACTCCCCTGGGGGGACGGGCCACGGGCAGTAATGAATAAATCAAAACTACTGGATCGATTTTAATCATTTTTTCATTGAATGACATAGGCTATATATCTTATGCCCCCGCGAAGCCGGAGTGGGCCGCTAGTAATAAATAAACTTCAAAGTGCCTTTTTGGTAATTGTTAAGTTTTTACACGCAATTGTAAATATATGGACGTACAATTGGATTTTATGTACGTTTTAAGTTAATAAAAAATTTAAAAAAAAAATAAAAATAAAGAATTTGGTCAATTGTACTGAAAAAGTAAAATTTTTCTTGTAACTTTGTGCATTTTGTAAACCTTATTTTGCATCTCTGTGCATACGACTTAAAAATCGTTTTTTGTGAATGATATATTTTTGGGGACAAAAGTTAGAATTTTTCTTTTGAAATGGGGATTTTTTTGGGGACATGACGTCTTAAATTGGGGACAAGAGTTAAAATTTTTCTGGCAGCACTGGTTATACTCGGCAATACCTACCAGAAAAATAGTAAGACTTCGCAGGTATTTTTTGTTTGTCACACTGTGCAATTCAACATGATTGAAAACTGTTTAAAGGCCCTTTTCACAATGTACAATTAAAAGCTAACAGAGACTTTAACGGCAAGTTTTGTATGAAGAACTGTCGGTTAAAGTTCACGTTAACTCTTAATCATACAATGTGAAAAGGGACGTAAATCAATAAATACATGTTTGAATCAAACAGTCAAAGACATTTTTCAGTTTAAATGGTTGCCATTGTTTTGTAAACTTTTTATTGATTGTGAATCTGAAAATTTAATATTAGCGACACCAACTGTATACACATATATTTTTCCAATTTCAACGGTTTCTTAGTTATTTATAAATTGAAGAAAAAAATATTTTTAATGCAAAATTAAATGTTTGTTTTGTCTTCAAAAATTCATAAAAAACAAAAGGGCATATATTTAAAATTTTTTATTTATCGCAAAGCTAAGTATGGTAGAAATAAAATAAGCTATATGTCATGAAAATCTGTGCAAAATTTTTGATTTTATTCATAAACAAGACAAACATTGTGTAATACATTTATTGCACCTTGTTCAATTGCAAAGCCATATCAAGGGAATTATTTTGTATGGTTCCTGGAATTAAAACAACTAGTAATAACTGATGTGAATATATGTATGCAATACCTATGAGAGGAGTGTTGCTACATAATGGAAATTAACAGGACAAGTATTTTTTTATGGCATATGCCAATTTTTGTCATTTCACCAGTGTCGGACATAAACTTAGTGAAAGTTATTAATAATACATAAGTCGTGATAAGCAAAACCAAAGTATATTCAAGCAGTTTCTTCTGGAGTGTTGAGTATTAGAGCCCTTGTATCCCTCTTTTTTAAGCGGATGTGTCCAGTAAAATTCAAGATATTACGAGCAAGGGGATTATGATGGGTCTCGAGTTTTGTTATGTATTTCCCTACGTATTTTGCGATTTCTTCAGTCACTAGTGGCGTACTTAAATCACGATGTATATTTGAATTTTTAATGTACCATGGAGCCGATGTTATTAGTCTTAAAATCTTATTTTGCCTTCGTTGGATTCTCTCGACATTAGAAGCTGAAGCAGTGCCCCATAACTGTATTCCGTAGCACCATATTGGTTTCAAAATCGACTAGTATATTAAAAGCTTACAATCTAGACTGAGTGTTGAATTTCTACCAATCAGCCAATGTATCTGAGTTAATTTCAGTTTCATTTGTGTTAGCTTTGAGTCGATATGGGGATTCCATGTAAGCCGTCGATCAAGGTATATACCAAGGTATTTTACGTGTGAATGTTGAAGAACAACTTGATTGTTGATTCGCAGTGGGGAACAAGCATCTCTTCGCAGGGTAAATGTTACCTGGACACACTTTTGCTCGTTTACTTTGATTCTCCATAAATTTAACCATAGTTCCAGTTGTGTAATATGTTCTTGTAGATATCGGGAAGCCTCGTGAGGATTTTGGTGCATACTAAGGCAGGCTGTATCATCGGCAAACGTAGATGTATGGATATTGCTGCTCAAAGGCATATCAAAAGTGTATACCAAATACAAAACTGGCCCCAGTATGCTCCACTGTGGCACACTGGATGATATGCATTCGGGCACACTCATGAAGTCTCCTTCCACAACCGTAAACTTCCGGGTAGTAATATAACTTTCTAATAGCTTAAGAAAATTTATTGGTAAATATGATTTCAATTTGAACATAAGACCTTCATGCCACACTTTATCAAATGCCTGAGAAACGTCAATAAACAGAGCAGAACAGTACTTCTTTTCTTCAGATATTCTTCTTATAAATTGAACCAATCTATGAGTTTGTTCAATGGTTCTATGCTGACTTCTAAAACCAAATTGATGATCCTGTATGCACCCACTACTAACTAGAATTGGGGACAATTTTGTCATGAGCAGTTTTTCGAAAAGTTTTGAAATTTTTGATAGCAGACTTATTGGCCTGTATGACTCAGCCTTGGTAAGGTCCTTGCCCGGCTTTGAAACTATTTTGACCTTGGCAAGCTTCCAGCTGTGTGGATAATACTCCAGTCGTAAAATGGCGTTAAAAATAAATAACAGGATTCTAATTGCAATACCAGGCAACTTTATTAGCATCTGGTTACTAATTCCATCAATACCCGGAACTTTCTTCGGGTTAAGTTCAGCAATTAGTTTTTGTATATAACGCGTTCTAAATTTTATGGGTCGAGGGGGTAGCGCCACTACATTCGGCAAATCAATAACACCAGTACATGAGTTAGGGGTAAATACTGATTTTAAATGCTCAGCAAATATTGTACCTTTTTCAGTATCGCTTCTTGCCCAACGTCCGGTAGATGTATGCAGACGTGGTTTAAACTCAACAGGTGTTTTAAGCTTTCTAGCAGCGCGCCACAAAGAGTAATTAGATGCTGGTGACATCAAGACCTTCCAGATAGTTTTTAAGAGATGCAGTTTTTTCAAATGCAAGCAAGTCTTGGAGGAGTCGTTTAGTGCACTCTTTAAATTTGATTTTATGTTGGGGCGATCTGTGCTGTTGCCATTCCCTTCTAGCTCTTCTTTTTTCACGTATGACACGTTCAATATCCGTAGAGTAGATGCTATTAAGTCCAGTCTGCGGGTGGGAGGTAGTGGCATGTTCAGCAGCCGGTTTTATATTTTTGATAAGATTGCCAATGTTAAATACAATATCTTCGGATGTTCTTAGCGCAATGTTTTTCGTACAATGACTACTGATTTATTTTCTGAACGCCAGCCAATTAACACAGTTGATCGTCTTTACATATGGGTGAGCTAAGTCACTACTTAGTGGGCTACAAATTGTAACGATCGTGAGAGAGTGATCGGAGGAGAGATCTTGAGAAGCTCCAACATGAACTAATTCCCTAGAGATATTTTTCATGACTCCAAAATCTATAACATCCGGAATTTTTTGTATGTCCGTAGGACAGTAAGTGGGATCCCCACTCGAAATGACATCCAAGCCCATTTTTGAAACTGTGTTGAATAACGCGCGACCTCTAGGTGTAATAAGATGCGAACCCCAGAACGTATGTTTAGCATTATAGTCGCCACCTGCTACGACGCAAGGGCCAAGGGATTTGTAGAAATCCTCGTATTGGTCCTCAGTAATTGCGAACCTAGGAGAGGAGTAAATTAATGATATGACAAAATTAGTGCAAAAATTTTCGACACAAATATTCGTTGCTTGTAAATGTTCTTCGCAAATGTTGTCATTAATATAATGCTTGAGTCTTGACTTTATACAAATCGCTGATCCACCGCATGCTCTTCCTCTCGGGTCCTTTGAATCATATAAGGTGTAGCCATAAATTTTAAAAAGGCTTCTCGAAGTTAAATGAGTCTCAGAGACCAACAGTATATCAATATTTTTTTCCGTGAGGAAGTGCTCAAGTTCATTTTTATGTTGGCGAATGCCGTTTGCGTTCCAGAAACATATTTTTAACGTGTTCATGGTTTGTTAACTAAAGCTTGAAGCAATGTATTCTGCATTCGCAGCATTTCTTGCATCATGCTAGTCATATTTGTTGTAAAATTGTTTATAATTTGCACCAGATTTTCAATAGTAGCTTCAAGGCGATTAAAATTAAAGCCTGAGTTTGTATTTGTTGAAGTATTTGGCTGTGAAACATTTTGTGTGGGAATAGAGCTTGTCTTAGCAGCATCGGCATACGATACACGTGCATTAATTGGTTGGCTCACTTGGGCAAGAGTGGCGGAGTAAGTGTTTGCTGTTTGTGCTGGAGCTACTTTAGGTTTTTGCCCCATAGTCTTTTTAACGAAAGAATATACAGGACATCCTCTATAGTTAGCGGTGTGATTACCTCCACAATTACTGTATTTTTTTCTGCTTGATCTTTTGGCTTAGTACAGTTAGCAGTACCATGCAATTCACCGCAGATAACACAGGCTGTGGGTAATTTGCAGTAAGTTTTTGTGTGGCCATATTCTTGACAATTATGGCACTGTACGGGTCCAGAACGCTTGTGTGGTTCTTCAACTGTTATTTTTCGGTATAATGCCCCAACTTTAGCTGTTAGGTTATTTTTTTGTCTTTTATATGCCTTGAGTAGTTGATGTTTCTGTTGTATTAATATGTTTAATAGCTTTACATGGAAATTATGTATATTTTTAGTCAGTATTCTATGTAAGTTTCGTGGTATCTTATTGTTCACCATGTACATTGCGTAAATATTTTTAGTCACATTATCTATAAAATTCGGTAGTATACCTAAACGTTTACATTTTAACAAGAACGATGTGGATGATTTTAATTTAGCTAGTGCCTTGTTATTTTTAGTGTATTCCTTAACAGTATTGATGGTGTTTTTATTGTAATTTCTTTTGATTTTATTATATAAAGTCATGTTGATAATTTTCGGTGAAGGGGACAAGAATTTATTTTTTGAGAGTGAGAACATATTATATGAGAAGTTAAACAACAAACCCAAAGCCACACACATTAAGAAATTTAATGCTTTGAAAAACAAATTATGCGTAAAACTGAACATAACTCATAATAGCGAATGGTTCATAAATATCACAGAAAAACAAATACCAACAAATGTGCAGTGGCTACTCTCATTAGGACCTAAGTTTGCTTTACCAAACACGAAACAAACTTTTCCGATTTTTAAATGTATAGCTGAAGGTGAAGATTGTTTACAAACTTTAAGAGATAGAGAGAAACAAGAAAATGGGAGAATAAAATTGATATCGTTAATGGACAATCACTTAAACAAAATGAGAACAACCCAAAGAGAAAAATATATTTTGGACACAGTGGGACAGACGCGTACATATCTGAAAGTAAATGAAGATGTATTTATTTTAAATTCTGATAAAGGAAATAAAACTGTAGTGATGACGAAACAAGATTATAAAGAAAAAATGCGTCAAATTCTACGAGATATGTGTACTTACCGTCGTTTGAAAAGAGACCCAACATCAACTTTACAAACAAAAAACAATACATTGGTGGAAAAATTATATAATTTAAACATAATAACTATTAGCGAGAAAAACAGACTAAAAAGTACTACATCTACTGCACCGAGAATATATGGGCTGCCAAAAGTACACAAAATAGGTACACCTTTTAGGCCAATTTGTTCATCCCAAAACGCACCATCATATGAGTTGTGTAAATACTTAGTATGCATCTTGAAACATTTAACAAAAAACTCAAGATACAATGTGATAGACGCAATACAATTTAAATCAAAAGTAAACAATACAAGTATAGATAAAAACGAAATTATGGTATCATTTGATGTTATATCGCTATTTCCGAGCGTACCGATAAATCTGGCGATACAAATAATAGACAAAAAATGGGAAAAATTACAGGAACACACAAAAATACCAAAACAACTTTTTATGGAACTACTAAGATTTTGCATCAAAGACAATCGTTATTTTAAATATGAGGAAAAAATATATGAGCAATGTAAAGGAATGCCAATGGGTTCACCAATATCTCCAGTTGTTTCAGACATCGTAATGGAGGAGCTATTAGAACAATCACTAGAAAAGTTGGTAATAAAACCTAGAATGTTAACTAAGTATGTTGATGATATCTTCGCAATTATACACAAGGATACACTATCAGAAGTTCTAAACGTTTTAAATTCATTCAATAAACAAATTCAATTCACCGTGGAAACAGAAAATGAAAATAATTTACCATATTTGCATGCAATTGTCATCAAACGCAATAATAAATTGAAAGTCAATTGGTACCAAAAACCTACCGCATCTGGCCGGTTAATAAATTTCCATTCAAAACACCCTAGAAGAATTATAATAAACACAGCCAATAATTTCATTAGACGAGTACTCAACATCAGCGATGAAACTTTTCACGAGGAAAATAAATGTAAAATAGAAAAGATTTTAGTGAGGAATGATTTTCCAAAAACAACAATAAAACATTTATTAGAACGAACTGTTCGAAGAGAAAAAAAGGAACAAAAGTCACAATGTTATAAAGGACTAACATACATAGCTGGATTTTCTGAAAGATTAAAAAACTCTGACCTGTATGACACTGACAAATTCCAATTAGCCTTTAAATCAAACAAGACTTTACAAAAACTATACAGCAACACAAAGACAAAACTGAAAAAAGAAGTGAAGTGCAATGTTATATACAGCATTAACTGCACCGGCGACGGTTCTGGAACATGCGACAAAAGATACGTCGGAACAACAAAAACAAAACTAAAAACAAGACTAGCTTCTCATAAATCGGATTTAAGATCAACCGACAAACCTTTAGAGCAAAAAACTGCGCTCGCGGCCCATTGTGCAAGGGAAAATCATGTTCCTAACTTCCAAGATGTAAAAGTATTACAGGAAGAAAAAAACTATTCCAGGAGATTTACCTTAGAAATGTTACACATACTTGACGTTCCTCCAGATAAAAGATTAAATTATAAACAAGACACAGAAAAATGCGCTCAAATTTATGGAAGTATTGTTAATAGACACAAAAAATAAAATTAGTAAATCGAGTCCTGCTGCTAACGACGGTCAATATCTGAACGATAGTTGAATACGTAATTTTTATTAAACTTATTACATGTAATGTATTTTTAAACTATAGAAATTTGTTTTTTCTGTAACATAAATAATTGTTTTTTATTGTGTATTTAACAGTGGTTTCCCCTGAAGGAAATAGCGAAGCTATTCGAAATATTGGGAGTTAACATAAATAAAATTTAATAAATTTAAAGGACAAAAAATCGTCTAATTTTTATTACTTTTTTGAATATGCCTCTAGTGACTCGAATCACATCCTAATCCGCTTGCTCGTAATATTTTGAACTTTACTGGACACATTCGCCTAAAAAAGAGGGATACAAGGGCTCTTATTCACAGCACTCCAGATGGGACTTCCTGAAAATTCTTTTATTTTTTATATTTTTTCCTTTTGATTATCAATACTTATGTATTATATATAACTACTACTAAGCTTATGTCCGACACTGGTCGGGCCTAATTATATTTTTATATTTAAGATTTGAATACTTATTGTTAGTTCATATATGAAGATACAATAAATAAAATATCATGTAATAAAAATAAAAAAAAAACTTTTATGAAATATATGACCTAATAGCCGAACGATACAAACATAGAGGATAGAAATAACGAAAAGGTCAACTATTCAACATATAGTTAAAAATTATCAATTTTATTACAACAGTAGTTTTCAATAATTTTTTTTGCAGTAATATGAACTTTGTTTTTTAAAAATATCTAGAGTATTCCGATATTTTCTATAAAATTAATGACTGAAATATCCATTTAATTATTTCATTTACTTAATACGGCCGCAATATATAAAATCGTACAAGAATGGGGCTTATTTTTTAAACGTTGAGGCTGGACACACAAACTTTGCAAATTGTTTGTATTTTCTAACAGATTTGCAATTCACCAGTGATAAAATAAGAGAGAAAAAGATCGAGTTAATAAAATGTAAGTTTTTTTTAAATAAAAATCCCATCTTACGTGATATCATTTATGCATAAATTTGTATATGGCTCCATATATTACATCTTATTTCTATATACATATATGAAGAGCTTCATAATTAAATTTCCATATATGACCTCATATATTATAATAAATTTCATATATTAGTCCATATATCAATTCATATATAATACTTTTGCAATGTATAATCCTACATATTTCCATACATGAATTCATACATATTCATATATATTTATATACATTCATATATTAAAAATATATGGACCATACATATTTTTTTTTGCTGGGAATAAATAAAAACATTAATACCAAATATTAAAACTTTCAAAAACGCTATAGCATATGTTAAGAACTCTATGTTCCACTAATATTATTGAAGTAACAGAACCGCAAAAAAGAAAAATATTAAATTAATATATAGAAAATGTATGATTACTTCCAATCGACTAGACCGATTTTCTTCATAGATTAGAAGATATACGATCACGTCACCTTTTAAACGAAAAAATCCAAATTAAAATCGGTCAATCCGTTTGGGAGCTACGTCGTCAAAGATACATAGATTCAACAGAATATATTTAAAACATAGCTAAGAACACTCTCTATCAAGTCACCTTTCTAACATAAAAAACAAAGTCTAGATCGGTCCAGCCTTTTGGTCTGTACATGGACTAGTACATACAAACGGATACACAGACACAAACTACAAACTTAAAGCATCCTTTTTTTCTGATGTGGGGGTTAAAAACCGAAACGAAATTAGTTAAAAGTATAGGTATTTATACACATTTACAAACGTATTCTATTTAATACTAGCTTAACCCGGTGTGCCTCGCAACCCCTCCCCACCCTAAAATATATATATATATATATATATATATATATATATATATATATGGCATTGGTGGTGTAATATGAAAATTGTATTTTACCACGCCCCTCCGTCCCCAGACCGAAAATAAAAAATCTGACTTCACAGTGTCACCCGCCTGAATATTCTGAAGATTCCCTGAACATTTCATCAAAATCGGCCCAGCCGTTTTGGAGTCCATACGTTACATACAAACATACACACATCCTGTTTTATATATCACATTGACTCCAAGTCGCACGTTTTAATACGACACAAAAAAGGACGTTGACTGCCACGTCGCACGTTTTAGTACGACACACAGTGCGGTGATCAGTGGGAATAAATCAAAAACTTTTAGATTACAAAAGCTAACAAATTATATATCAAATGATAGATAAGACTTTCATTAAGAAGAATCCAAATTTTCATTGCAATATAAGAAGTTTTGAATAAGCTACAGCATTTTAAAGTTCAAACCTTTTATGGGTTTTTTTTGTGAACTTTTCGATTTTGCGCATCATCCAAAGAAATTAATGCTTCTAGCATATTATTTGCACTATTCAAGTAATTTTTTTTTTAACTTTTAAAAACATAATAAAACAAAATTTATTAAAATTTTTGACAAATAAATGGAAATTATTTATAATAAAATATGTTAATATGATAAAAAAATTATGAAATAACATAAAAAATGTTTTGTTTTTACCGTCAAGATAAAAAAATGTCCAAATATGTCTAGTTCCATTTCAACATTTTATTTTTGTATCTTTTAGAATTTTGATTTGTTATATTTTAGAATCTTATTTCACTTCATCCGAATTTTTCCGAGTCTTCGAGATATCGCGATTTGAAATATGTCCTAAAATGATATTTTTAAAGTTATTTTTTAAAAATATAGATTAAAAACACGCATATTGGTATAAAAAAAGCTAAATTAATTTTTTTTGGTTGTCTTTTATTTAATTTTGTTAACTTAGTTAAAAAGAAAACTTCAACAATAAAAATATTTTTTTTAAAAACATTTTTACATAAAATGCTACATTTTGATAGAAAAAGTGCATAGAAAATTATATATATGTACATATCTTAAAAAACACATATTGGACAAACGGTTTTCAATATTAAAAATTTACAGCTTCCTTCTTGCAAAACCAATTTTTCTTTTGTTTTTTTTTTGGCCAAATCAAATTTGTTGTGAATTGAATTTTCCCCAGAATTTACGGATTACCTAAAACACACAAAGAGGGTATACCTTTGAGACCAATAGTATCATCTTTTAAAGTCCCTTCTTATCAACTCAGTAAATATTTAGGAAGAATACTTAAAAATATTGTATCAGATAAATATAACACAAAAAACTCAGTTGAACTAAAAAGTAAACTCAAAAATTTGCAAATAGATTCCAATGACTCCTTGGTTTCTTTTGATGTTATTCCCTATTGACGAATATTCCCACGCACACAGCCATCAATATTATAATGGACAAATGGAACTCCATTAAAAACTACACGGTACTACCTAAACCGAAATTTCTTGATATACTTAAATTTTGCCTTTACGACAACAATTATTTTGTTTACAATAGTAATATATACAATCAAATTTTTGGTATTCCTATTGGGAATCCCTTCTCTAAAACTATTGCTGACGTCGTTTTAGACAATTTATTGGACAAAGCAATAGCTGAGTTAAGTAGCAAAAATATTTACATAAAATACGTAACTAAATACGTAGACGATATTTTAGCTGTAATCAATATCAACAACAAAAACGAGATTTTAAATTCATTTAATGCATATCATCCGAAGATTAAGTTCATGATAGAAATAGAAAAGGAAAATATCGTATTTCGACACCACATTACACAGATTGGATAATAAAATATTATTTGATACAAAGAATGCGTCACCAGGAAGAATGCAACTCAACCCAAGTTTCAAATAATCAGCACGGCAAGAAATCTTATACATAGAGTCTTGGATATTAGTGACGAACAATTCCACGCACGTAATAAACAAAAAATCACTAAAATATTAATTGATAATAGTTTCCCCCCATATTATCTAAACATATAAAAGAAACTAATCATGCACCTGATTTTGACAATATTAAAATTCTAAATGTAGAAAACAATACAAGAAAACGTTACACAACAGAAAGTTTAAGAATACAACAGAAAATAATGAAAACAATGAACAAAAAAGAAGATACTGACAACTTAAGCGCCATTTACAGTGTGATAATAAGGAACAGCTAAAGTCATTTTTCTTAATATTGTAATTTTTGGTCAAGTAAACTTGTATATTTTTTATTTTTGATGTTTTAATAACAACACAACTCCATCGTTAATAAGTTTATTCTGTTATGTATATTATTTCCTATTATAAAATGTTCTTTATTGACTGACTGAAAAAGTTCTTAATGTTAATGTTCTTATAATGGGTGTTTTTTATTGAGGTATAGAACTTTAAGTTGGCATCACTTTTTTAACTGGCGGCCATTTTGTCAGCTGTCAAGTGATTAATATTTAGTTTGGTTTGCCATTTCATCATGAACAGGTTGACAAAAGAACAACGCTTGCAAATCGTGCAAATTTATTTCGAAAATAATGGTTCAGTTCGCGAAGTTTACCGCAAGCTCCGTCCATTTTATGGTCGACATAATCGTCCATCAGAGCAATTAATTCGGTTAACCATGGATCGTTTTCGCACTACGTTTACTCTATGTGATAATACGCATCCGCAGAGACGTCGAACAGTGCGCACCGAAGAAACAATTGCCGCTGTAGAGCAAAGTGTTGAAGAGGACCCGAATGAATCGATTCGCCACCGTGCACAGCAATTGGAGCTTTGTCCATCAACTTTATGGAAGATTTTGAAGATTTTGAATGTGGATGAGTTGTGGTTCCGACAAGACGGCGCTACATGCCACACAGCGCACGTCACAATCGATTTATTGAAGGAAACATTCGATGAGCGCATAATTTCGCGGAATGGACCTGTCAATTGGCCACCAAGATCGTGTGATTTGACACCATTGGATTATTTTCTTTGGTGATATGTGAAGTCGCTCGTCTACGCCAATAAACCAGAAACGTTAGGGGACTTGGAAGCCAACATTCGTGGCGTTATTGCCAACATACGGCCCCATATGCTCGAAAAAGTGGTTGAAAATTGGACCTGTAGAATTGGCTTTATTCGAGCCAGCCGCGGCGGCCACATGCCCGAAATCATATTTAAACATTAATGGCATAAAATTATCCTTCCAATAAAGCCAAATTGATGGACATTAAAACGATTTTCTTGTGTTTTATTTCAATTCGAAGTTTTATACCTCTAAAAAAACACCCTGTACTATATAAAGGTTTAGGTGTCATTAAAACAAAAGCAAACAAACAAAGAACAACACATTGCTGAAATAGCAATATGCAATATTTAGGTCACTTGAATTTGGCAAGTCAACATATTGGTAAGCCAGAAATAATAAAATATAAGAATATCCAATTTCGAGAGCAATAACCGAAAAGTCAACGAACAGAAATAAATAAAAATATCTGGTTTGAATACATTGACTTATTTCTAGTATGGCTTAATTGTAATCGTTGTTTCAAGTGTACCAACAAAGCATGAATCACAAATTCATACTTTGCTAATAGCTAATACATGACACCTTCCCCTTCAAAAGAACGAACTTACAATTTGTTTGAAATTGTATGATCGTTTATTAAACTAATACAATTTTATTATATATATATAAGTATATATATATATATAATAATTTTAATTTCCTTATTGGTATAACACTGTACAACAGCCAAAATAGCCTTTAGATAAAAGTATGCGGACTATATGGATTTCGATGCGTTAAATTCAAATCTGCTGTCAGTTTCGCTCTATCACGTAGAGATTTTTTTTATGGGCGTGGCTAATTTTGGCCCCTAAATTAGTCGGCCATACTAATATATTTTACTATAACTCGAAAACCGCTATTTCGATTTTAATAAATAATAAACCAAAAGACGCGCCACAAAATTTTGTTAAAAAATATTTATAATCATGTTTTACCTATTTTTTATGGTTTCGAAGTTATTCAGAATTTAAAAAAGAAAAAAGTTTTTTTTATGCAAAAATCGCGTAATTTTTTTAAATGAAAATTACAATAAAAAAATCAGAAACTCACAAGTTTCATATTTTTTAAAATTTTCTTAAAACCACATATCCTAGGAATAAAACAAGCTATAAAAAGTGAAAATCCAGCAATAAATCTTGATTTTATTCACAATTTAAAGCAGGTACCTAAAAATGGAAAAATGTGTGTAATGCATTAAATGCAGTCACATTTACATCTGGCAGTGATGGGAAAGTTGGTACGATCGTACTTTTTTTTTATACTGTTTGACATGAAAAAGTACTGTAGTACTCCCCTAAGAAATTTGATACTCTCACGGGCAACTTAGAAATGCAGTCAGAAGACTCGCACATGCATATATTTTGCCAAGAATTAAATTGTTTTTTCGACAAATAAAAAGAAGCTTTATTAGTAAAGATCTTTTAGAAAAGTGTAACCACAATTAAATATCAATATCAATATTTCATTCAATGATATTTTATGTGGCACAGAAGTTGATCTATTGAAACAACTGTTTTAAATCAGTTTAAAGAAAATTTTAAAAATTTTATATTAAGTTCTAAGGGCAAAAGTGGACTTTGACAATAAAATGTTAGTTTGGCTTAGTAGGTTTCCCCCTGAAAGTATTTTATCTGTTAAACCAATATCATTATACCACTTTTAATTAAAATGTTCCCAGGGAAAAGAAAAAAAAAGAAAAAAAAAATAATTTGAAATATTAACAACCAATATAGAGCACTGGCTTATATAAAAACGCATTAGATGAATACATGTTTCCTGATATATCGAGAGTAGCTTACGGAATTTTATCCATGCCTCACTCCGCTGTAAATGTCGAAAGGATTTTCTTTTACCAAAATTTCATGAAAACAAAATATAAATCAACAGCCATCGTATTCTGTAACTCGCTAAAGCTAAATCAAATTTTCGGCTACGAATGCAATTTTCAAACGGGTATTGATAAATCAGGTAATGGCTTAAAAATGTAATTCGCCGAAATTTTATTGCTTTATGTCATCGCCAAAAATTTTAAATTTTCTATTTGTTCAACATTTTAGCGGTCGAATTTAGCTTTAGCGAGCTATGGAATACGGAGGCAAGCTTTATGTTCCAACAGTATTAAGTCTAATCCAGGCTACACCTATTTGTATATTTGTACCTATGTGTTCCTTTTTTTTGTAAATGAATTTCTTATAATTTTTTGTTAATAAAATTTAAATAAGAAATATTATAATTTTTGGTACTCTGGGGATCAAAAAAGTACTAAAAAAATTTGTTTTTGATACCGAAATGCAAATCTCATTTTCCATCACTGACATCTGGTAATGCTATTGAAAGGGCATTGCGGGCTGGTAACAGAACTTTAAATTGTGAATAAAATCAAGATTTATTGCTGGATTTTCACGTTTTATAGCTTGTTTTATTCCTAGGATATGTAGTTTTAATACAAATGTAAAAAATATGAAACTTGTGAGTTTCTGATTTTTTTATTGTAATTTTCATGTAAAAAAATTACGCGATTTTTGCATAAAAAAAAATTTTTTCTTTTTTAAATTCTGAATAACTCCGAAACCATAAAAAATAGGTAAAACATGGTTATTAATATTTTTTAACAAAATTTTGTGGCGCGTCTTTTGGTTTATTATTTATTAAAATCGAGTTATAGTAAAATATATTAGTATGGCCGACTAATTTAGGGGCCAAAATTAGCCACGCCCATAAAAAAAATCTCTACGTGAGAGAGCAAAACTGACAGCAGATTTGAATTTAACGCATCGAAATCCATATAGTCCGCGTAATTTTATCTAAGGGACAGCCAAAAAATGTTATTTTGTTGTATAGTGTAATTAAAGTAATGGATTAAATATCAAATATTACATAACTAATTTTAATCTATTTTTATGAATTACAATTTGTTTATTTTTCTTGGATAATAAAGTACAATTATTTTGATCTATTTTTATGATTTTATATGGTCCTTTATAAACATTAGCAAGTTTATGACCTGCTTCATTTTGAACTAGGACAATATCATTGATTTTAAAGTTTATTTCATTTGTGATTTTGTCATATTGAACCTTTTGTTTTTCTTTGTTTTTTATTAAAAGATTGTTGGCAATTTGATGAGCAGTCTGCAGTCTAAATTTTATTTCCTTTACATAACTATTAAAATTATATACCGGCTCTATAATACTATCCTTTAAAAATATCTGGTCTTTTAACGAATACAAGTTCAAATGGACAATAAGTGTGAGTTGTGGATGGTGTAGTATTGTAACAGTAAGTAAAGTAAGGAGTTCATTGGTCCCAGTCATCGAGTTTTTGAGAAATGTAAGATCGAATATATTCATTGAATGTTCTATGCGAACGTTCTACGGTTCCCAAAGTTTGATGGTGATATGGAGTGGAATGTGATAATTTTATATTTAATAATCCCCACAGTTCTTTAAGGATCTCATTTCTATATTCAGTACCCATATCTGTTAGAATTCGCTTCACTGGACCGTATATTAAAATCAAATTCTCAAAGATCGCCTTTGCAATTGATTTGGCAGATTTATTTCAAATAGGAACAGAAATTAAATATTTCGTCAAATCACAAATCATCGTAACTACATATTGATTAGAACTTTCTGAAACAGGGAGTGGTCCTATAGTATCAATTACCACTATATCAAATGGCTTACCCCGAGTAGGGGTTATAGTTAATTTTTCTTTAGAATGCTTTGTGGTTTTATTCATTTTGCAATCAATACAATTTTTGACATACCTTGATACATCTTTTGTCATGTTGTTCCAAAAATAAAATCTTTTGATTTTATTCAGCATTCGAGTGATTCCTGGGTGAGGGGATCCTCGTGAAATTTTTTCAAAATATTTTGTTTTATTATTTTCTGAGCATTTAAAATCTGTATTCACTCCCAATTCATGTACGGGTGCTGCCGGATTACCGAGTGTAGTATGTCTACCCCCTCGTCCCTTAAGGTTTAAGATGCGTGAACTACAAAAAATAGTTGCTGAACTCGACCCGAAGAAAGCTCCAGGTATTGATGGCATTAGTAACAAGATGCTGATGAACTTGCCTCATATTGCAATAAGAATCTTGCTATTTATTTTTAATGCAATTTTACGAATGCAGTATTTTCCACATAACTGGAAACTTGCCAAGATTAAAATGATTCCAAAGCCAGGCAAAGATCTTACCAAGGCTGAGTCATATAGGCCTATAAGCTTACTATCAACAATTTCAAAGCTTTTCGAAAAGCTGCTCATGACTAAATTGTCCACAAATTTAGCTGATAGTGGGTGCATCCCGGACCATCAATTTGGCTTTAGAAGTCAGCATAGCAGTATTGAGCAAACGCATAGATTGGTTCAAGCTGTAAGGAGGACATTTGAAGAAAAAAAGTATTGTTCTGCCCTTTTTATTGATGTTTCTCAGGCATTTGACAAAGTATGACACGAAGGCTTAGTTTTAAAATTGAAGACATACCTACCAATAAACATACTAAAGCTTTTGGAAAGTTATATTGTTGATAGGAAGCTTACTGTTGTGGAAGGACACTTCATGAGTGTGTCCGAATCTATATCTTCTGGTGTGCCACAGGGTAGTATTCTGGGGCCAGTATTGTATCTAATATATACTTGTGATATGCCTGTGAGCAATAACATCCACACTTCTACATTTGCCGATGATACAGCCTGCTAGTATTCACAAAAACCCTGATGAGGCATCCCGCAATCTCCAAGCACACATTACCCAGCTTGAAATATGGTTGAATTTATGGAGAATAAAAGTAAATGAACAAAAGTGTGTTCATATAACGTTTACCCTAAGAAAAGATACCTGTTCCCCCATTCGAATCAACAATCAAAATATTCCTCAACATTCTCAAGTGAAATACCTTGGAATACACCTTGATCGAAGGCTTACATGGAAATATCATATTGACTCTAAGTTAACCCAAATGAAACTTAAATTAACTCAAATATATTGGTTAATTGGCAGAAATTCAACACTCAGCCTAGACTGCAAACTTTTGATATACAAGTCGCTTTTGAAGCCAATATGGTGCTATGGAATTCAGCTATGGGGCACTGCTTCAGCTTCAAATATTGAGAAAATCCAACGAATGCAAAAAAAAAATTTTACGTTTGCTAACATCTGCTCCATGGTACATTAAAAATTCAAATATTCATCCTGATTTAAATATGCCACTAGTGAGTGAAGAAATTGAAAAATACGCAGGCAAATATTTAACAAAACTCGAGTCACATCCTAATCCGCTTACCCGTAATATTTTGAGCTTTACTGGACACATCCGCTTAAAAAAGAGGGACACAAGGGCTCTTATACTCAACACTCCAGATGGGACTGCTTAATACTTCTTTTTTTTTCCTTTTTGATTATCACTACTTATGTATTATTTATAACTATCACTAAGTTTATGTCCGATACTGGTCGGGCATAATAATTATATTTAGATTTAAGATTTGATTACTTATTGTTAGTTCATTTTTGAAGATACAATAAATAAATATATATAAAAAAAAAAAAATTTTGTTTTTCATTTTCATTAAAAACAATATTAATGGTTTTTAAAACATTATTACCTATCTCTTTAAATTCTGCTATTTTAATTTCTTTAAATATGACGTCATTTAATTGCATTTGGAATTTTCTTAAACTCATTTGACTGGCTTGTTTTTCAAGCTCTAAGAAAAATTTACCTAAGTCTATGTTTCTTTTTGTCAAATAGTTGGTTTTATCAATGTTGAGAATTATCTTTCCTCCCTTTAACAAGGAACAACCTCGGTTGTGGGTTAAAATTTTGGGAAGTTTTTTGAATTGGCTTGTCACAATGCCTTCAATGATTTTCAGTTAATTACTAGTTTGTTTTTTAAGTTGCGTTCTAGTTTGTACCTTTAATACTTTACATGCCTGTATATCCTCGAAAGGTATTCTTGATAGGGCTAGCTTGCTGGCATCCGTTGTTATATAGAACGTTTTACTAAAGTCAGGATATTTCAATATATTTGGTCTTATAAGTGCCTTTTTTAAATAATTAAATGAACGCTGATATTCATCAGTCCAATTGAATGTCACCTTTTTCTTTGACAAATTTGTCAGAGGCTTGCTGTAACTTGCAAAATTTGGAATAAATTTCCTGTAATAGTTACAGAAAGCTACAAAGCGTTTTGTTTCGTCGCCATTTTTGGGTATGGGATAGTCTTTAATAGTGTTATACTTAGAACTGTCTGGCAAAATGCCTTCATTCGTACATTTATGACCCAAAAATGTAACCTCATATTGAAAAAACCTACACTTATCAGGATGTAATTTGAGGTTGTATTTTCTACAAGTCTGAAAAACCTCTCTTAAATTTTTTATCATATGGTTTTTTGAACAACCAATGACAATAAGATCATCCATATACAAAAATGCTGTCGATGGTCTTAAAACGGAAAAAGCTAACGTCATCATGCGCTGGAAAGAATTTGGGGAAATTTTTAATCCAAAAGGGAGTCTTTTAAACCTGAACGACCCCTTAGTTGTTGAGAAAGAAGTTATGTCTATTGAATTTTCCTCCAGTTCAATTTGATGAAAGCCTGACATAAGGTCCAGAGTAGAAAAGTATTTGGATCTTCCTAGTTGATCTAACACATCGTCAATGCGAGGAAGTGGGAACTTATCTGATAACAATTTCTTGTTAACCTGACGGTAATCAATTACCAGACGCCATCTTTTGTCCGGATTGCCCTCTAATGATTTTTTCGGTACTAATAAAACTAGACTGTTATAAGGTGAAAAAGATGTTTCCACTAAATCATCTTTAATCAGTTTGTCAACCTGTTTCTCGATTTCTTCTTTCTGCGTTTCTGGTATTCTATAATTTTTTATATATACTGGCAAATCATCATTTAGTCTTAATTTTTGTTTGTAAAAATTGTTTGTAGTGATCGGTTCGCTTTCCAATCCAAATACATCCAAAAATTCTTGACGTAGTGTTAACAATTCAACCTTTGCAATTTCTGGAACATGTGATTGCAATTTTTTCAGAATGATTTCTGAGCGGTTTGGGGATTGACACTTGTGTTTAGTAATTAAATTATAATTTGAAAGAGGTTCAAATTATATGGTTGGTAGCTTAATAATCTTTATAGAATTTGAAGTGTTGATAATTTTTATTATGGGGTTTGCTAGGTTTGTAACTGTGTTTGCTACAAACACATCTTTCTCTAATTGTTGGTGAGGAATTAAGATGTCATGAGTACCATGCTGTAATCTGATTTTCCGTGCGACTTCTGCTCGTGCAGGTAATGTGATGATATCCTCATTAAGACTTTCAAATAATGGGATGTTTATAGAGTACTTTAAATTATAGGGATTCAATGATAATCGATTTGAATTCTGATTTTGGCATTATAAATTTTTAAAAAATCTAGGCCTAAGATGCCTTGAAATGGTATCGGAAAAGTATCAGAAATTGCGTGAAAGAAGTGAGGAATATCAAATTTTTTATATTTTAAGTAAATTTTAATTGTACCTAATGTCTTGATTTGTCCATCTCCAATTCCAGTTAAATTAATAATTTGGTTTGTGTTAAGCTTTGAGTTGCTCAATGACTAGTGATACATCAGCTCCAGTGTCTACTAAAAATGTATTCAAGTTGTTATTTGTTGGTAGGTGTACTGTAATGTAACTGCTCAAATTGAGGTTTAAATGAAATATTGATTTTTCTGTTACTAATTGCTGCTCAGTTTGGTTCAATTTATAAAGTTGCCCCCCATGTCCTGGGGGGAACTCCCGTTTTCCGGGACTTCCCTTGATATTCTTACACGCCCTCTAAACTGTGGACGGCCAGTTGATTGTCGGGGAGTTCCATTTCGGTTTCTTTGGTGCCAACTGTTGTTACGGCGATTGCTACTATTACCATGGCTATCGCGCCAAGGCTGGGTACATCCCCGATAATTATTAAATCTGCGATTTCCACTGAAAGTTCGCTGCTGTTTTGAATAGAATATCGAACCGCTTATTGCGGCAGCTTCTGTGCTGGCTTCCACAAATTTAAATACAACTTCGTTGAGAGAATTGAATTTTCCCGTTTTAATGATGAGTTTAACCTCATCACTTGAAGCGTTTCGAGCAAGGGCTTTAGTTGCACTTTGTTTTATTAACTTTTCTGTTATGTTTTGCGGGTAACCTTCTCGAATGTAGGCGCCAGCTAATTTTTTTAGTAATATCCTGAATTTCATCAGCGTATGCTGTGGCTGATTTCGATAATTGCTTTATGTTCATTAGTTTTGAACATAGCAATTCAACTGATTCGCCTTTTATGGACGATAGTAGTTTA
This sequence comes from Tachina lurida, assembly GCA_944452675.1. Classification (NCBI taxonomy): domain Eukaryota; kingdom Metazoa; phylum Arthropoda; class Insecta; order Diptera; family Tachinidae; genus Tachina; species Tachina lurida. Next base: position 42,005,051 of record OX101755.1, on the reverse strand, counting down.
GCTCTAATATCTGCAATTGTATTTTCATTTGTAATAAGATGTCGTGCCTGTCCCTTCAACTTAGTTTTTATAATTTCTATCGCAACTGCCTCATGTGTATCTTTTATTCTTTCAATTAGGGTTAGAGCATCAATGAAACTTTGTAGTTCGCTTACATTTCCGTCAAATACGGGCACAATTTTTGTTGTTTTGTCTATTATATCATCTTCAGTTCGAGGCATTTTGACTGTTTTGTCTTCGTCAGTTTCTTTGTCTGTTTCTGAATCCTCTTGATCACTGTCGTCCGTTTCAGTGATATTTATATCTACTTGGGAGCTTAGTGTTAATGGGATTTTAATATTAACACTATGTTTGCTAAATATTTTAATTAGCTTGTCTCTTAGTTTCAAAAATATTTCATCGACTTTGTTTTTATGGTCTGTTGTGTATCTGTCGTATTGTCTATTTAATATTGCTCTTATTGAATTGAAAGTGTCAATTAGAAACTGAATGTGTTTTTTAATTGTTTCAGTTTTTATTTCTCTATTTTGGTTTATGCATTTGTATGATTGCTTAAACTTTATTTCCAATGGGTTGATACTATGTATTATTTTTTCCCATTGCATAATTTTCTAAATTGCTAGCACAAATTATTAATTGTTTAGACTGTATACAAATTTTTATTTTTTTTATTTAATCATATTACATTTTGACGTTTTTAAGTTATTATTTTTTTTTTATAATTTTGTCTTTCTCGTTGTTAATTGTTTTGGTTAATGTGAAATTTAAGTAACTTTTTAATTTTAGTAACAATAAAAGCAAACAATAAAATTTTACACTTGTTGCATAGGTTTTAAAATTGTTTCATTTAAGCAGTTTGTTATAGCTATTGCTATTTATGGCGAGATACAGGGGTTAGAAAATAATTTTCGTAACAAAATTAACCGACACTATTACAGTTATAAATTTATTTTTGTTTTGATTTCTTTGTACTTAAAAGCAGCGTACGAAAATAAACGAAGCAAACTGTTTGAATTTGTTTTGTTTGATTCTTTGAAATGAGTTGAACAAAAACAAAAACAATGAAAAACATCGCTCAGTTTGTTTTTGTATTATTTTTTGCAAATAAGCACAAGCAAGAGAACATTGCCGATCGACTGTAAGAGGAATAACCGCCGCCGCCGACCACAAACAATATATTCATTTAATCGTGCTCCGCTAGAAAATATAATAATGGGTTATAAATGGAAACGTTTTGAAATATTTGCGGCGAATTTAAACACATTAAGTTTGTTTTATACTATGTTCACACTTATGTTTTTAAACATGTTTAATACATCGTCAGCTGGTTTCTGGTTTGCGGCACAGTATATTCAAAATGCATTATGTCTGTAGCAAACCAGAAACCAAACGACGACATTTTCACAATTGTGTTTAAGACGAGTTTTCTGAGAACTAAACACAACCGTTCACATTATATTTGAGATGTTTAAGGTTGTCGTTTTGTCAGTATTATTGTCAATTATTGTATTTGTAAAAAATTACGAATAATTATGCTTTTCAAACAACAAATGTTTTTGTAAATAATTCACTATTTTTTATGTAATTACTTTCTTACCAAATAATGTATCAGCTGCCGCCATTTAATGACAAAACAAAGGTGCCGGAGTTATCAAAAAATGGACTGAACATACTCTATTTACGTGTTTAAATCTTAAACACTTCATTTGAGATGTTTAACAAAACACTTCATTTGAAATATTTAACAAAACAACAATCTCAAAATCATCGTGTTTAAGCTCTTAAACACGAATAAGGTGTTAAACACGTTTAAAAACATAAGTGTGAACATATTATTATATAGCTAAGTAGCAATTGCTATAACCGGGTGTCCTAAGACACCTCTCTCCTTTTTTTTATATTTATATAAATATGTATAAAATAAAAAAAATTACCAGCATATTTATCATGAAGTTGTGAGTTTTGATGGTCCATGAGTTAAATTGGTTGCCTGAAATACCAGATGTTTGACGGCCTTGTATTGCTAATGTTGATTGTAGAAACGAGTTGGTACGTCGCACATATTCATAAACACTCCCACTGGCACAAGCATGAAAGTTTTTTGTTGTATATACATATATATTATATTTTAATGTTGTTAAATACGGGAATGGGGCTGTTAACTTATCATTAGTTTTTTTTTAAGAAATAAGCAACGATTAGTATTACTAATACTAGGACTAGTCCAACTTCTATAATTAAGTGGGTGTTAGGGTCTTCTTTTTTTTCATCACTTTCACTGACACTTTTTCCTACCTCGTATCCCGCAATTATGGCGGGTAAGGTTTGACCACCAGCCCATTTTTCAAATGTTCAATGTTCACTACTTTTTTAAATTATTTAGAGACTCGGTCCTATCACGGTCGCCATATAAAATGTTCTTTATTGACTGACTGAAAAAGTTCTTAATGTTAATGTTCTTATACTATATAAAGGTTTAGGTGTCATTAAAACAAAAGCAAACAAACAAAGAACAACACATTGCTGAAATAGCAATATGCAATATTTAGGTCACTTGAATTTGGCAAGTCAACATATTGGTAAACCAGAAATAATAAAATATAAGAATATCCAATTTCGAGAGCAATAACCGAAAAGTCAACGAACAGAAATAAATAAAAATATCTGGTTTCAATACATTGACTTATTTCTAGTATGGCTTAATTGTAATCGTTGTTTCAAGTGTACCAACAAAGCATGAATCACAAATTCATACTTTGCTAATAGCTAATATATGACACTATAAATTTTTGATGTTATTTTTTGTTAAATTTTAATAAAATAGACAAATCCCCTGAAAAAGTGAACATAAAATTCACGAAACGTCGGGAAAATAAGTAATAAAAATTGAGTTTTTATTGACATAAGACAAGATAAGCCTCACCAGCTAAATAAAAAGAATTCAATTCACAATTTTTCTTTTGTTTTTTTAATGGTTTTAATACTTTAAAATTAAACTTAAAACGAAATATATATTCATTTATTTATAATTTTGACTCTTATTTTAAGCGCAAATTATTGAGTTACGTAAAATCCAATTCAATTTTTGAAATCAGTGACCCAGATATTATAATCATGCAAAATTTCATAACAATCAAACGATTTTCCTCACTTTTGTATGGGCTCACCTGATGTACTGTGTATTTTTTAAAAATACACACTACATCAGGAAACATTTTTTAAAGTCACAACACTGTTTTATGCAACCACCATGTAACTGTATTATCCATTAAAATGTACATGATTAAAAATAATACATAAACAAATATAACGCAATACTTACTTTTTTATCTCAAAATATCCCACTTTTTCTACTTTTTTTATTTACATACTCTTGTTGCTGGGATGCTGTTCAGCAACACCTACTAATTCAACTGAATCTTACTACAATAAACATTGATGCTTAACAATGCAACAACAGGTTCTAAAGAAATTTGTTTAAATTTGCTGCAACATTTCGCACCAGCTTATTTATGTTTCAATATGGACATACGGGGACAATTTGGGTTAATAATTGAAAATGCAAAAGTCATCACTTTAGTGGATCACTTAACCAAGTTGTCACTGAAGATAAGAGTAGCCCAAAACCCAAGGTCCAAGTCGGAATAGACAGATACATCACAATTGCAAAGCGCGGGCGAAGCCCAAATTCTTCTTAAATTGCATCTGCTTCAAAGATGCGTAGGGATAACAGCGCATCCTCTACTAATCGGCAAAACCGTTTTAAAATATTGCAAGATGATAATGACAAACCCGCTGAATCTGCGAACAAAACCTTCAAGCCGCCACCAATCTATTTAAGAGAAAAAAACTCAAACGCTCTTATTAAAAAATTAATTTCGGTGATTGGTGAGAATAAATTTCACATTGTTCCAATAAAACGTGGTAACATTGATGAAACGAAAATTCAAATTTATGAAGAAAAAGATTTTCGCAAAATGGTTTCTGAATTTGAACTCATTATCAACTCAAGAGTGCTAAAGGTCTGCAGATTGTATTGAAGGGCATAGATTCCTATGTTGCTCCCGAAGAGATAAAAGATGCTCTCGTTCTCCAGGGCTTTAAGGTAAAAAATGTATCGAACATAATAAATAGGGAAAAGATCCCCCAACCTTTATTTCGCGTTGAACTTGAACCAAATGATATAAAATTGAAAAAAATGAGACCCACCCAATATATAATTTAAAATATCTCTTATATCGAAAAATAACAGTTGAAGAACAACACAAGCGTTCAGGAACCGTACAGTGCCATAATTGTCAAGAATATGGCCATACTAAAACTAACTGCAATTAACCTACTGTTTGTGTTGTGTGCGGCGAATTTCACTTCGTTGCAATAAGCCAAAAGATCAGTAACAAAAAATACAGTAATTGTGGAGGTAATCACACCGCTAACTAGAGAGGTTGTCCTGTATACTCTTTCGTCAAACAGACTATGAGGCAAACACCTAAATTAGCCCCACCCCAATCAGCAAACGCTTTATCTGCCATTATTGCGCACGTGAGCCAACCAGTTACTTCCCGTGTATCGTATATTGATGCTGCTAAGACTAATTCTATTCCTACACAAAATGTTTCTCCACCTAATAATTCAACAAATACAAACTCGAACTTTAATTTCAATCGCCTTGAAGCTACTAGTGATACTCTGGTGCAACCTATAAATAATTTTACAACAAATATGACTACCATGATGCAAGAAATGCTGCGAATGCAGAATACATTGCTTCAAGCTTTAGTTAACAAACCATGAATACGTTAAAAATATGTTTCTGGAACGCAAACGCCATTCGCCAACATAAAAATGAACTTGAGCACTTCCTCACGGAAAAAAATATTGATATAATGTTGGTCTCAGAGACTCATTTGACTTCGAGAAGCCTTTTTAAAATTTATGGCTACACCTTATATGACACAAAGGGCCCTAGAGGAAGAGCATGCGGTGGATCAGCAATTCTAATAAAGTCAAGACTCAAGCACTATATTCTTGACAACTTTTGTGAGGAACACCTACAGGCAAAAAATATTGGCATTGAAAGCTTTTGTACAAATTTCGTGGTATCATCAATTTACTGCCCTCCCAGATTTTCAATCACTGAGGATCAACGCAAGAAGCTCTACAAATTTCTTGGACCTTGTTTTATTGCAGCTGGCGACTACAATACATACATTCTGGTGTTCGCGTCTTATTACACCCAGAGGTCGATCGTTGTTCAACACAATTTCAAAAATGGGCGTAGACGTCATTTCTAGCGGGGAGCACACTTACTGGCCTACTGATATACAAAAAATTCCGGATGTTATAGATTTTGGCGTCATGAAAAGTATCTCCAAGGACTTAAGTCAAGTTTAAGCTTCTCTAGATCTCTCATCCTATCATTCTCCCACGATCGTTACAATTTGTAGCCCACTAAGAAGTTACTTACCTCACCCATATGTGAAGATGATAAATAGTGTTAATTGGCTGCGATTCAAAAAATATCTTAGTAGTCATTGCACGGAAAACAGTACGCTAAGAGCACCCGAAGGTATTGAAGCTAACATTGCCAACCTTATCGAAATAATTAAACAGGCTGCTAAACATACCACTACCTCCCATCAGCAGACTGGGTTTATTGCACGTCTCGTGTGTAAAAAAAGAAGAGCTAGAAGGGAATGGCAACAGCACAGATCAGCCCAACTTAAAATCAGATTTAAAGAGTGCACCAAACGACTCCAAGAGTTGATTGCATTTGAAAAAACCGCATATCTTAAAAATTATTTGGAAGGTCTTGATGTCACACCAGCATCTAATTACTCTTTGTGGCACACTGCTAGAAAGCTTACAACACCCGTTGAGTTTAAACCACCTCTGCGCACATCTACAGGAGGCTGGGCAAGAAACGATACTGAAAAATGTAAAATATTTGGTGAGAATTTAAAATCCGTATTTACCCCAAATATATGTTCTGGTGCTGTTGATTTGCCAAATGTGGTTGCGCTACCCCCTCGACCAATAAAATGTAAGACGCGTGATGTACAAAAACTAATTACAGAACTCAACCCGAAGAAACCTCCGGGTATTGATGAAATTAGTAACCACATGCTGATGAAGTTGCCTCGTATTGCTATTAGAATCCTGTTAATCATTTTTAATGCCATTTTACGACTGCAGTATTATCCAAACAGCTGGAAACTTGCCAAGGTTAAAATGATTCCAAAGCCGGGCAAAGATCTAACCAAGTCTGAGTCATATAGGTCAATAAGTTTACTGACAACGATGTCAAAGCTCTTTGAAAAGTTACTCATGATAAAATTGTCCCCAATTCTAACTGATAATGAGTGTATACCGGATCATCAATTTGGATTTAGAAATCAGCATAGCACCATTGAACAAACTCATAGATTGGTTCAATTTATAAGAAAAACTTTTGAAGAAAAGAAGTATTGCTCTGCGCTGTTTATTGACGTTTCCTAGGCATTTGATAAAGAGTGGCATGAAGGCCTGATTTTAAAATTAAAGACTTACCTACCAATAAATATTATAAATCTGTTGGAAAGATACATTATTGCCCGGAAGTTCACTGTTGTGGAATGAGACTTTATGAGTGTGCTCGAATCTATATCTTCCGGTGTGCCACATAGGAGTATTCTGGGCCAGTTTTGTATTTAATGTATACTTGTGAAATGCCTGTGAGCAATAACATCCACACTTTTACATTTGCTGATGATACAGCTTACCTTAGTATGCACGAAAACCTTCAGGATGCTTCCCGATATCTTCAGCAACATATTACTCAGCTAGAACTATGGTTAAACATGTGGATAATAAAGGTAAACGAACAAAAAAGTGCTCAGGTAACATTTACACTAAGAAAAGACACTTGTTCCCCCATTACAATCAATAATCAAATTGTTCCTCAAAATTTACATGTGAAATACCTTGGTATACATATTGATCGAAGGCTCACATGGAAACACCACATTGACTCTAAGCTAACACAAATGAAACTTTAACTAACTCAGATACATTGGCTGGTTGGTAGAAATTAAACCCTCAGCCTAGATTGTAAACTTACAATGAAGGCAAAACAAAATTTTACGGTTAATAACATCGGTCTCCATGGTATATAAAAATTCAAATATACATCGTGATTTAAATATGCCACTAGTGACTGAAGAAATTTCAAAATGCACAGGCATATATTTAACAAAATTTGAGTCACATCCTAATCCGCTTGCTCGTAATATTTTGAACTTCACTGGACACATTTGCCTAAAAAAGACGGACACAAGGGCTCTTATTCACAACACTCCAAATGGGACTTCTTAAAAATACTTCTCTTTTTTCCTTTTGATTATCACTACTTATGTATTTTATATAACTATTACTAAGTTTATGTCTGACACTAGTCGTGCCTAATTATATTTATATTTAAGATTTGAATACTTATTGTTAGTTCATATATGAAGATACAATAAATGTATTAATAATAAAAAAAAAACTTTAGTGGATAACTGCGACTCTTCTGGTTAGAAACAGCTGATACGTTACTATAGAAAAAGTAAGTATTCAAATTTAGAAGCAGAACCACAAAATATACAGAAGTGTCACGATACGGAAGATAAGGATGTTTTTCTGTTTGTCTCATTTTCCCTCACATTTTGTCGTCGTTTTTGTTTTGATTCTTTTTTCTAGCGCAATAAAAATACAACGCTTTATATTAGATATGTTAATTGGTAAGTAGTAATACACTACAGTATTAAATACACTATACTTTTCTCTTTTTCCACGAATTTTAAAAAACCTGATTGGAGCTTTTTTAACCTGTCACTTTCTTCACTTCTGTGTATTGTGTTGGAGAACGGCACATCACAGAACAGCAGCAGAAACTAAGGACTTATGAAACCCTAAAGCTGTATTTCTTAAGGTACAAAATTACACCATTATTTTTGATTTTGTATTTTTCAGGCCCCTTCTCGAAACAATCTTTTAAATCAATGTTTCCAAACTTAAAAAAAACCTCCATGCCCTTGTGTCACTCGATGGGGAACATGGGTTATGGCTACAATATATTATTGCGACAATTTTAAGGAAGTCTCTGAAGTTTTAAAAAATCGGATAAGTTGAAAAAAGTTTTAGATCGAAATACCGGATAACATGCATTAATTAAAATAAGAAATAATATATTTTTTAATGAAAGTGAAGCATATGAATATATTGAAAACCTCTCTCCATCTGAAGTATTGGCATTTAAGTTTGGTCCAGTTATATATTGCGATGTCGAACGAATGTTTTCCATTTATTCAACCGTTATATCCGATAAAAGGAGATCATTTATTTTTGACAACTTGAATAAACATGTTATTGCACTGTGCAATAAATATTAAATAAAATTGTAGCGTGTTCTAACTATCACTACTATCAAGATTGTATAGTAAACATTTAAAGTCAACTTGACCGCAATATACATAACATCCAATGGCATTGAAATTATTTTTGCACTGGACATTTTATACTCATGCATTCGACACACTGCAACGTAAATATGTATTTTGTACAAATGTTATTTGACACTCACCAGTCTGATCGAAGGCCGCAGCATAATGCATTTGAATGAATCATAATTAATAACCACATGTGTTTATATAATAAATATAAACAATACAAAATCCATGTTTTCCAAACGCCTACCGTGGGAAACTAAAAGGAACAATTTGCTTATTTAGCATATACCTTTTCTTTTCCCTCTTATGTTAAGATAGGTTAAGCTTTATTCTCATAACTAGTATATAAGACAATGTATTTTTATTTTAAAATCAATTATTAAACAACATTCCTGGAGCTCCTAGCTGAGCTCAGGAAATTATCTTTTATTTAAAATAAAATAAATAAATAAATAAAATAAAACAAATAAAATATTTATTTAAAAAAATACTTTTATTACATGGCGATCCTGCCAATTCCTGAGAGTGATACTTTTAGCACCCGGAAATAATTTTTTTTTTGGGTCCTGGCAGATCAGCCAAAAAACGATCTGCCAGTGGAAGATGTCCGCCTGGCCAAAAGGCAGAATAGATCAAAAGAAGCAAAAACAACTACGCACCAAATCAGTTAGATTACCAGCCGCAGCGAAAGCAACAAGAGAACAACTACAGCAATACCCATAGCTTATAAGATGTTTACCAAATTTCGCCATCATTACTTTTATTACATTTGCATCATTAATTAACATTACAATTTGAGGTAAATTATGACCTACTACAAGCTAAATAACCACCAACAAATATAAAAAGCCACCACCATAATTGGAAGACAGCAATATAAATCAACCAAGGAAGATGCCAGCAAAATTTAACAACAAATAAATATAACAAAAACACTAAAAAGCTAATAAAGAAGTGCACTAACTGCGGTGCACTCTTAGGTCAGTAGGCGTTAACCGCCGTTGACAAACATTATAACTACATATTTTTTTTTTTATCCTCAATACTATTATATAACACTATATTAACATAAATAAATTTTAAGTTAAATAATACTTTTATAACTCATTTTTTTAATGTAATTAATTTTGTAAGGCCATTATAATGGATAACATAAATAGAAAACAAAACAAAAAACATATTAATGTTATTTTTGAAGAAGAAGGAATTTCCTTCGAACAAGAAATAGAATATTTAGCAAAGACTTGGGGAATAATAGGAATGCCAGGTGTCCCAAATGAGGACGATATTTTAAACAATACTCATGTAGAAGATATGACAGTTCGTGCAATAAGGTGGTCAGAACGCGTAGAAAAAGAAAATAATAAGCACCAATAATTCAGTAAATACATAAATTTGCAAATATGGGTAAAACAGAATCAAAAATGGAAAAACCCAATGCTAACGTGATTACCAATTTGGAAATCATTGATCATAAGTCAGAAATAAATTCATTATGGTTACTAATGCTAATATTGGTAATAATTTCAGCAATAAACTTGTTGCTTAAAATATATATGTCACATAAAAGAGCTCTAAGAAAAAAGTATTTCAGTAAAGCAAATGATTTAGATAAAGTCTTACAGATATATTAAAACACACCATATAGATAGAATATAATGGATTGTATAATAGAGTATTCAGACAAGGAAATTAAATAGTACCTTTTTATTAATTACGTTTTAAGAAGACAAGAAAATGAAGAAAGTTAAAAAGAAAAGAAAAAAAAGTTATTAAAATTATTTTTTAATAATAATAGTAATATTAATAACTATAACTATAATAGATATACTAACAATATCAATTGTAAAAATGGAATGAGACAAAAATTTAGCAACTGAAGAAATAGAAACCACGAAAATAGTTAGAAAACTCGGACTTTCCCCTAAGATCAATACAATAGGAAAAGATAACTACGTTGCCGACGCTTTATCGCGAATTACAATAAATGACCTAAAAGACATGAATAATAAAATTTGTTCTATATTAAAAGTCACGACTAGATCGATGACCAATACAAAAGACAAGAATAGTAATACACTAAATAAACAGCATAAATTTGATAAAAATAAAAATAATGATAAGCCCAGTATATATGTACCTTTAACAAACACTGACGTCAGAAAATACTATAAACTAAAGATTTCCCCCGCAAGATGTTATATCAAACGTGGAAAATCTATAGTAACATATATACAAATTAATGATTTGTTTACTAACGAGAATTTTGACTTAGGACAATTCATTTTTCATTTTCTTAATTAACATTTTATTTTTTGCCATTTTGTGCCATTTTCGTGCCAATTATTATACTTTTTCGTGCCACTTTGCCAGTCATTTTGAAACATTTTTCGTACAACAGAAAACTTGGCCTGGAAATTATTATCAGTCCGTACTATTAGCTCATGCAGTAACTATGAAAGAGAGCTTTGAAAACATGAAAGTTTTGCTCAATAGAATTCAGAAATGATTTTGATGTTATTTGGTTTTTTTTCCAAAAATTCAGGCTTTCAAGGTCATTTTAAATTATATATTTAAATAAATAAAATATTACTCATTAAATATTTATATATTCCATCCTACGTTTCGTTGGTCTTTTCCATATTTTTCAGGGATGATTCTTTATTAAAATCTGGCAACCATATACATACATAAGTATAAATAAAAGCAAAAAATTAATTTTATATTGAACAACAATAAACATCTGTCTTTTTCATTACACTTACATTTACTCTTTAAAATATCCACATAATTTAAAATATCACAGTGTTTTGTGTAAACTGGACAATCACAAAACACAAACTTAATATATTAAATATGCATAAATTAAAAATGTTTAAAAAATTAAAAACTAAAAAATAACTAGCATTAATGTTGTCGATGTCATCTTTGGTATTAATTGTTTTTTCACCTTTTTGTTGGATTCTTAAGCTCTCGAATGTATATCTTTTATTTACTTTTTTCTCTTTATCTAAAACTTTTACTTCATCAAATATTGCTGTATGTCCACTTTCTATACAATGTTGTGATAGTGCAGTTGATTGTTTTCTTTTTCTTATATCTGCCTTATGTTCATCGATTCTAAAGGCTCAATTAGACGTGACATAACCATAACGCCATAGCCATAACCAAACCAAAATTCAATTGATTTATATGGTGAGAGTGAGAGTGAGAGAGACTCGCCATAACTCTCACCATAGAAAGCAATTGAATTTTGGTTTGGTTATGGCTATGGCATTATGGCTATGTCACGTCTAATTGAGCCTTAACTCCTAAACTTCTCTTAGTTGTACCGATGTATACTTCGCCGCACTCTTCGTCGTCATTACTTCTGCATTTAATTTCATACACCACATTACTTTGGTCCCTCGTTTCTATTTTTGTTTTTGTTTGTGTAAATAAATGTTGAATTATTTTGTTGTGTTTATGTGCAATTGTTACATTCTCTTCTTTAATTATCTCCTTAAGTTTTTTGTTTTCTGTAAGTTTAGGTATAAAAGCTACTCCGTAATATTTAGTGTTACCAGATGTTTTTTCTTCAATGTTATCCTGAGTGTTCGTTCTGTTTATTACTTTTGTAATTAAATTATTTATAATATTGGTCGGAAAGTTGTTCTTCTTAAGGATGTTTTTTATAATTAGTATATTTTTTGCCTTAAACTTTTCTTCGCTCACTTTCAAAACTCTATTAATTAAGTTGCATGCTGTGTTAATTTTTTGGTTCATTGGTTGCGTTGATATATAGTTAATAACGCGATCAGAAGCAATTGATTTTGAGTACCAATCCGTAATTAATTTGTCTCTTTCCCGGTATATTTTCATATCAAGATATGGAATAGATTTATTTTCTTCTTTTTCTATGGTGAATTTTAGTTTTGTATGGTAGCTGTTAAATGTTCTGAGTATTATTTCTTCATCTTTTTTCTTTATAATGGCGAATAAATCGTCTACATACTTAGTTATAAGTTTTATTTGTACATTTTCTTTTTTAAGGTCCTTAATACTAGTGTCAAGAAGATTATCTAATACAATGTCCGCTATAGTTGGTGATAAGGGATTGCCCATAGGCATGCCATAAATTTGATTAAATATTTTTTCTTCAGACATGAAATAATTGTTTTCATTAAGGCAGAACTTTAACAACTCCAGAAACCTTGTCCTCGGTATTTTAGTATACTGTTGTATGTTATTCCATTTTGTCATAATATTATTTATTGCTAGGTGTATAGGTATGTTTGTGAATAACGATACAACATCAAGGGCTACTAGGATCTCGTCTTCGTCTAAAGAAATGTTTTCCATTTTGTCCTTAAGCTCTAATGAGTTTTTAATATTGAACTCCTTCATGATAATATTTTTTAGAATGTTTCCGACATACTTTGATAAACTATAGTATGGTACACCTATTGATGATGCTATTGGTCTTAGTGGTACATCAGGCTTATGTATTTTAGGGAGGCCGTATAGTCGGGGAGCTGTTGCTGCATTGGATGTTAATCCTATCTTTTCTTGGATATTAATGTATCCCTTTTTATATAGGTCCATTACAATTCTGTTGTTTGCTCTCTGTAGTTTTTTTGTTGGATCTATTCTAATGGTTTTGTATGTACTTTTATCATTCAATAGTTTGCTCATTTTATTTTCATAATCCCTTCTATATATAACTACGGTTTTGTTCCCTTTATCTGATTTTGTAATCACGATTTCATTAGCGTATTGCTTTAAGAATTTTTTCGTATCCTCATAAATATTTAATATAAACTTTTCCTTTTGATTATTTTTGTATGTCCTTCTATGTGTTAATATTCGATTTGCAATCCTTGATCTCACTGTTTCTTTTCTTATGTCATCATTTAAGGTCTTGCCGAAATATTTTTATTGTTGTTGTTTTTATTGTGCAAATTTCGGTCCCATAGATAATAACCATTTAGCGTTCTCTGGAAAATTTGTATTTGTCATATTGATGAAGCATTTTGTGTTAAATCTCGATTTATATTTCTCTAGTTGTTGTAAGTATATAAAAATATACTTAATAGCAACAAACCAAAAAAGTTTGTCTTAAGTAGAATAAAAATAATCAAATTAACAAACATGTGCATAGTTAGTAAACAACAAACGACAATGGTAAGACTGTTGTAAATATAGAGATGGTAACTTTGAGCCTTCATTACAAAACACATGAACAAATTGAAATGCAATGAATCAAACCAATTCACATATTCAGCTGACACCACACACAGTGGACCAAAACACAGAAGAACGCTGATGAGGAAGGTTTAGTGGCCTTCGAAAACGGCTGGCTGTTCCGTTCAACTATGTGTTGTTGTCAGAATATTTACAACTAACTTTGATGTTATTTGTTCATTAATAATTATCACATGTAATTTGGCTTAAAAAGCGTTACGAACTTTAGCCTATTCAATTGATAAGAATATAGAAACAAATACAGTTCGAAAAATAATAATTAAATTAACTAATTAATAGTCATTGGCTTGTGGCAAAAATTAAAAATAAAAATATACTTAATAGTAACAAACCAAAAAAGTTTGTCTTAAGTAGAACAAAAATAAGCAAATTAACAAACATGTGTATAGTTAGTAAGGAACAAAAACGACAATGGTAAGACTGTTGTAATATATATAGAAGATGGTAATATATATAGAAGATGGTATATATATATAGATGGTAACTTGCGTATACATTACGAAACACATTAGCAAATTGAAATGCAATGAATCAAACCAATTCACATATTCCATTTGCAATAAAGTTACGTATATAAGGCAGACATCTACATCAACTGACACCACACACAGTGGACCAAAAACACAGAAGAACGCTGATGAGGAAGGTTTAGTGGCCTTCGAAAACGGCTGGCTGTTCCGTTCAACTATGTGTTGTTGTCAGAATATTTACAACTAACTTTGATGTTATTTGTTCATTAATAATTATCACATGTAATTTGGCTTAAAAAGCGTTACGAAGATTAGCCTATTCAATTCATAAGAATATGAATATGTTTTATTGGAAGTTGTAGTGCAATATCTAAAATAATTTTTAATTAACCTGTTAAAGTTTGCATGTGTCTGTACGATATTTTCATATAGTTGCATACTGGCCAAAAACTGTTGACTTTTAATCATCAAAACTATTTAAAAAGTACCCCTTTTTTAAAAAATTCTTTTTTATTTTCCTTAATTAGAATATTGCACATGCAACAGAGTAATTTGTTCGTTTTAATTCAAAACAAATTTTTTTCATTTTTGGCCGCCTTCGCGACAGTGTGCGGCGCTACGTGCCACACAGCCGAAGCTACACTCGATGTTTTGCATAGCATTTTCAAAAAAAAGTTATCTGGCGGACCCTATATATCATGAAATATGTAAATAGAGAAATGCATTCTGATGCTCTTTTCGCTTCATAAAATGTGTTTTTATGTAATTTTAGTTTTCTCCATTTTGATAACCAAACTTTTTTATTTATAATAAACAGCTCTTGTTTAAAAAGCCTTCCATAATACTGGGAAATTTTGTAGTACTGCCGTACTTTCAACGTAATTTAATAAGAACTTTAATTAACCACTGAAAAAATTAAGCTACATTTAATTTAGGTGGCAATTAGCTAAATGACATATAATTGGGAAGTTAATTATTGGGCCTAAGCAAATTAAACAAAAATAAAATAATATTATGAAACTCAGCAATTCATAAATGAAACAGATGTTTAACATGTTAGAGAAAACAATTTGTAATCGTTTCTCGATTACTTGTAGCAGTTGTTTACATGGTGCAATTTTTGTTTGGGGCTTTCCATATATTACGTAACACTGTTTTCACCGATTTTTGAAGATAGCTCCATTTGGTTATCTTCAAAAAAATATAAAATGGGAGTGAAACTAAAAAAATTTATATCTTGGATCAATAAAGGTTACCGCGGTGAAAAATTTTTCATTCTGTAAAGGAGAAAACTTTTTAACCAGTGCACTTAGCGGGAGGTCTTTAAATATACTTACACATTGTTGGGGTGTTTTGGGATATCAAATGACTCAAAATGATGTCCCTTCTGCAACATTATATTTTCAATACATACTATTTGCCCATTAAAAAAAATGTCCTTCCTTAAAAGTACCATAAAATTAGAGAAGCACACGATCTAGTTATTGGAAGCATTTCACTGTTTTTTTTCTAAATATTTTTTCTTAAGTTCGGTTGTATCAAAAATTAAAATGATATCCTTATGAAAAGGACACTTTTTTTTGTCCATGAGAATGGCAAGAAATATTTTTCTAAACTTCTGCAAATATCATTTCCTTTTATGTATTTGGTGGATTTAATGTTAATATATGTTGCAGTTTGATATGGAAAGAAGTTGTTATGTACATAAATATATTAAGAATATTTAACCTTCCCATACTCACGCATACGGTCTGTGAGACCGACTTTTAGTATTTTAATGTTTTGCTTATGAAAAATAAGTGGAAACGTATTGTAATTTATGGTAGCTTCATCATTCTTAATAAACTTTAATTTAGTACAGTTTTAAAGTTTGTGAAAGCAAGACGAGTGTGTGTATACAGCGGAAATTGGTCTGTGAGACCGACGTGAGTATTGTTGTAACAGTTTTACGTAAGTAATATTTAAATATATTTTATTAATTTTTATGAAGTTATATAATTTTAAGCTACTCATAGTTTTTAATTTAATATCAAAATGGACGAAGAATAAATAAGACTAATGTCTAGAGATGATGAGCCGATTTCTGATTAGCAGCGATAGTGAATATGAGGATTCGGTTGAAGTACATAACAAGTATCAAGACTGATCATCAGTACTGCCAGAATGATAATGTTTATCATATTTTTGATGCTTTTTGAACCAAAATATGATTTTAAGATTTTTTTCGAATGATGATTTTTAGTTTTGAAAATTATGATTTTTACTTTCAATGCATACATATGTACATATGTACAATTTTCTTTTTGGTTCTACAATGTTTATCAATAGCTATACCTATAAAGAAGAAATTTTTGTTCCAGCGAAAATATTCGTCTACATGTAAACAGGTTGGTAAGGGGCAGAGAGCACAACTCTCCCTCCCCTTCTGGAGTCATTTGAAAAAAATAATAAGAAAACGTCACTTTACAAGAAACAGAAAAAAGTCATCTTAGAGAAGTGACGAAAAATCGGTCCGGAATATATTCAAATCTTGCACAAATGTATACCAAATCGTTTCAAAGAAGTTATTCGTTGCCAAGGAAAAGCAATTTGTCTCTAAAACACTGTACATACCTTATATGATGAATATTGGCAATGTCGAATACTTTTTTGTTTGAATTTCTTAACTAATTTTTCATTTAATGCAATTTTTATATGATTTTTGTATGTATGATTTTTGATTTTGTTGTTTTTTTTAATTTTATTTTTGTTTCGTATGTACATATGTAAAAAAATCCGCTATGACGTCTGTTCAATACGAAGGTTCAACTAGAACATATAAGTTAACGCATGTGTTTAACAAATATCGCTAATAGTTGTTTAATTTATTTCATTTAGTGTAAGTTAGCTCATGTGTTTGACGAATATCGCGAATAGGTGTTTAATTTCTTTCATTTGCTGTACCTTATTTTGCGATTTAATTTTCTTTTTTGTAAACGTTTGTATGTATTGCAAGATTCTTCTATTATGTAAGTTAGCGGATTTGTTGCGGAAAGTTTTGATTTCTTTTATTTATTTTACTTTTCTCTCTCTTTTTCTCGATAAGCTTTCTTGTTCGAAAGAAGTGTTGAATAAATTGGCTCAGTTTGAGTTTAGATTTTTACATGAAAGCAACTCCAGATAAAATGAAACAAAAAAACTGAATTTTTAAAGCAAAATATGAAAATGAATGATAAATAAAATCTACATAGTAAAGAACAGTTAGAATTAAAAAAAAAGACTAATATTGCTATTGAAAAACTGAATTTTTAAGTAAAACTGAAAACCAATTATAAAATCTACATAGTAGAGAACAGTTAGAATTTAAAAAAAGAACTATTAAAAACTGAATTTTTAAGTAAAACTGAAAAACAATTATCAAATCTACATAGTAGAGAATAGTTAGTATTTTAAAATAAGAAGATTTATATTGCTAATATTACCGAAAATTATTTAACCAAAATTATTAAAAAAAGAGAAAAGCTGAATACTTAAATACAAACCTAAAACAATTATAAAACCAATATAATTAATTAAAAAAGAAAACCGAAATTTTTAAATACAAACTGAAAATTATAAAATCTACATAGGTAGTAGAGAATAAATTTAATTTACAATGAACAAATTATTACTGGAATCAGAAATTATTTAACCTAATAATGATTTTAAAATGAAACGAGATTTTCTAACTACTGACAGGAGAAACAATTATAAAATGTATGTAATAGAGAATACTGAATACTGAATAAAACAAAACGTTTGTGATAGAATTTTGTAAGAGCCAGAATTTTTTAAATGCAAACAGAATAAAAAATTAATAAAATATTGCAACAAAATTGATAAAAGTGCTCACTAATTTATTTGGAAAAATTGTAAAGAGATACGGCAATTAAACTTAAAATTAATTGGCGCCCAACGACACTAACCCATTTCATAAACTGGCAAAAGTAGTTAAAAGAATTATTTCTGCACGTGATTGGAGAAAATATCAACTGTTGAAGTTAAAGTAAAAGTTGCTTACCCTGAAGTCCGTAATCAAGAGGATTTGCGACACTTTCATCGAAGTAGCGTAAGCCGAAAGTTATAATAAAAAACAATTTATTTTGAGTAGTAACAATTTATATTTATGTTTGTAAATTTTTGTATTGTATTAAGAACGTTGATTGTAAAATTATTATTTTTTCTCGTCATTTAATATAATATTACATTTTCTTGTGGTTTATTGAAAACATGAATAATTGAATATTTTATTTGTTGTTATGAGTGTTGAAAGTTTGATCGAGAGTTTAAGCGATTTGAGTATAGAGCACGCTCAAAGTAGAAGAATGGATTCCCAGACTGTGCAGTCATTAATTACGGCGGCCATCAGAGAAGCCACCGAGCATACTCGTCAAGAGTTTCAGGCTACTGTTGATGACCTTACACGTAGGTTGAGAACTTTAAAAACCCCTATAGTTGTAGAAGAGCACAGGGAAATTGAAATACCTCCAGGTGTTGAGTGCAACGAAACCTTGGACGTAGTCAAGTCTGTACCAGAATTTAAGGGTGATGCATCTAAATATATTTCATGGCGCCAAGCTGCCATTACTGCTCACAGATTATATGAGAGATACGTTGGTAGCTCAAAATATTATCAAGCTGTCGCCATATTACGAAATAAAATAGTAGGTAAGGCGGACACGATTTTGAGTTCATATAACACGGTTCTTAATTTCCATGCGATTTTAGCTAGATTGGATTTTGCTTATGCAGACAAAAGATCAGTTTTTACTCTTGAACAGGATCTCTCTACGCTTACTCAGGGATCTAAGTCTATTATTGACTTCTATAATGACGTAGAAGAAAAACTTAACATGATAATTAATAAAACTATTATGAGCTATGAGGGGGACGAAAATTTAATAGGATCACTGAATAGGAAGTACAGGCAGGATGCACTTCGTGTATTTGTTTCCGGTTTAAGAAAACCTTTATGTGATATTTTATTTTCATGCAAACCTGCTGATATGCCAATGGCTTTAGCACTAGCCCAGGAAATGGCGACGAATCAGAGCCGATATCACTTTGCTAGAGTTTTCAGTGGAAATTTATACAAACCAGGGGGGCTACCGTGTATTTCGATTCGAAAAGTAAAATTTTTCGAAAGAAATTTCCGAATCGAATGCTAAACCGTACTGCGTAACTCGTTCGAAACGATTACAGAGTTGTATTTTGAAACGAATGGGATATTATATGAAAAGTTGGTAGCATTGCTGCTAAAGTACCAAAATGGCAAAAAATATCCCATAACAAAAAAATCTTTGCCTTGCAAAAAAATTTAATGTTATACGTATTTTGTGCGAAAAATTAAGTGCTTGTTGTAATTTTTATAGTGGATTGTGTTTGCTGTGGTTGGACGAGGATGATTATTAGCATCTGAAACATTTAGATGCCCTCTTGCGAGGTATGAATGCAGAGATATATACATACATAGTTTACCACTTCTTCATATTACTTTTATTTGTGTAATTTTTTTTACTATTCCTTGAATGTTTCAAAATCACAAATATTGAAACATTTATAGCAACATAAATAAGCACTATGTTTTAGCAAATCAAACATTAAGTATAATTTGTTTATAACACCTTTTATTTATATTGAAATATTTCAGAGTTCTCGTTGTACCTTCATAGTGAACAGACGTAATAGCGAAATTTTTCTTACATACAAACAACAAAAAAAAATCATACAAAAAATATTCGTAGTACATATTAAATTTGATAAATAAGCTTTTTTTGCTTTGCTAATATTTCTATATGTATATAGAAATAACAAAATCAAAAAAGAACCGTAAACAAAAAAACATACAAAGTACCCTTGAGGAATACTCTTTATGAGTACCCCAAAGGAAAAAAATAGTGAAGTGAGTTCTAACGGCAGAAGTGCCTATTTTACTGTGAGTTTTGATGCTCATAATGATAACAATAAAAATAAAAAATCTGATAATAGACTTGCTGTGAGTTCTGAAGCTCTTAATAAAAATCAAAAATCTGATAGACTTTTTCTAACGGCAAAACTACAGTTTCGTCAGCGATCAACTTCGCTTTGTCCAATGCCAACTAGTGAATCGTTGACATTTGCCTAGTACTTCTACATTTAACTCAGCGATATCATCCGCTTCGGGCTCGTGGTCATCACTTAAACAAGTTGTCACTGAAGATAACAGTAGTTCAAAACCAAAGGTACAAGTAGGAATGGACAGATATATAACTATTTTAAAGCGCGGGCGAAGCCCAAATTCTACTAAAATTGGATCCGCCCCAAAGATGTCTAGGGATAACAGCACATCTTCTATCAATCGTCAAAATCGTTTTTCATTATTGCAAGACAAAAACGACAAGCCAGCTGCATCATCGCAAAAGTCTTTTAAGCCACCACCTATTTATCTGAGAGAAAAAAATTCTAACGCGCTTCTAAAAAATCTACTGTCGACCATTGGTGAAAATACTTTTCACATCATTCCAATTAAACGAGGTAATATTGATGAAACTAAAATCCAAATATATGATGAAAAAGATTTCCGAAAAATTGTTAGTGAGTTTGAAAAAAATAAAACAAATTTTTACACATATCAACTTAAGAGTGCTAAAGGCCTACAAATAGTATTAAAGGGCATAGATTCATATGTTGAGCCCGAAGAAGTAAAATGTGCACTTATCGAACAAGGATTTAAGGTAAAAAATGTTACCAATATAATCTATAGAGAGAAGATTCCCCAGCCTCTATTTCGTGTTGAAATGGAGCCGAATGATATACAGTTGAAAAAAAACGAGACGCACCCAGTTTATAGTTTAAAATACCTTTTACACCGAAAAATCACAGTTGAAGAGCCACGTAAGCGTTCAGGTCGCGTACAGTGCCATAATTGCCAAGAATATGGCCACACAAAAACTTACTGCAAATTACCTACAGTTTGTGTTATCTGCGGTGAATTGCATGGTACTGCTAACTGTACCAAGCCAAAAGTACAAGCTGAAAAAAAATGCAGTAATTGTGGAGAAAATCACACCGCTAATTACAGAGGATGCCGTGTATATTCTTTCGTTAAACAGGCTATGGGTCAAAAATCTAAATTAGGTCCAGTTCAATCCGCCACTTTTCCTCAAACTAGCCAACTAGTTACTTCACGTGTATCGTATGCCGATGCTGCTAAGACTAGTTCTATTCCCACACAAAATGTTCCACCGCCAAGTAATTCAACGAATGCAAACTCTAGCTTTAACTTTAGTCGTCTTGAAGCTACTATTGAGAATCTGGTGCTAACTATAAACAACCTTACAACAAATATGACTAGCATCATGCAAGAAATGCTGAGAATTCAGAATACTCTGCTTCAAGCATTAGTCAATAAACCATGCACACGTTAAAAATATGTTTCTGGAACGCAAACGGCATTCGCCAACATAAAAATGAACTTGAGCACTTCCTCACGGAAAAAATATTGATATAATGTTGGTCTCAGAGACTCACTTGACTTCGAGAAGCTGCTTTAAAATAAATGGTTACACTCTATATGATTCAAAGGACCCGAGAGGGAGAGCATGCGGTGGATCAGCAATTCTAATTAAGTCAAGACTCAAGCACTATATCCTTGAGAACGTTAGTGAAGAATATATGCAAGCTACGAATATTTTCGTTGAAAATTTTTGTGCGAACTTCGTGATATCATCAATTTACTCACCTCCCAGATTTTCAGTTACCGAAGATCAGTATGAGAAGTTCTACAAATCGCTTGGATCTTGTTTCGTGGCAGCTGGTGAATACAATGCAAAACATACGTACTGGGGCTCGCGTCTTGTTACACCTAGAGGTAGAGCGTTGTTTAATACAATTTCAAAAATGGGCTTAGATGTCATTTCGAGTGGGGAGCCTACTTATTGGCCTACTGACGTAAGAAAAATTCCAGATTTTATAGATTTTGGCGTCACGAAAAATATCCATAGGGACTTAATTCACGTAGAGGGCTCTCTAGATCTGTCCTCCGATCACTCTCCCACAATAGTTACAATTTTCAACCCACTAAGGAGTGATTTAACTAACTCATATGCGAAAACGATTAATAGGGTCAACTGGCTAGGATTCAAAAAATATATTAGTAGTCACTGCGTCGAAAACATTCAGCTTAGATCACCTGATGATATTGAATTTAATATTGCCAATCTTAACGAATATATTAAACAGGCTGCTGAACATGCCACTACTTCCTATCCGCAGACTGGCTTTAATAGAATTTATTCTACGGAAATTGAACGTCTTGTATGTGAAAAAAGGAGAGCTAGAAGAGAATGGCAACAACACCGATCACCCCTAAATAAAATCAGACTTAAAGAATGTACTAAACGACTCAAAGAGCTGCTATCGTCGGAAAATACTGCATTACTGGAAAAGTATTTAGAAGGTCTTGATGTAACGTCAACATCTAATTACTCTTTATGGCGCGCTACTAGAAATCTTAAAAGACCCGTTGATCTCAAATCACCACTGCGTACTTCGACCGGAGGCTGGGCAAGAAGCGATAGTGAGAAAGGTAACTTATTTTCTGAGGATTTAAAATCTGTATTCACTCCCAATTCATGTACGGGTGCTGCCGGATTACCGAGTGTAGTATCTCTACCCCCTCGTCCCTTAAGGTTTAAGATGCGTGAACTACAAAAAATAGTTGCTGAACTCGACCCGAAGAAAGCTCCAGGTATTGATGGCATTAGTAACAAGATGCTGATGAACTTGCCTCATATTGCAATAAGAATCTTGCTATTTATTTTTAATGCAATTTTACGAATGCAGTATTTTCCACATAACTGGAAACTTGCCAAGATTAAAATGATTCCAAAGCCAGGCAAAGATCTTACCAAGGCTGAGTCATATAGGCCTATAAGCTTACTATCAACAATTTCAAAGCTTTTCGAAAAGCTGCTCATGACTAAATTGTCCACAAATTTAGCTGATAGTGGGTGCATCCCGGACCATCAATTTGGCTTTAGAAGTCAGCATAGCAGTATTGAGCAAACGCATAGATTGGTTCAAGCTGTAAGGAGGACATTTGAAGAAAAAAAGTATTGTTCTGCCCTTTTTATTGATGTTTCTCAGGCATTTGACAAAGTATGACACGAAGGCTTAGTTTTAAAATTGAAGACATACCTACCAATAAACATACTAAAGCTTTTGGAAAGTTATATTGTTGATAGGAAGTTTACTGTTGTGGAAGGACACTTCATGAGTGTGTCCGAATCTATATCTTCTGGTGTGCCACAGGGTAGTATTCTGGGGCCAGTATTGTATCTAATATATACTTGTGATATGCCTGTGAGCAATAACATCCACACTTCTACATTTGCCGATGATACAGCCTGTTAGTATTCACAAAAACCCTGATGAGGCATCCCGCAATCTCCAAGCACACATTACCCAGCTTGAAATATGGTTGAATTTATGGAGAATAAAAGTAAATGAACAAACGTGTGTTCATATAACGTTTACCCTAAGAAAAGATACCTGTTCCCCCATTCGAATCAACAATCAAAATATTCCTCAACATTCTCAAGTGAAATACCTTGGAATACACCTTGATCGAAGGCTTACATGGAAATATCATATTGACTCTAAGTTAACCCAAATGAAACTTAAATTAACTCAAATATATTGGTTAATTGGCAGAAATTCAACACTCAGCCTAGACTGCAAACTCTTGATATACAAGTCGCTTTTGAAGCCAATATGGTGCTATGGAATTCAGCTATGGGGCACTGCTTCAGCTTCAAACATTGAGAAAATCCAACAAAGGCAAAACAAAATTTTACGTTTGATAACATCTGCTCCATGGTAAATTAAAAATTCAAATATTCATCGTGATTTAAATATGCCACTAGTGAGTGAAGAAATTGAAAAATACGCAGGCAAATATTTAACAAAACTCGAGTCACATCCTAATCCGCTTGCCCGTAATATTTTGAGCTTTACTGGACACATCCGCTTAAAAAAGAGGGACACAAGGGCTCTTATACTCAACACTCCAGATGGGACTGCTTAATACTTCTTTTTTCCCCTTTTGATTATCACTACTTATGTATTATTTATAACTATCACTAAGTTTATGTCCGATACTGGTCGGGCCTAATAATTATATTTAGATTTAAGATTTGATTACTTATTGTTAGTTCATTTTTGAAGATACAATAAATAAATATATATATGAAAAAAAAATATTGAAATATTTAAATAATTACATTTTCTATTTTTCTCTCAAGTTGTCACTAACAAAATGTCTTTCGAATCATTTCCGAACGCTTTTTGCATAACTGACACTTGTTTTCGTATTACAGAGTAGCCCTTTCGAAAGGGATTTTTATTGTTCGTAATACAGAGTTGCTGTCTCGAAAGGGATTTTTAGTTTTCGATAGAGTACATAAACCGTTCGTTAATTCGAAACAAGTAGTACGAAAATCGTAATACACAGTACAATTCGTTCGAATTCGTAAGTTATTTCTTTCGAAACGAAATACGCGGTAGCCCCCCAGGCCTTAATAATTATTCTATTCCAGCAATAAACCAGAACATTTCGAGACATCATTTTCATAATCCAATTCCAACGAATCCTACCCATATTAGATTCCAACCCCAGCAAGTGTCATTCGTACCAAATTATCAGAACAGTAATATAATTCGCAATAGCGCTCGTTGGTAAGACCCTTCAAATTTCCGACAATCGTTACAAAATAACATTCGCCCACTACAAAGTTTTCAGGCAACTCAAAATTTCCAACCACATGAGATTAATACGGACGTAAGTATGAGAACCGTTAGCTCTAATACCCAAAATAATTCACATGGACAGAGAAAACCAATGGGCTCTGGTCAGGCTCTTAACAAGCATCGACTCTATCACTTGTCAGATAATCAAAATGAAAATAATTTTCCTAATCAAGAGTTACAAGAGCATACTCCCGAGAATTTTGAAAAAGATCAGGTTAATTTTTTAGACATAGGTCCCTTTTGCCCTACGTGGAAAGGGAATTCGGAGGAAGAAAATTAAAGTTTTTGGTAGACACTGTTTCATCGAAAAACTACATTAGAGACCTAGAAATCCTACCTTATGTAACCAACGTTAAAAATCCCATTTTGGTGAGATCTGTCCATGGAGAGAATTTAGTTAACCGCAAAGCCTCAGTAAAATTATTCAACAAAGTCGCAAATTTTTTTATACTCCCCTGCCTCACAACATTTGACGGTATCATTGGTTTCGATCACCTTAACGAAATAAAAGCACACTTGGATACAAAAAGTGGAGTATTAGAGTAGGAAAGTGGTGTAGAGAAGTTAAAGTTTTTTTATTGCAATAAAGCCAATCATATCTCAATCGACTCAAATGACGTCCCAAAGGAAGTTCGTAGAGAATTTTTAATGCTATTGGAAAGGTATAGAGGAGTTTTTGCGAGCCCTAACGAAGCTCTCCCCTTCAATACTAACGTTATAGCAAGCAAAAGAACTAGAGATGAAGAACCGGTCTATTCAAGATATTATAATTATCCTATGGCAATGGCAGAATTTGTGAATCGAGAAATAGGGGACTTGTTAGCGAACAAAATTATAAGACCGTCTCGATCGCCATATAACAACCCTATCTAGGTAGTTGAGAAAAAGGGTCTGGACGACAACGGCAAGCCGAAAAAGCGTTTAGTTATTGATTTTCGGAAATTGAATTCAAAAACTGTGAGCGACAAATACCCAATACCCGAAACTTCTGTTATTTTAGCGAATCTTGGTAAGGCCAAATATTTCACTACCTTGGATCTGAAATCTGGATTTCATCAGATTAATTTGAGAGAACAGGATAGGGAAAAAACTGCTTTTAGCATTAGCAACGGAAAGTTTGAGTTTTTAGGCTACCATTTGGTTTGAAGAACGCGCCTAGTATTTTTCAGCGTACTATAGACCATATACTGCGGGAGGAAATCGGTAAATTTTGCCACGTCTATATTGATGATATCATTATATTTTCTGACTCGGAGCAGAAGCATATTCATGATATTGCAATAGTACTGGATAAACTCTATAATGCTAATATGAGGGTCTCAATAGAAAAATCAAAATTTTTTAGAACATCCGTCGAGTTCTTGGGTTTTACAGTCTCAACAGTAGGAATTAGAACTTGCCCAGATAAGGTAAAAACGATAGTTAATTACCCCACACCTTCACCTCTATGGGGATTACGATCTTTCCTTGGTTTGGCCGGTTACTATAGGAGATTCGTAAGGTATTACGCATCTATTGCGAAACCATTGACAAAATACCTTAGAGGCGAAAACGGTCATATAAGTGCAAGACAGTCGAAGAATGTACAAATAGTCTTGGATGATGAAGCCATAGTAGCCTTCAATAAATTGAAAAAAATACTTGCTTCAGAAGAAGTTTTACTACTCTATTCTGATTTTGACAAGCCATTTGACCTCACCACCGACGCTTCGTCACATGCTATTGGCACTGTATTATCCCAGGGTGGTCGTCCGATAACAATGGTTTCTAGAACTTTGTCACCTACAGAGGAAAGTTATGCGGTAAATGAAAGGGAGTTACTAGCTATCGTTTGGGCGTTGAAGAGTCTTCGAAACTATATTTACGGTGTCAATAGACTAAATATATTCACAGACCACCAACCGCTAATATTTGCAATTTCGGAGAAAAACCCCAACTCGAAATTGAAAAGATGGAAAGCATTTATTGAAGAATATGCACCAACGTTTCATTATAAACCTGGCAAAGACAACGTTGTTGCTGACGCACTTTCCAGGCAATATAATAACATGATTTTTCATTTTTCCTCAAGCTCTTCCTTAGATGTTCAAAATAGCGAAGAATCTTTCACCGAAGTGATATCAACTGTTAAAAATCCGCTTAATGGTTTTCGAAATCAAATTATTATTACCCTAGGATTGGAGCCCAAGAAACAAACTAAAATTATTTTCAAAGACCGAATCCGCCATACAATAACTTTTGCCAATATTGAGAACATTTTTAATAGCTTAAAACAGGTAGTCAACCCTAACGTCGTGAACGTGATTTACTGTGACTTGCAAATTCTGGCCCAAATTCAGCACTTTATAGTAACTACATATGCATCTGTCAAATTCTTACATACTAATAAATTTGTAACTGATATATTTAGCGCAGATGATCAGTTGGAAATTTTGAACAACGAACACAATAGGGCCCATCGCGCATTGACTGAAAACATTAAACAAGTCTTAGAAGCCTACTACTTTCCAAATATTCGTAAAAGATTAAGGGAGCTTATTCGGAACTGTAAGATTTGCCATGAAGCTAAATACAATAGACATCCAAAAAAAAACAACAGATATCATAAACACCCATTCCATCTTACCCAGGCGAAATATTACATATGGACATTTATTCCACTGATGGAAAGTCCTTTTTGACGTGCGTTGACAAATTCTCGAGATTTGCAATAGTAAAGCCCATAGACTCAAAATCTATTGTTGATGTTAAGCCTGCTATCCAGGAAATTTTAAATATTTTTAATAATACAAGAAAAATAACTTATTACAACGAAAGATCGTTGAATTCTGAATCAGTGAAGACTTTAGTAGAAAACTTTTATGGTGCAGAAATTGTTGCCATCCCTCCCTTACATAGTACATCGAATGGGCAAGTTGAGAAGTTTCACAGCACACTTTCGGAGATAGCTAGATGCATTTAGTTAGAATACTCCATCAACAATACTAAAGATCTTATTCTTACAGCCGTTTCAAAGTATAACCGAACGATACACTCTGTTGTTAATCTCAGACCCATAGACATATTTCATTCAATACCAGACGAAACGAAAATATTTGTAAAGAATCAACTGGTAAGTAAGCAGAAAAAAGATTTAGAATGGCATAATAAAAGACGGTGCATACGTACTTTCGTGCCAGGACAAAAAGTTTTCGGTCAGGTCAATAAAAGGCTAGGAAATAAATTCAGTAAGGTTTATATTGAAAAGGAAATTCAAAATGATCTGGGATCCACAGTTCAAATTGATAACAAAATAGTTCATAAGGATAATATCCGCTAATTTTCATATACATTTTGCGACTTAATTAAACTTTCGATTTAACTATAGTATTAAAATTGCGCGATCTAAAATAATGTTTAACTAATTGTTGAGAAAAATCAAAAATATTTAATTATTGTGGAATCGATGAACCCATATTAAATTCTAACCAAAATTTATGCTTTTAAATATAAAAATATTCAGTAATTTATATCTATCTTTGGTAAAGTTATATAATATAAACTAAAAAATAATGTAACTTAAAATTTACTCGGAAATTATTGCCATTAAATTTAAGAAAATTTCAATAATTTATTAGTTATAAAATATTTTTGGATTAATTACTTGTTTTTTTTCAGTCAGGGACGACTGATCTAGAACAGGGGGGGTAGTTAACGCATGTGTTTAACAAATATCGCTAATAGTTGTTTAATTTATTTCATTTAGTGTAAGTTAACTCATGTGTTTGACACATTTTTATTTTATTTTTCTCTCTCTTTTTCTCGATAAGCTTTCTTGTTCGAAACAAGTGTTGAATAAATTGGCTCAGTTTGAGTTTAGATTTTTACATGAAAGCAACTCCAGATAAAATGAAACAAAAAAACTGAATTTTTAAAGCAAAATATGAAAATGAATGATAAATAAAATCTACATAGTAGAGAACAGTTAGAATTAAAAAAAAACGACTAATATTGCTATTGAAAAACTGAATTTTTAAGTAAAACTGAAAAACAATTATAAAATCTACATAGTAGAGAACAGTTAGAATTTAAAAAAGGACTATTAAAAACTGAAGTTTTAAGTAAAACTGAAAAACAATTATCAAATCTACATAGTAGAGAATAGTTAGTATTTTAAAATAAGAAGATTTATATTGCTAATATTACCGAAAATTATTTAACCAAAATTATTAAAAAAAGAGAAAACCTGAATACTTAAATTCAAACCTAAAACAATTAATTAATTAAAACAGAAAACCGAAATTTTTAAATACAAACTGAAAATTGAATATTTAAATACAAACCTAAAAGAATTATAAAACCAATATAATTAATTAAAAAAGAAAACCGAAATTTTTAAATACAAACTGAAAATTATAAAATCTACATAGGTAGTAGAGAATAAATTTAATTTACAATGAACAAATTATTACTGGAATCAGAAATCATTTAACCTAATAATGATTTTAAAATGAAACGAGATTTTCTAAATACTGACAGGAGAAACAATTATAAAATTTATGTAATAGAGAATACTGAATAAAACAAAACGTTTGTGATAGAATTTTGTAAGTGCCAGAATATTTTAAATGCAAACAGAGTAAAAAATTAATAAAATATTGCAACAAAATTGATAAAAGTGCTCACTAATTTATTTGGAAAAATTGTCAAGAGATACGGCAATTAAACTTAAAATTAATTTATAAGTTACTTTAATGATCTCATTTTTTTATTGAAATGCTTTTGTAGTAGGGAAGTAACGAATACCAGTTTAGCGAATGCGAAAGCGAATAATAAATTTTAATTTTTGATAAAGCGAATGCGAAAGCGAATACAAATATTACAATTCGTTAAATTAAATATCACTTGCAAATGAATTTATAAAAGAGTAAGTATAGATAATAATTAATTGTAAGTTTACAAAATGTTAGGCAATCAGCCAATTGGTACTTTGGCTCCAAAGCCTGGTACTCTGTTCAAATTTTCATGTGAAATGTTATCAAAATACAGATTAAGAAAACTTGGAATGAATTTTTCCTAAAAAAATCTTCCAGAAGTAGTACTCTGTTCATCTTGGGAAAAACATATGAAATATACCTTCAATAATTTAAAATTTCATGACAAATAATATGAGTGGCACTTGTTTCGCGTGACATTTATAACAAACAAGGACTACTTAATATTGTTTGGATTTAAAATTTGTTGTTGAATGGAGCTCAACATTTTTTCAAAAGTTTGAACAGACTAGTCTTAAGCAGAAATCAAACACTGCCTTTTGTTTTTGAAAAACTGAAAAACATTTCCAGACACCGCTGGAATTTGGTTTAATTTTGATACCTACGAGAAATTATTTATAGAAAACTTTTCCGCTAAAATTTTAAAGCTTTGATTAGAATGCTTTTCTTGTGTATATGTATGTATGTATCTTTTTTATATTGGCTTAAAATAATTTTCGTTTTTTTGACGTTTGTTAATTGCAAACTATTTTCATAAAAGAAATGAATTTTTTTTTTGTTAGTATTCGCTTGAAAAATTCGCATACATTTTAGCGAATGTAAATAGCAAAAGTAAGCGAATAATTTGCGAATGCGAACATTCGTTACATCCCTAGTTTGTATTGTGTGTATGTGTATCTGTGTGTCGGTCCGTGTCCACGTACAGCCCAAACGGCTGGACCGATTTAGATTTAGTTTTTTCTGTTTGAAAGGTGACTTGATCGAGAAGGTTCTTAACTACGTTTGAAGAAAATCGGTCTAGACGTTTAGAAGATGTCACATCTTTTCTAGATATATCGGGGGTTTTTTAAATTTTTAATTTTTGTTATTGTAAAATAAGATAGTAAATTTTTTTTTATTTATGAAAACAAATTAAATTGGTGTACGTCGAATAGTTTTTTTGTTCACTGTAAATATGTCAATTGTTACTTTTTTATTTGAAAAAATTGGACTTGTTATGATTTTTTTCTTCAAAATATGATTTTCTTTCCGACAAATGATGATTTTCTTCGCAAAACTTCTGGGAGCCCTGCTGATGAGACAAAGGTTTTCGGGAATCGCAGCGAACACTCAAAACATAACTTCAGGTTGCTGCTTTTATTGCAGCTCCAAGAAAAATCTCAAAGTCAGATACAACTGCAATAACTGCAAAAATAATGTTTGTATGGAACACGCCATTATGATGTGTTCAGATTGCTACTTTACTAATTCTGGTTAGTTTGAGATTATATTTTCTTATTCTTAATATTGTTTTCTATGAACTATTAAATTTTAGTTTGTTTGCTTTTAATAGAACTAAATTTTTTGTTATGTTTTATAGCTCTTAAGAATTTAGCTATATTTTACAAGGACTAAAATGAAAAATTAATACTCTTAATATAAAAACTTTTTCTTTACAAATTTAATTTTATATTACTAAAGGCTGGATCACACGATTGGCACAATGTACCAATTTTCGTCGGCTCACTGCAATAAAGGCATAAGCAATAAGCCAAAATGGCATTATTACTTAAATCATTCATGAATAAGTATATATGGCTTTATTACCAGTTCAGTGTGGTGCAGTAATATAATTATATTTCATTTAGTTGAGAAATAAAGCAAATCTAACTTAATACTTATGACTTTATTTCAGTGAGCCTACGAAAATTGGTACATTGTGCCAATCGTGTGATCCAGCCTTAAAAACATGAATTTTTATAGTTAAATGGGGTCACATTAAAATTTTCCTTTACTAATTTAAGTTTTATATTCTTTGCAATCATCGGTCTGACAGACCGGGAGCGAGTATATGTCCGTGTTTGATAAAGATGAAAAATTGATAACCATGTAATCAGATTAACTACAATTTATTTAATTTCTTATAAAAATATTGCATAATTTTCAAATGTTACACCAACCATTAAATTTTTGAAAAGTTTTCATAAAGTTTAATGTACGCGGACAGGAGTATGGAGTTCTTTTCCATACACATTTTTAAAATTTAATTTTGCAGAATAAAATTGACCCACAATTAAATGCCTATAAATTTCACATACAATAGATATTCGTATTCGCAAATATCGTATTAAATATTCGTATTCGCGGATATCATTTTAAATATTCGAATTCTCGAATATCAAAAACTGACATTCGGAACATGTACATATGTATGTATGTATACATACATACCCTGCAGGAGAATAGGTGTCAATTGTCTAAAAGCTACTAGTATAATTACTAGGACAGCAAGAACTAGTGTGAAAAGGGTTAAAGTTGTTGTATAAAATTACTAGTTCTAATGAGTACTAGTATATGAAGTTGTTCCAAGGCACCAAATTGCAAAATAAATTTTGACTGTCTAACACAGCACTTGCACTGTCCGAAAATTGGTATTATGCAATTATTAAAGTTTTAGGTTCACCTATAAATAATTATAATCAAATAATTACAATTAACCTTTTGTATTTTTGAATTTTGATAAATAATTGCAAATTTTAACTAACAGTTGTCACTGGGTAACAAAGGAATAAAACCACCAACTTTATAGAATTTTTCTTTGCAAAGGAACTGGTAATTAATTAGTCCTAAACTAGTACCAATGGCACTAGTAATTTTCTAAACACACTCAATGCTAATTTGAGCATTAACATGTTCTAGGAAAGTTTACGGTTGGGAAATAGTGGTGGTGGCTTCTGTACTAGTAAACTACCAGTTGGACACTAGTTTGATCTCCAGCAGGGTATGTATTAAGATCCTGCATAAGACCATTTATAAGAACTTTCAAGACATGAGGGAGTTTTCAAATGCTTTACTACAGACAAATCTTCTAAAACAAACGCTAAACAACACCGTTTGCAATACTTTGTTTCAGCTATTGCAGGTATAGGAGTAAAGAAGAAAATACTTCGTAACTGAAAAATTTGTGATGTTTGCTTCTTTCTACGCATGGGCGCATATACAAGCGTCATGCATGTACATACACACACACGTTGTGTGTATGCTCTTTTTTTTTCTGCGAACACACAAACGCACACATGCATTGACATTAGTTTGTGCGCTTCCCTGAAGGAAATGTCGATGGTGAAAATGTACTGAGTCGCTTTTGACTTTGTCACCAGTACTACTCTCTAATTAATCCCCATACAATACTTTGTGCTATAGACATTTAGCATGTGCTTGTCATTGAAAATCTACTAGTAACACTAAAACAATTGACAAGGTAGTGAATACATAGTTCTTATGGGAACATGGAGACATACCAACCAGACATTTAGTGGTACATTTCTATACCTTACGTACATACAATTATATGAATATTGACAAGTTGTTGCAAAAGCCACCAGAAATAGACCACATTTTTTGTCTCTCTTTCTTTTATACTGACGAATAGAAAAGAAATTGTAGACAATGTACCTACTTCTAGAAATTTAGTGTTGACATAGAGACATTTGGCCCCAGTCTGACTGCAGGGTTGCTTAAAAAAAACCCTCCCTTAAACACATAATAGCTTACCATATACATATAACACACACACACTCAAACGTACAATATGAAATAAAGTCCTGCACAAGACCATTTATAAGAACTTTCAAGACATGAGGGACAAAATGCTACCTGGGTCATTCTACAGCCACGAGAATATATTTAAAATACAAGACGTACCCAGGTAGCATTTTGTATCATAATCCAATCGTTTCCGAATCAGCTTGACGGGAAAAATAACCGTATATGAGCTCATTTTTCGATCATAAATGATACTCCCGTTGTGAGAAAATGGTACCCTACAGATGAATCATACCAAAGAATCACTTATGATACGATTTGCTGATTATTTTTGAGCAATTTTCATATTAAATCATTTAAATCACCTTTTTGCGGTTTGCATGATGTTCCTCTATTTTCAAGAAATTATTTGATCATATAGACGAATCATAAGTGAATCCTCTTTCAATCGCCAAAAATGATCACCCAAATGCTAGCTAAGTATTTAAATTTCAAGACAATTTACGCAGGTCTCTAGTATGTATGTAGGTAAGACTTCCCAGCTAGCATTTGGGTGATCATTTTTGGCAGAAATATCTTATATGATTCTCTACAGATCGCTTTTGATGATTAAAAAGTGATTTATCACTTGGGCGATTGAAAGAGGATTCGCTTATGATTCATCTATATGATCAAATAATTATTTCTTGAAAATAAAGGAACATCATGCAAACCGCAAAAAGGTGATTTAAATGATTTAATATGAAAATTGCTCAAAAATAA
Source organism: Tachina lurida (assembly GCA_944452675.1). Taxonomy (NCBI): domain Eukaryota; kingdom Metazoa; phylum Arthropoda; class Insecta; order Diptera; family Tachinidae; genus Tachina; species Tachina lurida. The sequence goes on along the minus strand of OX101755.1, from coordinate 41,970,803 downwards.
TCAGCAAATCGTATCATAACTGATTCTTTGGTGTGATATATCTGTAGGGTACCATTTTCTCACAACGGGAGTATCATTTATGATCGAAAAATGAGCTCATATACGGTTATTTTTCCCGTCAAGCTGATTCGGAAACGATTGGATTATGATACAAAATGCTACCTGGGTTATGATCAATTAAATAAATGACAATCAAATAAATGAGAAAAACATATGTACGTATTTGTGTACGAAATTACTAAAATTTTTCTCTTACGTAACATTTTCAATGACTCACTTCCCCCCCCCCCCCCCCCAAACAAATTGTATTAAAATCAAAAAACCCCGCCATAAAGTGTTACGTAATATATGGACGGCCCCTTAGTTGAAACAAAAATTTAGTCAAAGTGGCTCCCCTTTAACTTTATTGCAGTTGGTGATAAATTTTCCGGTACAAAAAAACCAGGACAATTTGTCTAAGTCCAAGACAAATCCTGGAAAACCAGGACGTATGGCAGCCCTATGCTAGGGGGATACAATTTTTTTTTACTTTTTTGTGAATTGGTCGCTAAGATCCAATGCGATTCAGGAAATCAAAAACACTGCAAATGGGCCTTTAGTTGATAGGCAAAACTATTTTTGCCAGCACTGTGCATAAAACTAGGCTTAACAAAAGATTTGGTATAAGCTATAAGCTGAGATAGAGAGGCATTTAAACACGTCAAAGGTATATTTCCATGTGTAAGTGAGACATTTTCGAAAGAAGGTTGGACCAGAAATAGGAGAAATCTTTAAAGAATAGTTCAAATCTAAGTTGGTCAATAAAGAAAGAAGAGCATGGGTAGCTTTCAAAAACGTACTATTTCACAATTTTCTTGGAAACAGAAGGACTGCAAATTTCGAGGAACTGGAACAAGAACTTCTTCTTTCATAAGAACAACTCGGATGCAACGTGCAGTTAAAATAATCAATCATATGTTTTTATTTTCCCAATACATAATTTTATTCTAATTCGATAACAAGTCTCTTAACAGTATAAAATTACGCATTTTTTCACATCTTGGAATGTCTTGGACTGTAAAGAACTGTAAAGGACTGTAAAGGACAATTGGTAGATATAAGAAAAGTTTAGAATGTATCTGTTTAGGAAATTTTTGAACACAGTAAATTCCAAAAAGTCTTTAATTTATCTTTCAAATGCGACTTTTAGATTAACACCAGCATCCTTTTCTTTCTTTTTTTTTTTGAATAGAGCATGCAGCTATAAAATAGACTTATTATGGAATGTAATGCTGTGCTTTCTTAAATATTTTATTTTCTTCATATTTATAAAAACAAGTCGATTAAGAGTAATGTTTTCTGAACAAATAAAATTTGACTTTTTTTAGTGCTTGACTTTAAATTTCTTTACTTGTTAAAAACTTTTCAAAAGAGCAGCAAAAATCTAATAAAATGTAATTACCCAGCTAAAAAAATTATATATGGTCCATATATTTTTTATATATGAATGTATATAAATATATATGAATATGTATGAATTCATGTATGGAAATGTATAGGATTATACCTAGCAAAAGTATTATATATGAATTGATATATGGACTAATATATGAAATTAATATGGAAATTTAATTATGAAGCTCTTCAGATGTCGATCCATATATAGAAATAAGATGTAATATATGGGGCCATATAAAAAAGTATGCATTCATCAAAAAAAGCTTGCTGCCTCTCTTTTTTATCACTGTTGAATTGGAAATATATTAGAAAGTACATACGGTATGCAAAGTTTATATGCTTAGAGCCTCCTCCACGTTTAAAAAACAGAAACTTTTGTAACAAAAAAAAAATCAATTCTTCTACGATTTTATACGTTGTGGCCCTATTTAATAAATCAAATAATCAAACGATAATTCAGTCATTAATTTTATAGAAAGAAGGGAATTCTCCACATATTTTTAATAAACGAAGTTCTTTTACTGCCAAAATTTATATTAAAAACTAGTATTAGTATAAAAACGGATTGTTTTTCTTTTATAATTGCACTAGTTTTTAATATGATTTCTTATGTTATGAATTTTGTTTTTTTAGTCAGTTTTTAATTATTTTATTGAAGCTTATTTGTTTCTAAGTTCATGATTCGATTTGGCTAAAGTTCGTATCACTGTAAGACAAATTACATATGATTATTTTTAAGGAACAAATTGCACTAAAAACTCTTGAAAATTATTATGACAAACTTCAGCATAATGGATCAACATGCAGGTTACAAAGGACGCCACAAAATTAAATAAAGCCTCCGTGTACTAAATCTTACAAAAAACTCATTAATTTTAGTAATATATATAATACTGTATGAATATGAACATTGCATACTGTATATGGAATAACTACGCATACATGTGTGGAAATGTATGAATATATACAGTATTTTTCGGTTAATTGCACATCAAAATTTCCACAACTTTTTGTTCAATTAACCGGGGAACCAATTAGCCGATACCCGCTTAATTGAACAATTCGTTCAATTACAAGAATCCCGTTTAATTGAACAGTTTGTTCAATTACAGAAATCACGCATAATTGGAACTATTAATGAATTAAAAGAAATCGCATATGTGCAATTTAAGTTTTTCAAAATAATTTTTTTTTACCTTAAACGAAAAAAAATGCAAGTAACAGAAAAAAATGTACATATGTATATGTGTATATGGAGGTATTTATTATTGTAGGTACATATGTACTATTAAATGCACTATTTATGTGCACATTAGTTTTACAAAAAAATAAAATTTATAAACTAAAAAGCAATTCATATATTGGTTTTACAAAAAAAAAACATTAACTTAAAGAATAAAAACAATTCATATGTATATACCATACAGCTCTTCCATTCACGTAAGTATTAAAATATTACATAGTGCTTAAAAAATAAAAAAAAGGAACAAATAAATTCATGTTGTACATATTCACACTTTTCGAGATCATTGTGCAAAAATGCCAGATTATTTTTCAATAATAATGCAATTAACCGGGTAAAAGTAAGAGTAAATTTATTTTTGATGACATGAATTTTGAACCAATTAAGCGGGAAAATCAATTAACCGGGTTCAATTATCCGAGGAAATTTACATGTGTTTTCGTATGCAATATTTTTTTGCCCGATCATGTGGTTCAATTAAGCGTGGAAACCAATTAACCGTAGGGTCAATTAACCGAAAAATACTGTATTATCATACATGTCCATATACCCTCATTTTTCGGATCCAAACCATATATGGAACATCATATATGCTCCATACATATTTTTTTTAGCTGGGTATGTACTTATGTAATTAAGCAAAAGAAAACGACATTTCTTATACACAGAGTTGGGCAAAATACATGGCTTGCGGTATTTAAAATACAAAATACTTGCTGGTCATGTATGTATTTAAAATACAAAATAATTTAATTTTTTGTACGTATTTAAACTACAAAATACTTCCACATCATTTATGTATATATGTATGTATGTACTTACAGGTGGTGTTACTAGTTCAGGCTCACTCTATTCCTGCTAGTTAGAAGCACGTACATACATACGTGCTTATGTTGGTCCTCGCCCATACTTGCAATTTTTGTTGCAGCAATTCTTAAGTGTATTGGTGAGAGGGGTGAGAAGATTGGGGAGGGGTACAGAGCTTCATGTGCTCGCAATTCTCTTTTGTTTTGAAATTCGCAGTTGTTAATTCGAAGTTTGTAAGTGTATTTGAGGTTTTATTTTATTTTATTTGTTAAGTTGTATGAAAAACACAAAATGTAACAAAAAGTAAAAATAACACTAGTTTACAAAATAAAATTTTTTTCATGTACATTTGGTAAGATTTATATTTCCTTATGTATTTTTTTCCGCTGAATTCGAAAATCAAGGTTAAATTTTTTTTATGGAACAGTTTTTGAGATATTGTGATTTTTTCAGTTTTTCGACCTTTTTTCACCTGACCCTTAATATCTCGAGCTAGACTTGTCCGATTGGGTCGTTGTTGGTACTCAAATGAAAGGTATTGAGATGACAAATAAATATGTACAATTGGGTCTTTAGTTGGTATAGCGGTTCAAAATATATCGATGAAAATATGGCACATTTTCAAAAAAATCATATTTTACAGTGATTATATACTGACAAAAAAGTACAAATCGTTAACAAATCGTCTGGTTTCGGTCCATGTACATAAAGATAATACTTTTACGTAAGAACTAAGACCAACCAAAAGAAAATCGACCGAAAAATTACAAAGATATAAGCAATGGATTGAATAAATCCAAAGTAAAAATACATAAAAATAACAAATAACACAGGTCAACAAAATGAAATTTATTATGTAAGGTCAAAGGTTTCATAGTCAATTTGTATATACTAAGTACTGAGTATCAATCCCTTTAAATTAGTTTTTTTGAATTGGCTCTGTATCTCGAGATTTTCCGTTATAAAAAAAATAGGATGCTGTATCACATAATTTGCATTAAATCGAGAACCAGTTCTTCAATTCAATAACAAATTACACCGACGGATAGGAAACAAATTGGCCTTTAAATTACGTCTTCATGAATTTTTTAACAGTCTTACAGTTTGAGAGATATTCAGAAAGTTTTATACAAAAAAATAAATTTTTTTCAAAAAAATTTAGAAAATCGTTTGTTTCTTAAAAGACTCATTAAAATTTTAAACTGAGGAAACTTTATATTTTATTACTAATTGTGATACATTTATATGTTATAAATAAAACGAGCCAAATTTATTAAAAATCCTTCCATTAATTCTGAACTTATTCACAATTAAGTGCTAGCATACGTGTATATTTTACGGAATTTTTTTAATTTTTATTTATTTTATTATTATTATTTTATTCTTTAAAATATACTCGTATGGTAGCACTTAATTGTGAATAAATTCAGAATTAATGGAATGATTTTTAATAAATTTGGCTCGTTTTATTTATAACATATGAATGTATCACAATTAGTAATAAAATATAAAATTTTCTTCAGTTTAAAATTTTAATGAGTCTTTTAAGAAACAAACGATTTTCTAAATTTTTTTAAAAAAATTTATTTTTTTGTATAAAACTTTCTGAATATCTCTGAAACTATAAGACTTAAAAAATTCATATAGCCGTAATTTAAAGGTCAATTTGTTTCCTAGCCTTCTGTGTAATTTTTTATTGAATCGAAGAACTGGTTCTCGATTTAATGCAAATTATGTGATACAGCATCCTCTTTTTTTTATAACGGAAAATCTCGAGATACAGAGCCAATTCAAAAAAACTTATTCAAAGGGATTGATACACAGTACTTAGTATATACAAATTTACTATGAAACCTTTGACCTTACATAATAAATTTCATTTTGTTGACCTGTGTTATTTGTTATTTTTATGTATTTTTACTTTGGATTTATTCAATCCATTGCTTATAGCTTTTTAATTTTTCGGTCGATTTTCTTCTAGTTGGTCTAAGTTCTTACGTAAAAGTATTATCTTTACGTACATGAACAGAAACCAGACGATTTTTTAACGATTTGTACTTTTCTGTCAACATATAATCACTGTAAAATATGATTTTTTTGAAAATGTGCCATATTTTCATCGATATATTTTGAACCGCTATACCAATTAAAGATCCGATTATACATTTTTATTTGTCATCTCAATACCTTTCATTTGAGTACGAAGAACGACCTAATCGGACAAGTCTAGCTCGAGATATTATGGGTCAGGTGAAAAAAGGTCAAAAACTGAAAAAATCACAATATCTCAAAAACTGGTCCATAAAAAAAATTTAACATTGATTTTCGAATTCAGCGAAAGAAAATACATAAGGAAAATCACCTCTCGTCAAGTGTACATTTTCAGTGTAAACTAGTGTAATTGTTAATTTTTCAGGCAAATTTGTTGTGAAATAAAATTTTTTAATGCTTAACTGCAAACCCAGCTAAAAATATAATGTATGGTCCATATATGTTTAATATATGAATGTATATAAATATATATGAATATGTATGAATACATGTATGGAAATGTATAGGATTATACATTGCAAAAGTATTATATATGAATTGATATATGGACTAATATATGAAATGTATTATAATATATGAGCTCATATATGGAAATTTAATTATGAAGCTCTTCCGATGTGGATCCATATATAGAAATAAGATGTAATATATGGAGCCATATAAAAATTTATGCATACATGATATCTCAGATAAGATCGGTTTTGCCATAAAAAAATCGTCCATTTTATTAACTCGATCTTTTTCTCTTTTTTTTAAACTGGCGAATTTTAAATCTATTACAAAATACATACGGCAGGCAGTTTATATGCGTACAGCCTCAAAGTATAAAATAGAATAACTTTTGTAACAGAAAAAACCCATTATTGGACGATTTTATATATTGTGGCCCCATTTAATAAATAAAATAATCAGAAGCATAGTTCTGTAATTAATTTTATAGAAAATAACGGAATTCTTTAGATTTTTAAGAAACAAAGTTCATATTACTGCCAAAAATTATGTATATTGAAAACTAGTGTTAATATAAAAACGGATTATTTTTTCTCTTATAATTGCACTATTTTTTAATCTGATTTCTTAAGTTATGAATTTTGTTTTTTGTTTTAATAATACAATCACCTTTTCCTATAAAATGATGAATGGAATGTCTTTTAGTCAGTTTTTATTTTTCTTATTGGAACTTATTTGTTTCTACGTTCATGATTGGATTTAGCTACACTTCGTATCACTCTGTAAGACAAATTACATGTGATAATTTTTAAGGAACAAATTGCAATTAACAAATTGTAAATTATTATGACCAACTTTAGCATAATGGGACAACATGCAGATTACAAAGGCCGCCACAAATGTTTTATTAAATAAAACCTCCCTGTACTAAATCTTAAATGAATATGAACATTGCATACTGTATATGAAATAGTTATTCTATAATTATCCATACATGTATGGAAATGTATGAATATATATTATCATATATGTCCATATACCCTCATTTTTCGGATCTGAACCATATATGGAACATCATGTATGCTCCATACATATTTTTTTTTAGCTGGGAAACTATAATTTCCTAATGTGGACACTTATGCAATTTCAAACAGAATTTTAAAAAATTGCAAGTCTGGACGAGGACTTGACAACACAATCTTCCAAGGCAAAAACAACAGGGTTGTTTTTGTATTGTTATAATTGTTGTAATAGTACCACCTGCAAATAAAACACCTTGTGACAAGATGCTTCAGAATTGAGAACTGAATTGTGGTGATGCCAACTCTAAGGTCCATTATTACAACTTAAAGTTAGTTAAAAGTAGGATTTTATCGGACGTTTTCCATCAGTTCAATTTGAGCTTAACCTAAAGTAAGCGCTAAGATAAAGGCAAATGTATTCTTCCTGGTAAGTTAAATTAAATTTATAATAATGAATAGCGTTTTATACGTCCTACAAAATTCTATTTTTAACTCACTTTAAGTTGTAATAATGGCCCTAAGAGTTGGTATAGTTATGTTTTTTTTAGCGATTCTAATATTTTGTTATTGGTTTGACGAATCATGCATTATCAATCGAGCAAAATGCAAAACGCCAACAATGTAATGTATTATGTACATAAATGTATTTTGCAAATTATGTTTTTAAAATACAAAATACTTGCATGTCATGTATTTAAAATACAAATAAAAAATACGTATTTGTATTTTAAATACGTACATATTTCAAATACTGCCCAACCCTGCTTATACATAACTTACCCCCTTATGCAAAAACGATTGTTAAAGTTAAAGTTGATTAACAAACGAATTTTGTATGGCAAAACCCTGTTTTAAGCATGCTTTAACTTTAACAATCGTTTTTGCATAAGGGCATTAATCTTGAACTTTTGGAATGAAAACCAGTACACTCTTAACAACAATAAACTAAGTGATACATAAATTAAATAAATCAAAATAATTTAGTAAAATGAGGCGTGCAAAAATGTTAACGAGTTTGCTTGTACATATAATTTTTACATATTGAAATATTTTTAATTTTTACATATTTATAATTATAAATAAAACAAAAATTACGAATTCTCTCACACTCTTTTTATTTGCTTTCTCGCCTTATTTGTTTTGTTTTTTGTATTTTTTTTTTGGGTTTACAGTTTACACGAAACAATACAAGAAATGGGATTTAAAAACAAAAAACCAAGAAAAAAACAAAAGCCGGTAACAAAAGAGTAGTTTCTGAAATGAGACTTACCTTTCGCATTGCCGCAACGTCCATGACGCTATAATCCATAAAGACACCATAAATACTAGTAACACTGTACCCGGACATATTGTCATTAAAGTTTTTAGAACAAATCTAAAATAAAAGGATGAAAAAAAATTTTAAATTTAATGTGGAAAATTTTATTTAAAAATTACATGAAGTTTATTCATACAAGCTAGAATTTGCTATCAGTGTTGCCAGAAAATTATGATGAAAGAATCTTAAATCGGTAAAAAAATGCTCTACAGTCGAGAAAAGTATAATTCTAGATTTAAATTTAATAAATTTATTGAAATAGCTTTGAATTTAATGTTTATACCCCATACCATGCATTTTGCTATAGACATTTAACATGTGCGTGTCATTGGCGGTATTCGATGTTTGATGCAACTTGTCTTGCGTCATGGTAAATGCAAACTATCATAGCGTTTCTTTGGATTGCCTGTGTATTTTGTTGTTGGAGTTTAAAGAAAAGCTACGATATTTTGCATTTACAATGACACAAGACAATTTGCATCAAACATCGAATACCGCCATTGAAAAATAACTATTGACGTTGGTACTACTGACTAGATACATAGTTCTTAAAAAACCATATGTAGATATTGGAAACAGATAGTCACTAGTACATTCTAGTAATTCTAATCTATACTTTTTATAATGAAATTGCATACCTATTTTCCTTACAGCCATCCCTAAACACGGGCGGCAAGCGTTTTTTAGCTGTCAAAAGTTCTCATGTCCATACATTTTGTATGGTGCACACCGAAATAACGCGACGGCAACGCTTTGCTATTGGAAAATCCGATCTTGACAACGCGTTTTACAATGAAGTTAGTTGCAAAAGGAAACAATTGCCTTCTGTTTGCCGTCATCAGACTTACCATATGTGAAGATTTATCTTATTTTCGAAGTTTTTCGGGATGTTAAAAATACTAAAATATTTCTTTGTTAAAAATAAGGTTTTTAAGGATATGATATTTAATACTTTTAGTTTATTATTTAATGTCCTTTTGACTACAGTACTGACATATCGAGCCTTATTTTCAATTTTATCGTAAGCGACAAAAATTAAAGTTTTCAGGAGAAGGTTTTTTTTTAAATATTCAAATATGTTTTTGTACGTAAATTGTCGATTAAGATAAAATTGAACAGCCCGTACCTTAAAAGTTATCAAGAATTTTGGCATTTTGATAATTTTAAACTATGGATAGGCCCTTAATATTTTAATTTCAATAAAAAAGTCTATTTTCGATAACATGTCGCTTACGATAAAATCGAAAATAATGCTCGATATTTTCTTCTTTCCTTCATTAAAAGTATGAATCATGTGCATACATATATTTATTTTATACATGTTCTATTCAGTAAATATTTTGTGTTATTTACCTTTACGTTTGTTCCCTTCAAGGAATGAATGACTGAAACTAACACAAACAAAATTTTTTCACTAACACATTTGCAACAATTTTACATTGAATTCAATAGTGACAGTCAATTGACTAGTCATTTGATCGAAAGTGATGATGGATTTATTTATTAACTATAGTTGCTCTACTGTAGCATATATGTTAGAGTGGGACATCTTATATACATATGCCAAAACTTTTATAACTCGAATATTATTAAAAAAAAATTCATTCTGTCTGTGAAAATTAAAATTTATAAGTGTGAAAAAGATAAGTAAAAACAATAGTGAATAAAAGAAATTTACAAAACTTAATTTAATATATATTTCTTTTCAAAATTTTAGATATTTGTTAAAAGAAAGATGTGTTGGCTATGAAAAGGTGTGAAGAGGACTAGATACCGCCTAGGTTATTCTGTTTTTGTTTATTTCTGTCTTTAATTTTAAATATTTTATTTCGCTGTATGTTTTGAATTGACTTTTTAAAATAAAAAAATCGATTAATACAATAAAAATTATATTTATTGTCAGTATATCAATCATGTATGACTGCTCAATTATGGCGTATATATTTGTCAATTATGATCAATCGAATTAATATTTATGCTATAATTGATTAGTAAAATCACTGGATTGAGCAGTTCGACTACATGTTATATTCATTAGTAAGAGAGAGATGCAACATCACACTTAATAATGTGATAGAAACTTTGTTATACGCAATGATGAATATAGCCTACATGACTTCCAATCAAATGACTGATCAATTGACTGATATTATTCTTGTAGGGTTAGTTCATTTGAAACAAAATTAATTTTTCCTGAATTTGAATTCAGTAAAATCAATGCATATTAATATATTTTGAGTAAAATCCCCAAAAAAAGATTTTTAAGAGAAAAAAATATTTTTTTTGTTCGACTTGAAGGTTTTTGATAAAACACAAGCAAGTTTTCCAAATTTTCTAAATAACTAATTATTTCAAACTTCAATTATTTTATTTTAATTTAAATAACAAAATTTATATAACAAAATTTTAATAACAAAATCACAAACAACAATGTCTTCCGTCCAGGTGTTAAAATAATAACGATTATTTTATTTATTTGTTTGATAACCCTGGTTCTATCTTTTTGACATAACGTTGCCGCTTTTGTTTAGGTATGGCATTTCAGCGTTAAAGCTCGGCGGAAAAAAACGTTCCGCTTTCCGCCCTTGTGTAGGGTTGACTGTTACAGTCCTCGTTGTCAGGGCTGCCGTTTTTGGTTATTTCTAACCAAAAATGGTTACTTTTTACTTTAATGTGGAGATATGAATATTTTTCTCATTTTGGTTAATTTTTTGACAAAATAGTGATACACATGTACATATTTTTTATGTTATACTTTTTAAGCTTTTATTTTCTTCAATTTTTAGTATTGCTTCCAAGGCAACTGAAAATAAAACAGCTGTGACTATAATCGCTAGTGCAGCCACCTGTTATGAATTCGCCTTGATTGCTACTCACTTGTTTACAATACTTTTACAACACTGTCAACTGCTTTTAAATTTACTAAATGATCGCAACTCTGTACTACAGAAATTACATGTCTTTTATAATGGCGGCAAGATTCAGTTAAAAGATTTTACAAAGTAAATTTATATAAAGAATATGCACGTAAGCTGATGTTTGTGTAAAAATACTGTTCGGCTGTCAAATACAAAAACTAAACGTGTGAAGAAAAACAAAATTCAACAATAAAACGGAAAACTAAACGAGAACAAATTAATCAGCTGCCGACTGGCATATACCTTACAAATGAGCATTGAACTATTGGTTGCAAGTCAGCTTCATGTATGTACCTTCATTTCTTGTTGTAGTGCGGCACAAAGTGTATTTTAAATGTTATTTAATAAAAATATTACATATTGAAATTTGGTTATTTTTTTCTCATTTGGTAACTTTTAAAGCGAATTTTGGTTGCAAAAATTTTTTGGTTGTGGCAGCACTGCTCGTTGTACCTTCATAGTGAACAGACATCGTAGCGGAGTTTTTCTTACATACTTAACAAACAAAATCATAAAAAAAATATTCCTAATACATATTAGCCCAATTCACAATCTTTTTTTTTTATTTATTTATAATAAAAGTGTCTATGGAGTAATATCCTTACAGACCAACAAAAAGTTACAATTAATTAAAAAATTTTTACATAATAAAAACTAATTATTAACATTTAAGAACAAAATAATGTTACGTTTTATAATATTAACGTTTATAGAATAATCAATGAAAACATAATAATCATTAAAGTTTCTGCATAATCTCCTCAAAGGGTTAGCGTTCTCATACTTCGTCTGATGACATTTGAGATACAGGGGTGTAAAGTTCCTTGTTGTTCTAGCCGGAATATTGAAATTGATTTTAGTTAACAGAAATTCTGAACAGACAGATCCATTTAACAGATTTACTACGAATATCACATTAAGCATTAATCTTCTACTTTCCAGAGTCAGTAAGTTAATAGTAGAGAGTCTTGCAGAATAAGGTAGAATATTGCAATTTGGGTTCCAAGTTGTGTTTCCCAGGCAAAATAAAAGAAACTGTTTCTGAACTGATTCAATGCGATTCTTCTGATAATCAGTGTAAGGGTCCCAGATAATGGATCCGTATTCAAGGATAGGCCTTACTAATGATGTGAATAATTGTTTAGTAATCATGCGATCAGTAAATTCTTTAGCCCAACGCTTAATATATGCTAGTACACCACGAGCTTTGTTAGTCGTCATGATGATATGATTATTGAAATTTAATTTTGAATCAAGGAGAACACCTAAGTCCAAAAATTCAGTAACGGTTTCGAGCTGATATCCTCCAAGCGAAAAAAGCCACTCAGAAATAAAGCATCGTGAAAACCTCGCACTTGCACTTTTTCAGGTTGAGAGACATCATGTTGACTTTGCACCAATCGAAAAAAACTATCTAAGTCGTGTTGTAAGAAAATGCTATCGGAGATATTGTTATAACTTAGAAAAATTTTAACATCATCGGCATACATTAAAACATTACTACAGGGTGTTTTTTTAGAGGTATAGAACTTCGAATTGAAATAAAACACAAGAAAACTGTTTTAATATCCATCAATTTGGCTTTATTGGAAGGATAATTTTATGCCATTAATGTTTAAATATGATTTCGGGCATGTGGCCGCCGCGGTTGGCTCGAATAAAGCCAATTCTACAGGTCCGATTTTCAACCACTTTTTCGAGCATATGGGGCCGTATGTTGGCAATAACGCCACGAATGTTGGCTTCCAAGTCCCCTAACGTTTCTGGTTTGTTGGCGTAGACGAGCGACTTCACATATCCACAAAGAAAATAATCCAATGGTGTCAAATCACACGATCTTGGTGGCCAATTGACAGGTCCATTCCGCGAAATTATGCGCTCATCGAATGTTTCCTTCAATAAATCGATTGTGACGTGCGCTGTGTGGCATGTAGCGCCGTCTTGTTGGAACCACAACTCATCCACATTCATGCCATCCAATTCGGGAACAAAATAGTCGGTTATCATGGCTCTATACCGGTCGCACGGTGGCGAATCGATTCATTCGGGTCCTCTTCAACACTTTGCTCTACAGCGGCAATTGTTTCTTCGGTGCGCACTGTTCGACGTCTCTGCGGATGCGTATTATCACATAGAGTAAACGTAGTGCGAAAACGATCCATGGTTAACCGAATTAATTGCTCTGATGGACGATTATGTCGACCATAAAATGGACGGAGCTTGCGGTAAACTTTGCGAACTGAACCATTATTTTCGAAATAAATTTGCACGATTTGCAAGCGTTGTTCTTTTGTCAACCTGTTCATGATGAAATGGCAAACCAAACTAAATATTAATCATTTGACAGCTGACAAAATGGCCGCCAGTTAAAAAAGTGATGCCAACTTAAAGTTCTATACCTCAATAAAAAACACCCAATATATGTTATTATACTCGGCAAGTCATTCAAAAAAATGGAAAATAAAATTGGTCCCAAGTGACTCCCTTGGGGACACCAGATTTAACAATGAAGTTCTTAGAGGTGACGTTATTGAAAATAACACACTGCTCCCGGCCTATTAGATACGATTTTATCCAATTCAATGCATTAGTTGACCATCCAATATGGTGAAGTTTCAATAATAATAAAGAATGATTTACTTTATCAAAAGCCTTGCTGAAATCGGTGTAAATGACATCGGTGTAAATGACATCGGTCTGTTGCTTATTGTTAAAACCTTCATGAATTAGGGTTGTAAGTTGTAAAAGATTTGTTGTTGTTGTGCAGCCTTTTCTGAAGCCATGTTGATAAGCAGATAAATACGATGATATTTGACGACTAATGTTGTCCGTAATACACTTTTCGAAAAGTTTAGGAATTGCACTAAGCTTAGCAATACCTCTGTAGTTTGCAATGTTTGATTTATTACCAGATTTAAAAAGCGGAATAATATACGAATCTTTCCAAGCTTTAGGAAAATAACCTTGTTCAATCGATAAATTAAATAATATTTCCAACGGAGTAGAAAGTGCGTTTGCACAATGCTTTAAAACACAGCTTGGTATACCATCAGGTCCACTGTAATATGACGATTTTATGTTTTTTATGGCATATAAGATTCGTGATGTAGTTATTGATGAAATTTGTATTGGTTGACTTTCAACAAGTGGGTACGGATATGAGGTAAGTGTATACTTGTTGTCCGAATATGTACTTGAGAAAAAGTTTGCAAATAAGTTACTTATGTTTAAACTATCGCTGGATTCGCAATTTTCGTATTTTAATACATTGGGGTAACCAGAAGATTTCCGTTTAGAATTTACGAATTTATAAAACGATTTTGGATCGCGTTTCAAATTGTATTTAATGTTGTTTATATAATTTTTATACAGATGGGTATTCATTGAATTATATTTAGATCTTGAAACAGCGTATTTAGCATAATCAGATAGGATACCAGATTTTTTATATCTTTTAAAACATTTATTTTTTCTATTCTTTAAAATAGACAACTGCTTGGAATTCCATGGCGGACCAGTTTTAACAAAAACTTTTTCTTTCGGCACACATTCATCAAAGTAATTAAAAATAGTGTTGTGGAATGCTTGTATCTTAGAGTCGAAACTCGATGGAGAGTTGCTCAAACTACATAACATATTCAACCAATTAGTATTTAATAATCTAAAGTTTAGCTCATCGTAGTTAGCTTTTTTAAAACAAAAGACTTTATCGTTTTGCATTACTTTCTTTTACTGAGAGCATGGAATGTTAATACTAATTTCCAGTGCGGATTGATAGCGATCTTCTGGTATGACAATTGGTACAGTACGGGTTAATGTACATTCTATCGGCACATTTGTAAATACTAAGTCAAGTAATTTACCAAACGTATTAGCAACTCCATTGACTTGGAAGAGACATAAATCATGAATTTCGTTTAATACGCCATCCATCCACTCACTAGCATTAAACGGAGCATACAGAAAAGAGTCTGGTAAATATTTCCAAGAAACATCTGGCAGGTTAAAATCGCCAAAAACGAATATTAAGTCACCTGGCTGAGCCAACAATATAGTAGACTTGATTAATCTTACATGATCATTGTAAATTATTTCATTTTTGCTTTGACTGGGTGGGATATAGGAGCAAATTATAAAAATGCTTTTATTTTTAAGTTTTATATGTGTACCGACAAATTCGACCCCATTGGGAACATCAAGGTTAATTGCAACAGACAAAAACATATTATGAACTGCTATTAAAACACCTCCCCCTCTAGTGCGTGTATTTCTATCCAGTATAAATATTATATTTATTGCATAAAATTTCAGTATTAAGTGTATTTTTATTTAGCCATGTTTCAGTAAAAATAATAACGTGATGATCAAATTCAAAGCTATTAATGAAGAGTTTTGACAATTTTGTATTTAATCCAAAAACATTTTGGTATACTATATGTAATTGAGAATCAGTTGTAATATTTAGTTTTTTGTAATAGACGGTACAGTTATTGGAAGGCGTGCCAGATTATTAGATCGTTGGTTGGCTTTTTGTAAAAACTCTCTCACAAGTGTGTGTTCAGGCCAAAAGTTTTCGTTTATAACTTTATTAAAAATTTCGGAGGACACCGTGATTTTGAACGATGTAATACTTCGGGGTGGGCATATGAATATTTATATGTTATGATGTTTTCATTTGTATTTAATTTACTATTAATATAATGATTTATGTCTTCAACAGTAGTTTCAGATGCAAAACGAGATACAAACAAATGTTTTTTCGGAGGAATCACACGTAGTTCACGAGTAGCAATTGTCCCTATATTTGTGTGAGACGAAGATTGCACGTTTAAAATATTAGATGATGACGATGCTCCATTTGAATTTTCTATAATTACTTTTGAAGTCGTAGGAGTAATTGATGAGTTAATTACTGCTGGTAGAGGTATGTTTTCAGAATCGGAATTCTTGTTGTTACGAGATGACTTACGACGTTTTGGTGACGGCACAGAGGTCTCCTGCTTAGAGCTTTGGCGCAAGGGTTCATTGTTATTGAGTGATGAAAAGTTATCAAACAACTTTTCATATTCGGATAAACGATTTGATACGTTATGAAAATCATTTTGAATTTCAATGAATAACGCTTTTCTTGAGTTAAAGAATTTATAAAAATCTAAACCAGTTTGTTTACAGTTTTGGCAGAACCAGTGCAAACCATCAAGTTTTTGAGTTGCTTCAGCGACCAAAACTGGTAATCCACTGCATTTAAAATGTGATAAGCCATGACATAACCAGCAAACGATCATTCTTTCATCAGGATTATTCAAAGTACATTTTTTGTTTAAACAGTTCATATTTATTATTTAAATTTAATATAATTGATAAACGCGTAAATGGAGGTATTGATGTAAGATTAATTTTAAAGTATGTTTGTTTGTTAAGTTAAATGTTTTTGTTGTTACAATTTTATTAACTTTCCGTTTTTAATTTGTTATTTGTTTAGGGATAACAGCACATCTTCTATCAATCGTCAAAATCGTTTTTCATTATTGCAAGACAAAAACGACAAGCCCGCCGCATCATCGCAAAAGTCTTTCAAGCCACCACCTATTTATCTGAGAGAAAAAAATTCAAACGCGCTTCTAAAAAATCTACTGTCGACCATTGGTGAAAATACTTTTCACATCATTCCAATTAAACGAGGTAATATTGATGAAACTAAAATCCAAATATATGATGAAAAAGATTTCCGAAAAATTGTTAGTGAGTTTGAAAAAAATAAAACAAATTTTTATACATATCAACTTAAGAGTGCTAAAGGCCTACAAATAGTATTAAAGGGCATAGATTCATATGTTGAGCCTGAAGAAGTAAAATGTGCACTTATCGAACAAGGATTTAAGGTAAAAAATGTTACCAATATAATCAATAGAGAGAAGATTCCCCAGCCTCTATTTCGTGTTGAACTGGAGCCGAATGATATACAGTTAAAAAAAAATGAGACGCACCCAATTTATAGTCTAAAATACCTTTTACACCGAAAAATCACAGTTGAAGAGCCACGTAAGCGTTCAGGTCACGTACAGTGCCATAATTGCCAAGAATATGGCCACACAAAAACCTACTGCAAATTACCTACAGTTTGTGTTATCTGCGGTGAATTGCATGGTACTGCTAACTGTACCAAGCCAAAAGTACAAGCTGAAAAAAAATGCAGTAATTGTGGAGAAAATCACACCGCTAATTACAGAGGATGCCGTGTATATTCTTTCGTTAAACAGGCTATGGGTCAAAAATCTAAATTAGCTCCAGTTCAATCAGCAAATGCTTACTCCGCCACTCTTCCTCAAACTAGCCAACTAGTAACTTCACGTGTATCGTATGCCGATGCTGCTAAGACTAGTTCTATTCCCACACAAAATGTTCCACCGCCAAGTAATTCAACGAATGCAAACTCTAGCTTTAACTTTAGTCGTCTTGAAGCTACTATTGAGAATCTGGTGCTAACTATAAACAACTTTACAACAAATATGACTAGCATGATGCAAGAAATGCTGAGAATACAGAATACTCTGCTTCAAGCATTAGTCAACAAACCATGAACACGTTAAAATTATGTTTCTGGAACGCAAACGGCATTCGCCAACATAAAAATGAACTTGAGCACTTCCTCACGGAAAAAAATATTGATATAATGATGGTCTCTGAGACTCACTTGACTTCGAGAAGCTGCTTTAAGATAAATGGTTACACTCTATATGATTCAAAGGACCCGAGAGGGAGAGCATGCGGTGGATCAGCAATTCTAATTAAGTCAAGACTCAAGCACTATATCCTTGAGAACGTTAGTGAAGAATATATGCAAGCTACGAATATTTTCGTAGAAAACTTTTGTGCGAACTTCGTGATATCATCAATTTACTCACCTTCCAGATTTTCAGTTACCGAAGATCAGTATGAGAAGTTCTACAAATCGCTTGGATCTTGTTTCGTGGCAGCTGGTGACTACAATGCAAAACATACGTACTGGGGCTCACGTCTTGTTACACCTAGAGGTAGAGCGTTGTTTAATACAATTTCAAAAATGGGCTTAGATGTCATTTCGAGTGGGGAGCCTACTTACTGGCCTACTGACGTAAGAAAAATTCCAGATGTTATAGATTTTGGCGTCACGAAAAATATCCATAGGGACTTAATTCACGTAGAGGGCTCTGTAGATCTGTCCTCCGATCACTCTCCCACAATAGTTACAATTTTCAACCCACTAAGGAGTGATTTAACTAACTCATATGCGAAAACGATTAACAGGGTCAACTGGCTAGGATTCAAAAAATATATTAGTAGTCACTGCGTAGAAAACATTCAGCTAAGATCACCTGATGATATTGAATTTAATATTGCCAATCTTACCGAATATATTAAACAGGCTGCTGAACATGCCACTACTTCCTATCCGCAGACTGGCTTTAATAGAATTTATTCTACGGATATTGAACGTCTCGTATGTGAAAAAAGGAGAGCTAGAAGAGAATGGCAACAACACCGATCACCCCTAAATAAAATCAGACTTAAAGAATGTACTAAACGACTCAAAGAGCTGCTATCGTCGGAAAAGACTGCATTACTGGAAAATTACTTAGAAGGTCTTGATGTAACGTCAACATCTAATTACTCTTTATGGCGCGCTACTAGAAATCTTAAAAGACCCGTTGATCTCAAATCACCATTGCGTACTTCGACTGGAGGCTGGGCAAGAAGCGATAGTGAGAAAGGTAACTTATTTTCTGAGCATTTAAAATCTGTATTCACTCCCAATTCATGTACGGGTGCTGCCGATTTACCGAGTGTAGTCTCTCTACCCCCTCGTCCCTTAAGGTTTAAGATGCATGAACTACAAAAAATAGTTGCTGAACTCGACCCTAAGAAAGCTCCAGGTATTGATGGCATTAGTAACAAGATGCTGATGAACTTGCCTATATTGCAATAAGAATTTTGCTATTTATTTTTAATGCCATTTTACGAATGCAGTATTTTCCACATAACTGGAAACTTGCCAAGATTAAAATGATTCCAAAGCCAGGCAAAGATCTTACCAAGGCTGAGTCATATAGGCCTATAAGCTTACTTTCAACAATTTCAAAGCTTTTCGAAAAGCTGCTCATGACTAAATTGTCCACAATTTTAGCTGATACTGGGTGCATCCCGGACCATCAATTTGGCTTTAGAAGTCAGCATAGCACTATTGAGCAAACGCATAGATTGGTTCAAATTATAAGGAGGAATTTTG
Source organism: Tachina lurida (assembly GCA_944452675.1). Classification (NCBI taxonomy): domain Eukaryota; kingdom Metazoa; phylum Arthropoda; class Insecta; order Diptera; family Tachinidae; genus Tachina; species Tachina lurida. Next base: position 41,951,290 of record OX101755.1, on the reverse strand, counting down.
AAGAAAAGAAGTATTGTTCTTCCCTTTTTATTGATGTTTCTCAGGCATTTGACAAAGTATGGCACAAAGGCCTAGTTTTAAAATTGAAGACATACCTACCAACAAATATACAAAAGCTTTTGGAAAGTTATATTCTCGATAGAAAGTTTACTATTGTGGAAGGAGACTTCATGAGTGTACCCGAATCTATATCTTCTGGTGTGCCACAGGGTAGTATTCTGGGGCCAGTCTTGTATCTAATATATACTTGTGATATGCCTGTGAGCAATAACATCCACACTTCTACATTTGCCGATGATACAGCCTGTTTGAGTATTCACAAAAATCCTGATGAGGCATCCCGCAATCTCCAAGCACACATTACCCAGCTTGAAATATGGTTGAACTTATGGAGAATTAGAGTCAATGAACAAAAGTGTGTTCATATAACGTTTACCCTAAGAAAAGATACCTGTTCCCCCATTCGAATCAACAATCAAAATATTCCTCAACATTCTCAAGTCAAATACCTTGGCATACACCTTGATCGAAGGCTTACATGGAAATATCATATTGACTCTAAGTTAACCCAAATGAAACTTAAATTGACTCAAATATATTGGTTAATTGGCAGAAATTCAACACTCAGCCTAGACTGCAAACTCTTGATATACAAGTCGCTTTTGAAGCCAATATGGTGCTATGGAATTCAGCTGTGGGGCACTGCTTCAGCTTCAAATGTCGAGAGAATCCAACGAAGGCAAAACAAAATTTTACGTTTGATAACATCTGCTCCATGGTACGTTAAAAACTCAAATATTCATCGTGATTTATATATGCCACTAGTGAGTGAAGAAATTGCAAAATACGCAGGCAAATATTTAACTAACCTCGAGTCACATCCTAATCCGCTTGCCCGTAATATTTTGAGCTTTACTGGACACATCCGCTTAAAAAAGAGGGACACAAGGGCTCTTATACCCAACACTCCAGATGGGACTGCTTAAAAATACTTCTTTTTGATTATCACTACTTATGTATTATTTATAACTATCACTAAGCTTATGTCCGATATTGGTCGGGCCTAATAATTATATTTAGATTTAAGATTTGATTACTTATTGTTAGTTCATTTTTGAAGATACAATAAATAAAGATGTATATGAGAAAAAAAAAAAAAAAAATTTGTTTACCAGAGATAGAGGATAATAATTTTTATTATTAATAAATAGTTATTGTTTGTGTAATAACAGAAACTAGTTTTTGTTATAAGCGTTAAAGAGATTTCTCTTTGTTTTTAAGAGTTAATTGTATGTTTTAGATGTAATAGTTTATATATGTATATGATTATTTTGTGCAAATGGTCTTGCATCGTTGCATGAGCAAATGGTATAGTATATTGATACTCACCACTTAGCAATTCTTAGTGGTGAGTATCAATATACTATACAATTTTGCACATGCTACGATGCAAGACCATTTGCACAAGTTTGTGAATTGGGCTATTGACTTTGATAAATAAGCTTAATTTGCTTTGCTAATATTTTTTACATAGTCAGAAATAACAAAAACAAACAAAAAACCGCAACCAAGAAAACACAAACAAAGTGCCCTTGAGGAATACTCTTTATGAGTACCTCAAAAACAAATACAGTCAAATCCCGATAATTCGTACCCCGATACATCGTAATTCCCGATAATTCGTAATAAACTGTCGGTCCCTTGAAAAAATCTCGTTAATTAAAAAAATAAAAATTTCCATATATTTTGGTCCCTCGCTAATTCGTAATTTTTTTTTCAAATAAAATCTTCTTTACCTCTTATAAATCGTAATTGTTTGCTAACTACCACTTATAATTCGTAATAAAAACAACAAAGAATGATGAAATGAAGTTGTCAGTTTTATTTTATTGTTTTTTGTTTGCTATTAAAATTACACGTATTTTACGCTAAGTAAATGAATTTGAGTAGATTAGTAATGGGGACGGTCGACATGTAGATTAGTAATGGGGACGGGCGACAAGGTTTGGGAATTCAAAACCGGGAAAAATCAAAAAGGGTGGCAACCCTGTTACAAATGGGGGATTTTGGGATTTTCATGCTGAGATTTTCTTGGATATATATGTGTGTGTGTGATGTGTGTGTGTGTATGTATGTGTGCGTGTGTGTGTTTGTATTTACTTATATTTTTGATGGTGTCTGATACTTTTGTTGTAGTGGCGGACAATCATTATACCCAGTAGGAAATGTTGATGTTGAAAATGTAATGACTACACTCAAAATATTCCATGCTTAAATATACGAAATATTATTTCGTAATTTAATTTTTGTGCAATAAACGAAAATTTTGTACATTTAACGAAAATATTTGTGGCTTGTGCAGGAAAACAGATTTTGTAATTTTACGAATTTCGTTAAGTTACAAAAATTATTTCGTACAATTATTTTCGTATATAGTACCATGTTTTTCGTTTATTTTATTGAATTTAGTATAAAAGAAAACATTTTTATAAAACTTGAAATTTCGTAGAACAAACAAATTTTGTTTTGTTATCATTTTGTTTACAGGACAAAATTATTCTTAAATTTACACAAGTTTCGTGAATTTTACGAAAAAAAATTTTGAAAAACTGTTGTTTTGTTTTATGTTTTAATATTTTCCCCATTTATTTTCTTGTCATTGTATATGTACATATGTATGTATATTGTATAAAAAACTATTCAATAAATTCTAAATAAAATAAAAAATTATTCTAATAAAAAATTAGTTTTTGGTTTATGCTGGGAAGATCACTGGGGCGAACAACGAATCTCGTCCACGGCACACCAACGAAGAATACGTAATAGATCCTTTAATTAGCAATTGGATAATTGGTTATTGTTTGTGCAAATAGAGAGAGAATGGTTTTTTCAGAAAGTGTATCTATCGCAGAGCTCGTTACGCACGAGGAACTTCTTTCGATGGCGGTGTTACATACATACATATGTTAATTTTCATATGGACAAATAATGTGTTTTACTTCTATGACCAAAGTTCGCAACGAAAAATGCGTTGTCCGTCCCAGTAGTGTTCCCAGTTTAAATTGTGAGTTTCAGTGCAAAATATGTATGTATGTATGCGTGTGTGATGTATGATTAATACAGAGCCTGTAACAATTCCCCTAAAATTATCTTTTTCATTTCATAATTCTTACATTTGTTGTTAAAAGAATTACAGATTATTCTACAAAATTATTTTTCAAATGTAGAAAAATATATTTTTTTGCAGGTTTTATATTTTTTTACAGATTTTAATTTTACACAAAATTTCGTATATAACACAAAATTGCTGCTCATGATTCACGAATTAATTTTAAAATATAATGATGTTTTTTCGTAAATTCACGAAAAAAATTTGTAAACATACAAAATTTTGTTATTTGCAGACAGAAAGTATTTCGTAAAATAAACATATACAATTTCTACTATGTACGAAGCATTTCGTACCGTAAAAACAACGAATATTTTCGTAAAATGAACCACATTTTTCGTTTATTTTACCTATGAAATATTTTGAGTGTAGCTTTTGACTAGCTTGTCACCAGTACTACTCCATAATTATTTCCCATACAATACTTTGAAACCCTACTAATAAAAATACAATTCACTAGGTAGTGACTACGTAGTTCTTATGGGGTCATGAGACATACTAACCAGACAGTTATTTACTGGTACATTTCTATAATTTACGTACATACAAATGTATATATATTGACAAGTTATTGTCAATTCCACCTCTCTCCTTCTTTTATACTGGCAGATAGAAGAAAAATTATTATACCAAAGTTGTAACTAGAATTTTAGTGTTGACACAAAGACACTTGTGATTGTTATTTGATAGACTTTGGTTTGCTGTTTTGAGTTATCGTTGGTATGCTTATGTAGGGTTATTGTAAGTATGCATTTATGTTTGCGATCTCTGGGGAAATAATCTAATAGCTGCAGAGAGTGGCAACCCTGTTGTGAATGGAAGTGGATAGGGAATGCATTTGGTAATGTATGTATATGTTGTTGTATAAATGTATGTGATCGTATCTATTTTTACTTTGAAGAATATCATTGCTTGTGTGTATTGTTTAGCCTTCGGGAGTTTTTCATACATATTTACAAATGAATGTGTATATGTTTTCTAGGCTATTGACGTTGCTATTCTTATGGAGATAGAAAATATTGTGTTGACATATGGTTTATATGTACAAGTGAATTTCAGATGTTAAATATTTTGAATCAAATCAGGTTGATAAGCAGATTTTTTGAATAGGGGATAATGATATTTTTATTTCAGTATATTACAATTTAATGTAATGATTATAGGAAGTAGCTTTTGGAGAAATACAGCAAAAATTTTTCTCGTACCTTTGTATTACAAACTGATGCTAGAGATTTTGTTCTGGGTGTTGCTGTGTATATGAATTTCATCATATATCGTAATACCAACAGAGAATTGTGGAAATGTGTATATGTGTGTGTGTGTGTGTGTATGTGTATGTGTGTGTGTATGAATTTCATCATATGTCGTAATAAATTGGATTTGATGACTACTACGCGATTCTCATATAAAGTATATAAGTAGAAGAAATAATGTAGATTGTCATCAGTCTGCTTTGATATCTCAACAAGTGACAACCTATTTTCCCAACCAAAGTTTCTAAAGTGTTTAAAATCCAAAAACTATAAAAGTGCTAGAACTAATTACTGTTTGTTAAACAAGTTTATAGTGTATAAAAAATAATTAAATAAATTGTTTATAACTAAAATAAATTGTTTATAAATAAAATAATTAAATAAATTATTTATAAATAAAATAATTATATTAATTAATAAACAAAAATATATAAAATGAATACTAAAAGTTGTGCAATCTGCAATAAAGTCTTTATGACTCAAACAAAACTAAATCAGCATATGGAAACTCACTCATATGGAACTAGTAAGCTTGATCTTCAAAAAAAATATTGTGAGGATTGTGATGAGATGATCCCATCAAATGGTTACATGGCTCATGCCAGAACCACAAAACATAAAAAACAGTTTCCTAGAACAGATTGGAGATATTCTCACTAAAAGAGCGAGCAACTTCAATGGGAGGATCGAGACATATATCCTCCTCAACAAAAATGAGGGTGTTATGTTTCCGGAGCAGTTTCTGAAATCTGCCAAGAGCTCTATACTACAACAGCTAATTGAATGTAGTAGGATACATACTACATTTCAATTAATATGGAGCTCATATGCGATTATATGAAGACGGTGAATGATGAGATGAATGTTTCCCAACTCGTACATATTCAAAAATGATGTTGGTGACTTTGTCTGATGATATAGAGGATATGTACAAGAAACAGGCCGATGAGCTAAGAGCTAAAATGGAAGAATTTCAAGAGAGGGATAGCGGATGGACCTTGATTTCAATAAATTCCCTTGAAGTTAATATAAACAAGGCGTCCATAATAAAAGGATCGAGCTTTATCCCTCTCCCAAAAAATATTGCAATGAAATGTGCATGCATAAATATCGAAAACTCTGATGTTTATTATTAAATGGTGTCTCATTGCGGCTTTGAATATAAATAGAGGTCTGAGTCCTAAACAGCGGAAAAACTGTAGAAATTACAATATAACAAACATTTCTGCTGAGAATATTAATATAGGGGTAGTTGTATTAAATTTTGAATGCCTAGAGTTTCCGCTCCCATTGAAGCAGATAAAACAATTCGAGCGTCAAAATAATATGAGCATTAATGAATTCGGTCACAATGGAACATCGCTTATAGGACCATACTACATAACAAAAGGAGAACAACATGTTCATATTAATCTGTTATTGCTCCAGGCCGATGAAAACTTCCACTATATGCTCATCACGGATATATCAATGTAAGTTTAATTTTTGCATTTAAGAGAAATATGTTTTCATATCTATTTAAAAAGTTGCTTCTTATTAGTATATTTATTTATTTCTTATTTTAATTTCCTCTTTTCCTTAGACTCCTTCGTTCCAGGGAATTGGGGTTTGTAATAATTTTCGGAGTAATGGGTAATTAAACTTTAAAACTTTAATCTACGCCGGAGTGACAGTCCACTACTATTATCGCAAGTTTAAAAACATATATTTATACTAAAATTATCTATATCAAGTCAAATATGAATATCTGAAGAAGTTAATTTCATAATTAAAAGAATAGTATATTATACATTTATTTTTTCTCGTAATGAAGCTTAAAGAATTTCAAGTATGATATTTGCTGATGCTGCATGTGAAAAGCAGAATAATATACATACATATCTTCGTGTATATATTTGTATGGGGCGACAGAAGAATGATGAATCATTCTACTTGTGCCCAACTTATAACATAATTCCTAATACATACATACATACATACATGCATACATACATGCATACATACATACATATAGGTAAAGTTAAAAATGCAAATAAACATGAAGCAAAATTACAACGACGTCAACTCAAAATTATTTTAAGTATGGGTGCAGTTAATTTTTAAGATTTGGTGATTTACACAAGGTTTAAATAAAAAAACGTTTTTTAAGCTAAAATTCTATTATGAATACAATTTTAGTGAATTTTGGTTAAACAACATTCAAAATGCTGTTTAAAATTTTTATGAATACGGCTGTAAGCATTTAACAAGAGACAAATGCAAATGTTATTATAATGTTTAAGCAAGATGAGAAAAATATTAAGCTCGTCTATGGGGATCATTTGTCAGTAATATGAATTTTGAAAAGTTTCAAGAAATTTGTATAGTGTTGTAAGGATAAATATGGATTTTTGATAATAAATTAAATTATGTTCGTTACAGAAAACAATTTAGCTATTTTATAACTATATAAATTACTGCTCATAAGAGATTGACTTTAGTTATTTCATCTGACCTGAAACTGCATCCATCTAACGTACCTTTTCACAATTTATGGTTAAAAGATAACAGAGACTTTAACTGCAAGTTTTGTATGAAGAACTGTCAGTTAAAGTTCACGTTAAGTCTTAACCATACATTGTGAAAAGGGACGTAAATGTTATAAATGTCCAGCTACTTGTAAACTGATAACCCAATCTGAATCAGATAACCTGATCTGAAAACCAGACCAGCTCCTGATAAGCTGATCTGCAAACCAGACCAGCTCCTGATAAGCTGATCTGAAAACCAGACCAGGTCCTGATAAGCTGATCTCAAAACCAGACCAGGTCCTGATAGCTGATACCTCTTTTTTGCTATTATTAAACATGGATGAGAAAATTTTAAAACAGTTGGTGTTGACAAGAAAATATCTAATGAAATTTAATGGAATTTCATAATATTGTGAAATTCAATTCCTCTTGTGTAGGACCTCTCAAAGATAACAAGACTGTGTATATATGAAAACAAAAACGAAAAATTTTTGATCTAGCGAAGTAAAGCCAATACAGAAACAAAATATAAAAATGTAGACATTTGTAGTTACAATTTATATTTTGTAAATTTAAGCTGAAATAAAAACCATTTACATATTTTAATATATTTTCAATATTTTATTTAAGATTTTTCTTAAAGATCTTAGTACTAATACAAATTAAACTCTATGTATAAATAAAAATATATAGATATAAAAAGAAAAAATGTCATTAATCAAATATTTGATTTTAATTTACAGATAATTTAGGTGTAGGTAAAAAGATAAAAGTTTTAAGCCATTCAATTTTTACATGTTTTTGTGTGAATAAAATACTAAAATTAATAGATAAATTCATAAACAAATATATAAACAATAAATAAATTAATAAATTTATAAAGAAATAAATTAATAAACAAATAAATAAATAATAAATAAACAAATAAATTAATTAATAAACAAATAATAAATACATAAATTAATTAATAAACAATTAAGTAAATAATAAATAAATTAATAAATAATTAAAGAAATACATTAACAAATAAATACAAGTAGTACAAAATTAAATTGTCTTTGTCATCATATATGCGATTTAGTAGGAAGCATTCTATTCTACATCCATTGTTTCATTGTTTTGGTCTATGTAATGTCCCCAAGCGCGCGTTTTAATTTTATCTTTCATTATATTTCCTTTAGTATCAGAAAAGCTAAGTGCTATTTTATGTAGTTTTTGGGTACATAGTTGATGTGTTTTAGATCTAAACAAAAACATTACATCCGAGATAATTTTGGTTTCAAATAAGCAACTTTTGTAATCATTAATGGACAACTTTTTAATTACAGACTTTTTGACCCCTTTAGATTTTTTAACAGCTTCAGAGCGAAGAGTCGACAGAGAATACATTTTTGCTCTTAAACCAACAAACTCTGTCATTATATCCCTATTGTTTTCATCTTTCATCATTCCCAAAACCTTCTTATTGAGTAGCGGTAAACGAAATTGGTTATCTATAGGATATTCTGACGTATCAAAATTCAAACTAATATCATTACGGATGTCATCGTAAAAATCATCAGTTTTAATTGAATAAATAAATGAGTCAGTATCCATATAGTTGAGAGAAATGTTCTCTCCAAATTTAGGCTTCATGAAGCCATAATGGAAGTCGTACATTCTCCACTTGGATAACTCCAGTACTGTGAAACCAACATATATAGGTTTATCATATAGTGGTTCCATTTTTTCTAACTCTACCGCATACATATTGTTAATGCACGAGCATAATTTATTTTAAGTTCAACAAACCTTAACACATTTGGCCAATACATTTATTTACTTTTACTTTATTCTTGCCTACAATTGTAATTTAATATGGCACACTTTTCCTAAATTAATACATAATAATGTACAAGAATCATTTATTATTTTATTTAAGTTCAATAAACTGTTGCACACTTGACCTAAATTAATACATTTTTTATTACAATTTATTTTTATTTTTACTTTTCCTACAATGTAATTTAATACCGCACAATTTAATACAAGTCATTATTGCAATTTAATTTGTTTTTTATTGCTGCAAAATTTATGTAAACTAATCATATTTCTTTGATAAAACTAGTATATAAGACTAAGAAACTTCTGAATAAAATAATTCTTAATTTGAAACTGAAAGAAACGGTATTTTTCAATTAAGATAAGCAACTCGGTTCAAGTGCTGTTGTTGCGCCAACTAAACCAATTTACCTCCAAGTTAAAGTGCTTGAGAGGTCATACAATAAACAAAACTCTTCAGGTTTATGCGCCTGTAAGAAAATTTTTATTTTAAAAACATTGAAGTAATCTTCCCATTTCTTTGAGCTACAAGTGCTTGGAAGAAAGCCCAAGGCGAAGATCCTGTTACAAGAGCAGGACGTCTAAATTAATTACTCAACATATCACCAGTTCAGCAATACATTATTCGAGTGGAAATACTAGCAGCAGTGATAGCCAGCTAAATATAATCCACAATGGTATCATTCGAAGAATTGATTCAAAGGCAAAAGGTTCTTGGGGGTAACATCGAAACAATCATCAGAAATTACAAGAAGGATTCCCAAACCAGAAAGGATTCGGTGAGGTACTTTCAAGAGAGACTACGCAGACTAGACGAAGAATGGATGACATTCGAGACAAATGACAACCAGATTCGGCTACTTGACGACAAACCTCAAGATCACCGCTATTTCACGGAAGATTATTATTCTGCAATACAGAAAGTTGTCGAACAATATAAAACCATATTTGAAAAATCTATGATGAAGGTAAAGTCAACTTCAGACAAAACTCCACCACAAGAGCGCTGTGAGGTGTTAGCAGCTGAGACGAATGAGTTTATAAAGCTCAAACGTCGACAAGCGGTAATGATGTCTTCTTTAGAACGGTTGCTTAATGACGAATATACTCATCAGAACTGAAACATCGCATTAAACATATGGCAAGGTATTGAAGCCGTACATTTCCAAATATTTGAGCTCTATGACAACCCAGAGCAACTAGGCTACGACTCCGTGTGCTTTATACAAATCGAGACTAAATTGCGAAAGGTAATCAATACTGTAAGCACGATTGAACAATCGCAGCAGAACATCAGTGATCCAGATTCCTTGCCTATGCCAAAGGTCGCACTACCAAAATTCGATGGAAATCACCTCAAGTGGCAAGAATTCTATGATATATTTTTATCTCTGGTGATAAAGCGATCAATGCCTAAAATTCAAAAGATGTGGTATTTAAAAACACAGTTAGTAGGAGAAGCAGCAAATTTGATAAAACACTTCGCTGCCACTGAAGAAAATTTTGACGCTGCATGGACCATGGTGGTGGAGCGGTATAACAACAAAAGATTACTGGTCAACAAGCTTGTGCAAGAGTTAGTAGATACCCCAATTAAAGGCTATACTGACAACTACAAGTCGCTCCATGACAGAACTAAGGAGTGCCTTTTAGCGCTTCAAAATCTTCAGCTGGATACGAAATCATGGGATCCAATATTATGCTACCTACTACTAAAGAAATTGGACCAAGCAACGCGTCTCCGATACGAGCAAGCACTGAAGAATCCTCGGGAGGTTCCGACAATCACAGAGTTACTGGAGTTCTTGGAAAGAAATTTCCAATCAATGGAAGTGTTTTCTGAAAAAATGCCGCATTTAAAATCAAGGGTCTGTACTTCCATCACCACAAAGCAAGTCAACAATTCATGTGTTATGTGCAAAAATGGAAATCATCCGTTATTCGCATGTACCAAGTTTCGTCAGTTATCGACATCAGCGAGACTACAATTCATTCAAAAGCAAAAATACTGTGTGAACTGTTTGAAGCCCGGTCACAATTCTAAAACCTGTATATCAAGGGGTTGCAAGGAATGCAGTAAAAAGCATAATACATTGCTGCACTTGGAGAGCACAAATCAAGGCAATAACCCAGCAAAATCATCAACACCAGCAACAAACATTTCAAACAACAAAGATCTGCAAGGCAATCATTTATCATCTGGAAATCAAGATGCCATATCACTTACAACGTACAACCAATCCAAAAGTCCCAGCTACGTCCTTCTGAGCACAGCCATGATAAAAATACGAGCTAATGAGAAGGAGATACAATGCAGAGCACTTCTCGATTCAGGATCCCAATTGAATTTCGTCAGCGAACTTCTAGTAAAACGTCTCGGAATTTCAACTAAACCAACATCAATCTCCATTAGTGGCATCGCTTCTAGTGACACTAGAGTAACACGCCGAGTATACGTAGCATTACATTCAAGAATCAATAATTATACCGCACGGCTTGAAGCAGCGGTCCTTCCGCACATAATTTCACCTCAACCATCACAAGTTATCAATATAGATCATTGGCCAATTCCAAAGAATATTATGCTAGCAGACCCACAATTCAATCGTCCTGACAAAATAGATGTTCTACTTGGGGCAGAATTTCATCACCAACTACTGTCAGGTGGGCAGATTCAACTAGGTAACGATTTGCCCATTTTGAATAACTCTTTACTTGGCTGGGTAATTTCTGGGAGAATTAGAGGACATGAATCATCAATTGCAGCATGCGGAATATGTACTGAAGACGACGTTAATTTGGAAGAAGCTATTGCTCGGCTCTGGGAACTGGAAACTATCAGCACATCTGACAGATGTCTTTCGATGGCTGAAAGACAATGTGAAAACCATTTTTCACAAACTCACTCCATTGACAAAAATGGAAGATTCGTGGTCAAAATTCCATTCTGCACCAGCTCAAACACTCTTGGCGAATCCCATGGAGTAGCTTTCAACAGATTTCTATCATTAGAAAGGCGATTATCAAAGACTCCAGAAATCAAAGCTCAATATATAAATTTCATGAAAGAATATGAAGCATTAGGGCATATGGCCAAAATAGACATAAACTCTATGCAAACACCAAATTACTTCATTCCTCACCACTGTGTACTTAGACCTGAAAGTCTAACAACAAAATTACGAGTAGTTTTTGATGCCTCCACTAAAACTACTAACGGAGCTTCATTGAACGACATAATGTATACAGGACCCATAGTACAGAGTGAATTATTTTCTATTCTACTACGATTTCGGTGTCCACGATTTGTCTTCACAACCGACATCAAAAAAATGTACCGCCAAATAGTAATGCACCCAGATGATAGAAACTTTCAAATAATCATTTGGAGAGAAAATCCGACCAAGCCAATAAGGTATTATAAACTAAATACAGTCACATATGGAACGAGATCTGCACCTTATTTAGCGACAAATTGCTAAGACAAACATGATACGATACCCACATGGAGCTCAATTTTTACTCGAAAACTTCTATGTAGATGACGGTATTGGCGGAGGGGATGACTTGCACACTGTTCTAGCAATTCAGTCAGAACTACAACACATATTGCACCAGCATGGTTTTGAATTACAAAAATGGGCAGCAAATCATTCAAAACTACTTCAAAACGTTGCCGAGGAACAACAAGAGGTTAATTTTGACTTCGATAGTGAGAATAACCATATTGTGAAAAAGTTAGACTGGGATGAAGCACTGCCAGAAAATCTTCATTCAACTTGGGTTACATTCAGACAAGAGTTAGAACACATAAAAGATCTAAGAATCATGCGACATATTTTCGAAGGACATGTGACATCCAACATACAAATTCATGCCTTTGCAGACGCATCAGAAAAGGCATACGGCGCAGCAGTCTACATTAGATCAACAACGAAAAATAATCAGATTATTGTGAGATTATTATGCTCAAGGTCCCGAGTCGCACCTCTAAAGCGTCAAACTTTACCTCGTCTCGAACTCTGTGCAGCACTATTAAGCGCTCAGCTCACTTCAAGAGTGAAGAAAGACTTAAAATACAAGGATGTTCCTACTTATTTATGGACAGATTCAGAGATCGTCTTGGCCTGGATCAATTCACAATCATCATCATATCAAACATTTGTGGCTAACAGAATAGCTGAAATACAAGAATTGTCAATAGCAGAACAGTGGCGGCATGTCAGCTCAAAAGATAATCCTGCAGATATCTTGTCGTGTGGCATCTCTCCAAGAAAACTCGCATCAAACAATTTGTGGTTCTACGGACCCATATTTCTACATGGACAACAGGAGATATGGCCAAAAGAAGTCTCCAAAGCAAATATCATCGATCAGAATTCTGATATAGAGCGAAAAAGGGTAGCAGCAGCAACCACAGCCAGTGATGCTACAGATAGTGTGATCTACAACATTAAACATAATGGCTACATTGTGAGATTCATCAACAATACAAGAAGGGGCAATCAACAATCCAAGCTATTATTATCGGTTCCAGAACTGGAACAAGCTCTTACTTTGATTGTACGGGCAATGCAACACTCAGATTTTGACGAAGAACTAAAACACCTAATAAGGTACAAGCAAGTAAGCAAGAATAGCCCATATAATAACCTTGCCCCATTTTTGGACACCAACGGCATCATCAGAGTGGGAGGAAGATTAGAAGCATCAGCGCTTCCGTATGACACCAAACACCCAATGCTTATCCCTTATAATGACCCGATATCAAAATTGCTGATGCAGATGGTGCATGAGGAAAACCGTCATTGTGGTCCTCAGGCACTATTATCACACATAAGACAAAAATACTGGCCAATCAAGGGAAAGTCAATGGCCCGATCAATTGTCCAACATTGCATAAAATGCTCTAGAGCTAAACCAAAACTTCTTACTCAAATTATGGGAAATCTGCCATCTACAAGAATCAGTCCAGCTCGACCCTTCATTAACTCTGGAGTTGACTTTTGTGGTCCATTTTGGGTCCACTATAAGAGCAGAGGAAAGAGGCCTCAGAAGGCTTACATCGCGGTATTTTGCTGTTTTGCTACCAAAGCAGTGCACCTAGAATTAGTTAGCAGTTTAACAACAGATGCATTTATAGGGGCATTAAAAAGATTCATAAGCAGACGAGGCCATTGCAAAAACTTATACTGTGATAATGCCACCAATTTTGTTGGTGCCAAAAATCAACTGGCAGAGTTGTCAGAAGCAGTTTACGGAGAGTCAGCTACCGAAAAAATAGATAAAGAATGTACAGCTCGAGGCATCATGTTTCATTTTATACCACCAAGAGCACCTCATTTCGGAGGCTTATGGGAGGCAGCAGTAAAATCGGCCAAACATCTCCTTGTACGAAGTGTATCAACAGCATCACTAACATATGAGGAACTTGACACAGTGGTCATAGAGATTGAAGGAATTCTTAATTCCCGACCCATAAGTCCGATGTCAGATAATCCGAACGATTTGGCGGCATTAACCCCTGGCCATTTTCTTATAGGAGCACCACTCAACTCCCAAATTGACGTAGCAGCCACCGAAAACCGAAAGAATCTTCTCACCAGATGGAAGTTAGTTACACATTTAAAATCAGAATTTTGGAGGCGTTGGTCAAAAGAGTATCTGTCAGAACTCCAATATAGACACAAATGGAATAAACAACAGGATAACATTAAATCAGGAGACATGGTAATAATAAAGGAGGACAACACAGCTCCTTTACAGTGGCCTCTAGGAAGAGTTGTAAAAACACATAACGGCGATGATGGCTTCATTCGAGTAGTTGATGTCAAAACATCAAAAGGAGTTTGCAGAAGACCAATTTCTAGGCTGGCACTATTACCAATTAATAATTCTGAAAATGACGAAATCCCTCAACAAGATGACTCGACTAGCACAAGCATTCATCAGAACGAAAGGCCTCAAGGTGATAAAAAACGGAAAAGAATATCGATAAGCCAAAACATCTTCACTATTATGATGGCGATCATATTAATGCCGCTAGCATTAGGGGCACAAATACATAATAAAAGGTTCGAAAATCGTCTGGGCATACATTTTGAAGGAATTGGATCCGCTACAATTTCAACTACAGAATGGCAATTATTAGTTTACTATGACTTAAAAGAATTTTGGACTGAAGCAGCAACTTTTTCGCAAGGAACACAAACCTTAAACGATCTATGCAAGCAAATGCAGGACAAAACTACATGCACAAGCCTGGTCAAGCATTTTGAACACACAGAAGCTGAATTAAAATTAGACAGCACTCTGTTGTCTGGGCGGATAAAAAAGAGAGCAGCAATCGATCTAGTTGGAAATATCGCCCATTCACTTTTTGGTGTATTAGACTCCAAATACGCCAAAGATATGGCTGGTACAATTTCTCAAGTTAAAGAAAACGAAGAACATCTTCTCGATCTCTTAAAAAATCAAACCTCAATCATTGACGCTACAATAAACATAATGAGATTAGATCAAGAAGCAGTAAAGAAAAAATTCGATCAAATTGATTTCCAAATTGAAAATATACGCAATATGGTAAGCGACGAATGGCAGCAAGAAAAGATTTACCGTATTTTTCTTTCGTTGTGCATCCAATTAACAATTACAGCAGCGAAGCTCCAACAGACACAATTATCAATACTTGACATTTTAACAAACACTCACCATGGTATTATAAGCCCACTACTCTTGACTCCTCATCAATTACAGCAAGAAGTAAGGAAAATTAAAATGCATCTCAGCGAATCACTGGAACTGCCGGTAAGCCAAGAAAATACGTTACAACTATACAAGCTCATGAAGGTCAAAGGAGGGCTCACTGACAATATAGTAGTTTTCAGTATAACATTACCACTAGTTCAACGTGAACGATATGAAATATTTAATATTATTCCAGTGCCAACGTGGATCAATGACACATTAGTAGCAATACAAACATGTGCACCTCTTTTACTCATCAACACTGCTTTCAACCAATACTTTAGCATTAGCAAATCTGAACTCTGCTTATGTTCACTCATCACAGAAGATATGTATCTGTGTCCTAAAGGCCAAATAAGGCATCAAAGTGGCTCATCAACATGTGTCTGCGAGCTGAATTTATTTCACAACAACACCCAATCAGACTGCTCAGTACAGCAAATGAAAGATAAAGAAGTCTGGATTCCCCTTCATCAACAAAACAAATGGATATATTCAGTTTCAAGTCCGTCTCAGGCAACAGCACTATGCAAAACGGAAATCACACAATTCACACTTGAAGGATCTGGCTTGCTTGCATTGGAACCAGAGTGCACTTTTAAATACAAATTCACGACGTTGCGTGCACAAAACCAGATATCCAGCAAGATTGAAAATTCATATACTAGCTTCTGGGAACTCACGCAACAACGACACGAAGAACGCATTAAAACATTGTTACCACAAGAAGATGTGAATCAATATACTTCCCAAGTAAAAAATTTAACAGCTCTACAACAATCATTAGCAACAAAAGAGATATTAAGACTCCCAAACAAACTTGAAGCTCACAACTATCATCACATGACGGTTGGGTATACATCATTAGTGATTGCTTTTAGCATTGTCATATATCTACTAGTAAAACAAAAGTGCAAACAACGGTCAACTCCAATTCCAGCACCTCGCATTCAACAACTAGACTCAGACTTCACTGTTCACATATAATAACCAACACAACATTCAACAATAGCCCTACAAGCAAGAAATATTTTGAGCTGCACTCAACGGGGGGAGAATGTTAATGCACGACCATTATTTATTTTAAGTTCAACAAACCTTAACACATTTGGCCAATACATTTATTTACTTTTACTTTATTCTTGCCTATAATTGTAATTTAATATGGCACACTTTTCCTAAATTAATACATAATAATGCACAAGAATCATTTATTATTTTATTTAAGTTCAATAAACTGTTGCACACTTGACCTAAATTAATACATTTTTTATTACAATTTATTTTTATTTTTACTTTTCCTACAATGTAATTTAATACCGCACAATTTAATACAAGTCATTATTGCAATTTAATTTGTTTTTTATTGCTGCAAAATTTATGTAAACTAATCATATTTCTTTGATAAAACTAGTATATAAGACTAAGAAAATTCTGAATAAAATAATTCTTAATTTGAAACTGAAAGAAACGGTCTTTTTCAATTAAGATAAACAACTCGGTTCAAGTGCTGTTGTTGCGCCAACTAAACCAATTTACCTCCAAGTTAAAGTGCTTGAGAGGTCATACAATAAACAAAACTCTTCAGGTTTATGCGCCTGTAAGAAAATTTTTATTCTAAAAACATTGAAGTAATCTTCCCATTTCTTTGAGCTACAAGTGCTTGGAAGAAAGCCCAAGGCGAAGATTCTCAACACATATCATCAGAAAATTTTGTTAACTGTTTAAAATTTGGTTTCGCAATTAATGCTCTGAGCCCTAAATGAGATGTTAAATATTTTGAATCACATCAGGTTGATAAGCAGATTTTTTGAATAGGGGATAATGATATTTTTATTTCAGTATATTACACTTTAATGTAATGATTATAGGAAATAGCTTTTGTAGAAATACCTTTGTATTACAAACTGATGGTAGAGATTTTGTTCTGGGTGTTGCTGTGTATATGAATTTCATCATATATCGTAATACCAACAGAGAATTGTGGAAATGTGTGTATATATATATGTATATATATATATATATATATAGTGTGTGTGTGTGTGTATGTATATATATGTGTGTGTATGTATATGTGTGTGTGTGTGTATGTGTATATGTGCGTGTGTATGAATTTCATCATATGTCTAATAAATTAGATTTTGATGACTACTACGCGATTCTCATATAAAGTATATAAGTAGAAGAAATAATGTAGATTATCATCAGTCTGCTTTGATATCTCAAGAAGTGACAACCTATTTTCCCAACAAAAATTTAAAGTGTTTGAAATCCAAAAACTATAAAAGTGCTAGTACTAATTAAATAAATTGTTTATAACTAAAATAAGTTGTTTATAAATAAAATAATTAAATAAATTGTTTATAAATAAAATAATTAAATAAATTATTTATAAATAAAATAATTAAATTAATTAATAAGCAAAAATATATAAAATGAATACTAAAAGTTGTGCAATCTGCAATAAAGTCTTTATGACTCAAACAAAACTAAATCAGCATATGGAAACGCACTCATATGGAACTAGTAAGCTTGATCTTCAAAAAAAATATTGTGAGGATTGTGATAAGATGATCCCATCAAATGGTTACATGGCTCATGTCAGAACCACAAAACATAAAAACAGTTGTCGCCTAGAACAGATTAGAGATCTTCTCACTAAAAGAGCGAGCAACTTCAATGGGAGGATCAAGACATATATCCTCCTCAACAAAAATGAGAGTGTTATGTTTCCGGAGGAGTTTTTGAAATCTGCCAAGAGCTCTATACTACAACAGCTAATTGAATGTAGTAGGATACATACTACATTTAAATTTAATATGGAGCTCACATGCGATTATATGAAGACGGTGAATGATGAGATGAATATTTCCCAACTCGTACATATTTCAAAAATGATGTTGGTGACTTTGTCTGATGACATAGAGGATATGTACAAGAAAGAGGCCGAGGAGCTAAGAGCTAAAATGGAAGAATTTCAAGAGAGCAATAGCGGATGGACCTTGATTTCAATAAATGCCCTTGAAGTTAATATAACCAAGGCGTCCATAATAAGAGGATCGAGCTTTATCCCGCTCCCAAAAAATATTGCAGCAAAACATGCATGCATAAATATCGAAAACTCTGATGTTTATTGCTTTAAATGGTGTCTCATTGCGGCTGTAAATGTAAATAGCGGTCTGAATCCTAATCAATGGAAAAACTGTAGAAATTACAATATAACTAACATTTCTGCTGAGAATATTAATTTAGGGGCAGTTGTATTAAATTTTGAAGGCCTAGAGTTTCCACTCCCATTGAAGCAGATAAAACAATTCGAGCGTCAAAATATGAGCATCAACGTATTTGGTCACAATGGAACATCGCTTATAGGACCATACTACATAACAAAAGGAGAACAACATGTTCATATTAATCTGTTATTGCTCCAGTTCAATGAAAACTTCCACTATGTGCTCATCACGGATATATCAAAGTAAGTTTAATTTTTGCATTTAAGAGAAATATGTTTTCATATCTATTTAAAATGTTACTTCTTATTAGTATATTTATTTATTTCTTATTTTAATTTCCTCTTTTCCTTAGACTCCTTCGTTCCAGCATAAAAAACATCTCACGTAAATAAGATACATATTTGCAACACCTCCCTATTTTTTATACACATGATGATTATGTGTATAATCACCACAAAAATGTTTGTGGGAAAAAAGTCATCAGAATGCCCGAAGATGAATCTATCATCAAGTTTCAGAACTACTACAAACAGTTAGATGTACCATTTGTAATCTACGCAGACTTTGAATCTATTTTGGAAAAAGTTGATGAACCTGTAAGTAAAAGCAATACAAATGTACAGAAACATTATGCGTGTGCATTCGCTTATTTTATTAATTGTACCTTTAAGAGAGAAAATAGTTTATATAGACATTATTTTGGTGATGATTCGGCGAATATATTTATCAAAAAAATAGTTGAAGATTGTACAGATATTTATCTAAATTATTTACTTAAAGTTAAGAAAATGTTCATGACCCCAATAGAAATAGCTCAATATAATAATGCACAAAATTGTCATATTTGTAAGAAAATATTAAATAATGTTAAAGTTAGAGATCATTGTCATCTTACGGGTAATTATCGTGGGGCAGCTCACAGCGACTGTAATTTGAATTATAAAACACCTCATTTTATACCGGTTATCTTGCATAATCTTTCTGCATATGATATGCACTTATTTTTCAAAGAACTTTCTACTATAAAAAATTCCACAATAAAAGTGATTCCCCAGACCATAGAGCGTTATATTTCTCTTTAAATTTTCATCAGTTTAGATGCAAAACATGGATTCGAAATATGATTTATAGACTCGTTTAGATTTATGGCTTCCAGTTTAGATACCCTAGCGAAAAATCTTGATAGCAATGATTTTAATATTATTCGATCATGTTTCGTTGATGAAGCTCATTTCAACCTGATTAGAAGAAAGGGTGTATTTCCGTACTCTTACATGGATTCCATGACTAAGTTTAAGGAAATTAAACTCCCTAGTAGAGAAGAGTTCTTCAATATTCTAACGAATGAAGAATGTGATGTAGTCGAGTATGAACATGCTCAAAAAATATGGAGAGAGTTTAACTGTAAAACCCTCCTTGACTATACTGAACTCTATTTAAAGACAGATGTTCTTCTTTTAACCGACGTGTTTGAAAATTTTAGGAAAATTTGTAAAGATATATATGATTTGGACCCCTGCCACTATTATACAGCACCAGGCTTATCTTGGGATGCAATGTTGAAAAACACAGAAGTTTCACTCGAACTGTTCACTGATTCCGAAATGTATATGTTTATGCAAAACGGAATAAGAGGTGGACTAGTTCAATGCTCGCAAAGATATTCGAAGGCGAATAATAAGTATTTAGAAGATTTTGATGCATCAAAACCATCGGAATTTCTTGTATATTTAGACACTAACAATTTGTATGGTTCGGCGATGTCGGAATATCTTCCTTGCGGTGAATTTGAGTGGGTATGTGATACTGATTTTGCTGTTAAAAAAATTTCTGATACTGCAGAGTACGGGTACATTTTGGAAGTGGATATAGATTATCCCGATTCAGTGCATGATCTACATAATTAGTTGCAGACTTACACTCAAAAACAAATTACACCATACACTATAGAGTTTTAAAACAAGCCATTTCAAATGGCCTCATCTTAAAACAAATCCATAGAATACTCAGATTTAAGCAATCCCTTGGCTTAAAAAATATATTGACTTAAACACATTTCATAGGACAAAAGCTAAAAATAATTTTGAAAAAAGATTTTTTCAAACTTTTAAACAATGCTGTTTACGGGAAGACAATGGAAAACATTGAAAAACGTAGGGACATTAGAATTACTTCATCTTGGGAAACAACAAACAGGAATCATTTGGGTCTCAGAGCATTAATTGCGAAACCAAATTTAAGGCAGTTGACAAAATTTTCTGATGATATGTATGCAGTAGAATTAGAAAAAATGCAACCACTATATGATAAACCTATATATGTTGGTTTCACAGTACTGGAGTTTTCCAAGTGGAGAATGTATGACTTCCATTATGGCTTCATGAAGCCTAAATTTGGAGAGAACATTTCTCTCAACTATATGGATACTGACTCATTAATTTATTCAATTAAAACTGATGACATAAAAAATGACATACATTAAAAATTTGATACGTCAGAATATCCTATAGATAATCAATTTCGTTTGCCGCTACTCAATAAGAAGGTTTTGGGAATGATGAAAGATGAAAACAATGGGGATATAATGACAGAGTTTGTTGGTTTAGGAGCAAAAATGTATTCTCTGTCGACTCTTCGCTCGGAAGCTGTTAAAAAATCTAAAGGGGTCAAAAAGTCTGTAATTAAAAAGTTGTCCATTAATGATTACAAAAGTTGCTTATTTGAATCCAAAATTATCTCGGATGAAATGTTTTTGTTTAGATCTAAAACACATCAACTATATACCCAAAAACTACATAAAATAGCACTTAGCTTTTCTGATGATAAAAGAAATATAATGAAAGATAAAATTAAAACGCGTGCTTGGGGACATTACATAGACCGAAACAATGAAACAATGGATGTAGAATAGAATGTTTCCTACTAAATTGCATGTAAGATGACAAAGACAATTTAATTTTGTACTAATTGTATTTATTTTTTAATGTATTTCCTTAATTATTTATTATTTACTTATTTGGTTATTATTTAATTTATTTATTTATTATTTAATTATTTATTAATTTATTTATTATTTACTTATTTGTTTATTAATTAATTTATGTATTTATTATTTATTAATTTGTTTATTAATTTATTTCTTTATTTATTTATTAATTTATTTAATGTTTATATATTTGTTGATGAATTTATCTATTAATTTTAGTATTTTATTCACACAAAAACATGTAAAAATTGAATGGTTTAAAAATTTTATCTTTTTACTACACAAATGTCTACATTTTTATATTTTGTTTCTCTATTGGCTTTACTTCGCTAGATCAAAAAATTTTTCTTTTTTGTTTTCATATCGCTTAAACATACACAGTCTTGTTATCTTTGAGAGGTCCTACACAAGAGGAATTGAATTTCACAATATTATGAAATTCCATTAAATTTCATTAGATATTTTCTTGTCAACACCAACTGTTTTAAAATTGTCTCATCCATGTTTAATAATAGCAAATAAGAGGTATCAGCTATTAGATCAGGTATCACCTATTACATCAGGTATAAGCTATGAAATCAGGAGCTGGTCTGGTTTTCAGATCAGCTTATCAACAGCTGGTCTGGTTTTCAGATCAGCTTATCAGCAGCTGGTCTGGTTTTGAGATCAGCTTATCAGGAGCTGGTCTGGTTTTGAGATCAGCTTATCAGGAGCTGGTCTGGTTTTCAGATCAGCTTATTAGGAGCTGGTCTGGTTTTGAGATCAGCTTATCAGGAGCTGGTCTGGTTTTCAGATCAGCTTATTAAACAAAAACATTTCATTTTGGATTCAAATAAGCAACTTTTGTAATCATTAATGGACAACTTTTTAATTACAGACTTTTTGACTCCTTTAGATTTTTTAACAGCTTCCGGGCGAAGAGTCGACAGAGAATACATTTTTGCTCTTAAACCAACAAACTCTGTCATTATATCCCCATTGTTTTCATCTTTCATCATTCCCAAAACCTTCTTATTGAGTAGCGGTAAACGAAATTGGTTATCGATAGGATATTCTGACGTATCAAGATTCAAACTAATATCATTACGGATGTCATCGTAAAAACCATTAATTTTAATTTAATAAATAAACGAGTCAGTATCCATATAGTTGAGAGAAATGTTCTCTCCAAATTTAGGCTTCATGAAGCCATAATGGAAGTCATACATTCTCCACTTGGATAACTCCAGTACTGTGAAACCAACATATATTGGTTTATCATATAGTGGTTCCATTTTTTCTAACTCTACCGCATACATATCGTCAGAAAATTTTGTTAACTGCTTGAAATTTGGTTTTGCAATTAATGCTCTGAGCCCCAAATGATTCCTGTTTGCTGGTTCCCAAGATGAAGTAATTCTAATGTCCCTACGTTTTTCAATGTTTTCCATTGTCTTCCCGTAAACAGCATTGTTTAAAAGTTTAAAGAAATCTTTTTCAAAATTATTTTTAGCTTTTGTCCTATGAAATGTGTTTAAGTCAATATATTTTTTTAGCCAAGGGGATTGCTTAAATCTGAGTATTCTATGAATTTGTTTTAAGATGAGGCCATTTGAAATGGCTTGTTTTAAAACTCTATAGTGTATGATGTAATTTGTTTTTTAGTGTAAGTCTGCACCTAATTTTTTGATTTTGGATCCCCCCACGGGCTTATTTTGAGGACAAAATGGCAAATCATTATGTAGATCATGCACTGAATCGGGATAGTCTATATCCACTTCCAAAATGTACCCATACTCTGCAGTATCAGAAATTTTTTTAACATCAAAATCAGTATCACATACCCACTCAAATTCACCGCAAGGAAGATATTCCGACATCGCCCAACCATACAAATTGTTAGCGTCTAAATATACAAGAAATTCCGATGGTTTTGATGCATCAAAATCTTCTAAATATTTATTATTCGCCTTCGAATATCTTTGCGAGCATTGAACTAGTCCACCTCTTATTCCGTTTTGCATAAACATATACATTTGGGAATCAGTGAACAGTTCGAGTGAAACTTCTGTGGTTTTCAACATTGCATCCCAAGATAAACCTGGTGCTGTATAATAGTGGCAGGGGTCCAAATCGTATATATCTCTAAAAATTTTCCTAAAATTTTCAAACACGTCGGCTAAAAGGACATCTGTCTTTAAATAGAGTTCAGTGTAGTCAAGCAGGGTTTTACAGTTAAACTCTCTCCATATTTTTTCAGCATGTTCATACTCGACTACATCACATTCTTCATTCGTTAGAATATTGAAGAACTCTTCTCTATTAGGGAGTCTAATTTCCTTAAACTTAGTCATGGAATCCATGTAAGAGTACGGAAATACACCCTTTCTTCTAATCAAGTTGAAATGAGCTTCATCAACGAAATATGATCGAATAGTATTAAAATCATTGCTATCAAGATTTTTCGCTAAGGTATCTAAACTCGAAGCCATAAATCTAAACGAGTCTATAAATCTTATTTGAAATCCATGTTTTGCATCTAATCTGATGAAAATTGAAAGAGAAATATAACGCTCTGTGTTCTGGGGAATCACTTTTATTGTGGAATTTTTTATAGTAGAAAGTTCTTTGAAAAATAAGTGCATATCGTATGCAGAAAGATTATGCAAGATAACTTGTATAAAATGAGGTGTTTTATAATTCAAATTACAGTCGCTATGAGCTGCCCCACGATAATTACCCGTAAGATGACAATGATCTCTAACTTTATCATTATTTAATATTTTCTTACAAATATGACAATTTTGTGCATTATTATATTGAGCTATTTCTATTGGGGTCATGAACATTTTCTTAACTTTAAGTAAATAATTTAGATAAATATCTGTACAATCTTCAACTATTTTTTTGATAAATATATTCGCCGAATCATCACCAAAATAATGTCTATATAAACTATTTTCTCTCTTAAAGGTACAATTAATAAAATAAGCGAATGCACACGCATAATGTTTCTGTACATTTGTATTGCTTTTACTTACAGGTTCATCAACTTTTTCCAAAATAGATTCAAAGTCTGCGTAGATTACAAATGGTACATCTAACTGTTTGTAGTAGTTCTGAAACTTGATGATAGATTCATCTTCGGGCATTCTGATGACTTTTTTCCCACAAACATTTTTGTGGTGATTATACACATAATCATCATGTGTATAAAAAATAGGGAGGTGTTGCAAATATGTATCTTATTTACGTGAGATGTTTTTTATGCTGGAACGAAGGAGTCTAAGGAAAAGAGGAAATTAAAATAAGAAATAAATAAATATACTAATAAGAAGTAACATTTTAAATAGATATGAAAACATATTTCTCTTAAATGCAAAAATTAAACTTACTTTGATATATCCGTGATGAGCACATAGTGGAAGTTTTCATTGAACTGGAGCAATAACAGATTAATATGAACATGTTGTTCTCCTTTTGTTATGTAGTATGGTCCTATAAGCGATGTTCCATTGTGACCAAATACGTTGATGCTCATATTTTGACGCTCGAATTGTTTTATCTGCTTCAATGGGAGTGGAAACTCTAGGCCTTCAAAATTTAATACAACTGCCCCTAAATTAATATTCTCAGCAGAAATGTTAGTTATATTGTAATTTCTACAGTTTTTCCATTGATTAGGATTCAGACCGCTATTTACATTTACAGCCGCAATGAGACACCATTTAAAGCAATAAACATCAGAGTTTTCGATATTTATGCATGCATGTTTTGCTGCAATATTTTTTGGGAGCGGGATAAAGCTCGATCCTCTTATTATGGACGCCTTGGTTATATTAACTTCAAGGGCATTTATTGAAATCAAGGTCCATCCGCTATTGCTCTCTTGAAATTCTTCCATTTTAGCTCTTAGCTCCTCGGCCTCTTTCTTGTACATATCCTCTATGTCATCAGACAAAGTCACCAACATCATTTTTGAAATATGTACGAGTTGGGAAATATTCATCTCATCATTCACCGTCTTCATATAATCGCATGTGAGCTCCATATTAAATTTAAATGTAGTATGTATCCTACTACATTCAATTAGCTGTTGTAGTATAGAGCTCTTGGCAGATTTCAAAAACTCCTCCGGAAACATAACACTCTCATTTTTGTTGAGGAGGATATATGTCTTGATCCTCCCATTGAAGTTGCTCGCTCTTTTAGTGAGAAGATCTCTAATCTATTCTAGGCGACAACTGTTTTTATGTTTTGTGGTTCTGACATGAGCCATGTAACCATTTGATGGGATCATCTTATCACAATCCTCACAATATTTTTTTTGAAGATCAAGCTTACTAGTTCCATATGAGTGCGTTTCCATATGCTGATTTAGTTTTGTTTGAGTCATAAAGACTTTATTGCAGATTGCACAACTTTTAGTATTCATTTTATATATTTTTGCTTATTAATTAATTTAATTATTTTATTTATAAATAATTTATTTAATTATTTTATTTATAAACAATTTATTTAATTATTTTATTTATAAACAACTTATTTTAGTTATAAACAATTTATTTAATTAGTACTAGCACTTTTATAGTTTTTGGATTTCAAACACTTTAAATTTTTGTTGGGAAAATAGGTTGTCACTTCTTGAGATATCAAAGCAGACTGATGATAATCTACATTATTTCTTCTACTTATATACTTTATATGAGAATCGCGTAGTAGTCATCAAAATCTAATTTATTAGACATATGATGAAATTCATACACACGCACATATACACATACACACACACACACATATACATACACACACATATATATACATACACACACACACACACTATATATATATATATATATATACATATATATATACACACATTTCCACAATTCTCTGTTGGTATTACGATATATGATGAAATTCATATACACAGCAACACCCAGAACAAAATCTCTACCATCAGTTTGTAATACAAAGGTATTTCTACAAAAGCTATTTCCTATAATCATTACATTAAAGTGTAATATACTGAAATAAAAATATCATTATCCCCTATTCAAAAAATCTGCTTATCAACCTGATGTGATTCAAAATATTTAACATCTCATTTAGGGCTCAGAGCATTAATTGCGAAACCAAATTTTAAACAGTTAACAAAATTTTCTGATGATATGTGTTGAGAATCTTCGCCTTGGGCTTTCTTCCAAGCACTTGTAGCTCAAAGAAATGGGAAGATTACTTCAATGTTTTTAGAATAAAAATTTTCTTACAGGCGCATAAACCTGAAGAGTTTTGTTTATTGTATGACCTCTCAAGCACTTTAACTTGGAGGTAAATTGGTTTAGTTGGCGCAACAACAGCACTTGAACCGAGTTGTTTATCTTAATTGAAAAAGACCGTTTCTTTCAGTTTCAAATTAAGAATTATTTTATTCAGAATTTTCTTAGTCTTATATACTAGTTTTATCAAAGAAATATGATTAGTTTACATAAATTTTGCAGCAATAAAAAACAAATTAAATTGCAATAATGACTTGTATTAAATTGTGCGGTATTAAATTACATTGTAGGAAAAGTAAAAATAAAAATAAATTGTAATAAAAAATGTATTAATTTAGGTCAAGTGTGCAACAGTTTATTGAACTTAAATAAAATAATAAATGATTCTTGTGCATTATTATGTATTAATTTAGGAAAAGTGTGCCATATTAAATTACAATTATAGGCAAGAATAAAGTAAAAGTAAATAAATGTATTGGCCAAATGTGTTAAGGTTTGTTGAACTTAAAATAAATAATGGTCGTGCATTAACATTCTCCCCCCGTTGAGTGCAGCTCAAAATATTTCTTGCTTGTAGGGCTATTGTTGAATGTTGTGTTGGTTATTATATGTGAACAGTGAAGTCTGAGTCTAGTTGTTGAATGCGAGGTGCTGGAATTGGAGTTGACCGTTGTTTGCACTTTTGTTTTACTAGTAGATATATGACAATGCTAAAAGCAATCACTAATGATGTATACCCAACCGTCATGTGATGATAGTTGTGAGCTTCAAGTTTGTTTGGGAGTCTTAATATCTCTTTTGTTGCTAATGATTGTTGTAGAGCTGTTAAATTTTTTACTTGGGAAGTATATTGATTCACATCTTCTTGTGGTAACAATGTTTTAATGCGTTCTTCGTGTCGTTGTTGCGTGAGTTCCCAGAAGCTAGTATATGAATTTTCAATCTTGCTGGATATCTGGTTTTGTGCACGCAACGTCGTGAATTTGTATTTAAAAGTGCACTCTGGTTCCAATGCAAGCAAGCCAGATCCTTCAAGTGTGAATTGTGTGATTTCCGTTTTGCATAGTGCTGTTGCCTGAGACGGACTTGAAACTGAATATATCCATTTGTTTTGTTGATGAAGGGGAATCCAGACTTCTTTATCTTTCATTTGCTGTACTGAGCAGTCTGATTGGGTGTTGTTGTGAAATAAATTCAGCTCGCAGACACATGTTGATGAGCCACTTTGATGCCTTATTTGGCCTTTAGGACACAGATACATATCTTCTGTGATGAGTGAACATAAGCAGAGTTCAGATTTGCTAATGCTAAAGTATTGGTTGAAAGCAGTGTTGATGAGTAAAAGAGGTGCACATGTTTGTATTGCTACTAATGTGTCATTGATCCACGTTGGCACTGGAATAATATTAAATATTTCATATCGTTCACGTTGAACTAGTGGTAATGTTATACTGAAAACTACTATATTGTCAGTGAGCCCTCCTTTGACCTTCATGAGCTTGTATAGTTGTAACGTATTTTCTTGGCTTACCGGCAGTTCCAGTGATTCGCTGAGATGCATTTTAATTTTCCTTACTTCTTGCTGTAATTGATGAGGAGTCAAGAGTAGTGGGCTTATAATACCATGGTGAGTGTTTGTTAAAATGTCAAGTATTGATAATTGTGTCTGTTGGAGCTTCGCTGCTGTAATTGTTAATTGGATGCACAACGAAAGAAAAATACGGTAAATCTTTTCTTGCTGCCATTCGTCGCTTACCATATTGCGTATATTTTCAATTTGGAAATCAATTTGATCGAATTTTTTCTTTACTGCTTCTTGATCTAATCTCATTATGTTTATTGTAGCGTCAATGATTGAGGTTTGATTTTTTAAGAGATCGAGAAGATGTTCTTCGTTTTCTTTAACTTGAGAAATTGTACCAGCCATATCTTTGGCGTATTTGGAGTCTAATACACCAAAAAGTGAATGGGCGATATTTCCAACTAGATCGATTGCTGCTCTCTTTTTTATCCGCCCAGACAACAGAGTGCTGTCTAATTTTAATTCAGCTTCTGTGTGTTCAAAATGCTTGACCAGGCTTGTGCATGTAGTTTTGTCCTGCATTTGCTTGCATAGATCGTTTAAGGTTTGTGTTCCTTGCGAAAAAGTTGCTGCTTCAGTCCAAAATTCTTTTAAGTCATAGTAAACTAATAATTGCCATTCTGTAGTTGAAATTGTAGCGGATCCAATTCCTTCAAAATGTATGCCCAGACGATTTTCGAACCTTTTATTATGTATTTGTGCCCCTAATGCTAGCGGCATTAATATGATCGCCATCATAATAGTGAAGATGTTTTGGCTTATCGATATTCTTTTCCGTTTTTTATCACCTTGAGGCCTTTCGTTCTGATGAATGCTTGTGCTAGTCGAGTCATCTTGTTGAGGGATTTCGTCATTTTCAGAATTATTAATTGGTAATAGTGCCAGCCTAGAAATTGGTCTTCTGCAAACTCCTTTTGATGTTTTGACATCAACTACTCGAATGAAGCCATCATCGCCGTTATGTGTTTTTACAACTCTTCCTAGAGGCCACTGTAAAGGAGCTGTGTTGTCCTCCTTTATTATTACCATGTCTCCTGATTTAATGTTATCCTGTTGTTTATTCCATTTGTGTCTATATTGGAGTTCTGACAGATACTCTTTTGACCAACGCCTCCAAAATTCTGATTTTAAATGTGTAACTAACTTCCATCTGGTGAGAAGATTCTTTCGGTTTTCGGTGGCTGCTACGTCAATTTGGGAGTTGAGTGGTGCTCCTATAAGAAAATGGCCAGGGGTTAATGCCGCCAAATCGTTCGGATTATCTGACATCGGACTTATGGGTCGGGAATTAAGAATTCCTTCAATCTCTATGACCACTGTGTCAAGTTCCTCATATGTTAGTGATGCTGTTGATACACTTCGTACAAGGAGATGTTTGGCCGATTTTACTGCTGCCTCCCATAAGCCTCCGAAATGAGGTGCTCTTGGTGGTATAAAATGAAACATGATGCCTCGAGCTGTACATTCTTTATCTATTTTTTCGGTAGCTGACTCTCCGTAAACTGCTTCTGACAACTCTGCCAGTTGATTTTTGGCACCAACAAAATTGGTGGCATTATCACAGTATAAGTTTTTGCAATGGCCTCGTCTGCTTATGAATCTTTTTAATGCCCCTATAAATGCATCTGTTGTTAAACTGCTAACTAATTCTAGGTGCACTGCTTTGGTAGCAAAACAGCAAAATACCGCGATGTAAGCCTTCTGAGGCCTCTTTCCTCTGCTCTTATAGTGGACCCAAAATGGACCACAAAAGTCAACTCCAGAGTTAATGAAGGGTCGAGCTGGACTGATTCTTGTAGATGGCAGATTTCCCATAATTTGAGTAAGAAGTTTTGGTTTAGCTCTAGAGCATTTTATGCAATGTTGGACAATTGATCGGGCCATTGACTTTCCCTTGATTGGCCAGTATTTTTGTCTTATGTGTGATAATAGTGCCTGAGGACCACAATGACGGTTTTCCTCATGCACCATCTGCATCAGCAATTTTGATATCGGGTCATTATAAGGGATAAGCATTGGGTGTTTGGTGTCATACGGAAGCGCTGATGCTTCTAATCTTCCTCCCACTCTGATGATGCCGTTGGTGTCCAAAAATGGGGCAAGGTTATTATATGGGCTATTCTTGCTTACTTGCTTGTACCTTATTAGGTGTTTTAGTTCTTCGTCAAAATCTGAGTGTTGCATTGCCCGTACAATCAAAGTAAGAGCTTGTTCCAGTTCTGGAACCGATAATAATAGCTTGGATTGTTGATTGCCCCTTCTTGTATTGTTGATGAATCTCACAATGTAGCCATTATGTTTAATGTTGTAGATCACACTATCTGTAGCATCACTGGCTGTGGTTGCTGCTGCTACCCTTTTTCGCTCTATATCAGAATTCTGATCGATGATATTTGCTTTGGAGACTTCTTTTGGCCATATCTCCTGTTGTCCATGTAGAAATATGGGTCCGTAGAACCACAAATT
This sequence comes from Tachina lurida, assembly GCA_944452675.1. Lineage (NCBI taxonomy): Eukaryota > Metazoa > Arthropoda > Insecta > Diptera > Tachinidae > Tachina > Tachina lurida. Next base: position 41,920,265 of record OX101755.1, on the reverse strand, counting down.
GTTTGATGCGAGTTTTCTTGGAGAGATGCCACACGACAAGATATCTGCAGGATTATCTTTTGAGCTGACATGCCGCCACTGTTCTGCTATTGACAATTCTTGTATTTCAGCTATTCTGTTAGCCACAAATGTTTGATATGATGATGATTGTGAATTGATCCAGGCCAAGACGATCTCTGAATCTGTCCATAAATAAGTAGGAACATCCTTGTATTTTAAGTCTTTCTTCACTCTTGAAGTGAGCTGAGCGCTTAATAGTGCTGCACAGAGTTCGAGACGAGGTAAAGTTTGACGCTTTAGAGGTGCGACTCGGGACCTTGAGCATAATAATCTCACAATAATCTGATTATTTTTCGTTGTTGATCTAATGTAGACTGCTGCGCCGTATGCCTTTTCTGATGCGTCTGCAAAGGCATGAATTTGTATGTTGGATGTCACATGTCCTTCGAAAATATGTCGCATGATTCTTAGATCTTTTATGTGTTCTAACTCTTGTCTGAATGTAACCCAAGTTGAATGAAGATTTTCTGGCAGTGCTTCATCCCAGTCTAACTTTTTCACAATATGGTTATTCTCACTATCGAAGTCAAAATTAACCTCTTGTTGTTCCTCGGCAACGTTTTGAAGTAGTTTTGAATGATTTGCTGCCCATTTTTGTAATTCAAAACCATGCTGGTGCAATATGTGTTGTAGTTCTGACTGAATTGCTAGAACAGTGTGCAAGTCATCCCCTCCGCCAATACCGTCATCTACATAGAAGTTTTCGAGTAAAAATTGAGCTCCATGTGGGTATCGTATCATGTTTGTCTTAGCAATTTGTCGCTAAATAAGGTGCAGATCTCGTTCCATATGTGACTGTATTTAGTTTATAATACCTTATTGGCTTGGTCGGATTTTCTCTCCAAATGATTATTTGAAAGTTTCTATCATCTGGGTGCATTACTATTTGGCGGTACATTTTTTTGATGTCGGTTGTGAAGACAAATCGTGGACACCGAAATCGTAGTAGAATAGAAAATAATTCACTCTGTACTATGGGTCCTGTATACATTATGTCGTTCAATGAAGCTCCGTTAGTAGTTTTAGTGGAGGCATCAAAAACTACTCGTAATTTTGTTGTTAGACTTTCAGGTCTAAGTACACAGTGGTGAGGAATGAAGTAATTTGGTGTTTGCATAGAGTTTATGTCTATTTTGGCCATATGCCCTAATGCTTCATATTCTTTCATGAAATTTATATATTGAGCTTTGATTTCTGGAGTCTTTGATAATCGCCTTTCTAATGATAGAAATCTGTTGAAAGCTACTCCATGGGATTCGCCAAGAGTGTTTGAGCTGGTGCAGAATGGAATTTTGACCACGAATCTTCCATTTTTGTCAATGGAGTGAGTTTGTGAAAAATGGTTTTCACATTGTCTTTCAGCCATCGAAAGACATCTGTCAGATGTGCTGATAGTTTCCAGTTCCCAGAGCCGAGCAATAGCTTCTTCCAAATTAACGTCGTCTTCAGTACATATTCCGCATGCTGCAATTGATGATTCATGTCCTCTAATTCTCCCAGAAATTACCCAGCCAAGTAAAGAGTTATTCAAAATGGGCAAATCGTTACCTAGTTGAATCTGCCCACCTGACAGTAGTTGGTGATGAAATTCTGCCCCAAGTAGAACATCTATTTTGTCAGGACGATTGAATTGTGGGTCTGCTAGCATAATATTCTTTGGAATTGGCCAATGATCTATATTGATAACTTGTGATGGTTGAGGTGAAATTATGTGCGGAAGGACCGCTGCTTCAAGCCGTGCGGTATAATTATTGATTCTTGAATGTAATGCTACGTATACTCGGCGTGTTACTCTAGTGTCACTAGAAGCGATGCCACTAATGGAGATTGATGTTGGTTTAGTTGAAATTCCGAGACGTTTTACTAGAAGTTCGCTGACGAAATTCAATTGGGATCCTGAATCGAGAAGTGCTCTGCATTGTATCTCCTTCTCATTAGCTCGTATTTTTATCATGGCTGTGCTCAGAAGGACGTAGCTGGGACTTTTGGATTGGTTGTACGTTGTAAGTGATATGGCATCTTGATTTCCAGATGATAAATGATTGCCTTGCAGATCTTTGTTGTTTGAAATGTTTGTTGCTGGTGTTGATGATTTTGCTGGGTTATTGCCTTGATTTGTGCTCTCCAAGTGCAGCAATGTATTATGCTTTTTACTGCATTCCTTGCAACCCCTTGATATACAGGTTTTAGAATTGTGACCGGGCTTCAAACAGTTCACACAGTATTTTTGCTTTTGAATGAATTGTAGTCTCGCTGATGTCGATAACTGACGAAACTTGGTACATGCGAATAACGGATGATTTCCATTTTTGCACATAACACATGAATTGTTGACTTGCTTTGTGGTGATGGAAGTACAGACCCTTGATTTTAAATGCGGCATTTTTTCAGAAAACACTTCCATTGATTGGAAATTTCTTTCCAAGAACTCCAGTAACTCTGTGATTGTCGGAACCTCCCGAGGATTCTTCAGTGCTTGCTCGTATCGGAGACGCGTTGCTTGGTCCAATTTCTTTAGTAGTAGGTAGCATAATATTGGATCCCATGATTTCGTATCCAGCTGAAGATTTTGAAGCGCTAAAAGGCACTCCTTAGTTCTGTCATGGAGCGACTTGTAGTTGTCAGTATAGCCTTTAATTGGGGTATCTACTAACTCTTGCACAAGCTTGTTGACCAGTAATCTTTTGTTGTTATACCGCTCCACCACCATGGTCCATGCAGCGTCAAAATTTTCTTCAGTGGCAGCGAAGTGTTTTATCAAATTTGCTGCTTCTCCTACTAACTGTGTTTTTAAATACCACATCTTTTGAATTTTAGGCATTGATCGCTTTATCACCAGAGATAAAAATATATCATAGAATTCTTGCCACTTGAGGTGATTTCCATCGAATTTTGGTAGTGCGACCTTTGGCATAGGCAAGGAATCTGGATCACTGATGTTCTGCTGCGATTGTTCAATCGTGCTTACAGTATTGATTACCTTTCGCAATTTAGTCTCGATTTGTATAAAGCACACGGAGTCGTAGCCTAGTTGCTCTGGGTTGTCATAGAGCTCAAATATTTGGAAATGTACGGCTTCAATACCTTGCCATATGTTTAATGCGATGTTTCAGTTCTGATGAGTATATTCGTCATTAAGCAACCGTTCTAAAGAAGACATCATTACCGCTTGTCGACGTTTGAGCTTTATAAACTCATTCGTCTCAGCTGCTAACACCTCACAGCGCTCTTGTGGTGGAGTTTTGTCTGAAGTTGACTTTACCTTCATCATAGATTTTTCAAATATGGTTTTATATTGTTCGACAACTTTCTGTATTGCAGAATAATAATCTTCCGTGAAATAGCGGTGATCTTGAGGTTTGTCGTCAAGTAGCCGAATCTGGTTGTCATTTGTCTCGAATGTCATCCATTCTTCGTCTAGTCTGCGTAGTCTCTCTTGAAAGTACCTCACCGAATCCTTTCTGGTTTGGGAATCCTTCTTGTAATTTCTGATGATTGTTTCGATGTTACCCCCAAGAACCTTTTGCCTTTGAATCAATTCTTCGAATGATACCATTGTGGATTATATTTAGCTGGCTATCACTGCTGCTAGTATTTCCACTCGAATAATGTATTGCTGAACTGGTGATATGTTGAGTAATTAATTTAGACGTCCTGCTCTTGTAACAGGATCTTCGCCTTGGGCTTTCTTCCAAGCACTTGTAGCTCAAAGAAATGGGAAGATTACTTCAATGTTTTTAAAATAAAAATTTTCTTACAGGCGCATAAACCTGAAGAGTTTTGTTTATTGTATGACCTCTCAAGCACTTTAACTTGGAGGTAAATTGGTTTAGTTGGCGCAACAACAGCACTTGAACCGAGTTGCTTATCTTAATTGAAAAATACCGTTTCTTTCAGTTTCAAATTAAGAATTATTTTATTCAGAAGTTTCTTAGTCTTATATACTAGTTTTATCAAAGAAATATGATTAGTTTACATAAATTTTGCAGCAATAAAAAACAAATTAAATTGCAATAATGACTTGTATTAAATTGTGCGGTATTAAATTACATTGTAGGAAAAGTAAAAATAAAAATAAATTGTAATAAAAAATGTATTAATTTAGGTCAAGTGTGCAACAGTTTATTGAACTTAAATAAAATAATAAATGATTCTTGTACATTATTATGTATTAATTTAGGAAAAGTGTGCCATATTAAATTACAATTGTAGGCAAGAATAAAGTAAAAGTAAATAAATGTATTGGCCAAATGTGTTAAGGTTTGTTGAACTTAAAATAAATTATGCTCGTGCATTAACAATATGTATGCGGTAGAGTTAGAAAAAATGGAACCACTATATGATAAACCTATATATGTTGGTTTCACAGTACTGGAGTTATCCAAGTGGAGAATGTACGACTTCCATTATGGCTTCATGAAGCCTAAATTTGGAGAGAACATTTCTCTCAACTATATGGATACTGACTCATTTATTTATTCAATTAAAACTGATGATTTTTACGATGACATCCGTAATGATATTAGTTTGAATTTTGATACGTCAGAATATCCTATAGATAACCAATTTCGTTTACCGCTACTCAATAAGAAGGTTTTGGGAATGATGAAAGATGAAAACAATAGGGATATAATGACAGAGTTTGTTGGTTTAAGAGCAAAAATGTATTCTCTGTCGACTCTTCGCTCTGAAGCTGTTAAAAAATCTAAAGGGGTCAAAAAGTCTGTAATTAAAAAGTTGTCCATTAATGATTACAAAAGTTGCTTATTTGAAACCAAAATTATCTCGGATGTAATGTTTTTGTTTAGATCTAAAACACATCAACTATGTACCCAAAAACTACATAAAATAGCACTTAGCTTTTCTGATACTAAAGGAAATATAATGAAAGATAAAATTAAAACGCGCGCTTGGGGACATTACATAGACCAAAACAATGAAACAATGGATGTAGAATAGAATGCTTCCTACTAAATCGCATATATGATGACAAAGACAATTTAATTTTGTACTACTTGTATTTATTTGTTAATGTATTTCTTTAATTATTTATTAATTTATTTATTATTTACTTAATTGTTTATTAATTAATTTATGTATTTATTATTTGTTTATTAATTAATTTATTTGTTTATTTATTATTTATTTATTTGTTTATTAATTTATTTCTTTATAAATTTATTAATTTATTTATTGTTTATATATTTGTTTATGAATTTATCTATTAATTTTAGTATTTTATTCACACAAAAACATGTAAAAATTGAATGGCTTAAAACTTTTATCTTTTTACCTACACCTAAATTATCTGTAAATTAAAATCAAATATTTGATTAATGACATTTTTTCTTTTTATATCTATATATTTTTATTTATACATAGAGTTTAATTTGTATTAGTACTAAGATCTTTAAGAAAAATCTTAAATAAAATATTGAAAATATATTAAAATATGTAAATGGTTTTTATTTCAGCTTAAATTTACAAAATATAAATTGTAACTACAAATGTCTACATTTTTATATTTTGTTTCTGTATTGGCTTTACTTCGCTAGATCAAAAATTTTTCGTTTTTGTTTTCATATATACACAGTCTTGTTATCTTTGAGAGGTCCTACACAAGAGGAATTGAATTTCACAATATTATGAAATTCCATTAAATTTCATTAGATATTTTCTTGTCAACACCAACTGTTTTAAAATTTTCTCATCCATGTTTAATAATAGCAAAAAAGAGGTATCAGCTATCAGGACCTGGTCTGGTTTTGAGATCAGCTTATCAGGACCTGGTCTGGTTTTCAGATCAGCTTATCAGGAGCTGGTCTGGTTTGCAGATCAGCTTATCAGGAGCTGGTCTGGTTTTCAGATCAGGTTATCTGATTCAGATTGGGTTATCAGTTTACAAGTAGCTGGACATTTATAACATTTACGTCCCTTTTCACAATGTATGGTTAAGACTTAACGTGAACTTTAACTGACAGTTCTTCATACAAAACTTGCAGTTAAAGTCTCTGTTATCTTTTAACCATAAATTGTGAAAAGGTACGTTAGATGGATGCAGTTTCAGGTCAGATGAAATAACTAAAGTCAATCTCTTATGAGCAGTAATTTATATAGTTATAAAATAGCTAAATTGTTTTCTGTAACGAACATAATTTAATTTATTATCAAAAATCCATATTTATCCTTACAACACTATACAAATTTCTTGAAACTTTTCAAAATTCATATTACTGACAAATGATCCCCATAGACGAGCTTAATATTTTTCTCATCTTGCTTAAACATTATAATAACATTTGCATTTGTCTCTTGTTAAATGCTTACAGCCGTATTCATAAAAATTTTAAACAGCATTTTGAATGTTGTTTAACCAAAATTCACTAAAATTGTATTCATAATAGAATTTTAGCTTAAAAAACGTTTTTTTATTTAAACCTTGTGTAAATCACCAAATCTTAAAAATTAACTGCACCCATACTTAAAATAATTTTGAGTTGACGTCGTTGTAATTTTGCTTCATGTTTATTTGCATTTTTAACTTTACCTATATGTATGTATGTATGCATGTATGTATGCATGTATGTATGTATGTATGTATTAGGAATTATGTTATAAGTTGGGCACAAGTAGAATGATTCATCATTCTTCTGTCGCCCCATACAAATATATACACGAAGATATGTATGTATATTATTCTGCTTTTCACATGCAGCATCAGCAAATATCATACTTGAAATTCTTTAAGCTTCATTACGAGAAAAAATAAATGTATAATATACTATTCTTTTAATTATGAAATTAACTTCTTCAGATATTCATATTTGACTTGATATAGATAATTTTAGTATAAATATATGTTTTTAAACTTGCGATAATAGTAGTGGACTGTCACTCCGGCGTAGATTAAAGTTTTAAAGTTTAATTACCCATTACTCCGAAAATTATTACAAACCCCAATTCCCTGGAACGAAGGAGTCTAAGGAAAAGAGGAAATTAAAATAAGAAATAAATAAATATACTAATAAGAAGCAACTTTTTAAATAGATATGAAAACATATTTCTCTTAAATGCAAAAATTAAACTTACATTGATATATCCGTGATGAGCATATAGTGGAAGTTTTCATCGGCCTGGAGCAATAACAGATTAATATGAACATGTTGTTCTCCTTTTGTTATGTAGTATGGTCCTATAAGCGATGTTCCATTGTGACCGAATTCATTAATGCTCATATTATTTTGACGCTCGAATTGTTTTATCTGCTTCAATGGGAGCGGAAACTCTAGGCATTCAAAATTTAATACAACTACCCCTATATTAATATTCTCAGCAGAAATGTTTGTTATATTGTAATTTCTACAGTTTTTCCGCTGTTTAGGACTCAGACCTCTATTTATATTCAAAGCCGCAATGAGACACCATTTAATAATAAACATCAGAGTTTTCGATATTTATGCATGCACATTTCATTGCAATATTTTTTGGGAGAGGGATAAAGCTCGATCCTTTTATTATGGACGCCTTGTTTATATTAACTTCAAGGGAATTTATTGAAATCAAGGTCCATCCGCTATCCCTCTCTTGAAATTCTTCCATTTTAGCTCTTAGCTCATCGGCCTGTTTCTTGTACATATCCTCTATATCATCAGACAAAGTCACCAACATCATTTTTGAATATGTACGAGTTGGGAAACATTCATCTCATCATTCACCGTCTTCATATAATCGCATATGAGCTCCATATTAATTGAAATGTAGTATGTATCCTACTACATTCAATTAGCTGTTGTAGTATAGAGCTCTTGGCAGATTTCAGAAACTGCTCCGGAAACATAACACCCTCATTTTTGTTGAGGAGGATATATGTCTCGATCCTCCCATTGAAGTTGCTCGCTCTTTTAGTGAGAATATCTCCAATCTGTTCTAGGAAACTGTTTTTTATGTTTTGTGGTTCTGGCATGAGCCATGTAACCATTTGATGGGATCATCTCATCACAATCCTCACAATATTTTTTTTGAAGATCAAGCTTACTAGTTCCATATGAGTGAGTTTCCATATGCTGATTTAGTTTTGTTTGAGTCATAAAGACTTTATTGCAGATTGCACAACTTTTAGTATTCATTTTATATATTTTTGTTTATTAATTAATATAATTATTTTATTTATAAATAATTTATTTAATTATTTTATTTATAAACAATTTATTTTAGTTATAAACAATTTATTTAATTAGTACTAGCACTTTTATAGTTTTTGGATTTCAAACACTTTAGAAATTTTGGATGAGAAAATAGGTTGTCACTTGTTGAGATATCAAAGCAGACTGATGACAATCTACATTATTTCTTCTACTTATATACTTTATATGAGAATCGCGTAGTAGTCATCAAAATCTAATTTATTACGACATATGATGAAATTCATACACACACACACACACATACACATTTCCACAATTCTCTGTTGGTATTACGATATATGGTGAAATTCATACACACACACGCACAAATTTCCACAATTCTCTGTTGGTATTACGATATATGGTGAAATTCAGACACACACACATTTCCACAATTCTCTGTTGGTGTTACGATATATGGTGAAATTCATATACACAGCAACACCCCGAACAAAATCTCTAGCATCAGTTTGTAATACAAAGGTATGAGTAAAATTTTTGCTGTATTGCTCCTAAAGCTATTTCCTATAATTGTTACATTAAAGTGTAATATTCTGAAATAAAAATATCATTACCCTTATTCAAAAAACTCTGCTTATCAACCTGATTGGATTCAAAACATTTAACATCTGAAATTCACTTGTATATATAAAACCTATGCCAACACAATATTTTCTATCTCGATAAGAATTTTTTTTTTTTTTTTTTTAATACATGATTTTTTATTTATTGTATCTTCATATATGAACTAACAATAAGTATTCAAATCTTAAATATAAAAATATAATTAGGCCCGACCAGTGTCGGACATAATCTTAGTAGTAGTTATATATAATACATAAGTATTGATAATCAAAAGGAAAAAATATAAAAAATAAAAAATAAAAGAATTTTCAGGAAATCCCATCTGGAGTGCTGTGAATAAGAGCCCTTGTATCCCTCTTTTTTAGGCGGATGTGTCCAGTAAAGTTCAAAATATTACGGGCAATCGGATTAGGATGTGACTCGAGTTTTGTTAAATATTTGCCAGCGTTTTTTGCAATTTCTTCAGTCACTAGTGGCATATTTAAGTCACGATGTATATTTGAATTTTTTATATACCATGGAGCCGATGTTATTAACCGTAAAATTTTATTTTGCCTTCGTTGGATTCTCTCGACATTAGAAGCTGAAGCAGTACCCCATAGCTGAATTCCGTAGCACCATATAGGTTTTAAGAGCGACTTGTATATTAAAAGTTTACAATCTAGGGTTAGGGTTGAGTTTCTACCAACCAGCTAATGTATCTGAGTTAGTTTAAGTTTCATTTGCGATAGCTTGGAGTCAATGTGGTATTTCCATGTGAGCCTTCGATCAAGATGTATACCAAGGTATTTCACATGTAAGTTTTGAGGAACAATTTGATTATTGATTGTAACGGGGGAACAACTGTCTGTTCTTAAGGTAAATGTTACCTGAGCACACTTCTGTTCGTTTACCTTTATTCTCCACATGTTTAACCATAGTTCTAGCTGAGTAATATGTTGCTGAAGATATCGGGAAGCCTCGTGTGGGTGTTCGGGCATACTAAGGCAGGCTGTATCATCGGCAAACGTAGATGTATGGATATTGCTGCTCAAGGGCATATCACAAGTATAAATCAAATATAAAACTGGCCCCAGTATACTCCCCTGTGGCACACCGGATGATATTATTTCAGGCGTACTCATAAAGTCTCCTTCCACAACAGTGAACTTCCGGGCAATAATGTAACTTTCCAGCAGATTTAGAATGTTTATTGGTAGGTAAGTCTTTAATTTTAAAATTAGGCCTTCATGCCACACTTTATCAAATGCCTGAGAAACGTCAATGAACAGCGCAGAGCAATACTTTTTTTCTTCAAAAGTTTTTCTTATAAATTGAACCAATCTATGAGTTTGTTCAATGGTGCTATGCTGACTTCTAAATCCAAATTGATGATCTGGTATGCAGTCATTATCAGTTAGAATTGGGGACAATTTTATCATGAGTAACTTTTCAAAGAGCTTTGACATTGTTGACAGTAAACTTATTGGCCTATATGACTCAGCTTTGGTAAGGTCTTTGCCCGGCTTTGGAATCATTTTAACCTTGGCAAGCTTCCAGCTGTTTGGATAATACTCCAGTCGTAAAATAGCGTTACAAATGAATAACAGGATTCTAATAGCTTTACGAGGCAACTTCATCAACATCTGGTTACTAATTCCATCAATACCCGGGGCTTTTTTCGGGTTGAGTTCTGCAATTATTTTTTGTACATCACGCGTCTTAAATTTTATTGGTCGAGGGGGTAGCGCAACTACATTTGGCAAATCAACAGCACCAGAACACGTGTTAGGGGTGAATACGGATTTTAAATGCTCACCAAATATTTTACCTTTTTCAGTATCGCTTCTTGCCCAACCTCCTGTAGATGTGCGCAGAGGTGGTTTAAACTCAACTGGTGTTTTAAGCTTTCTAGCAGCGCGCCACAAAGAGTAATTAGATGCTGGTGTGACATCAAGACCTTCCAAATAATTTTTAAGAGATGCAGTTTTTTCAAATGCAAGCAACTCTTGGAGTCGTTTAGTACACTCTTTAAATCTGATTTTAAGTTGGGGTGATCTGTGCTGTTGCCATTCTCTTCTAGCTCTTCTTTTTTCACTTACGAGACGTTCAATATCCGTAGAATAAATTTTATTTAACCTAATCTGCGGATGGGCGGTAGTGGCATGTTCAGCAGCCTGTTTAATATTTTCATTAAGGATGGCAATGTTAGATTCAATATCATCATGTGTTCTTAGCGTAATATTTTCCGTGCAATGACTACTAAGATATTTTTTAAATCGCAGCCAATTAACACGATTTATCAAATTCGCATATGGGTGAGGTAAATCACTTCCTAATAGGTTACAAATTGTAACGATCGTGGGAGAGTGATCGGACGATAGATCTAGGGAAGCTTCTACGTGAATTAATTCCCTAGAAATATTTTTTATGACGCCAAAATCTATAACATCCGGAATTTTATGTACATATGTCAGTAGCCCAATAAGTGGGCTCCCCACTCGAAATGACATCCAAGCCCATTTTGGAAATTGTATTGAACAACGCTCGACCTCTGGGTGTAATAAGACGCGAACCCCAGAACGTATGTTTAGCATTATAGTCGCCGGCTGCTACGAAACAAGGGCCCAGAGATTTGTAAAAATCCTCATATTGATCCTCAGTAATTGCGAATCTAGGAGGGGAGTAAATTGATGATATGACAAAATTAGTGCAAAAGTTTTCGACACAAATATTTGTTGCTTGTGAATGTTCTTCACAAATGTTATCAATAATATAATGCTTGAGTCTTGATTTTATTAAAATTGCTGATCCACCGCACGCTCTTCCTCTCGGGTCCTTTGAACCATATAAGGTGTAGCCATAAATTTTAAAAAGGCTTCTCGAAGTCAAATGAGTCTCAGAGACCAACATTATATCAATATTTTTTCCGTGAGGAAGTGCACAAGTTCATTTTTATGTTGGCGAATGCCGTTTGCGTTCCAGAAACATATTTTTAACGTGTTCATGGTTTGTTAACTAAAGCTTGAAGCAGAGTATTTTGCATTCGCAGCATTTCTTGCATCATGCTAGTCATATTTGTTGTAAAATTATTTATAGTTTGCACCAGATTATCAATAGTAGCTTCAAGGCGATTAAAATTAAAGCCTGAGTTTGTATTTGTTGAATTATTTGGTGGTGAAACATTTTGTGTATGAATAGAATTTGTCTTAGAAGCATCGGCATATGATACACGTGAACTAACTGGTTGGCTTGTTTGAGGAAGAGTGGCGGAGTAAGCGTTTGCTGCTTGAGGTTGAGCTAGTTTAGGTTTTTGACCCATAGCCTGTTTAACAAAAGAATATACTGGGCATCCTCTGTAGTTAGCGGTGTGATTACCTCCACAATTACTACATTTTTTTTCTGCTTGATATTTTGGCTTCGTGCAGCTATCAGTACCATGCAATTCACCGCAGATAACACAAACTTTAGGTAAATTGCAGTAAGTTTTTGTATGACCATATTCTTGGCAATTGTGGCACTGTACGGGACCTGAACGCTTATGTGGCTCTTCAACTATAATTTTTCGGTATAAAAGGTATTTTAGGCTATAAATTGGATGTGTCGCGTTCTTTTTCAACTGTACATCATTTGGCTCCAGTTCAACACGAAATAGAGGCTGGGGGATCTTCTCTCTATTGATTATATTAGTAACACTTTTTACCTTAAATCCTTGTATGTTGAGTGCATCTTTTATTTCGTCGGGATTAACATAAGCATCAATTCCCTTCAATACGATCTGCATACCTTTAGCACTTTTAAGCTGATAAGTATAAAAATTTGTTTTATTTTTTCGAAATCAGTAATAATTTTCGGAAATCTTTTTCTTCATATATTTGAATTTTCGTTTCATCAATTTTACCACGTTTTATTGGAATAACGTGAAATACGTTCTCACCAACTGCCGAGACTATTTTTTTTAATATGGGCATTCGAATTTTTTTCAGGTATATTGGTGGTGGCTTGAAAGTTTTTTTGGTGAAACAGCATCTTGGTCGTTATTTGCTTGCAATATTGAAAAACGATTTTGATGGTTAACTGCTGCGACGTCGTTATCCCTGGATATCTTGGGAACCGATGAAATTTTTGATGAATTTGGGCTTCGCCGCGCTTTAAAATTGTGATATATCTGTCCATTCCGACTTGGACCTTGGGTTTTGGGCTACTCTTATCTTCAGTGACAACTTGTTTAAGTGATGACCCCGAGCCCGAAGCGGGTGATATCGCTGAGTTAAATGTAGAAGTACTAGGCAAAAATGTCAACGATTCACTAGTTGGCATTGGACAAAGCGAAGTTGATCGCTGACGAAACTGTGGTTTTGCCGTTAGAAAAAGTCTATTATCAGATTTTTGATTTTTATTAAGAGCTTCAGAACTCACAGCAAGTCTATTATCAGATTTTTTATTTTTATAGTTATCATTATGAGCTTCAAAACTCACAGTAAAATAGGCATTTCTGCCGTTAGAACTCACTTCACTATTTTTTTCCTTTGAGGTACTCATATAGAGTATTCCTCAAGGGCACTTTGTTTGCTTTTTTTATTTACGTTTTTTTTTTGTTTTTGTTGTTTCTATATGTAAAAAATATATGCAAAGCAAATAAAGCTTATTTATTAAAGTCAATATGTACTACGAATATTTTTTGTATTTTTTTTTGTTTAGTTTGTATGTAAGAAAAATTCCGCTATTACGTCTGTTCACCACGGTTGGTAAATGTGGCACGATCGTGCCATTTTTGGCACAATTCAATGATTAATGGCACGATGGCACGCTCACCCAAATTTTGGCACTAATGCAACATCCAAAATTTTTGAAAAAAGTTTTTAATATTGTATAAAATACTTCAGTAAAATTTGTAAAATCTGTTGTAAAAATGTGTACTTCTAAAAGCTGCAACAATGAAAGTATTAGTTTCAAGTAAATGACATCTTACATGTTGTTTTTTGTTCGCTTCTATTTTGATCTCCTTGCCTAAATGGCGCACCGAGTCGCCTGCCTTTTTGTCATACATAGATTAGCCGCCGTCGAAACTATCGGTTTTTTTATATTTTGGCCAGTTTTATATCATTCGTTATATTCGTTCGTATATGTGAATTGTTCAAGATTCAACACAACTGTCTCAAAAAACAAACAAATTCTATAAGGTCGCGTCCTTGCTAGCTTAAAAAAATCTAAAGTGGACGAAAATTTATTGTTGAAGACTGAAAGTTTTTTTTTCTACTTGAATTGTTGAATTAAATAAATAAATAAAACAAACAAAAATGAATTGAATTCCTATTAATCAAATGTATTGACATTTAAAATACAAACTCAATAAAATTTACAATTAATACAATATCCCATCAAACAAAATGCTCCGAATTCGTAAAGAATTCGTAACGACTGGTCGACAAAATCTTCCGATTTCGGAACCGAAATATTACGGAAATCGTAACGATTTTTGTATGAAATGGTTGACACGACTTCGTAACGATATGTCGGTACGAATTCGTTATGATAAGTCGGTACGAATTCGTAACGACATGTAGGTACGATTTCTTTTTGCTTTTAAAGCAGAGTACCGCTTCACCGTTATGTTGCTGCTATTGTCGAAATAATTTGCACATACTCACGTTTTTTAATATTTGTTCAATCCTTATTTTTCATCAACATATATGTACATATATATGTATTTAAAAAATTTTTACAGACTTTTACTCAAAAATCAAAGTTTTAATGTTTAAAAAAAATTGTTCAGAAAAACTACCGGCATTTCTTAACGAGTTCGGTACGAAAAGTCTGAGTTCAGACAAACTACCGAAATGTCTTAACGAATTCGGTACGACAAGTCTGACTTCAGAAAAAGTCGGAACATTTTGTTTAGGGGGATATTTCACCGTTTTCATGAGCCCAGCTGTGTATGTATGTACATTTATTTTTTGGCACTTTTTAAGTTTTTTTGGCTAACATTTTGGCACGAAACTAAAATTCTCAAATACCATCACTGCTGTTCACTATGAAGGTACAACGAGAACTGATAACACTATATTAACATAAATAAATTTTAAGTTAAATAGTACTTTTATAATTAATTTTTTTAATGTAATTAATTTTGTAAGGCCATTATAATGGATAACATAAATAGAAAACAAAACAAAAAACATATTAATGTTATTTTTGAAAAAGAAGGAATTTCCTTAGAGCAAGAAATAGAATATTTAGCAAAGATTTCAGTAAAGCAAACGATTTAGACAAAATATAACCAAATTAAACGTTTTAGCAATTTTTTTTAATTTACTGATGGACTGGAAAGATATTTTGAATAAGGCACGAATTATAAAAGAAGATTTAGAACGGTCATATAAGTGTATCAATATTGATAGACCAATTAAAAATGAAACAATTATTCATAATTTTCAAATAATTCTTAAAAAATTAGAAGAAATAAGAGTTTTATTTAATGTTTATTACAATAGACTAACAGTAGCTCACCAAAGAGCAACAGACGCATTTTTCCTTGATTTAACAAGCAGAATTTCAAAACTAGCCGATAAAAAATCGATACAAATCGAACTACCAAATTCAATACACGAAAGTGTAACATTTAATATTTCTATGCCTATAACTGAATCCACAATGACTCAAACTGTAGTAGACTTTTTAAATACAGCTTCAAAGCTTATTATAGACTTTGATGGAAAATCAGAAAATTTACGATCCTTTGTTGACTCCTTATACCTAGTAGATTCAATAAAAGGTACTCACGAAGCTGTTGCAGTATCACTAATAAAAACAAAATTAAAAGGAAACGCCAGAAATCTAATAAATAATGAATCAACTATATCCGAAATAATAAACAAATTAAAAATTAGCGTCAAGGGATAATCTGTGGAAGTATTAACGGCAAAAATTTTAAATATAAAACAAAACAATAAAACTACTAACGCGTATTGCAGTGAAATAGAAAATTTAACCAAGGCATTAGAAACCGCATACATTTCAGATGGATTGTCATGCGACCTAGCTACAAAGTATTCCACACAAACTGCCGTAAAGGCATTAACTAAAAACTGCACCATAGATAAAGTTAAGCTTATCATGGAGGCAGGACAATTTAATAGCATGAACGATGCTATAAGTAAATTTGTCAATAGTTGTACAGACGCCACAGGTCAACAAAATACTATTTTGTACTATGGACAAAAGTACAAATTGTTGTGTTTTAATTTAAATACGGATTTTTCTTGAGTATATTTAAAGGATTTATTTTAAAAAGGCTTTGTTACTAAAAACTAGTATCTTATTTTAATTTACAATTTTAAACCTGGAGGGTCCCGTGGGAATCGCAGGTATGACTCTAACTTTTGACTGCTAAATACAAGACAATTTCTTTAATAAAAACTGCACTATTTATACAAAACTTCATCTTAATTTAATATACTTCAACATTATGCTTAACAGCTATTAATATCATGCTAACTTGTTAAATGTTATATTATGCTTAACAGCTATTATTATGCTAACTTGCTAAAATGTTTAATGTTATTAAGCTTTTGAACCAATTATGCAATATTACTATTGCACAATTTGTCAACGCAAAGAATTTAACAAACAACCAAGTGAATGAACTGGTTGCTGCTGCGTTAACAAAGTTGTGCAATGTACGGGTACGAGGTTGATCAATTCTGATTCACAACATGCCTCCCCCCTTGGCGGAAGAAAATTTCTAGTTATAGATATTTTCCAAGTATACTAATTGGATCAAATGCTTTTACATATTTTATACTCTTAAATTTAGTTGATCTTATCCTAAGTTTTATTAAAATATCTGTTGTCCTTGCCTGTGTGGTTGCTGTTTATGTTGTGGTTGTGTTCTGAGCAGTTGTATGCGTGGGGACTGTTCCAAGATGTTCTTGCATATGGGTATCCACGATTTTGTTTAATTCTGGGGCACGTTCCGGGAATCCGTTGTTTATTTTGACTTTTATACGAACGCGTCTTCTGTATAACACCAGCACGATCAATATTATTACGCCTATTGTAACAATTACTACCGTGGAGTAAGCGATGTTATTAAAAACATTCTGTTGAAATTTAAGTTCCTTGATCGTGTTGATGTTGCTTATCTGCATTATGTGTAGTTTCTCAAGGGTGGGTTTGACTGCGGTGGTGACACTTCTATTGTTTCCTAATATTAGAAACTTCTGGGTTACATCTATGACATGGCTAATGAAACTTTGTCCTCCGATTGTTATGCTGCAATTGAAAAATGAGAAAAGGAAATTCCCTGAGAGGTTTGGCCGTCGGTCATCGCAGTTAGTTGACATTGGGGTTTTATCTGCGTTGCTTACTATAAGCGTACCTTCCTCTATTAATTCTAGTGTTTCCGCTTCATGTAAGATCAGGTTGCACTTCCCTCTAAAAATACAGTTTTGCGATGGCCTCAAACTTTTAAAATCCCTCTCACCATTATAACAAAAACTCTTATTAGCAGTACGCACCACATATTCTCTTTCAGCATCTATTTGGTAATGGCTGTCATTTGGAATTGGTATTATTAAGGATTTCTTTAAAGATATAGTTTCGATAGGTATCCTGATAACGAACATCAATGTATTTTGTCTGTGTAATGCCACTCCCATCTGCATCTCTTGTATGGTTTCAATATTAATTCTATATTTCTGAATTTCTTCTATAGTCAAAATTGCTGGATTAAAAATTTTCATTTTCGACAAAGCTACAGACTCCTGTACGGTCTTCACTTGGCTTTTCATTTCCATCAGTTTGAATAGCTGGAAAACCGCGACATCGCGGTAGTGCTGAACCTCTGATTCCTGCTTGATCTGAGTCAAGCTGTTCAGAGTCCTCCTGTTTTCATTGATTGCTTCCACCATCTTGTTAATAGATGAATTAAACCTGTCGTTTATATGGACTTGTTGATTTGTTTGTTCTATTATTTGATGTCCGTTGGCATCAACCACCTCAAAATGTTGATTTATCAGCTGTCTGTCATCATCATCTAGCGTTCCATATAGCCAATTCATCAGTTTCCCTCCAATATTCAATAACCCGCGTTTCGTGCGACCCGGCAGAAGTGTATGAATACCGTTCTCAATCTCACTGATTTCCTTTATGATAAGTTCTCTATAGGGACTGGGCAGCAGTTTCGGTGTATTAAGATGGATTTCACTAACGGAGTCTGCTATTTGTTGAATGTTAATTTGATGTAAAATGTATTCAAATTTAGACGCAACTTCCACCAGCCCCATATGTATCTCTGTGTACCCGTCAACTGATTCTAGTTTTTCGATAGTCATCTCTCCGTCCGTGACCCAGATGCCCAACAGAAGAAGTCCTAAAATCTGAATAAGTTCACTATTAGATATAGCTCTCGTGATCTTCCCAACCTCACTTTTGTGTAAATAAACATCGGCTTCTAAGCACCACACAGCTTGCAGTAGTACTTATAAATCTTAGTAATACATTATTCTCTAGTATACAAAATAATTCATAAATTTTTTCTTTATATAAACTTGTGGGTGGTATTTATGCTTATCTAAATGTAAAGTTACAAAAATTCATGTGACATATAACTGTATACCTATATATATAGGTATATATACAAAGTTATAAAAATTCCTGAGACATACATACATATATTTTATGATTACATAAGCCTGCATGTTCATAACTATTTATCAATTCACAGCCTCCTAATCGTCTCCTTTCCTCCTCGCCCAATAATCAATACGTAGTCTTTTTTTTCTACTCTAATAATTCTTCTCAGATATCTATTTACTTCCCAACTTTCTTTTAACATTGATAGTTCTAATTGTAAAGTCTCCCTGTGTTCCCTGGGTACTTCCGTTTTGTTCTCTGAATCAAACTTGTTCGTCCACCTACTCATAGCTTTCACAATGTTTGATCTATTTATCCTGCTATCTTCGACGTTCATTTTTGTTCCCCTTAGTACTTGTCCGTTGTTAATTTCTTTTGCTACATTCTCCGCAAATTTCAGAAGGAAGATACCACAGTCTATCATGTTATCTTGCTGGGTGCACTCTGGGTAAAACCTTTGTAATGGGACATGTAAAAGGCTATTTTCTATCCCGTACTTCCTTGCTTCATTTATAATAAAATTCTCTATAATTTGGAAAATATGGTCAGTACACCTAGGCCTCAATGAGTCCAGGATTATTATTCTAGGCCATGAAATTATCCCCAACATCCAATGTTGGTTCTCGCAAATAGGAAACAGAATGTGCCTTTTTTCAAAAATATTTATTCGCCTAGTTGCGAGGTTAATCCTGTGTGTACTTCCCTCTGTAGGCCAGTTGCACCAGTCCTTAATAGAAGTATACCACTGTGATCCAAAAATGTGAACGTCCTGCATTCTTGATGTTTTCAACGTATTTTGCAAAACCCAATGTAAAAAAACATCAATGTGCTTATCATTCAACCAACGTTTTTGTAGGATGTCTGTATAATCATTGCCTAGTATATCTACGTGCCGTTTCCCCATTCTATACCTACAAAGGCCTTCCCTATTCTTATCTGACCCTTTTTGATGCATCGAAAACGCCGGTTGAACTGAGAGTTTAATGGAATTCAGATTGAGTGTAAATTAAACCACAATGCAGGGACAGTGCAACGGAAATATGCAACGAATACTTTAATTAATCACTTTGCACAGAAAATCTTGGTAGATCTGTAATCAGCTGTAAAAGCTCTTCTAGCAGGATACCATAGCAGTTTAAGTTTAGTTTCAAAATTACACATAAACTATTCACTGTTTGCAGAAAATATTTGTTAACCTGTAGTCAGCTGTAAAAGCTCTTCTAGCAGGATACCTTATAATCCGCACCGTAGTTTTAGTTTAGTTTCAGAATTACACATATATTAGTCACTGTGTGCAGAAAATATTTGTTAACCTGTAGTCAGCTGTAAAAGCTCTTTTAGCAGGATACCTTATAATCCGCACCGCAGTTTCAGTTTAGTTTAAAAATTATACATCCATACATACGTGGATGCTATACAAGTATGAATTTTGTTATATCTCCGTTACGTGTCCCACAACCTATTCTTTACTAACACTCCGATTAAAAAACACTTTTAATTTAATTTTAAAAACACATCAACACTCAAAAATATTAATATCACTAAAGTACTAAAATTCCTTTCCAAGACTTTAATAAGACTGTCCAGCTTATTGCCGGATACCATGTTTATATTGCTATTTATTGCGAAATTGCCGCCTACTTGCGAAAGAGAAAAAAAATTTTTTTTTATTTTTTTTATTTTTTAAAACTAAAATTATTGAATGGTAATCAAATCTAAAGTATGTTGACATAAAGTTGTTGAACTTAAAAAATAAACAAAAACATGACAACAGGTGTGCATATATACAAAACTAATAAATACGTCATCAGCACTTTGATACTTCAGGTTGTTGACGCGCGTATTCGCCAGTTCATAACGTATAACTGACCTAGCTTAACTTTCCCATTGCTCGTAAAAAATTATTTTTATTTTTTGTATCATTTTGCTTTTGTCAACAATTTTGTTTAACTGCAATTACGTATTGTAGCGAGGGTTTATTCAACTAACTTTTTTTATGTTTAATTTCTTTTTATTTTTTTTTTATTTTTTAAAGAAACGTTTTAGTAAGCATATTTGTGTTTTTTGTTTGTTTTAAAGTACCCGGAAATGAATTCTTTACTGTTGTTAAACAATTTTCTACATTTGAAGCAAAATTTATATAAAAAGTAAAATAATTAAAAATCAATGCTCTCCCTTATAAATTTATAACTAAATAGCCTGGATCGCAACTGGATGATCAATTACCAAATACCTTATATTAAATGGCGTTCCTTATAGGGTTTTACTAAATTCTTATGGTATACCTTTTCACACTTTTTTACTCTCAATTTTATGTTTACACGTGTTGGTAAGTCTATAACTTCATATGGTCCTAACCATAAGGGTGAAAACTTATTTTTTCTAGTTTGATTCTTTAACCAAACCTTTTGACCTATTTTATACTCTCTGTTCTTTGAACCCTTATCATAATACTGTTTGGCTCTCAATTTTGCCTTCTCTTGGTTCTCTCTAACGATTTCATGTGAACGTTGGATTTGATATTTCAGAATTTTGCTATAATCATCCGCGTTGTATAGTGGTGTCGGGGATATTTTCAAAGAGATGGGTATTTCAAATTCAAACCCGAATAACACTCTCGTCGGTGTTTGTTTTGTTGTTGAATGTTTGCTATTATTATACACATGCATGGCGTGATGAGTCCATTCGTCCCAGTTGGTACCATCCAGGTTAACGAAATTTCTCAGAAATTCGGCCAATGGTCGATGAGCTCGTTCTAAAGCACCATTCGCTTGTGGATGATAAGGAGTAGTTAGTAGTTTCTTTATTCTTAGCATCTTACACGTTTCCTTGAATAATCTGGATGTGAAGTTTGAACCATTATCCGTTACCAAAACCTTGGGAATAAAGTATCTTGAAATTATTTCCTTAAAAAAGACTTTAGCTACAGTTGGTGCCTCTGCGTTAGGCACGGCTGCACATGCGAAAAATTTTGAAAAATCGTCTTGAAAGGTGACGATGTATTTGTTTCCCCTAGCTGATTCTGGCAACGGACCTACCAGGTCCATGAAAACCTTTTCAAAAGGCTTACTTGAAGTGCTTGTTATAACCAATGGCATTTTTTCAACTTTCGAACATTTGTTTTTCTGGCATAGGCTACACGTTGTTACATAATTTTTTATTTGTCGGTACACGCCGGCCCATTTATACTGATTCCTGATGCGGGAATAAGTTTTGAATGTCCCTTGGTGTCCACCCAAAGGTGTATCGTGGAATGCTTTCATTACTTTGTTTATATCTTCTGTATTCGTTAAATAAACAGCCATATCTTCCTCTCCCATATCCTGGTTTACCTCTGTTTGATGCATAATTTCTTCATTCACCTCATTCTGCTTGTTTTGTAATTCTCGAGCTTTTGATCTAGTTATTGCCCCTACATTTAATTTCTCTGTTGGAAGGCGACTGAGGGCATCAGCGTTTTGATTAGTTTTTCCTGATTTATACCGTATCTCGAAATCATATTCTAAAAGTTTTAGTCTAAGGCGCCCCAATCTGCCTTCTTGATCTTTCAGATTAGCTATACCCTTGAGGGGTTTGTGGTCTGTAAAAACGGTGAAGTGTCTTCCGAGTAAGTATGGCCTAAAAGTTTTTGTTGCCCATACGATGGCAAGCAACTCCTTCTCTATTGTAGAGTATCGTTTTTCTGTGACACTTAGTACTCTGCTTGCAAAATATACTGGTAAATCGCTACCAGGCTCTCCTTGAGAAAGGATAGCTCCTAGGGCTTCATTGCTAGCATCCGTCGTCAGAACAAATGGTTTCGCAAAGTCGGGGTATTGTAATAGAGGTGGATTCGAAACTGCTGCTTTTAATTTGTCCATAGCTTGCTGACACTCTTGCGTCCATTCAAATTTTACGTTCTTCCTTAGTAGTTTGTTTAGGGGTAAGGCAATTTCAGACGAGTTTGGTATAAACTTCCTGTAGTAGTTGATCAATCCCAGAAATGCTTGCAATTCTTTGATACTTCTGGGAGGTGGAATGTCTTTTACTGCTTTAGTTTTATGGGGATCCGGTAAGACTCCATTTTCCGAACATTGGTGGCCCAGATAAACTACCTCCCTTTGAAGGAAATCACATTTTTCGGGGTGTAACTTAAGGTTGTACCTTCTTAATATATCTAATACTCTCTTGAGCCTTAATTGGTGATCCGCTAGGTTTCTGCCGTAGATTACTATATCGTCCAGATAGACGAAACAGTCGATTCCTTGTAGCCCCGTTAATATCAAGTTCATGATTCTTTGAAAAGTGGCTGGTGCCCCTGTTAATCCGAAAGGCATACGATTAAATTCGAAATGTTCCAAATTGGTGCTAAAAGCTGTTTTTTGTCTGTCCCGTGGGTCCATTAAAACTTGGTGGTATCCACTCGCTAGATCGAGGGTAGAAAAGTATCGGCTGTATCCCAGTTGGTCTAGGATTTCGTCAATTCTTGGTATGGGGAAGACTTGCTTTATTGTGGCCTCGTTCAATTTTCTGAAATCTACCACTAAGCGCCATTTTTTCTCTCCATCTTTTCCTGCCTTTTTTGGTACTAGGAGTATTGGTGAATTCCAAGGGGAAGTACTGGGAGAGATAATTCCATCTTTGACCATCTGGCCTACTTGTCTATTCACTTCATTTCGGTGGACCTCAGGTAGTCTATATTGTTTAGTATTTATTGGGGGTTGAGTATAATCAGTTGGGATTTTATGCTTAAGTACATTTGTGTGAGTTAGACTATCTCCGGGTAATTGAAACACGTCGTCGTATGATTTCAAAATGCTTTCGATCGATAATCGCTCTTCCGGGTTCAAATCTGCGGAAAGCTGTACTGTTTCCAATAGCAATTTGGTTCTTTCTTTGTTGTCCGCAGTGCTTATTGTATTAATAGCTGTTGTTGATTCTATCTGGTAGTCCTCAGGGTTTTCATAACTTAACATTGTTTTCTTATTTATGTTTACTGTATATTTGTTGGTGTTTAGAATGGGAATAAATGCTACTCCCCCTTTGATTGATGTTAGGGTTTCGCCCACAAAAACCCCTGGTAAAATTTGTAGTTTGTTTACTATTATTTCTCCCGTAGCCTTGGTTACTACTACTGATACAACTCTCTGGGAACGTCCTTTTATAGAAAATTTTTCGGATATATATAATGGAGGAATTTCTGAAACAAGTGGCAAGGAAACTATTTCTCTCTGGTTTTCAAAAAATTTTATGTTTTTGTTTATTGTGTCGGTAACCGACCTATTCCACATCATATCTCGGCCCAGCAAACCATCTGCTGGCAAAATTGTGCCCTTTGGTACTATGTGCACTTTAAAACTTAGTTTGTCCACGTATTTATGGTTCACAGTTATAGTTCCTTTGGTACTTATGTTTCCTCCAAAGGCTCCTGACAAAGTTTTCTTCTCATCTTCATTAACTTTTATGCACGATGTCAAGGCTTCTTCCTTTACTAGTGTAGTATCAGCGCCTGAGTCTACCAACAGTAGTAATTTTTCCTCTTTTGCCTCTCTACAAGGGAAGCTTATATACGCATCGTTTATCTCACAACTTTCATTGCTACTAACATCACTCTCCAGTCTCAGTTCATTTTTGTACTCTGAGTGGTTGATTTGATGTTCTGCGACGTTTCCGTCCTTAATTATCCTATTATTTATATCATTACATGTCATCATTGCCATATTATTCAGGGGTTTTCTTACTAAATCTGTGCGTCTTGCACCAGATATTACTTCGATGTTATCCTTGTCTTCCTGTTTCTGATTATCCTGCTCCTCTGTCAAGTGTATATTGTTAATATCTAAATTTATGATATTAAAAGCTTTATCTTCTTCATAGTTAGTTCTTACGTGGCGTGTTTTATTCTCATTTTCTTCAATAGTAATTTCTCTAAATTTTTCGGCATTCCGGTCCATTAATCTTGGCCGGGCCGATTCTCGTTTCCCGAATTATTGCTGTTGTAATTATATCTGCTTCTGTTTACATCATTGTTGCCTCTATTGATGCCATTTCTATTATCGCTATTTATACTCCGTCTGTTTCTTGGTAGAAATGTGACCGTGTTGATTGCATCTAAAACAGCGTCGCTCTTCATTGTTGTTATACCTAGTTTCACTTTTATTTTTAGTTTTCGAGCTTGTGAAATTTTGCCTATTTATTCCATAGGCTGGAAGTTTTATATTCCTTCTGAAATTGCATTCGTTATGCCCCTGTCGTCTGCTTTGATTATAGCACATATTGTTTCCTTGGTTATAGCATTCGTCTATCATAGGGCTCCAGTATTTTGAGTTTTCTCGTGAATTACTGTTTGGCATTGAATGGTTACAGGTCTTCTGATGCATGGATAGTTGTCGGACTTCTGTTATCAACTGCTGGACCGTATCATATTAAGGTTCCTCGGTATGCATTGTCATGATATTTGAAGGTTTCATATTAGAACCAAAGAGATTTTGAGCACCCTTGGTGATTTTCAGCAGGGCGGATAGCTTTTCGTTTTCGTGTCCGATGAATTTTGACATCAATCTAGGATCTCGTAAGCCTCTTATGTAACTCCTTACTGCGGATTGGTTGCAATGATCTATTATAGATTTTTGATGGGAAACTTCTTGCCATTGTGCTGCAATTAGTTCTGTGGCATCTGTAAGTAGTCCTTCTAGTCTCTCTCCAAATTCATATGCTGTCTCCGTTGGACCTTGCTTACTACTAAAAATTAGTTCTTGCAATTCTGTTAGAGTTTTGTCTTTTACAAATTTTTCTCTAATAGCCTGACATAAGGCTTCTATTGTTGTGAACTCTTTATTGTGCAAATGTGAGTAAGCATTTCCAAATAATCTAGTTTTGATGCACTTGATTATGTCGATCAAATTAACTGGTTCTTCTAGTTTATCCTTTGCTATCATACATCCTTCAATAAACTTCTTGGCTTCCCTTGCCAGTTCTGGCCCATCAGTTCCATAGAAAATTGGTACAACATGGGATATGGTTTTCAAGAGTTCGGTAAAAGTTGTCATGTTGTTACTACTTGTTGTGGTGTTAATTGTAATCATTTTCCTCGTCTCTCCTTGTAAGTTTCGTATCTTTGACTTCAGCGTTTCGATTTGTTGAGTCTTTTCCTCTATCACCTTTCTATTTTCGATGACTTGCTGCAACTGGTCAGGAGTCAAGTTAGGGTTAACGCGCTGCGCGAAGTCTTTAAATGCTTGTGTCTTCTGTTCGCTGTCTTGAATCTGTTGTTCAGCTTCTTCAATGATTTTTCTTACGCTTTCGTTCTGCTGCTTCAAAATCCGGTTAACGTGTAAATATTCTTCTATTTCCTTAGATATAGCTGGACTTTGTTGATGTTCATGTAGCACTTGTAGTTCTTCCAATAAAATATCTATCTTTTCAAATTCGGTAATGTTTCCCTGGCTCCTCACTTTATGCTTTACTAACTCTATATACTCTTTGGTATTGTTAAGGTACTGTTAATTCTTTTGATTCTTTTTATTTGGTATCAAAATAAAAAGAATCTCTAAGTGAATTAAAATTTAAGCAAAACGCTTACTTCGTTTTTTTTGTTTAACTTTTTTATTCATATTTTTGCCAAGTCTCAAGTAACTTAAATTCTTTCCCACAATTTAATTAAAATAAAATTACTTTATTTCTCACACATTTGTCAAACCAGGTATGAGAACCATCATGTCAGCATAATTGACGAAATAAATAAAACATTTTATTTTCCACGTGTGTTTCAAATTACCAGCCAGACAGTAGTGAAATTGAATATTTGTTTTGCTTAGCTTACGATGGGAATGAATTTGGCAATATAATAATGAACAGTTTCTGGCCGTTTTAAATTATGTTTGTACTCTTATTGATTTTTTTTTATTATTCTATTTTTTGTTATTGTATTAGTTTTAAGTTAATTTTTACATTTTGTATAAATATTAAAATGATTGAATAAAATTTATGATTGCTACTTCAATCGTCATACACTTCACTTCTTTGAGTCAATTAGATTATCCTGGTGTACTACCTGAATAACTAATTGATTCGTCCACAACTTGAGTTATCCTTGTGTATCACTTGGGTAAAAAACATCAACATTTTTTAAATTGCTTATCCTTGTGTACCACTTGGATAAGCCCCACCACTTACATCTCAGTTAAGCCAGGCAAACGAGTCTGGTATTAACATTTTTGGCGACCGTGACAGGACACGCAATCCTCGAATTAACTAATAGCGCCATCACTTCCCTGCTTTACACAACAACTAATCCACCATGGAAACAACCTCAACAAAACTGCTCCGCCAACTAAAGGAAACGGGAGAACATATTGCAACCATTATTCGAAATTTCACCAAGGATTCAGCCAGCCGGAAAACCGCAACCTATTACCAGGAACGACTATCTCGTCTAAAGACAGCTTGGACAGAGTTCGACACAGCTGATAATGACTTACGAGAGTTGAAGGACATAGACACATCTGATGAATACTTCACATCCGACTACTATATTCGAATTGAGGCCATGGCGACGAAATATATAGCTATAATGGAACGTGAACTCGATAATCAAGGTAAAGAATCCGGGAAAAAAGAACTTCCTAATCCCAAACCTGCAAATACAGGTCAAACGCAAGCCGGGGCAACTGGGGTACATGATCCCAATCCCAAATCGGCAAATACAGGTCAAACGCAAGCCGGGGCAACTGTGGGACATGATCCCAATCCCAAATCGGCAAACACAGGGCAATCGCAAGCCGGCGCAACTGGGGGACACGATGGATTAATCAGCCGGTCACTTGGAAAAATGGCGGCGCTTACTCGACAGCTAGAAGGCCTTCAGTTGCAACCAGGTCAAGATCAATCTTACTACGATGTAAAAAAGGCCACTATCTCTCAGCTGTGGCTTCAATTAGAAAGGCTTAATGATGAATTACTGGACAAATATCCCGACCCAGACATTGCTGGTTACGATACAAGCAGATATGTTCGCCTCGAACAAGCTGCACAATCAGCAATCATACAGCTCACCACGGCCAATAGAAGCCTCCACCACTCAACCACAGAAACTACGGCCAGACCATCAACCTTACCTTTGCCTACGATCACCATTACAAAATTTGAAGGTGACTACATGAAATGGACATCGTTCTCCGATTTATTTACAAGAATCGTACATGAGCAACAGATGTCTGATGCTCATAAAATGTGGTATTTAAAAACCAACGTCATTGGTGAAGCAGCGAACCTCATTAATCATCTTGCGGTTACTGCAGACAATTATCAGGTGGCGTGGCAATTGCTGCAAGATCGATACAACAATAAAAGGGTAATGGTAGCAACAGCAGTTCAGAGACTACTTGACCAACCATCTGGGGCATCCACATTAGGTGCTATTAAGCGATTGCACGATACAACAAAGGAATTTTTGGCAGATCTCTCCAACATGGGGCTTCAAATATTATCGTGGGATCCAATCCTTATCCACATCCTGGTTAAAAAGTTAGATAAAACAGTACATGCTCAATATGAGCAATCAATTTCTCACCCAAAAGAACTACAAACAATCAACCAATTTCTGACATTCCTTGAGAACTATTTTCACACCCTGGAAGCAATGGGCCACAAGGAAAAACCTTCGTTTTCCACTAACAAAATATGCGCGCTTACAGCACAACCTCGACACGAAAACCGGTTGTGCATATTTTGCAAGCGAGATTCTCACCCATTGTATCGATGTAAGAAATTCACCGATATAAGCTCAACAAACAGACTAAACATGATACAGAAACACAAATTATGTGTCAATTGCTTTAGTAGTACCCATAGTACCAAACAATGTACAATTTCAGGCCGCTGCCAGAAATGTGGAAAAAAGCACTATACCTTGGTACATCTGGAACCAACCCCACAAGGTTATTCGTCATCAAGAAAAATTACTCCTCCCAAGAAAGAAAGTGACTCAGACAGAAAGGCAGCTACACTTAACAACCCCTCCACAACAAACGTGACATCTCTCGTTAGCACACCACAGGACGAAGCTGAAAGCATGACGACAAGTTCCGTCGGCAGAAGACCATATGTCCTACTAGGAACAGCGTTGGTAAAGGTCAAGGCAAATGGACTAGAAACTGAATGTAAGGCAATTCTCGACTCGGGCTCACAAGTCAACCTCATTACAGAGAGATTAGTCACAACTCTAGGGCTCCCAGCAAGAACCACCTCAATTTCAATCAATGGAATTGGAAAAAACCGCACCAAAGTCCAACACCGTGTCAACATATCACTTCAATCCAGACTCAACAACTTTTCAACACGTCTTGAGACATTTGTGTTGCCACAAATCATTTCTCCTCAACCTGCTCAACAACTTACCATCGATAAGTGGGCGATTCCCAACAATGTCACACTGGCGGACCCAACTTTTAACCGACCAGAAAAAATTGACATTTTGTTAGGCGCAGAATATTACCATCAAATCCTTACCATAGGACAAATTAAACTCGGTGATGACCTCCCAATATTACAAAATACCACTTTTGGCTGGATAGTATCTGGAAAGGTATCTGGAGAACAACTCTCATCAGCAATATGTGGTACTTTAACTAAAGATGATAAAATGAATACGGCTATTGAACGATTTTGGAAACTGGAAGAGATCGAGAGCACTGGGCATCAATTATCTCCCTATGACGCCCAATGTGAGGCACATTTCAATCAACACACTATTCGTAACAAAGAAGGACGGTTCGTAGTACGACTTCCATTCTGTACTGAAACATCTTCTTTAGGCGCCTCACATAATATTGCCTTTAACCGCTTCCTCAGCTTGGAACGTCGATTATCAAAAGATGCTTCCCTAAAAACTCAATATATGCAGTTTATGAAGGATTACGAAACAATGGGACATATGTCGAAAATCAACATAGATGAAGTGGAAGGGTCTAAATACTTTATTCCTCACCACTGCATTTTACGACCTGATAGTAGCACCACTAAACTTCGGGTGGTATTTGATGCGTCAGCAAAAACCTCATCAGGAAAATCTTTGAATGACATTTTGCACATCGGGCCACCACTACAAAATGAGCTGTTTACGGTGCTTCTGCGACTTCGGATTCCACGTTTCGTGTTCACAACAGACATAGAAAAAATGTACCGACAAATATTGGTCCATCCAAAAGACCAACAGTACCAGATAATTCTATGGAGAAGTAATGTTTCTGAACCCATCAGTTACTTCAAGTTGAATACAGTGACATATGGAACCAGACCTGCACCATACTTGGCAATCAAATGTCTAAAGGAAATAAGCCATGATAACAACATGCAGTTTCCGTTAGCAGCCAATTTCTTGGAAAAGAACTTTTATGTGGACGATGGTTTGGGGGGAGCCGATAGCTTGAACATAGCACTAGAAACTCAGCGTCAACTACAACACGCCATGTCAAAGTACGGATTTCATTTAAGAAAATGGTGCGCAAATCATACCCAATTGCTACGCAATATCCCCAATGATGATCAAGAAGTTAGTCTTGATTTTTCCACAGACGAAACCGACTATATAAAAACGTTGGGATTAGTATGGCTACCCAAGGATGATCTACTGAAAATTAAGGTCAACATACAACCAATCAAGGCTGTGACGAAAAGGACAGTCACCTCAGATTTAGCACGTATATTTGACCCACTCGGACTACTGTCTCCAGTAGTCGTCAAGGCAAAAATCTCCATCCAGGAATTATGGAATTTGAATCTTTCATGGGATGAGGCAGTGCCTTCAGAATTTGAATCACGCTGGCGAAGCTTTAGAAGTAATCTGAGTGAACTCAAAACCTTTCAAGCTCATCGACATATATATAAAGGATCGATTCCAAGCAATACGCAACTACATGTTTTTACAGATGCCTCAGAAAAGGCGTATGGTGCCGCAGTATATATCAGGACATTCTTGCCAAATAAAACAGTTATTGTGTACTTGCTTTGTGCGAAGTCCCGTATAGCCCCTCTCAAGCAACAAACGCTGCCCAGGCTGGAATTATGTGCTGCCCAGTTGGGTGCCAACTTGGCTGCAAAAGTTAAGCACGATCTGGATATGAATACAACGCCAACATTCTACTGGTCTGATTCAAAAATTGTATTAGCATAGATAAATTCACGATCATCTTCGTTGCATACATTCGTAGCAAATCGAATAGCTTCAATTCAAGAAAGCTCGACACCTGATCAATGGCGTCATGTGAGTTCCCAGGACAACCCAGCAGACATAATATCTAGAGGATTGGATCCACAGTAGTTGCAGCATACACCCCAGTGGATGTATGGGCCATTCTTTCTTCATGGTGATGAGAAACATTGGCCTCCGATGTTCTCTCCACCTCCTGACACACCTTTACCTGAACAGAAGAAAATTCCCTATAACATGCTGGTTTCGGTGACGACTGAAAATTTTTTGCATTCTATCAACCATAGAAATTCTTTTAAAACCCTGCAACGTATTATAGGATACATCTTCAGATTCATAAAAAATGCTAGGCTCCCCAAGGCAGATCGACAAACTCAAAGAGCTCTGACACCTTTCGAGCTCCACGATTCACTTCTTATAATTATTAGAGAAACTCAAAAATTTGCATTCTCAGAAGACATCAAGCAGTTGCAAAAACGCAAAGAACTAAGGGTGTCAAGTCCGATCAAAAGTTTATCACCATTTTTAGATGAAAATTGCATTTTAAGAGTCGGAGGCAGACTAGAAGAGTCTACTTTGCCATTCGATACAAGACATCCAATGCTCCTCCCTTATAATGACATAATCAGCAAACTAATATTTGAGTCAATACACAAAGAAAATAAGCATTGTGGAGCTCAGGCTCTCCTTGTAAATGTCCGACAACGATTTTGGCCCATCAAGGGAAAATACTTAGCACGAGAAACCATCCATAAGTGCGTAAGTTGCGCAAAATCAAAACCAAAACTTCTCCAGCAGATCATGGAAAATTTGCGTGCAACAAGGGTTACATCAGCAAGACCATTTATAAATGCCGGGGTTGACTATTGTGGTCCAATTTGAGTTCACTTTACAACTCGAGGAAAACGACCTCAAAAGGCGTACATTGCAGTATTCTGTTGCTTCGCCACAAAAGCAGTGCATCTCGAATTAGTTACAAACCTAACAACAGAAGCGTTCCTGGGAGCACTAAAACGATTTACCAGTCGCAGAGGTCACTGCCAACAACTTTACTGAAGCCATTCAGCGAGAATGTGCAAATAAAAACATTTCTTTTCATTTCATTCCTCCTCGAGCGCCTCATTTTGGGGGATTGTGGGAGGCCGCAGTCAAGTCAGCCAAAAGGCTATTACTCAAAGAAATGACAAACGCATCCCTAACTTATGAAGAAATGGAAACTGTAGTCATAGAGGTAGAGGCAATACTGAATTTCAGACCTATAACAGCATTATCAAATGATCCTAATGATGCAGCTGCCTTGACTCCTGGTCATTTCCTGATTGGGGAACCTCTCACGGCACAAGTCGATGCAACTGCTCAGTCGATGTCGCCATCACTCGTTAAACGATGGGAATTAGTATCAAAAATAAAACATCATTTCTGGCAACGATGGTCCCACGAGTACCTCATTGAACTCCAGCAGCGTAACAAATGGCAATCAAAGTCTCAAAATCTGCCAGTGGGTACTATAGTTATAGTGAAAGACAACACTCCTGTCATGACGTGGCGAATCGGAAAGGTGATCGAAACATTCCCCGGGCCTGACGGTATCGTGAGGACGGCAACAGTCAAAACGTCTACAGGTATCATTTAACGGGCAATTCACTTACTTGCTCCGCTTCCTCTCGATACATCCTACACCACTACTGGCAATGAAAGTATGCCTGATCTGCAGAACACACCCTCAACGTCTTTGGGCAGTGAAGGTGTAAAAAGCAGTTCCCTTCCCAAGGAAAACTACAAATCTCCGAACAAAACTAAAGGAAATAGCTCGGAACTCAAGAGAAACGAACCACCTACTGACAAATACAAAGGCTCACCACCCCCAAAACGCTGCACATTATCTCCAACCAGCCTACTAATGCTTCTTGCCTTATTCCTTCCGTTAGTGGTATGCCAGCTAGGTACCTACACAAAGATCACTAGCTCTCCTGGGTTACACTTTGAACAGATTGGTCAAGTTAAACCAATTATCTCAGAATGGAAGCTTTTTATCTACTTTGAACTATCACCATTTCTCAAGGAAGTACAACTTCTAGCAAACGGAACTAATACGTTGATGAAATGTTGCAACAGTTCAGATCTCAATCATCAATGTATCGCGCTCGTTGCGCATTTTAACAACGTTAAACTTAAAGTGGCTACCAGTCTCGAAAGCCTCTTAAGAAGAAAGAAACGAGGGGCAATTGATTTCGTTGGAAATGTAGCAAATTCATTATTTGGAGTTCTCGATTCACAGTATGCCGAAAAAATGACAGACACCATCAACAGCATAAAAAATAACGAGGATCACTTGGCACACCTTCTACGGAATCAAACATCATTCCTCGACTCCACCCTTAATATTATGAAACAAACGGAGGCTCATACTCAGAATAGCCTCGATAAATTAAACTTTAGGCTAAAAAGACTCGAGAACTTTACTGTCAATGAAACCTAGCAATCTCAACTTATTTTCTCGCTTAGCATTCAGTAGATCATCATCTCAGACAATGTGCAAACAATGTTAAAGGCCATAATGGATCTGCTAACCGATACATATCATGGCAGAATAAGTCCATCTCTACTAACACCGCAACAATTTTCTTTGGAAGTGGACAATATAAAGGCAAATCTGCCATCGGATTTAATATTACCAGTCACGGATATCATTCATCTGTATGGTTTAGTGACAGCTAATGCAGCCATTTCAAACCAACACATTATTTGCACATTGGAAATTCCACTAGCCCATAAAGAGGAATTCGACCTCTTTTATCTTACACCAGTTCCACAACTAGTAAATAACTCGTTGGTTGCGATCATTCCAACAACCAAAATGATGGCTCTCAACGCTCACCGAGACGAATATTTTCCGGTTGATGATACCAAACTCCGTGATTGCCACATCCTTGATCACGATACTTTTTTATGCCCAAATATCCAAGCTACGTATTTCAAAAATTCACCAATGTGTCGTTGTGAAATACATTTATTTAACAACGAGTCAGACATAAGTTGCAATACCGACGTACTAGCCCATAGTAATGTGTGGTACCAACTTCATAAAAAAAATCAATGGCTAGTCGCAACTCAACATCCACTCAAATTAAGTATGGTGTGCAACGGCATCAGTGGTTCTCAGGCCTTACAAGGAACTGGATTGCTTACCTTACCAGCAGGATGTTCAATGAAAAATGAGTTCATTACCGTATATGGGCACCAAATAATTACCTCGACTTTGTATCCCTCCTATACAAGTTCTGGAGTTTCATTGCCCCATTTACAACAAAAGGTCTTCAATATAACCGAAACTTTACAAGACCTAAGAATTATGGGAAACTTAACCCGACTGCAAGAGGAGGTAAGAGAACAGATGCGGAATATACCCACCCCAACCATGAATCATGGCGTGCATAGCTTGGCAGTCAGTTATGTGGGACTGGCTCTGATTTTAACATTGCTAACCATCCTGTTAATCAAAATATTATTAAAAAGAAGACTCAATACGCGTCCAATAGCACCACAGCCATCACCCAGGTCAAACTGGAACATTTCGTTGGACCCTGGCGCTTAATTTACTTCAGCATAAATTGCCGGAAAGTGTTCAGTTAAATTGCCTATTGTTATTAACAATCCCCCTGGGGGCGCAATATGTTAATTCTTTTGATTCTTTTTATTTGGTATCAAAATAAAAAGAATCTCTAAGTGAATTAAAATTTAAGCAAAACGCTTACTTCGTTTTTTTTGTTTAACTTTTTTATTCATATTTTTGCCAAGTCTCAAGTAACTTAAATTCTTTCCCACAATTTAATTAAAATAAAATTACTTTATTTCTCACACATTTGTCAAACCAGGTATGAGAACCATCATGTCAGCATAATTGACGAAATAAATAAAACATTTTATTTTCCACGTGTGTTTCAAATTACCAGCCAGACAGTAGTGAAATTGAATATTTGTTTTGCTTAGCTTACGATGGGAATGAATTTGGCAATATAATAATGAACAGTTTCTGGCCGTTTTAAATTATGTTTGTACTCTTATTGATTTTTTTTATTATTCTATTTTTTGTTATTGTATTAGTTTTAAGTTAATTTTTACATTTTGTATAAATATTAAAATGATTGAATAAAATTTATGATTGCTACTTCAATCGTCATACACTTCACTTCTTTGAGTCAATTAGATTATCCTGGTGTACTACCTGAATAACTAATTGATTCCTCCACAACTTGAGTTATCCTTGTGTATCACTTGGGTAAAAAACATCAACATTTTTTAAATTGCTTATCCTTGTGTACCACTGCGATAAGCCCCACCACTTACATCTCAGTTAAGCCAGGCAAACGAGTCTGGTATTAACAGGTACTTTATGAGATTCCACACTCGCTCAGAAATTTCCCTGGTCTCCTCTTGTGTCTTTTGTAATTTTTTTTTCAAATCCTCCATATAGCTCAAGCAAAATTTCCTAAATCCACTTTTATTTTCAATGTTCACTTTCACAAACAAACTTTCCTTCTATTTAAATACTGCTAATCATTTTGAATTTTTCACTATGCATTTATCTAGTTTAATTTACTAATTCAACACTTACATAAATATTTTTACCATTTGTGTTGGTCCCATTTGTCTCGAGCAAATGTTTGATCGTCGTTGAGTTTACCACCAAAGTCCGAGTAACTTAAGGCAGCTAAAATAGCTCATTAAAACCTTGCGTTGTGTAGTAAATGTTGGTATACAGAACAACGTATCCTTTTAACAATTTAATTCAGTATATTAAAATTAAATTGATCTAAAATAGCTTTCCAATATCAATATACTTCCTTCAAACTGCCAAAAGGTATCAAACTGTACTCTTGCTAATACCGGCTGCGCCAAAATGTTGTGTTTTAATTTAAATACGGATTTTTCTTGAGTATATTTAAAGGATTTATTTTAAAAAGGCTTTGTTACTAAAAACTAGTATCTTATTTTAATTTACAATTTTAAACCTGGAGGGTCCCGTGGGAATCGCAGGTATGACTCTAACTTTTGACTGCTAAATACAAGACAATTTCTTTAATAAAAACTGCACTATTTATACAAAACTTCATCTTAATTTAATATACTTCAACATTATGCTTAACAGCTATTAATATCATGCTAACTTGTTAAATGTAATATTATGCTTAACAGCTATTATTATGCTAACTTGCTAAAATGTTTAATGTTATTAAGCTTTTGAACCAATTATGAAATATTACTATTGCACAATTTGTCAACACAAAGAATTTAGCAAACAACCAAGTGAATGAACTGGTTGCTGCTGCGTTAACAAAGTTGTACAATGTACGGGTACGAGGGTTGATCAATTCTGATTCACAACAAAATCTGGAAACAATTACCGTGGTAATAACACACGATCACGTAGGAGAAATAATTACCCACGTAGAAATAATAACAACTATAATAACAACAATAATAATAATAACAATTATTACAGAAACCAACAAAGATTTAATAATAATCGTAGGAACAATAACTACGTAAGAGCAACAGAATCAAATGATAATGGTTCGGAAAACTCCGAACTTCCCCTAGGATCAAATCAGTAAAAATTTACCATCTTAATCTAAACTTGAGCTTCTTTATAAATATTCAATTAGGCAATACTAACACTACACTCACACTCTTAGTAGACACTGGCGCAGATATTTCATTAATAAAATCAAAATTATTTAAACAAAACCAAATTAACACTAATAAAACAACAACTTTAAGTGGAATAGGACAGGGTAATATATAATCGATTGGAAATACATTTTGCGATATAAAATTTAAAAACTTTTTAATACCACATTACTTCCAAGTAGTAGATAATAATTTTCCAATACCATGCGATGGAATAATTGGCATGGACTTTATGAAACATTATAACTGTATATTGGATTTCAACCAAGATAATGATTACCTTATCCTTAGACCATTTAATATACCACATACAATAGATATACCGATCACGAATAACTGCAATGAAATTAATATACCTCCAAGATGTGAAGTCATACGTCAAGTAAATTTTACCAATTCAAATAATGAATTATTAATTCCAAATCAAGAAATTGAACCAGGTGTTTTTATACCAAATACATTAGTTAAATCTGACAAAGCATTTATCCGTATTCTAAACACTAATAACACCATTACTAAAATCAAACAAAGTAACATAAAAACCGAAAACATCTCTGATTATGATATTATCAAAGAAAATTTAGGCAAAAACTCAAAAACAAAATCAGAAATTATAAAAATTTTACAGAAACATTTTCCACAACAATTTAAAACAACATTAACAAAACTATGTTCAACATATAGTGATATTTTCGGTTTAGAAACAGAAACAATAACAACTAATAATTTTTATGAACAAAAGTTGAGAGTAAAAGATAAAGAACCAGTATATATTAAAAATTATCGTATACCACATACACATAAGGAAGAAATTGATAGACAGATGAAAAAAATTAATAGACGATAAGATTATTGAACCTTCCTATTCCGAATATAATAGTCCAGTCTTGTTAGTACCAAAGAAGTCACTTCCTAACTCTGACCAGAACAGATGGAGACTTGTTATAGATTACAGACAAATAAACAAAAAATTAATTGCAGATAAATTCCCATTACCTAGAATCGATGATATCCTAGACCAACTTGGTAGAGCAAAATATTTTTCCTATTTAGACTTAATGTCAGGTTTCCACCAGATCAGTTTAGAGAAAAACTCTAGAGACTTAACATCTTTTTCAACCAACAATGGTTCATACAGATTTACTAGATTACCTTATGGTTTAAAAATAGCACCCAATTCTTTTCAACGAATGATGACACTTGCTTTCAGTGGTTTGAAACCAGACCAAGCCTTTCTATATATGGATGATTTAGTCGTATTGGGATGCTCCGAAAAGCACATGCTTTCGAATTTGAAAAACGTTTTCGATCTATGCCGAAAGTACAATCTTAAATTACATCCTGAAAAATGTTCATTCTTCATGAGAGAAGTAACATACCTAGGTCACAAATGTACAGATAAAGGAATATTACCAGACGATAGTAAATAT
The DNA here is from genome assembly GCA_944452675.1 of Tachina lurida. Taxonomy (NCBI): domain Eukaryota; kingdom Metazoa; phylum Arthropoda; class Insecta; order Diptera; family Tachinidae; genus Tachina; species Tachina lurida. The sequence continues at coordinate 41,882,514 of OX101755.1, read as the reverse complement.
TCAATCATTGAAAACTATTCAACACCAACTAACGCAGATAGTGCAAAAAGATTCGTAGCTTTTTGTAACTACTATCGAAGATTTATTAAAAATTTTTCTGAATACTCCAGACATTTAACAAAATTATCCAAGAAAAATACACCCTTTGAATGGACGAAAGATTGTGATTTTGCATTTAAATATCTCAAAAGGGCATTAATGAGTCCAACCTTATTACAGTATCCTGATTTTGCCAAGGAATTTTTTATAACAACAGATGCAAGTAAACACGCTTGTGGTGCTGTTTTAACACAACAACACGAAGATAAACATTTACCTATTGCTTATGCATCAAAAACATTCACAAAAGGAGAAAGTAATAAATCAACAATTGAGCAAGAACTGACTGCAATTACCCACTTCAGACCATATATATGGAAAACATTTTCTTGTCCGTACTGATCATAGACCACTTTCTTACTTATTTTCAATGAAAAACCCAAGCTCCAAGTTAACAAGAATTAGACTAGATTTAGAAGAATATGACTTTATAGTAGAATATCTTAGGGGAAAAGATAACTATGTTGCTGACGCTCTATCGCGAATTACAATAAATGACCTAAAAGACATGAATAATAAAATTTGTTCTATATTAAAAGTCACGACCAAATCGATGACCAATAAAAAAGAAAAAAATAGTAATACACTAAATGAACAGCATAAAAATAAAAATAATAATAAGCCCAGTATATATGTACCTTTAACAAACGCTGACGTCAGAAAATACTATAAACTAAAGATTTCCCCCGGAAGATGTAATATCAAACGTGTAAAATCTACAGTAACATATATACATATTAATGATTTGTTTACTAAAGAGAATTTAGACTTAGGACAATTTTTCTCTAGGCTCGAAAAAGTGGCCGGTAAATACAATATATATAATTTACAAGTGGCACCTAGTGAGAAAAATTTCGAATTTATCTCTATTAATGAATTTAAACTTATGGGCAATAAAATATTATATAAAATTAAAGTAGCGCTACTAAATGAGGTGACCCAAATCAATAATAAGAATGCCAAGGCAATTCTTGAAATTATGCTGAAATATCACGATGATCCAATAGAAGGGGGAATATATAGAACATTAGAAAAAATAAAAAGATATTACTATTGGAAAAATATGTCCAAGGACATATCTAAATACGTAAAAACATGTCACAAATGTCAAACTGCTAAAACCCTAAAACATAACAAAAGTCCAATGACTGTGACACCAACGCCAACAAAACCATTTGATACGGTAGTGGTAGCACAATAGGACCATTCCCAAAATCATTATTTGGAAATGAATACGCAATCACAATAATATGTGATTTTTTTTTTTTTTTTTTTAATGCATGATTTTTATTTATTGTATCTTCATATATGAACTAACAATAAGTATTCAAATCTTAAATCTAAAAAATATAATTATGCCCGACCAATGTCGGACATAAGCTTAGTAGTAGTTATATATAATACATATGTAAGTAGTGATAATCAAAAGGAAAAAAATAAAAGTATTTTCAAGAAGTCCCATCTGGAGTGCTGTGAATAAGAGCCATTGTGTCCCTCTTTTTTAGGCGGATGTGTCCAGTAAAGTTCAAAATATTACGGGCAAGCGGATTAGGATGTGACTCGAGTTTTGTTAAATATTTGCCAGCGTATTTTGCAATTTCTTCAGTCACTAGTGGCATATTCAAATCACGATGTATATTTGAATTTTTGATGTACCATGGAGCCGATGTTATCATGCATAAAATTTTATTTTGCCTGCGTTGAATTTTCTCTACATTTGAAGCTGAAGCAGTGCCCCATAGTTGAATTCCGTAGCACCATATTGGCTTTAAAAGCGACTTTTATATTAAAAGTTTACAGTCTAGGCTAAGTGTTGAATTTCGACCAATCAGCCAATGTACCTGAGTTAGTTTAAGTTTCATTTGAGTTAACTTAGAATCAATGTGGTGTTCAGCGTTACCGTTGTGCGACTAAAGTCGCATTTTGCCCCTTTTTCGAATGCCTTGCCACTTTTTATGCCCCTTAGTTTTAAATCCCCTTTTAGTATCATTTTCATTATTTTGTGCCCCTTTTTGCCCCTTTTTGTTCAAAGTCAACTTTAATTTTTATTTTTACAATAAATGTACGCAAATTTGTACAGATTCTACCACATTCGACAACAAGATTGTATTTTCTTTGGTATGAATCATTTCATTTGTTTAAGATTTTCATATATGAAATTACATACAGTCATTCATAGATAATTCTAACTGTATTTTCCGCAGCCATATTTGATTTGAAAGCCAAATTTGTACAAATTTCCCTTTATGCTAAGGGAAATAATATTGTATGAAAATACCACACTGAATTGCTTTCATCAAATAATGCTTTTGATTTAAGTTCCCATGAAATTAGTTCATCATGTGAGTCTATTATCTTGGAAAAACCAGTAAAACAGAAAAAAACAACACGAAAGTATTCCAATGATTAAGAGAGACGGCATAAGTTCAGATAGATGCAGATGCCAAAAAACCCATTTGAGTTTTCTGCAATCAGTTCCTCATCTGCCGAATAAATCATTTAATGTCATGTGAAAACAGCCACACAAGTGGCCAATTCCAAAAAATAAATGATGTAAAAATATCCGAGCTTTTACCACAAAAAAATACCGATTTTCGGAGGAAAGTTGATATTGCTGAAATGAAGCTTGTTTTAAGGATGATAATATGAACCCGTTTAAGCAAATGGACAAATTGGCCAAATTAAATGCAAATATATATCCAGATTTACCAGTTGCAAAGTCTGCGAGTTACACCTTATTTCTTTATCTATATAAAGTAAAATTAAAAAAAACACATAAAGCATAAACATAAATTAGTACTCGTATCACGAAAAAACTATCAAATAGACTAACGGCCTGCCCCACGATGTCACCAAAAATCGTTTGGTCGAATACTTATATTGAAAACAACAACAAATTTTCTAATGTTATTGATGTTTGCAATACAAGTTGTCGATCGAACGATTTCTGGTGACATCGTGGGACAGGCCGTAAAAGTAGAAACTTGTCAGTCCATGCTATCTGCTTTAAATTTATTTCAAAACGATTTGGAAGAATGGATTCCAAATAAAAAACTTATTAATAAATACAAATGTACAATTTCAAAAGAAAGAGTATTTAAGGTATTTAATAACTATGAATAATGCCTAAAAAGAATAATATCCTCTTCAGAATCGAATTTTCAAATTTTTATCAAAACTTTATATGGCTAAATAAATTTTTTGAATTAGGCTGGTTTTTAAGTAAATAACTGATATGAACCACGTGCCAAAAATAATAAAAAAATGTATTTATGTATTCTTTAATTTTGTGTATATCTGAAGAACTGGGGCCAATTACTGCATTCGATATCAAACGAAATTTCCATTTATTTTCTGTTGGACTTTCGATTGATATTAAATGCAGCAATTTGACTACTGTTAATTATTATTAACATATATTTTATAATTTTTTTATATAATAGCTATCTATACTACGTTTGTACTGGCCTTATTTGCAAATAGAATTATATATGAAGACTGTGAGTCAAATAAGCAATTATAAAACTAAAAATGTCTTTCTGTATACATACATCGCATCCCCAGCATAAGTAATTGTTCTCGTGAATTAGTAAGTTACAATTTTTAATTGCAAATAACACGTGCGTATAAACGTAGTATATGTTTTTGTACTTCTTATACATGAGAAATTCTTGTTGTTTGTTTTAAATAAAAATAAATTAATAAATCTGATTGTTTCCTTAATTTTTCTTGATTTTGAAGTTGCCTCTTTTTTTCTTTGAAATCCCCTTTTTGTGCCACCTTTTTTTTTGAAAATCCCTTTTTTGTGCCCCTTTTTGACATTTTTCAACGGTAACACTGGTGGTGTTTCCATGTAAGTCGTCGATCAAGGTGTATACCAAGATATTTCACATGTGAATGTTGAGAAACAACTTGATTGTTAATCCGATTGGGGGAACAAGTATCTCTTCGTAAAGTAAATGTTACTTGAACACACTTTTGTTCATTTACCTTGATTCTCCATAAGTTTAACCAAAGCTCCATCTGGCTAATGTGTTCCTGGAGTTTGCGGGATGCCTCATCAGGGTTTTCATGCATACTAAGGCTGGCTGTATCGTCGGCAAATGTGGAAGTATGGATACTACTGCTCACAGGCATATCACAAGTATAAATTAAATATAAAACTGGTCCCAGTATACTCCCCTGTGGCACACCAGATGAAATTGTTTCAGGCCTACTTGTAAAGTCTCCTTCCGCAACAGTGAACTTACGGGAAATAATGTAACTTTCCAAAAGATTTAAAATGTTTATTGGTAAGTAAGTCTTCAATTTTAAAAAAAGGCCTTCATGCCACACTTTATCAAATGCCTGGGAAACGTCAATAAACAGCGCAGAACAATACTTTTTTCCCTCAAATGTTCTTCTTATAAATTGAACTAATCTGTGAGTTTGTTCAATGGTGCTATGCTGACTTCTAAAACCAAATTGATGGTCTGGTATGCACCCACTACTAATTAGAATTGGGGACAATTTTGTTTTGAGCAGTTTTTCGAAAAGCTTTGACATTGTAGATAGTAGACTTATTGGCCTATATGACTCAGCCTTTGTTATATCTTTGCCCGGCTTTGGAATCATTTTAACCTTGGCAAGTTTCCAGTTGTGTGGATAATACTCCAGTCGTAAAATAGCATTAAATATGAATAACAGGATTCTCATTGCAATACGAGGCAAGTTCATCAGCATCTGATTACTAATTCCATCAATACCCGGAGCTTTCTTCGGGTTGAGTTCGGCAATTAATTTTTGTAAATCACGCGTCTTAAACTTTATGTGTTGAGGGGGTAGAGCGACTATATTCGGCAAATCAGCAACACCAGTACATATATTTGGCGTAAAAACGGATTTTAAGTGCTCAGCAAATATTTTACCTTTTTCAGTATCGCTTCTTGCCCAACCTCCGGTAGATGTGCGTAGAGGTGGCTTATACTCAACGGGTGTTTTAAGCTTTCTGGCAGCGCGCCACAAAGAGTAATTAGACGCCGGTGTAACATCAAGACCCTCCAGATAATTTTTAAGAGATGCAATTTTTTCAGATGCAAGCAACTCTTGGAGTCGTTTAGTGCACTCTTTAAATCTGATTTTATTTTGTGGTGATCTGTGCTGTTGCCATTCCCTTCTAGCCCTTCTTTTTTCACGTACGAGACGTTCAATGTCTGTAGAATAAATTTTATTAAACCCAATCTGCGGATGGGAGATAGTGGCATGTTCAGCAGCCTGTTTAATATTCTCGCTGAGATTGGCAATGTTCGATTCAATATCATCGGGTGTTCTAAGCGTAATGTTTTCCGTACAATGACTGCTGAGATATTTTTTGAACCCCAGCCAATTTACACGATTGATCATCTTCACATATGGGTCAGGTAAGTTACTTCTTAATGGGCTACAAATTGTGATGATCGTCGGGGAGTGATCGGACGAGAGATCAAGAGAAGCTTGAACTTGAATTAAATCCCTAGAGATATTTTTTATGACGCCAAAATCTATAACATCCGGAATTTTTTGTATGTCAGTAGGCCAATAAGTGGGCTCCCCACTCGAAATGACATCCAAGCCCATTTTTGAAATAGTGTTGAACAATGCTCGACCTCTGGGTGTAACAAGGCGCGAACCCCAGAACGTATGTTTCGCATTGTAGTCTCCAGCTGCTACAAAACAAGGTCCAAGAGATTTGTAGAAATCCTCATATTGATTCTCAGTGATTGAAAATCTGGGAGGGGAGTAAATTGATGATATAACGAAATTTCAACAAAAACTTTCAATGCCAATATTTGTTGCTTGTAGGTATTCTTCACAAATGTTATCAAGAACATAGTGCTTGAGTCTTGACTTTATTAGAATTGCTGATCCACCGCAAGCCCTTCCTCTAGGGTCCTTTGTATCATATATAGTGCAGCCATAAATTTTAAAAAGACTTCTCGAAGTCAAATGAGTCTCAGATACTAACATTATATCAATATTTTTTCCGTGAGGAAGTGCTCAAGTTCATTTTTATGTTGGCGAATGCCGTTTACGTTCCAGAAACATATTGTTAACGTGTTCATGGCTTATTAAGTATTGCTTTAAGCAGAGTATTCTGCATTCGCAACATTTCTTGCATCATGCTAGTCATATTTGTTGTAAAATTGTTTATAGTTTGCACAAGATTTTCAATAGTGGCTTCAAGGCGATTAAAATTAAATTTTGAGTTTGTATTTGTTGAATTATTTTGCGGTGAAACATTTTGTGTCGGAATAGAACTAGCCTTAGCAGCATCTGCATACGATACACGGGAAGTAACTGGTTGGCTCATTTGCTGAAAAGTGGCAGAGTAAGCGTTTGCTGATTGAGCTGGAGCTAATTTAGGTTTTTGCACCATAGTCTTCTTTACAAAAGAGTACACAGGACAGTATGTTTTTGTATGGCCATATTCTTGGCAATTATGGCACTGTACAGGACCTGAACGCTTATGTGGCTCTTCAACTGTGATTTTTCGGTACAAGAGGTATTTTAAATTATAAATTGGATGCGTCTCATTTTTTTTCAATTTTATATCATTAGGTTCTAGTTCAACACGAAATAGGGGTTGGGGAATCTTTTCTCTATTTATTATATTGGACACATTTTTTACCTTGAACCCCTGGAGGACGAGTGCATCTTTTATTTCTTCGGGGACAACATAAGAATCTATGCCCTTCAATACGATCTGCATGCCTTTAGCGCTCTTAAGCTGGTATGTGTAGAAGCTTGTTTTACTTTTTTCAAATTCAGCAACCATTTTGCGGAAATCTTTTTCGTCATAAATTTGGATTTTAGTTTCATCGATGTTGCCTCGTTTTATTGGAACAATGTGAAATTTATTCTCACCAATGACCGAAATTAATTTTTTAATAAGGGCATTTGAATTTTTTTGTCTCAAATAGATTGGTGGCGGCTTGGATGTTTTGTTCGAGGATACCTCGGGTTTGTCGTTGTCATCTTGAAGAATTTTAAAGCGGTTTTGGCGATTAGTTGAGGCTGCGCTGTTATCCCTATACACTTTTGGAGCAGATGAGATTTTTGAAGAATTCGGGCTTCGCCCACGCTTTACTATGGTTATATATCTGTCCATTCCAACTTGTACCTTGAGTTTCGAGCCGCTGTTATCTGTAGTGATAACTTTGTTAAGTGATAAACACGAGCCTGAAGGGGATGATATTATTGACTTATATGAAGAAGTACTGGGCAACTGTAATGTTAATGCATCATTACTATTTGGCATTGGACAAAGCGAAGTTGATCGCTGACGAAAAATTGGCGTTGCCGTTAACAAAAGATTTTCATCAGATTTATTTTTTATATTTTTTTCATTCAGAGTTTCAGAACTCACAGTAAAATAAGCATTTCTGCTGTTAGAACTCACTTCAAGTTTTTCTGTATTTGAGGAATTCATACAAAGAATTCCTCAAGGGTTATTCGTTTATGTTTTTTTTTATTTTCGGTATTTTTTGTTTTTGTTATTTATGATTGTTTGTTTGACTTTGAGGTATTCCTCAATATCACTTGTTTAAGTTTTTTTTGCGGTTTTTTTTTGTTTTTGTTATTTTTACTATGTAAAAAATATTAGCAAAGCATAAAGCTTATTTATTAAAGACAGTATGTATGTACCTATTACCAATAATATGTACTACTAATATTTTTTTTTTGTATAATTTTTGTTTGTTTGGTAAGTAAGTAAAATTCCGCTATTCGACTGTTCGCTATGAAGGTACCACGAGAACGGAATATGTGATTTAACTAAATATTTATATATATATGTGATTAACTAAATATTTAGTAACTATACCAATACAAGACAAAAGCGCTAAAACAATCGCTAAGGCAATATTTGAAAATTTTATACTTACCTATGGTCCAATGAAGACGTTCATTTCGGACATGCGAACAGAATATAAAAATTCGATATTAACAGAACTTTGTAATCTACTAAAACTTGAAAAATTAGCTTCGACAGCTCATCACCACCAAACAGTAGGCACAATAGAAAGTCATAGAACTTTCAATGAATACGTACGTTCCTATATATCTATAGACAAATATGATTGGGACGAATGGCTAAAATATTTTACTTATTGTTTTAATACAACACCTTCAACAATACATAATTATTGTCCCTATGAGTTAGTCTTTGCAAAAACGCCTAACAGTTTTCAGATTTTTAATGTAGATAAAGTAGCACCACTATATAATATAGAGGACTATGCCAAAGAAACAAAATTTAGGTTAGAAGTATCATATAAGAGAGCTCAACAATTATTAGATAAAAATAAAATTAAGCAAAAATTAAACTATGATAAGGATATAATTGATTATAACTTTAAAATAGGAGATCTAGTTTTACTCAAAAATGAAGCAGGTCATAAGTTAGAAATACAATATAGAGGACCTTACAAGGTTAAGAAAATAGACTTAAGAAATAATGTAACCATAGTTGATAAGACAAGTAATAAAACACAAGTAGTGAATAAAAATAGGCTAAAGTTATATAAAAGTAAATAAAATTAATGTACACGTATGTCCGGACTACGAATACGAATACATATGTAATAATAATAATAAATATTTCTTTACAATTTAAAACACAAAATTATTTACATAAGAAAAACTAAATTTGTAAAAGAATGTCCATAAATTTAACGTTATATGAACATTCTTATAAAAGGTGGAGGTGGAGCGTGTTCTAACTATCACTACGACTAACATTGCGTAGTAAACATTTAAAGTCAACTTGACCGCAATATTCATAACATCCAATGTAAATATATATTTTGTACAAATGTTATTTGACACTCACCAGTCTGATCGAAGGCCGCTGCATAATGCATTTGAATGAATCATAATTAATAACCACATGTCTTTATATAATAAATATAAACAATACAAAATCCATGTTTTCCAAATTTCTTATGATACACACGCCGCACGCCTACCGTGGGAAACTAAAAGGAACAATTTGCTTATTAAGCATATACCTTTTCTTTTCCCTCTTATGTTAAGATAGGTTAAGCTTTATTCTCATAACTAGTATATAAGACAATGTATTTTTATTTTAAAATTAATTATTAAACAACATTCCTAGAGCTCCTAGCTGAGCTCAGGAAATAATCTTTATTTTGAAATAAATAAAATAAATTTGATCAAAACAAACCACTATAAATAATTAAATAAAATTACTTTTATTACACTATTTTATTTTCGAATTCTACAACTGTATGCTGGGAGGCTGAGTTTTTGGTTATTAATAGTTCAACAGCAGCTCCGCAATAAATTTGTTCCGTGTGAAGATGGTGAGAATTCATCAATATGGTCATCATCAATGTAAAATGCCGACACAAATGACGAATTAAAAAGAAAGCATCTTTAAAATTATGTGTACTATTACATATTCAGATTGCGATTCGACAAAACAAAAATACATCTTGATTATATCATCCATCAAACTGTTTCATATAAATTAAGTTTTATCATTACATCCCACTGTTAAGGACTGTATCTACAACAGTTTGGTGAGACAACCAACATTTTTGGGGAATACTTAAGAATTAAATGAAGTTCTTAGTTGAAATATATCTGAAAATTTATAAAATCATCTTTTCGACATGACCTGTTGAAAAAAAAATTCATTTAGTCAATTTAAGAAATCGTCAATGTACCTGGCCAGCGAGATTAAGAAGCCGATTGATGTGCGGTACTCTAGTGACACTTTTGCCAGCTATGCCCCAGCAAAAAATTCATTGGACAAAGTTACTTTTCCCCATCATAACGCAACAGTCGTCAGCCACAAATCCTATTAAGTTTGGAATACTTAAAAACGTAAAAATGCAAGAAGATTACTTATTATTGTAATAAGAAAAGTTTCCATGTAAGTGGACAAAAAGTGCCAGAAAAGGAGCGATAATGCCACAGTGCCAGCCAGCATCCAATAGTGCCAAAACTGGCACAGTTGTGCCACATTTCCCATCACTGATACACACACGCTTTCGCTCTCAGCAATGCGAGCGCTATGCTGCAGAAAGAAATGAGAGTGCGTACGCACTGGATGGCTAGTACTGGAAATACCCGTCATAGAAAATTTTAGTTTGTATGAGATGCGCATTCTATAGGATTTATATTCTTTGCTACAACATTAGTCTCAAATAAAATTTTTTGCTAAAATTAATATTTTAGGAAATAATGAAGAAAATAACCCACAAAATACCAAAAATTATATATACCAAAATTGCATATATGTGGAAATTATTTTACTAACCGTTTACAATAAGAGTTTATATCTGTTATATCTGTACCTTCATAGTGAACAGACGTCTTAGCGGTGCTTTCTTTTCTGCATACATACTAAACAACAAAAAATAAAAAAAAATTTCGCAATACATATTTGACTTTAATAAATAAGCTTTATTTGCTTTGCCTATATTTTTTACATAGCAATAACAAAAACAAAAAAAACCGCAAACAAAAAACACAAACAAAGTGCTGCATCATCGTAAAAGTCTTTTAAGCCACCTATCTACCTGAGACAAAAAAAATCTAACGCGTTTTTAAGAAGACTACTGTCGACCATTGGTGAAAATACTTTTCACATTATTCCAATTAAACGAGGAAATATTGATGAAACTAAACTCCAAATATATGATGAAAAAGATTTCCGAAAAATTGTTGTGAGTTTGAAAAAAAAAATAAAGAAATTTTTACATATATCAACATAAGAGTGCTAAAGGCCTAGAGATAGTATTAAAGGGCATAGATTCATATGTTGAGCCCGAAGAAGTAAAATGTGCACTTATCGGAAAAGGATTTAAGGTAAAAAATGTTACCAATATAATCAATGGAGAATAGATTCCCCAGCCTATATTTCGTGTTTAACTGGAGCCGAATGATATACAGTTAAAAAAAATGAGACGCACCCAATTTATAGTCTAAAATACCTCTTATACCGAAAAATCACAGCTGAAGAGCCACGAAAGCGTTCAGGTACCGTACAGTGCCATAATTGCCAAGCATATGGCCACACAAAAACTTACTGCAAATTACCTACAGTTTGTGTTATCTGCGGTGAATTGCATGGTACTGCTAGCTGTACTAGGCCAAAAAATCAAGCAGAAAAAAATGCAATAATTGTGGAGGTAATCACATCGCTAACTAGAGAGCATGCCCTGTATATTCTTTCGTTAAACAGGCTATGGGTCAAAAACCTAAACTAGCTCCTGCTCAATCAGCAAACGCTAACTCCGCCACTTTTCCTCAAACTAGTTAACCAGTAACTTCACGTGTATACTATGCCGATGCTGCTAAGAGAAATTCTACTCCTACACAAAATGTTTCACCACCAACTAATTCAACAAATACAAACTCAAGCTTTAATTTCAATAGCCTTGAAGCTACTATTGATAATCTGGTGCAAACTATAAACAATTTTGCAACAAATATGACGAGCATGATGAAAGATATGCTGCAAATACAGAATACACTGCTTCAAGCATTAGTTAACAAGCTATGAACACGATAAAAAATATTTTTCTGGAAAGCAAACAGCATTCGCTGACATAAAAATGAACTTGAAAACTTCCTCACGGAAAAAAATATTGATATATTGTTGGTCTCTGAGACTCATTTGACTTCGAGAAGCCTCTTTAAAATTAACAGCTACACCTTATATGATTCAAAGGACCCGAGAGGAAGAGCATGCGTTGGATCAGTTTTTTTGGTGAAACAGCATCTTGGTCGTTATTTGCTTGCAATATTGAAAAACGATTTTGACGGTTAACTGCTGCGACGTCGTTATCCCTGGATATCTTGGGAACCGATGAAATTTTTGATGAATTTGGGCTTCGCCCGCGCTTTAAAATTGTGATATATCTGTCGATTCCGACTTGGACCTTGGGTTTTGGGCTACTCTTATCTTAAGTGACAACTTGTTTAAGTGATGACCCCGAGCCCGAAGCGGGTGATATCGCTGAGTTAAATGTAGAAGTACTAGGCAATAATGTCAACGATTCACTAGTTGGCATTGGACAAAGCGAAGTTGATCGCTGACGAAACTGTGGTTTTGCCGTTAGAAAAAGTCTATTATCAGATTTTTTATTTTTATTAAGAGCTTCAGAACTCACAGCAAGTCTATTATCAGATTTTTTATTTTTATAGTTATCATTATGAGCTTCAAAACTCACAGTAAAATAGGCATTTCTGCCGTTAGAACTCACTTCACTATTTTTTTCCTTTGAGGTACTCATATAGAGTATTCCTCAAGGGCACTTTGTTTGCTTTTTTTGTTTACGGTTTTTTTTTGTTTTTGTTGTTTCTATATGTAAAAAATATTTGCAAAGCAAATAAAGCTTATTTATTAAAGTCAATATGTACTACGAATATTTTTTGTAGAATTTTTTTTTGTTTAGTTTGTATGTAAGAAAAATTCCGCTATTACGTCTGTTCACCACGGTTGGTAAATGTGGCACGATCGTGCCATTTTTGGCACAATTCAATGATTAATGGCACGATGGCACGCTCACCCAAATTTTGGCACTAATGTAACATCCAAAATTTTTTAAAAAAGTTTTTAATATTGTATAAAATACTTCAGTAAAATTTGTAAAATCTGTTGTAAAAATGTGTACTTCTAAAAGCTGCAACAATGAAAGTATTAGTTTCAAGTAAATGACATCTTACATGTTGTTTTTTGTTCGCTTCTTTTTTGATCTCCTTGCCTAAATGGCGCACCGAGTCGCCTGCCTTTTTGTCATACATAGATTAGCCGCCGTCGAAACTATCGGTTTTTTTATATTTTGGCCAGTTTTATATCATTCGTTATATTCGTTCGTATATGTGAATTGTTCAAGATTCAACACAACTGACTCAAAAAACAAACAAATTCTATAAGGTCGCGTCCTTGCTAGCTTAAAAAAATTCTAAAGTGGACGAAAATTTATTGTTGAAGACTGAAAGTTTTTTTTTTCTACTTGAATTGTTGAATTAAATAAATAAATAAAACAAACAAAAATGAATTGAATTCCTATTAATCAAATGTATTGACATTTAAAATACAAACTCAATAAAATTTACAATTAATACAATATCCCATCAAACAAAATGCTCCGAATTCGTAAAGAATTCGTAACGACTGGTCGACAAAATCTTCCGATTTCGGAACCGAAATATTACGGAAATCGTAACGATTTTTGTATGAAATGGTTGACACGACTTCGTAACGATATGTCGGTACGAATTCGTTACGATAAGTCGGTACGAATTCGTAACGACATGTAGGTACGATTTTTTTTGCTTTTAAAGCAGAGTACCGCTTCACCGTTATGCTTCTGCTATTGTCGAAATAATTTGCACATACTCACGTTTTTTAATATTTGTTCAATCCTTATTTTTCATCAACATATATGTACATATATATGTATTTAAAAAATTTTTACAGACTTTTACTCAAAAATCAAAGTTTTAATGTTTAAAAAAAATTGTTCAGAAAAACTACCGGCATTTCTTAACGAGTTCGGTACGAAAAGTCTGAGTTCAGACAAACTACCGAAATGTCTTAACGAATTCGGTACGACAAGTCTGACTTCAGAAAAAGTCGGAACATTTTGTTTAGGGGGATATTTCACCGTTTTCATGAGCCCAGCTGTGTATGTATGTACATTTATTTTTTGGCACTTTTTAAGTTATTTTGGCACTTTTTGGCTAACATTTTGGCACGAAACTAAAATTCTCAAATACCATCACTGCTGTTCACTATGAAGGTACAACGAGAACTGATAACACTATATTAACATAAATAAATTTTAAGTTAAATAGTACTTTTATAATTAATTTTTTTAATGTAATTAATTTTGTAAGGCCATTATAATGGATAACATAAATAGAAAACAAAACAAAAAACATATTAATGTTATTTTTGAAAAAGAAGGAATTTCCTTAGAGCAAGAAATAGAATATTTAGCAAAGATTTCAGTAAAGCAAACGATTTAGACAAAATATAACCAAATTAAACGTTTTAGCAATTTTTTTTAATTTACTGATGGACTGGAAAGATATTTTGAATAAGGCACGAATTATAAAAGAAGATTTAGAACGGTCATATAAGTGTATCAATATTGATAGACCAATTAAAAATGAAACAATTATTCATAATTTTCAAATAATTCTTAAAAAATTAGAAGAAATAAGAGTTTTATTTAATGTTTATTACAATAGACTAACAGTAGCTCATCAAAGAGCAACAGACGCATTTTTCCTTGATTTAACAAGCAGAATTTCAAAACTGGCCGATAAAAAATCGATACAAATCGAACTACCACATTCAATACACGAAAGTGTAACATTTAATATTTCTATGCCTATAACTGAATCCACAATGACTCAAACTGTAGTAGACTTTTTAAATACAGCTTCAAAGCTTATTATAGGCTTTGATGGAAAATCAGATAATTTACGATCCTTTGTTGACTCCTTATACCTAGTAGATTCAATAAAAGGTACTCACGAAGCTGTTGCAGTATCACTAATAAAAACAAAATTAAAAGGAAACGCCAGAAATCTAATAAATAATGAATCAACTATATCCGAAATAATAAACAAATTAAAAATTAGCGTCAAGGGAGAATCTGTGAAAGTATTAACGGCAAAAATTTTAAATATAAAACAAAACAATAAAACTACTAACGCGTATTGCAGTGAAATAGAAAATTTAACCAAGGCATTAGAAACCGCATACATTTCAGATGGATTGTCATGCGACCTAGCTACAAAGTATTCCACACAAACTGCCGTAAAGGCATTAACTAAAAACTGCACCATAGATAAAGTTAAGCTTATCATGGAGGCAGGACAATTTAATAGCATGAACGATGCTATAAGTAAATTTGTCAATAGTTGTACAGACGCCACAGGTCAACAAAATACTATTTTGTACTATGGACAAAAGTACAAATCTGGAAACAATTACCGTGGTAATAACACACGATCACGTAGGAGAAATAATTACCCACGTAGAAATAATAACAACTATAATAACAACAATAATAATAATAACAATTATTACAGAAACCAACAAAGATTTAATAATAATCGTAGGAACAATAACTACGTAAGAGCAACAGAATCAAATGATAATGGTTCGGAAAACTCCGAACTTCCCCTAGGATCATCAAATCAGTAAAAATTTACCATCTTAATCTAAACTTGAGCTTCTTTATAAATATTCAATTAGGCAATACTAACACTACACTCACACTCTTAGTAGACACCACAGGGTATACCAGAGATGACACGAGACGGAAGAAAATTTGTGTTTTCGGATCTTTCGCTCACTCTGTCACTGCGTCTTCTTTAACCTTCTTTCGTGGTGGAATTTTGTAGCTTAATTTCAATTTATACTTTGTAACCTCATTCGCTTGACGATTTTTGTAAATAAATTATAAAAATTAATATTTTTTAATGAAAATGCTTCAAATGAAATATGCAATCATCTTAAAACAATTTTTAATTGTCTTTTTAATAGTTATAAGCTATTTCGCACTTTGTTTCTTAATTCAACACAACAAATTCTTTAATCTAATTTTGTAAAATTGTTTACTTGTTGTAATGTTTTTCGTTTAACACTTTGTGGTATTATTCGCTGAGTGATTTTTGTAAATAAAAGGTAAAAATTAAAATTTTTCAATGAAAATGCTTAAAGTTAAATCAGGAATCATTTGCAAACAAATGTTAATTACTTTTTAATACAAATAATCCTTTTCACATTCGGTTTCTTTAATTAAATGCAACAAATTCTTCAATTTAATTTTGTAAATGTGTAAGTACGTATGTATGTATGTACACGTGTTTATTTCACAAAGTACACATTTTCTCTTGTTTGTTTTGATTTTTCGGTAACATTTTAATAATAAATATACTGCAGTTGTCCCTTTCTCGCAGAATCTGCGCGACAAATGATTTTAGCTTTTTTCATAAGTCACTTTCTTCAAATCTGGTCTACTTTGTGGTAGACACTGGCGCAGATATTTCATTAATAAAATCAAAATTTTTTAAACAAAACCAAATTAACACTAATAAAACAACAACTTTAAGTGGAATAGGACAGGGTAATATATAATCGATTGGAAATACATTTTGCGATATAAAATTTAAAAACTTTTTAATACCAGATTACTTCCAAGTAGTAGATAATAATTTTCCAATACCATGCGATGGAATAATTGGCATGGACTTTATGAAACATTATAACTGTATATTGGATTTCAACCAAGATAATGATTACCTTATCCTTAGACCATTTAATATACCACATACAATAGATATACCGATCACGAATAACTGCAATGAAATTAATATACCTCCAAGATGTGAAGTCATACGTCAAGTAAATTTTACCAATTCAAATAATGAATTATTAATTCCAAATCAAGAAATTGAACCAGGTGTTTTTATACCAAATACATTAGTTAAATCTGACAAAGCATTTATCCGTATTCTAAACACTAATAACACCATTACTAAAATCAAACAAAGTAACATAAAAACCGAAAACATCTCTGATTATGAAATTATCAAAGAAAATTTAGGCAAAAACTCAAAAAGAAAATCAGAAACATTTACAGAAACATTTTCCACAACAATTTAAAACAACATTAACAAAACTATGTTCAACATATAGTGATATTTTCGGTTTGGAATCAGAAACAATAACAACTAATAATTTTTATGAACAAAAATTGAGAGTAAAAGATAAAGAACCAGTATATATTAAAAATTATCGTATACCACATACACATAAAGAAGAAATTGACAAACAAGTGAAAAAATTAATAGACGATAAGATTATTGAACCTTCCTATTCTGAATACAACAGTCCAGTCTTGTTAGTACCAAAGAAATCACTTCCTAACTCTGACCAAAAAAGATGCAGACTTGTCATAGATTACAGACAAATAAATAAAAAATTAATTGCAGATAAATTCCCATTACCTAGAATTGATGATACATTAGACCAACTAGGTAGAGCAAAATATTTTTCATGTTTAGACTTAATGTCAGGATTTCACCAGATCAGTTTAGAGAAAAACTCTAGAGACTTGACAGCTTTTTCAACCAACAATGGTTCATACAGATTTACTAGATTACCTTATGGTTTAAAGATAGCACCCAATTCCTTTCAACGAATGATGACACTTGCTTTCAGTGGTTTAAAACCAGACCAAGCCTTTCTATATATGGATGACTTAGTCATACTAGGATGCTCCGAGAAGCACATGCTTTCGAATTTGAAAAACGTTTTCGATCTATGCCGAAAGTACAATCTTAAATTACATCCTGAAAAATGTTCATTCTTCATGAGAGAAGTAACATACCTAGGTCACAAATGTACAGATAAAGGAATATTACCAGACGATAGTAAATATTCAATCATTGAAAACTATCCAACTACTATCGAAGATTTATTAAAAAATTTTCTGAATACTCCAGACATTTAACAAAATTTTCTAAGAAAAATACACCCTTTGAATGGACGAAAGATTGTGATTTTGCATTTAAATATCTCAAAAGGGCATTAATGAGTCCAACCTTATTACAGTATCCTGATTTTGCCAAGGAATTTTGTATAACAAAAGATGCAAGTAAACACGCTTGTGGTGCTGTTTTAACACAACAACACGAAGATAAACATTTACCTATTGCTTATACATCAAAAACATTCACAAAAGGAGAAAGTAATAAATCAACAATTGAGCAAGAACTGACTGCAATTACCCACTTCAGACCATATATATGGAAAACATTTTCTTGTCCGTACTGATCATAGACCACTTTCTTACTTATTTTCAATGAAAAACCCAAGCTCCAAGTTAACAAGAATTAGACTAGATTTAGAAGAATATGACTTTATAGTAGAATATCTTAGGGGAAAAGATAACTATGTTGCTGACGCTCTATCGCGAATTACAATAAATGACCTAAAAGACATGAATAATAAAATTTGTTCTATATCAAAAGTCACGACCAAATCGATGATCAATAAAAAAGAAAAAAATAGTAATACACTAAATGAACAGCATAAAAATAAAAATAATGATAAGCCCAGTATATACGAGGGCGGTTCGGAAACTTCTTAGCCTATCAATGAAAGAGAATAGTTAGTTTTTCAAAAATATTTTTATTTTTCAATATAATCTCCTGAAACTTCAATACACTTAGTCCAACGCTTTTCTAGCAATTCTATCCCTTAATTAAAATAGTTTTCCTCAAGGTCTTCAAAATAGTGGTTTACAACTGTAATTGCATCTTCATTTGAGGTAAAACTCTTGCCAGCAAGGAACTTTTTTAGATTTGGGAACAGGTAAAAGTCACTGGGAGCCAAATCAGGAGAATAAGGTGTGTGGTCAAGCAACTCGTACTTTAATTCGTTGATTTTAGCCATTCTTAAAACACTCTTGTGCGCTGGTGCGTTGTCTTGATGAAAAATTATTTTTTTGTGTTGTAAGCCAGGACGTTTTTCTCAAATTTGTACATTTAATTGATCCAAAAGGTTGCAATAGTACTCTGAATTTATTGTTTTACCCTTTTGCAGATAGTCAATCAATAAAATACATTTGAAGTCCAAAAAAACCGTTGCCATAACCTTACCAGCCGATTGCATTGTTTTTGCCTTCTTTGGGGCACTTCCTCCAGCTTCAGTCCATTGTTTGGATTGTTCTTTTGTCTCTGGAGTATAGTGGTGGATCCATGTCTCATCAACAGTTATGAAACGACGCTAAAAATCCATTTTATTTCGCTTAAAACGATCCAAACAAGCTTGAGAAATGTTCATTCTTATGCGTTTTTGGTCGACTGTTAACAAATGCGGCACCCATCTTGCAGAAAGCTTTTTCATCTGTAGTTCTTCATGCGAAATAAAATGTACTCGATCATTTGAGATGCCCATGATATTAACTATTTCACGCACTTTTATTCGTCGATCATTTAATACCATATCATGCACTTTGGCTCCAATTTCTGTTGTTGTTGCTGTTTTTGGACGTCCACTACGTGGTCCATCTTCAATGCTTGTACGACCACGTTTAAATTCAGCAACCCAATTTTTTACTGTTGCATATGAAGGAGCGCTTTCACCTAACACATTCACCATATCATTATGAATTTCTTGTCCCGATAAACCTTTTTTATGTAAATATTTAATGACACCACGCATTTCTAATTTTTCCATTGTTAAAAAATCGCGGATGCGTCTTTTGTGGACACCTGTTTCTATATGAAGGAGTTGCCAGATCGAGACAAAATTTAACATGTGCTCATAGCAGAGATGGAAGTTTCAAAAACACTTAACTTTTTTCTGTTTATACCGCGCTTTTTGTGCTAGGCTAAGAAGTTTCCGAACCGCCCTCGTATGCACCTTTAACAAACACTGACGTCAGAAAATACTATAAACTAAAGATTTCCCCCGGAAGATGTTATATCAAACGTGTAAAATCTACAGTAACATATATACATATTAATGATTTGTTTACTAAAGAGAATTTTGACTTAGGACAATTTTTCTCTAGGCTCGAAAAAGTGGCCGGTAAACACAATATATATAATTTACAAGTGGCACCTAGTGAGAAAATTTTCGAATTTATCTCTATTAATGAATTTAAACTTATGGGCAATAAAATATTAAATAAAATTAAAGTAGCGCTACTAAATGAGGTGACCCAAATCAATAATAAGAATGCCAAGGCAATTCTTGAAATTATGCTGAAATATCACGATGATCCAATAGAAGGGGGAATATATAGAACATTAGAAAAAATAAAAAGATATTACTATTGGAAAAATATGTCCAAGGACATATATAAATACGTAAAAACATGTCACAAATGTCAAACTGCTAAAACCCTAAAACATAACAAAAGTCCAATGACTGTGACACCAACGCCAACAAAACCATTTGATACGGTAGTGGTAGACACAATAGGACCTTTCCCAAAATCATTATTTGGAAATGAATACGCAATCACAATAATATGTGATTTTTTTTTTTTTTTTTTTTTTAATGCATGATTTTTATTTATTGTATCTTCATATATGAACTAACAATAAGTATTCAAATCTTAAATCTAAAAAATATAATTAGGCCCGACCAATGTCGGACATAAGCTTAGTAGTAGTTATATATAATACATATGTAAGTACTGATAATCAAAAGGAAAAAAATAAAAGTATTTTCAAGAAGTCCCATCTGGAGTGCTGTGAATAAGAGCCATTGTGTCCCTCTTTTTTAGGCGGATGTGACCAGTAAAGTTCAAAATATTACGGGCAAGCGGGTTAGGATGTGACTCGAGTTTTGTTAAATATTTGCCAGCGTATTTTGCAATTTCTTCAGTCACTAGTGGCATATTCAAATCACGATGTATATTTGAATTTTTGATGTACCATGGAGCCGATGTTATCATGCGTAAAATTTTATTTTGCCTGCGTTGAATTTTCTCTACATTTGAAGCTGAAGCAGTGCCCCATAGTTGAATTCCGTAGCACCATATTGGCTTTAAAAGCGTCTTGTATATTAAAAGTTTACAGTCTAGGCTAAGTGTTGAATTTCGACCAATCAGCCAATGTACCTGAGTTAGTTTAAGTTTCATTTGAGTTAACTTAGAATCAATGTGGTGTTTCCATGTAAGTCGTCGATCAAGGTGTATACCAAGATATTTCACATGTGAATGTTGAGAAACAACTTGATTGTTAATCCGAATGGGGGAACAAGTATCTCTTCGTAAAGTAAATGTTACTTGAACACACTTTTGTTCATTTGCCTTGATTCTCCATAAGTTTAACCAAAGCTCCATCTGGCTAATGTGTTTCTGGAGTTTGCGGGATGCCTCATCAGGGTTTTCATGCATACTAAGGCAGGCTGTATCGTCGGCAAATGTGGAAGTATGGATACTACTGCTCACAGGCATATCACAAGTATAAATTAAATATAAAACTGGTCCCAGTATACTCCCCTGTGGCACACCAGATGAAATTGTTTCAGCCCTACTTGTAAAGTCTCCTTCCGCAACAGTGAACTTACGGGAAATAATGTAACTTTCCAAAAGATTTAAAATGTTTGTTGGTAAGTAAGTCTTCAATTTTAAAATAAGGCCTTCATGCCACACTTTATCAAATGCCTGGGAAACGTCAATAAACAGCGCAGAACAATACTTGTTTTCCTCAAAAGTTCTTCTTATAACTTGAACCAATCTGTGAGTTTGTTCAATGGTGCTATGCTGACTTCTAAAACCAAATTGATGGTCTGGTATGCACCCACTACTAATTAGAATTGGGGACAATTTTGTTTTGAGCAGTTTTTCGAAAAGCTTTGACATTGTAGATAGTAGACTTATTGGCCTATATGACTCAGCCTTTGTTATATCTTTGCCCGGCTTTGGAATCATTTTAACCTTGGCAAGTTTCCAGTTGTGTGGATAATACTCCAGTCGTAAAATAGCATTAAATATGAATAACAGGATTCTCATTGCAATACGAGGCAAGTTCATCAGCATCTGATTACTAATTCCATCAATACCCGGAGCTTTCTTCGGGTTGAGTTCGGCAATTAATTTTTGTAAATCACGCATGTTAAACTTTATGTGTTGAGGGGGTAGAGCGACTATATTCGGCAAATCAGCAACACCAGTACATATATTTGGCGTAAAAACGGATTTTAAGTGCTCAGCAAATATTTTACCTTTTTCAGTATCGCTTCTTGCCCAACCTCCGGTAGATGTGCGTAGAGGTGGCTTATACTCAACGGGTGTTTTAAGCTTTCTGGCAGCGCGCCACAAAGAGTAATTAGACGCCGGTGTGACATCAAGACCCTCCAGATAATTTTTAAGAGATGCAATTTTTTCAGATTCAAGCAACTCTTGGAGTCGTTTAGTGCACTCTTTAAATCTGATTTTATTTTGTGGTGATCTGTGCTGTTGCCATTCCCTTCTAGCCCTTCTTTTTTCACGTACGAGACGTTCAATGTCTGTAGAATAAATTTTATTAAACCCAATCTGCGGATGGGAGATAGTGGCATGTTCAGCAGCCTGCTTAATATTCTCGCTGAGATTGACAATGTTCGATTTAATATCATCGGGTGTTCTAAGCGTAATGTTTTCCGTACAATGACTGCTGAGATATTTTTTTAACCCCAGCCAATTTACACGATTGATCATCTTCACATATGGGTCAGGTAAGTTACTTCTTAATGAGCTACAAATTGTGATGATCGTCGGGGAGTGATCGGACGAGAGATCAAGAGAAGCTTGAACTTGAATTAAATCCCTAGAGATATTTTTTATGACGCCAAAATCTATAACATCCGGAATTTTTTGTATGTCAGTAGGCCAATAAGTGGGCTCCCCACTCGAAATGACATCCAAGCCCATTTTTGAAATAGTGTTGAACAATGCTCGACCTCTGGGTGTAACAAGGCGCGAACCCCAGAACGTATGTTTCGCATTGTAGTCTCCAGCTGCTACAAAACAAGGTCCAAGAGATTTGTAGAAATCCTCATATTGATTCTCAGTGATTGAAAATCTGGGAGGGGAGTAAATTGATGATATAACGAAATTTCAACAAAAACTTTCAATGCCAATATTTGTTGCTTGTAGGTATTCTTCACAAATGTTATCAAGAACATAGTGCTTGAGTCTTGACTTTATTAGAATTGCTGATCCACCGCAAGCCCTTCCTCTAGGGTCCTTTGTATCTCGAAGTCAAATGAGTCTCAGATACTAACATTATATCAATATTTTTTCCGTGAGGAAGTGCTCAAGTTCATTTTTATGTTGGCGAATGCCGTTTGCGTTCCAGAAACATATTGTTAACGTGTTCATGGCTTATTAAGTATTGCTTTAAGCAGAGTATTCTGCATTCGCAACATTTCTTGCATCATGCTAGTCATATTTGTTGTAAAATTGTTTATAGTTTGCACAAGATTTTCAATAGTGGCTTCAAGGCGATTAAAATTAAATTTTGAGTTTGTATTTGTTGAATTATTTTGCGGTGAAACATTTTGTGTCGGAATAGAACTAGCCTTAGCAGCATCTGCATACGATACACGGGAAGTAACTGGTTGGCTCATTTGCTGAAAAGTGGCAGAGTAAGCGTTTGCTGATTGAGCTGGAGCTAATTTAGGTTTTTGCACCATAGTCTTCTTTACAAAAGAGTACACAGGACAGTACGTTTTTGTATGGCCATATTCTTGGCAATTATGGCACTGTACAGGACCTGAACGCTTATGTGGCTCTTCAACTGTGATTTTTCGGTACAAGAGGTATTTTAAATTATAAATTGGATGCGTCTCATTTTTTTTCAATTTTATATCATTAGGTTCTAGTTCAACACGAAATAGGGGTTGGGGAATCTTTTCTCTATTTATTATATTGGACACATTTTTTACCTTGAACCCCTGGAGGACGAGTGCATCTTTTATTTCTTCGGGGACAACATAAGAATCTATGCCCTTCAATACGATCTGCATGCCTTTAGCGCTCTTAAGCTGGTATGTGTAGAAGCTTGTTTTACTTTTTTCAAATTCAGCAACCATTTTGCGGAAATCTTTTTCGTCATAAATTTGGATTTTAGTTTCATCGATGTTGCCTCGTTTTATTGGAACAATGTGAAATTTATTCTCACCAATGACCGAAATTAATTTTTTAATAAGGGCATTTGAATTTTTTTGTCTCAAATAGATTAGTGGCGGCTTGGATGTTTTGTTCGAGGATACCTCGGGTTTGTCGTTGTCATCTTGAAGAATTTTAAAGCGGTTTTGGCGATTAGTTGAGGCTGCGCTGTTATCCCTATACACTTTTGGAGCAGATGAGATTTTTGAAGAATTCGGGCTTCGCCCACGCTTTACTATGGTTATATATCTGTCCATTCCAACTTGTACCTTGAGTTTCGAGCCGCTGTTATCTGTAGTGATAACTTTGTTAAGTGATAAACACGAGCCTGAAGGGGATGATATTATTGACTTATATGAAGAAGTACTGGGCAACTGTAATGTTAATGCATCATTACTATTTGGCATTGGACAAAGCGAAGTTGATCGCTGACGAAAAATTGGCGTTGCCGTTAACAAAAGATTTTCATCAGATTTATTTTTTATATTTTTTTCATTCAGAGTTTCAGAACTCACAGTAAAATAAGCATTTCTGCTGTTAGAACTCACTTCAAGTTTTTCTGTATTTGAGGAATTCATACAAAGAATTCCTCAAGGGTTATTCGTTTATGTTTTTTTTTATTTTCGGTATTTTTTGTTTTTGTTATTTATGATTGTTTGTTTGACTTTGAGGTATTCCTCAATATCACTTGTTTAAGTTTTTTTTGCGGTTTTTTTTGTTTTTGTTATTTTTACTATGTAAAAAATATTAGCAAAGCATAAAGCTTATTTATTAAAGACAGTATGTATGTACCTATTACCAATAATATGTACTACTAATATTTTTTTTTTGTATAATTTTTGTTTGTTTGGTAAGTAAGTAAAATTCCGCTATTCGACTGTTCGCTATGAAGGTACCACGAGAACGGAATATGTGATTTAACTAAATATTTATATATATATGTGATTAACTAAATATTTAGTAACTATACCAATACAAGACAAAAGCGCTAAAACAATCGCTAAGGCAATATTAGAAAATTTTATACTTACCTATGGTCCAATGAAGACGTTCATTTCGGACATGCGAACAGAATATAAAAATTCGATATTAACAGAACTTTGTAATCTACTAAAACTTGAAAAATTAGCTTCGACAGCTCATCACCACCAAACAGTAGGCACAATAGAAAGTCATAGAACTTTCAATGAATACGTACGTTCCTATATATCTATAGACAAATATGATTGGGACGAATGGCTAAAATATTTTACTTATTGTTTTAATACAACACCTTCAACAATACATAATTATTGTCCCTATGAGTTAGTCTTTGCAAAAACGCCTAACAGTTTTCAGATTTTCAATGTAGATAAAGTAGCACCACTATATAATATAGAGGACTATGCCAAAGAAACAAAATTTAGGTTAGAAGTATCATATAAGAGAGCTCAACAATTATTAGATAAAAATAAAATTAAGCAAAAATTAAACTATGATAAGGATATAATTGATTATAACTTTAAAATAGGAGATCTAGTTTTACTCAAAAATGAAGCAGGTCATAAGTTAGAAATACAATATAGAGGACCTTACAAGGTTAAGAAAATAGACTTAAGAAATAATGTAACCATAGTTGATAAGACAAGTAATAAAACACAAGTAGTGAATAAAAATAGGCTAAAGTTATATAAAAGTAAATAAAATTAATGTACACGTATGTCCGGACTACGAATACGAATACATATGTAATAATAATAATAAATATTTCTTTACAATTTAAAACACAAAATTATTTACATAAGAAAAACTAAATTTGTAAAAGAATGTCCATAAATTTAACGTTATATGAACATTCTTATAAAAGGTGGAGGTGGAGCGTGTTCTAACTATCACTACGACTAACATTGCGTAGTAAACATTTAAAGTCAACTTGACCGCAATATTCATAACATCCAATGTAAATATATATTTTGTACAAATGTTATTTGACACTCACCAGTCTGATCGAAGGCCGCTGCATAATGCATTTGAATGAATCATAATTAATAACCACATGTCTTTATATAATAAATATAAACAATACAAAATCCATGTTTTCCAAATTTCTTATGATACACACGCCGCACGCCTACCGTGGGAAACTAAAAGGAACAATTTGCTTATTAAGCATATACCTTTTCTTTTCCCTCTTATGTTAAGATAGGTTAAGCTTTATTCTCATAACTAGTATATAAGACAATGTATTTTTATTTTAAAATTAATTATTAAACAACATTCCTAGAGCTCCTAGCTGAGCTCAGGAAATAATCTTTATTTTGAAATAAATAAAATAAATTTGATCAAAACAAACCACTATAAATAATTAAATAAAATTACTTTTATTACACTATTTTATTTTCGAATTCTACAACTGTATGCTGGGAGGCTGAGTTTTTGGTTATTAATAGTTCAACAGCAGCTCCGCAATAAATTTGTTCCGTGTGAAGATGGTGAGAATTCATCAATATGGTCATCATCAATGTAAAATGCCGACACAAATGACGAATTAAAAAGAAAGCATCTTTAAAATTATGTGTACTATTACATATTCAGATTGCGATTCGACAAAACAAAAATACATCTTGATTATATCATCCATCAAACTGTTTCATATAAATTAAGTTTTATCATTACATCCCACTGTTAAGGACTGTATCTACAACAGTTTGGTGAGACAACCAACATTTTTGGGGAATACTTAAGAATTAAATGAAGTTCTTAGTTGAAATATATCTGAAAATTTATAAAATCATCTTTTCGACATGAGCTGTTGAAAAAAAATTCATTTAGTCAATTTAAGAAATCGTCAATGTACCTGGCCAGCGAGATTAATGTGTTCGTGTATTCATTTGTATAAGAAGCCGATTGATGTGCGGTACTCTAGTGACACTTTTGCCAGCTATGCCCCAGCAAAAAATTCATTGGACAAAGTTACTTTTCCCCATCATAACGCAACAGTCGTCAGCCACAAATCCTATTAAGTTTGGAATACTTAAAAACGTAAAAATGCAAGAAGATTACTTATTATTGTAATAAGAAAAGTTTCCATGTAAGTGGACAAAAAGTGCCAGAAAAGGAGCGATAATGCCACAGTGCCAGCCAGCATCCAATAGTGCCAAAACTGGCACAGTTGTGCCACATTTCCCATCACTGATACACACACGCTTTCGCTCTCAGCAATGCGAGCGCTATGCTGCAGAAAGAAATGAGAGTGCGTACGCACTGGATGGCTAGTACTGGAAATACCCGTCATAGAAAATTTTAGTTTGTATGAGATGCGCATTCTATAGGATTTATATTCTTTGCTACAACATTAGTCTCAAATAAAATTTTTTGCTAAAATTAATATTTTAGGAAATAATGAAGAAAATAACCCACAAAATACCAAAAATTATATATACCAAA
This sequence comes from Tachina lurida, assembly GCA_944452675.1. Lineage (NCBI taxonomy): Eukaryota > Metazoa > Arthropoda > Insecta > Diptera > Tachinidae > Tachina > Tachina lurida. Next base: position 41,855,302 of record OX101755.1, on the reverse strand, counting down.
ATTGCATATATGTGGAAATTATTTTACTAACCGTTTACAATAAGAGTTTATATCTGTTATATATGTACCTTCATAGTGAACAGACGTCTTAGCGGTGCTTTCTTTTCTGCATACATACTAAACAACAAAAAATAAAAAAAAATTTCGCAATACATATTTGACTTTAATAAATAAGCTTTATTTGCTTTGCCTATATTTTTTACATAGCAATAACAAAAACAAAAAAAACCGCAAACAAAAAACACAAACAAAGTGCTGCATCATCGTAAAAGTCTTTTAAGCCACCTATCTACCTGAGACAAAAAAAATCTAACGCGTTTTTAAGAAGACTACTGTCGACCATTGGTGAAAATACTTTTCACATTATTCCAATTAAACGAGGAAATATTGATGAAACTAAACTCCAAATATATGATGAAAAAGATTTCCGAAAAATTGTTGTGAGTTTGAAAAAAAAAATAAAGAAATTTTTACACATATCAACATAAGAGTGCTAAAGGCCTAGAGATAGTATTAAAGGGCATAGATTCATATGTTGAGCCCGAAGAAGTAAAATGTGCACTTATCGGAAAAGGATTTAAGGTAAAAAATGTTACCAATATAATCAATGGAGAATAGATTCCCCAGCCTATATTTCGTGTTTAACTGGAGCCGAATGATATACAGTTAAAAAAAATGAGACGCACCCAATTTATAGTCTAAAATACCTCTTATACCGAAAAATCACAGCTGAAGAGCCACGAAAGCGTTCAGGTACCGTACAGTGCCATAATTGCCAAGCATATGGCCACACAAAAACTTACTGCAAATTACCTACAGTTTGTGTTATCTGCGGTGAATTGCATGGTACTGCTAGCTGTACTAGGCCAAAAAATCAAGCAGAAAAAAATGCAATAATTGTGGAGGTAATCACATCGCTAACTAGAGAGCATGCCCTGTATATTCTTTCGTTAAACAGGCTATGGGTCAAAAACCTAAACTAGCTCCTGCTCAATCAGCAAACGCTAACTCCGCCACTTTTCCTCAAACTAGTTAACCAGTAACTTCACGTGTATACTATGCCGATGCTGCTAAGAGAAATTCTACTCCTACACAAAATGTTTCACCACCAACTAATTCAACAAATACAAACTCAAGCTTTAATTTCAATAGCCTTGAAGCTACTATTGATAATCTGGTGCAAACTATAAACAATTTTGCAACAAATATGACGAGCATGATGAAAGATATGCTGCAAATACAGAATACACTGCTTCAAGCATTAGTTAACAAGCTATGAACACGATAAAAAATATTTTTCTGGAAAGCAAACAGCATTCGCTGACATAAAAATGAACTTGAAAACTTCCTCACGGAAAAAAATATTGATATATTGTTGGTCTCTGAGACTCATTTGACTTCGAGAAGCCTCTTTAAAATTAACAGCTACACCTTATATGATTCAAAGGACCCGAGAGGAAGAGCATGCGTTGGATCAGTTTTTTTGGTGAAACAGCATCTTGGTCGTTATTTGCTTGCAATATTGAAAAACGATTTTGACGGTTAACTGCTGCGACGTCGTTATCCCTGGATATCTTGGGAACCGATGAAATTTTTGATGAATTTGGGCTTCGCCCGCGCTTTAAAATTGTGATATATCTGTCGATTCCGACTTGGACCTTGGGTTTTGGGCTACTCTTATCTTAAGTGACAACTTGTTTAAGTGATGACCCCGAGCCCGAAGCGGGTGATATCGCTGAGTTAAATGTAGAAGTACTAGGCAATAATGTCAACGATTCACTAGTTGGCATTGGACAAAGCGAAGTTGATCGCTGACGAAACTGTGGTTTTGCCGTTAGAAAAAGTCTATTATCAGATTTTTGATTTTTATTAAGAGCTTCAGAACTCACAGCAAGTCTATTATCAGATTTTTTATTTTTATAGTTATCATTATGAGCTTCAAAACTCACAGTAAAATAGGCATTTCTGCCGTTAGAACTCACTTCACTATTTTTTTCCTTTGAGGTACTCATATAGAGTATTCCTCAAGGGCACTTTGTTTGCTTTTTTTGTTTACGGTTTTGTTTTTGTTGTTTCTATATGTAAAAAATATTTGCAAAGCAAATAAAGCTTATTTATTAAAGTCAATATGTACTACGAATATTTTTTGTAGAATTTTTTTTTGTTTAGTTTGTATGTAAGAAAAATTCCGCTATTACGTCTGTTCACCACGGTTGGTAAATGTGGCACGATCGTGCCATTTTTGGCACAATTCAATGATTAATGGCACGATGGCACGCTCACCCAAATTTTGGCACTAATGTAACATCCAAAATTTTTTAAAAAAGTTTTTAATATTGTATAAAATACTTCAGTAAAATTTGTAAAATCTGTTGTAAAAATGTGTACTTCTAAAAGCTGCAACAATGAAAGTATTAGTTTCAAGTAAATGACATCTTACATGTTGTTTTTTGTTCGCTTCTATTTTGATCTCCTTGCCTAAATGGCGCACCGAGTCGCCTGCCTTTTTGTCATACATAGATTAGCCGCCGTCGAAACTATCGGTTTTTTTATATTTTGGCCAGTTTTATATCATTCGTTATATTCGTTCGTATATGTGAATTGTTCAAGATTCAACACAACTGACTCAAAAAACAAACAAATTCTATAAGGTCGCGTCCTTGCTAGCTTAAAAAAATTCTAAAGTGGACGAAAATTTATTGTTGAAGACTGAAAGTTTTTTTTTTCTACTTGAATTGTTGAATTAAATAAATAAATAAAACAAACAAAAATGAATTGAATTCCTATTAATCAAATGTATTGACATTTAAAATACAAACTCAATAAAATTTACAATTAATACAATATCCCATCAAACAAAATGCTCCGAATTCGTAAAGAATTCGTAACGACTGGTCGACAAAATCTTCCGATTTCGGAACCGAAATATTACGGAAATCGTAACGATTTTTGTATGAAATGGTTGACACGACTTCGTAACGATATGTCGGTACGAATTCGTTACGATAAGTCGGTACGAATTCGTAACGAGATGTAGGTACGATTTCTTTTTGCTTTTAAAGCAGAGTACCGCTTCACCGTTATGTTGCTGCTATTGTCGAAATAATTTGCACATACTCACGTTTTTTAATATTTGTTCAATCCTTATTTTTCATCAACATATATGTACATATATATGTATTTAAAAAATTTTTACAGACTTTTACTCAAAAATCAAAGTTTTAATGTTTAAAAAAAATTGTTCAGAAAAACTACCGGCATTTCTTAACGAGTTCGGTACGAAAAGTCTGAGTTCAGACAAACTACCGAAATGTCTTAACGAATTCGGTACGACAAGTCTGACTTCAGAAAAAGTCGGAACATTTTGTTTAGGGGGATATTTCACCGTTTTCATGAGCCCAGCTGTGTATGTATGTACATTTATTTTTTTGGCACTTTTTAAGTTTTTTTGGCTAACATTTTGGCACGAAACTAAAATTCTCAAATACCATCACTGCTGTTCACTATGAAGGTACAACGAGAACTGATAACACTATATTAACATAAATAAATTTTAAGTTAAATAGTACTTTTATAATTAATTTTTTTAATGTAATTAATTTTGTAAGGCCATTATAATGGATAACATAAATAGAAAACAAAACAAAAAACATATTAATGTTATTTTTGAAAAAGAAGGAATTTCCTTAGAGCAAGAAATAGAATATTTAGCAAAGATTTCAGTAAAGCAAACGATTTAGACAAAATATAACCAAATTAAACGTTTTAGCAATTTTTTTTAATTTACTGATGGACTGGAAAGATATTTTGAATAAGGCACGAATTATAAAAGAAGATTTAGAACGGTCATATAAGTGTATCAATATTGATAGACCAATTAAAAATGAAACAATTATTCATAATTTTCAAATAATTCTTAAAAAATTAGAAGAAATAAGAGTTTTATTTAATGTTTATTACAATAGACTAACAGTAGCTCATCAAAGAGCAACAGACGCATTTTTCCTTGATTTAACAAGCAGAATTTCAAAACTGGCCGATAAAAAATCGATACAAATCGAACTACCACATTCAATACACGAAAGTGTAACATTTAATATTTCTATGCCTATAACTGAATCCACAATGACTCAAACTGTAGTAGACTTTTTAAATACAGCTTCAAAGCTTATTATAGGCTTTGATGGAAAATCAGATAATTTACGATCCTTTGTTGACTCCTTATACCTAGTAGATTCAATAAAAGGTACTCACGAAGCTGTTGCAGTATCACTAATAAAAACAAAATTAAAAGGAAACGCCAGAAATCTAATAAATAATGAATCAACTATATCCGAAATAATAAACAAATTAAAAATTAGCGTCAAGGGAGAATCTGTGGAAGTATTAACGGAAAAAATTTTAAATATAAAACAAAACAATAAAACTACTAACGCGTATTGCAGTGAAATAGAAAATTTAACCAAGGCATTAGAAACCGCATACATTTCAGATGGATTGTCATGCGACCTAGCTACAAAGTATTCCACACAAACTGCCGTAAAGGCATAAAAACTAAAACCTGCACCATAGATAAAGTTAAGCTTATCATGGAGGCAGGACAATTTAATAGCATGAACGATGCTATAAGTAAATTTGTCAATAGTTGTACAGACGCCACAGGTCAACAAAATACTATTTTGTACTATGGACAAAAGTACAAATCTGGAAACAATTACCGTGGTAATAACACACGACCACGTGGGAGAAATAATTACCCACGTAGAATATGTACTACAAATATTTTTTTTATGATTTTTTTTTGTTTAGTTTGTATGTAAGAAAAATTCCGCTATTACGTCTGTTCACTATGAAGGTACAACGAGAACTGTAATACATATTTGATAATACGTAATACATATTTGACTTAAATAAATTATTTTTATTTACTTTGCCTATATTTTTTACATAGAAATAACAAAAACAAAAAAAAAACGTATTCAAAAAACACAAAAAAGTGCCCTTGAGGAATACTCTATATGAGTACCTCAAACGAAAAAAATTGTGAAGTGAGTTCTAACGGCAGAAATGCCTATTCACTATTACTGAAAACATTGGAAATAAAAAATCTGATGATAGACTTGCTGTGAGTTCTGAAGCTCTTGTTGAAAACAATAGAAATAAAAATTTTAATGAAAGACTTTTTCCAACTGCAAATTCACTTTTTCGTCAGCGATCAAATTCGCTTTGTCCAATGCCAAATATTGATTCGTTATCACTAACGTTGCCTAGTACCCCGTCATATAAGTCAGTGACATTATTCGCTTCGGGCTCGTATTCATCACTAAGCCTAGTTATCACAACAGATAATACTAGCCCAAAACCAAAGGCCCAAGTGGAAATGGACAGATATATAACTGTTTTAAAGCGCGGGCGAAGCCCAAATTCTACTAAAAATGCATCTGCTCCAAAGATGTCTAGGGATAACAGCGCATCATCTACCAATCGTCAAAATTGCTTATCCATATTGCAAGACAATAACGAGAAGCCTGCTGCATCTTCGCAAAAGTCTTTTAAGCCACCACCTATCTATCTGAGACAAAAAAATTCTAACGCGCTTTAAAAAAAACTACTGTCGACCATTGGTGAAAATACTTTTCACATTACTCCAATTAAACGAGGTAATATTGATGAAACTAAAATCCAGATATGATGAAAAGGATTTCCGAAAAATTCTTAGTGAGTTTGAAAAAAATTAAACAAAGTCTTACACATATCAACTTAAGCCCTTATGACACTACATTTTTATTTCATTGTTTTGTTATAGGATTGAAAGAAAGAAGCAGCAAATGCTAGAAAGAACCAAATATAAAATATGTAAACAAAAATTTTTTTTCTAATGAAATTGGCATCTGACAAACAAACAAAAAATTATAACGACGCCAAGCGCACGCGAATAATAAAAAAAGTAATTTTATAAAGAAAAATTGAATTTAAACATAAGAAAATGGTAAAAGCTTGGACGGAAGAAGAAGTATTTTATTTAATAAATGAAGTGAAGCAAGTGCCTTATATTTGGGATGTAAAATCAATACAATATAAAAACAAATTGAAAAAGATAAAATTTTGGGAGGAGGTAGCCACGAAACTTAACACAAACTTTTCTTCAAATATTTCATTTGATGCTGGTACGTCTAATATTTTAAAACAGTTTTGTTGTACATAAAAAAATGTATAAAACTATATTTATTAGCTGATGTTTCTAGAAAGTGGAACAATTTAAAATCTTACTACAATTCGGAGTATATTAAAGGTATTAAAGCAAAAAAAAGTGGAGAAAGCGCTGAAGCTTTGGAAAACATAATGCTCTGGAAATACAGCCAATCAATGGAATTTTTACTTTCTACCAATGAGGCAACTTCTTCGGTAAATAATTTCAATAAGAGAAGCCTTGACGTAAGTATCATTTGTTTTATGCACTTCTGCTTATCGAGCATTTTCTGCAATAGAGCCATAATTCTAAAAACGCGAATATTTAGTAAATAATGCAATTAATTGTATATTGTGTAAAGATTTCATACAAATATCTTTTATTTTCAACTCTTGCGAGAAGAATAAAATTTTCTATTTCCTTAACGTTGTTAGTAAATTAAGACCTTTAAACTCGTTTTCAGCAAAACATTTTTTTTAGTTATGGCACTATTGCAGCAGAGGCTCGATATCTACTTACCAACCAAACCAAATGCTCCGAACTTGTACAGAATTCTTAACGACTAGTCGAGAAAATCTTCCGATTTCGGAACCGAATTATTACCGAAATCGTATTTTTTGGTAAGAAATCGCAACGATATGTCGGAACGAATTCGATACGACATTCTTTTTGTTTATAAAGCAGAGTACCGCTGCTTTTGTCGAAACATTTGGTTTGGGGGGTAATCGTACATTCTATGAAATAGAGCAGAAAATGTTTGCACCTGTTGCATATTTTTATTGTCTAAGCGCTTAAAAAGTTTATAAAATGTACGAACTCATTTATTTTTATATAGGAATTGTATACCGAGTCTGGTCTTGAAATCGAGTTTTTATCTGACGAAGACAATATAAATGATTCTACAATTCAGAGCCAGAAGCAGTTTGAGGAGTCCCAATCGTTCTCAAGTTCAACTCCAATTGTCAGTAAAAAATCTTCTCACACGTCTCGTAAGAAAAGAAAAGTGGATGACGACAACCTTAAAGAAATTTGCGAGAGCTCCAAGAAACTGACTGATGTGCTTGCAAAAAAACTTTCAAGTGATGTACCAAATGCTGCATTCGGAGCATTTGTTGTCAATGAAATGAATAATTTGGTAAAGCGGAAGCAGTTGACAGCTAAATCCAAAATTACTGCAATACTATTTGATCTTCAGGAGGATGACGACTAGTGTCTATGAAAAAATAAATGGTGCAAACGTAATTTTATTAAAATCTATTTTTAGTTATACATACATATACATACATATGTTTGCTACATACCTATGTATATGCATATATCAAAACGCTTTTATTTAAATGAATTGTGATACTCATTTTTAGTTTAACAAAGTTTTTCGTCATTATAATTTTATTATCATAAAAAAACATACAAAATTGGACTTCTCTTTTAACATACATTTGTATTGGCATATTTATCTAAATATTAATATTTATCGTTCTAATAACTGGGGGCAAATTACGGCACTCGTTATCGATCGAAATTATGAAATATTTCAATAGTTTATATGGAAATATTTCAATATTTAGAACCGTATCGAATGCCGTAATTTGTCTCCTGATTTGAACAGCACACAGTGGCTTTATTTATTCATAGCAATTTCAGTTATGCAAATCGGTTTCAATGCTATGGATTTATTACCACTTTTTTATTTCACGCCACTGTGCCAGACCCCATTAAATAAAAAATTAAAATCTCCCTATTTTAATTAGAATTTTTTTGTTTTCCCCATTACTTGCTATTGTTTGAAATTGTTCTCAATAAATATAAAACGTGAATTGTTACTTTTCTATACTTTATTTATTTTAATATAAATAAAAATTTATATTTTGTTTTGTAAATGAATTATTTTGTATAATAAAATGGTTTTTTAAAACACTTATTAAATTTTTTGTTTGATACAGTCTCATACGATGAGTATTTATGGCGTGTCGCGTTCCCACTTAAGTTTGAGCAAAAGTAATTTTGCTGTCTTATGTCTCATAAATTATTACATATAGTATATACATATTTACAGAAAAAAAATGTAATGAGTTGTAGGGTCAATTTTTACGAAATCTCTGAAACCGTGTATTTAAAATATTAAACGGAACTTGCTGGAATAATTTTCATTAAAACAATACATCGAAACTCAAAATTAAAAAAATTCGTTTTGAAAATATTAAAAAAAATATAATAAAAAACCGTTGACAAGCTTTTCAACAAATTTTTTTCTTCCACATGTAATCTGCCAGGGTATCTCTTATTATTTCTCGGCTTTTTTGGGGTCTTCTTCTGTCAGATGACACGTCTCTATAGTTCGTGTCATTGATTATATGGATTTCATCAATTGATAGGTTGTCAAAGCTGTTATTTTCAATTATATTTGAAGTTCTCAAAAAATTATGAAGACAAACGCAAGCTAACACAATTTTGGTAGCCTCTGCAGGTTCTCTGTGAATGGCTACAAACAAAACTCTGAATCGGTTCGCTAATATTCCGAATGCATTTTCCACTACTCGTCTACTTCGTGACAACATTTTATTAAAATAAATTTGTTTTTCATTCAAATTTCGGTGAGAATATGGTTTTATCATATAATCCGTTAGAGCAAACGCATCATCTGACAAAAATGTAAACAGCGTGATTATGTCAGAAGAAGGTAACGTTTGCGGAAGTGGAATGTTAACATCTTTGTTCTCTATGGCGTATTTCAGATCCGACCGTATCCAAACCCCGGCATCCCCTATTCTTCCATTCACCCCGACGTCTGCATATAAAAAACGATAGTTTGCATCTGCTATAGCCATTAGTATAATGGAATTAAATCCTTTATAATTGAAGTATGTTGAACCATATCTTTTCCACCCAATAATGTTGCAATGCTTTCCTATAAATATTTGAAATGTACGTATATTTTCAAAGAATGCTTTATGCATGAAGAAATTGAAATAAACATTACCATCTATTGCTCCTAAGCAATTAGGGAAGCCCCACATACTAAAAAAATCTAATGCAATTGAATGCCATTGGCTCTCACACTTTGGAAATTGCATAAATTCGCCATTCAATGCTTTATAGATAGCGGGTATAGTTTCCTTTAGAATTTTGGAAATTGTTGATTGGTGTATTCGAAAAGGAAGTTGCAGGGATGTTTGCGTTTCTCCTATGTGCATGTGGATATTCAAATATAACAAAATATTAAATGTACAAATGTATGTACATGCAGACATTATGCACATATGATTACCTGTGGCTAGATATCTCAACGAAACAAGAAGTCTTTCTTCAGGCCCAATACAATTTCTAAAACGAGTATCTTGCTTTGTTATGTACGGCTTAACTTTTTCCAAAATTTCTGCAAACTGATGAGGGGTCATCCTCAAAATATTCCTATACAACTTCGAGTCTTCGCATTCTATTTCTTTGTACAATTTGTGTACAAATCCTTCGTCCTCCCGGAGGAGTAACCACCGAGATGAAAATCTCTTAGATTTTCTATTTATTTGAATTCTATTTTTCACAATACATTCAATTGTATGTAAATTATGTAGTAAAGCCACACATAAAGTAGTATCATCCATATTATGTTCTTAATTACAATTTAATTTAAAAAAGTCAAGTTTTACGTATTTTCTGCTATATTTATTTTGGTTTTTAAGTGTTGTCTTCTTTTTATTTATAAGAAACCGCAATTAAAAAAAGCACTAAATCGCAGAATTCATCCATAAACCGCTTATTTAGCAACACTTTCAATGTTTCAAACTACAAATGTCAATTTTAATTTAAAAATTTTTACATTTATTTTGACAGAACTTAATTTTTTTATCGATAACTTTAGTTAATGTTTTGACAGTTTCCTATTTATCATAATATAGCTGAACTCTTTGCACATAGTAAAATTTTCTTTTACATTATATTTGCACTGTTCTCCAAAACTTAAAATATGAAGAAACAATCTAGTGTCATAAGGGCTTTAGGAGTGCTAAAGGCCTACAGATAGTATTAAAGGGCATAGATTCATATGTTGAGCCCGAAGGAGTAAAATGTGCACTTATCGAAGAAGGATTTAAGGAAAACATGTTACCAATATAATCAATAGAGAGATGATTGCCCAACCCCTATTTCGGATTGAACTGAAACCAAATGACATACAATTGAAAAAAATGAAACCCATCCAATTTATAGCGTAAAGTTTCTTTTACACCGAAAAATCACAGTTGAAGAGCCCCGTAAGCGTTCAGGTCCCGTACAGTGCCATAATTGCCAAGAATATGGCCATACCAAAACTTACTGCAAATTACCTGCTGTTTGTGTTATCTGCGGTGAATTGCACGGTACTGCTAGTTGTACTAAACCAAAAGAACTGGAAGAAAAAAATGCAGTAATTGTGGAGGTAATCACATCGCTAACTACAGAGGATGCCCTGTATACTCTTTCGTTAAACAGGCTATGGGTCAAAAACCTAAACTAGCTCCAGCTCAATCACCAAACGCTAACTCCGCCACTTTTCCTCAAACTAGCCAACCAGTAACTTCACGTGTATCCTATGCCGATACTGTTAAGACCACTTCTATTCCTACACAAAATGTTTCACCGCCAAATAATTCAACGAACGCGAACTCAAACTTCAACTTTATTCGCCTTGAAGCTACTTTTGAGAATCTGGTGCTAACTATAAGCAACTTTACAACAAATATGACTAGCATGATGCAAGAAATGCTGAGAATGCAGAATGCTCTGCTTCAAGCATTAGTCAACAAAACAATGAACACGTTAAAACTATATTTCTGGAACGCAAACGGCATTCGCCAACATAAAAATGAACTTGAACACTTCCTCACGGAAAAAAATATTGATATAATGTTGGTCTCAGTGAGATATTTGACTTTGAGAAGCCTTTTTAAAATTTATGGCTACACCTTATATGATTCAAAGGACCCGAGAGGAAGATCATGCGGTGGATCAGCAATTCTAATAAAGTCGAGACTCAGGCACTATATTCTTGACAACATTTGTGAAGAACATCTAGAAGTAACAAATATATTGGCACCCAAAGTTTAACACAATAGTAGTAAAGGGCATAGATTCATATGTTGAGCCCGAAGAAGTAAAATGTGCACTTATCGGCCAAAGATTTAAGGTAAAAAATGTTACCAATACAATTAACAGAGAAAAGTTCCCCAACCCTTACATCGGGTTGAACTGGAGCCGAATGACATTTAATTGACAAGAAATTAAACCCATCCAATTTATAGTGTAAGGTTTCTCTTACAACGAAAATGACAGTTAAAGAGCCACATAAGCGTTCAGGTCCCGTACAGTGCCATAATTGCCAAGAATATGGCCATACAAAAACTTACTGCAATTAACCTACAGTTTGTGTTGTCTGCGGTGAATTGCACGGTACTGCTAGTTGTACTAAACCAAAAGAACAAGAAGAAAAAAATTCAGTAATTGTGGAGGTAATCACACCGCTAACTATAGAGGGTGCCCTGTATATTCTTTCGTTTAACAGGCTATGGGTCAAAAATCTAAATTAGCTCCAGTTCAATCAGCAAATGCTTACTCCGCCACTCTTCCTCAAACTAGCCAACTAGTTACTTCACGTGTATCGTATTCCGATGCTGCTAAGACTAGTTCTATTCCCACACAAAATGTTTCACCGCCAAGTAATTCAACGAATGCTAACTCTAGCTTTAACTTTAGTCGTCTTGAGGCTACAACTGAAAATCTGGTGCAAACTATAAACAATTTTACAACAAATATGACTAGCATGATGCAAGAAATGTTGAGAATGCAGAATACGCTGCTTCAAGCATTACTTAACAAGCCATGAACATGTTAAAAATATGTTTCTGGAACGCAAACGGCATTTGCCAACATAAAAATGAGCTTGAGCATATCCTAAACAAAAACAACATTGATATAATGTTGGTCTTAGGGACTCATTTAACTTCTAGAAGCAGTTTTAAAGTTTCTGGCTTCACCTTATATGATTCAAAGGACCCAAGAGGGAGAGCATGCAGTAGATCAGCAATTCTAATAAAGTCAAGACTCAAACATTATATTATTGACAACATTTGTGAAGAAAATCTACAAGCAACGAATATTTGTATTGAAAATTTTTGCACAAATTGTGTGATATCATCAATTTACTCCCCTCCCAGATTCGCAATTACTGAAGATCAATATGAGGATTTCTACAAATCTCTTGGACCTTGTTTTGTAGCAGCTGGAGACTACAATGCGAAACATACGTTCTGGGGTTCGCGCCTTGTTACACCCAGAGGTCGAGCATTGTTCAACACTATTTCAAAAATGGGCTTGGATGTCATTTCGAGTGGGGAGCCCACTTATTGGCCTACTGACATACAAAAAATTCCGGATGTTATAGATTTTGGCGTCATAAAAAATATCTCTAGGGATTTAATTCAAGTTCAAGCTTCTCTTGATCTCTCGTCCGATCACTCCCCGACGATCATCACAATTTGTAGCCCATTAAGAAGTAACTTACCTGACCCATATGTGAAGATGATCAATCGTGTAAGTTGGCTGGGGTTCAAAAAATATCTCAGCAGTCATTGTACGGAAAACATTACGCTTAGAACACCCGATGATATTGAATCGAACATTGCCAATCTCAGCGAGAATATTAAACAGGCTGCTGAACATGCCACTATCTCCCATCCGCAGATTGGGTTTAATAAAATTTATTCTACAGACATTGAACGTCTCGTACGTGAAAAAATAAGGGCTAGAAGGGAATGGCAACAGCACAGATCACCACAAAATAAAATCAGATATAAAGAGTGCACTAAACGACTCCAAGAGTTGCTTGAATCTGAAAAAATTGCATCTCTTAAAAATTATCTGGAGGGTCTTGATGTCACACCGGCGTCTAATAACTCTTTGTGGCGCGCTGCCAGAAAGCTTAAAACACCCGTTGAGTATAAGCTACCTCTACGCACATCTACCGGAGGTTGGGCAAGAAGCGATACTGAAAAAGGTAAAATATTTGCTGAGCACTTAAAATCCGTTTTTACGCCAAATATATGTACTGGTGTTGCTAATTTGCCGAGTATAGTCGCTCTACCCCCTCAACACATAAAGTTTAAGATGCGTGATTTACAAAAATTAATTGCCGAACTCAACCCGAAGAAAGCTCCGGGTATTGATGGAATTAGTAATCAGATGCTGATGAGCTTGCCTCGTATTGCAATGAGAATCCTGTTATTCATATTTAATGCTATTTTACGACTGGAGTATTATCCACACAACTGGAAACTTGCTAAGGTTAAAATGATTCCAAAGCCGGGCAAAGATATAACAAAGGCTGAGTCATATAGGCCAATAAGTCTACTATCTACAATGTCAAAGCTTTTCGAAAAACTGCTCAAAACAAAATTGTCCCCAATTCTAATTAGTAGTGGGTGCATACCAGACCATCAATTTGGTTTTAGAAGTCAGCATAGCACCATTGAACAAACTCACAGATTAGTTCAATTTATAAGAAGAACTTTTGAGGGAAAAAAGTATTGTTCTGCGCTGTTTATTGACGTTTCCCAGGCATTTGATAAAGTGTGGCATGAAGGCCTAATATTAAAATTGAAGACTTACTTACCAATAAACATTTTAAATCTTTTGGAAAGTTACATTATTTCCCGTAAGTTCACTGTTGCGGAAGGAGACTTTACAAGTAGGCCTGAAAAAATTTCATCTGGTGTGCCACAGGGGAGTATACTGGGACCAGTTTTATATTTAATTTATACTTGTGATATGCCTGTGAGCAGTAGTATCCATACTTCCACATTTGCCGACGATACAGCCTGCCTTAGTATGCATGAAAACCCTGATGAGGCATCCCGCAAACTCCAGGAACACATTAGCCAGATGGAGCTTTGGTTAAACTTATGGAGAATCAAGGTAAATGAACAAAAGTGTGTTCAAGTAACATTTACTTTACGAAGAGATACTTGTTCCCCCATTCGGATTAACAATCAAGTTGTTTCTCAACATTCACATGTGAAATATCTTGGTATACACCTTGATCGACGACTTACATGGAAACACCACATTGATTCTAAGTTAACTCAAATGAAACTTAAACTAACTCAGGTACATTGGCTGATTGGTCGAAATTCAACACTTAGCCTAGACTGTAAACTTTTAATATAAAAGTCGCTTTTAAAGCCAATATGGTGCTACGGAATTCAACTATGGGGCACTGCTTCAGCTTCAAATGTAGAGAAAATTCAACGCAGGCAAAATAAAATTTTATGCATGATAACATCGGCTCCATGGTACATCAAAAATTCAAATATACATCGTGATTTGAATATGCCACTAGTGACTGAAGAAATTGCAAAATACGCTGGCAAATATTTAACAAAACTCGAGTCACATCCTAATCCGCTTGCCCGTAATATTTTGAACTTTACTGGACACATCCGCCTAAAAAAGAGGGACACAATGGCTCTTATTCACAGCACTCCAGATGGGACTTCTTGAAAATACTTTTATTTTTTTCCTTTTGATTATCACTACTTACATATGTATTATATATAACTACTACTAAGCTTATGTCCGACATTGGTCGGGCATAATTATATTTTTTAGATTTAAGATTTGAATACTTATTGTTAGTTCATATATGAAGATACAATAAATAAAAATCATGCATTAAAAAAAAAAAAAAAAAAATCACATATTATTGTGATTGCGTATTCATTTCCAAATAATGATTTTGGGAATGGTCCTATTGTGTCTACCACTACCGTATCAAATGGTTTTGTTGGCGTTGGTGTCACAGTCATTGGACTTTTGTTATGTTTTAGGGTTTTAGCAGTTTGACATTTGTGACATGTTTTTACGTATTTAGATATGTCCTTGGACATATTTTTCCAATAGTAATATCTTTTTATTTTTTCTAATGTTCTATATATTCCCCCTTCTATTGGATCATCGTGATATTTCAGCATAATTTCAAGAATTGCCTTGGCATTCTTATTATTGATTTGGGTCACCTCATTTAGTAGCGCTACTTTAATTTTATTTAATATTTTATTGCCCATAAGTTTAAATTCATTAATAGAGATAAATTCGAAAATTTTCTCACTAGGTGCCACTTGTAAATTATATATATTGTATTTACCGGCCACTTTTTCGAGCCTAGAGAAAAATTGTCCTAAGTCTAAATTCTCTTTAGTAAACAAATCATTAATATGTATATATGTTACTGTAGATTTTACACGTTTGATATTACATCTTCCGGGGGAAATCTTTAGTTTATAGTATTTTCTGACGTCAGCGTTTGTTAAAGGTACATATATACTGGGCTTATTATTATTTTTATTTTTATGCTGTTCATTTAGTGTATTACTATTTTTTTCTTTTTTATTGGTCATCGATTTGGTCGTGACTTTTAATATAGAACAAATTTTATTATTCATGTCTTTTAGGTCATTTATTGTAATTCGCGATAGAGCGTCAGCAACATAGTTATCTTTTCCCCTAAGATATTCTACTATAAAGTCATATTCTTCTAAATCTAGTCTAATTCTTGTTAACTTGGAGCTTGGGTTTTTCATTGAAAATAAGTAAGAAAGTGGTCTATGATCAGTACGGACAAGAAAATGTTTTCCATATATATGGTCTGAAGTGGGTAATTGCAGTCAGTTCTTGCTCAATTGTTGATTTATTACTTTCTCCTTTTGTGAATGTTTTTGATGCATAAGCAATAGGTAAATGTTTATCTTCGTGTTGTTGTGTTAAAACAGCACCACAAGCGTGTTTACTTGCATCTGTTGTTATAAAAAATTCCTTGGCAAAATCAGGATACTGTAATAAGGTTGGACTCATTAATGCCCTTTTGAGATATTTAAATGCAAAATCACAATCTTTCGTCCATTCAAAGGGTGTATTTTTCTTGGATAATTTTGTTAAATGTCTGGAGTATTCAGAAAAATTTTTAATAAATCTTCGATAGTAGTTACAAAAAGCTACGAATCTTTTTGCACTATCTGCGTTAGTTGGTGTTGAATAGTTTTCAATGATTGAATATTTACTATCGTCTGGTAATATTCCTTTATCTGTACATTTGTGACCTAGGTATGTTACTTCTCTCATGAAGAATGAACATTTTTCAGGATGTAATTTAAGATTGTACTTTCGGCATAGATCGAAAACGTTTTTCAAATTCGAAAGCATGTGCTTTTCGGAGCATCCCAGTATGACTAAGTCATCCATATATAGAAAGGCTTGGTCTGGTTTTAAACCACTGAAAGTAAGTGTCATCATTCTTTGAAAGGAATTGGGTGCTATCTTTAAACCATAAGGTAATCTAGTAAATCTGTATGAACCATTGTTGGTTGAAAAAGCTGTTAAGTCTCTAGAGTTTTTCTCTAAACTGATCTGGTGAAATCCTGACATTAAGTCTAAACATGAAAAATATTTTGCTCTACCTAGTTGGTCTAATATATCATCAATTCTAGGTAATGGGAATTTATCTGCAATTAATTTTTTATTTATTTGTCTGTAATCTATGACAAGTGTCCATCTTTTCTGGTCAGAGTTAGGAAGTGACTTCTTTGGTACTAACAAGACTGGACTATTATATTCAGAATAGAAAGGTTCAATAATCTTATCGTCTATTAATTTTTTTCATCTGTCTATCAATTTCTTCCTTATGTGTATGTGGTATACGATAATTTTTAATATATACTGGTTCTTTATCTTTTACTCTCAACTTTTGTTCATAAAAATTATTAGTTGTTATTGTTTCTGTTTCTAAACCGAAAATATCACTATATGTTGAACATAGTTTTGTTAATGTTGTTTTAAATTGTTGTGGAAAATGTTTCTGTAAAATTTTTATAATTTCTGATTTTGTTTTTGAGTTTTTGCCTAAATTTTCTTTGATAATATCATAATCAGAGATGTTTTCGGTTTTTATGTTACTTTGTTTGATTTTAGTAATGGTGTTATTAGTGTTTAGAATACGGATAAATGCTTTGTCAGATTTAACTAATGTATTTGGTATAAAAACACCTGGTTCAATTTCTTGATTTGGAATTAATAATTCATTATTTGAATTGGTAAAATTTACTTGACGTATGACTTCACATCTTGGAGGTATATTAATTTCATTGCAGTTATTCGTGATCGGTATATCTATTGTATGTGGTATATTAAATGGTCTAAGGATAAGGTAATCATTATCTTGGTTGAAATCCAATATACAGTTATAATGTTTCATAAAGTCCATGCCAATTATTCCATCGCATTGTATTGGAAAATTATTATCTACTACTTGGAAGTAATGTGGTATTAAAAAGTTTTTAAATTTTATATCGCAAAATGTATTTCCAATCGATTATATATTACCCTGTCCTATTCCACTTAAAGTTGTTGTTTTATTAGTGTTAATTTGGTTTTGTTTAAAAAATTTTGATTTTATTAATGAAATATCTGCGCCAGTGTCTACCACAAAGTAGACCAGATTTGAAGAAAGTGACTTATGAAAAAAGCTAAAATCATTTGTCGCGCAGATTCTGCGAGAAAGGGACAACTGCAGTATATTTATTATTAAAATGTTACCGAAAAATCAAAACAAACAAGAGAAAATGTGTACTTTGTGAAATAAACACGTGTACATACATACATACGTACTTACACATTTACAAAATTAAATTGAAGAATTTGTTGCATTTAATTAAAGAAACCGAATGTGAAAAGGATTATTTGTATTAAAAAGTAATTAACATTTGTTTGCAAATGATTCCTGATATAACTTTAAGCATTTTCATTGAAAAATTTTAATTTTTACCTTTTATTTACAAAAATCACTCAGCGAATAATACCACAAAGTGTTAAACGAAAAACATTACAACAAGTAAACAATTTTACAAAATTAGATTAAAGAATTTGTTGTGTTGAATTAAGAAACAAAGTGCGAAATAGCTTATAACTATTAAAAAGACAATTAAAAATTGTTTTAAGATGATTGCATATTTCATTTGAAGCATTTTCATTAAAAAATATTAATTTTTATAATTTATTTACAAAAATCGTCAAGCGAATGAGGTTACAAAGTATAAATTGAAATTAAGCTACAAAATTCCACCACGAAAGAAGGTTAAAGAAGACGCAGTGACAGAGTGAGCGAAAGATCCGAAAACACAAATTTTCTTCCGTCTCGTGTCATCTCTGGTATACCCTGTGGTGTCTACTAAGAGTGTGAGTGTAGTGTTAGTATTGCCTAATTGAATATTTATAAAGAAGCTCAAGTTTAGATTAAGATGGTAAATTTTTACTGATTTGATGATCCTAGGGGAAGTTCGGAGTTTTCCGAACCATTATCATTTGATTCTGTTGCTCTTACGTAGTTATTGTTCCTACGATTATTATTAAATCTTTGTTGGTTTCTGTAATAATTGTTATTATTATTATTGTTGTTATTATAGTTGTTATTATTTCTACGTGGGTAATTATTTCTCCTACGTGATCGTGTGTTATTACCACGGTAATTGTTTCCAGATTTGTACTTTTGTCCATAGTACAAAATAGTATTTTGTTGACCTGTGGCGTCTGTACAACTATTGACAAATTTACTTATAGCATCGTTCATGCTATTAAATTGTCCTGCCTCCATGATAAGCTTAACTTTATCTATGGTGCAGTTTTTAGTTAATGCCTTTACGGCAGTTTGTGTGGAATACTTTGTAGCTAGGTCGCATGACAATCCATCTGAAATGTATGCGGTTTCTAATGCCTTGGTTAAATTTTCTATTTCACTGCAATACGCGTTAGTAGTTTTATTGTTTTGTTTTATATTTAAAATTTTTGCCGTTAATACTTCCACAGATTCTCCCTTGACGCTAATTTTTAATTTGTTTATTATTTCGGATATAGTTGATTCATTATTTATTAGATTTCTGGCGTTTCCTTTTAATTTTGTTTTTATTAGTGATACTGCAACAGCTTCGTGAGTACCTTTTATTGAATCTACTAGGTATAAGGAGTCAACAAAGGATCGTAAATTATCTGATTTTCCATCAAAGCCTATAATAAGCTTTGAAGCTGTATTTAAAAAGTCTACTACAGTTTGAGTCATTGTGGATTCAGTTATAGGCATAGAAATATTAAATGTTACACTTTCGTGTATTGAATGTGGTAGTTCGATTTGTATCGATTTTTTATCGGCCAGTTTTGAAATTCTGCTTGTTAAATCAAGGAAAAATGCGTCTGTTGCTCTTTGATGAGCTACTGTTAGTCTATTGTAATAAACATTAAATAAAACTCTTATTTCTTCTAATTTTTTAAGAATTATTTGAAAATTATGAATAATTGTTTCATTTTTAATTGGTCTATCAATATTGATACACTTATATGACCGTTCTAAATCTTCTTTTATAATTCGTGCCTTATTCAAAATATCTTTCCAGTCCATCAGTAAATTAAAAAAAATTGCTAAAACGTTTAATTTGGTTATATTTTGTCTAAATCGTTTGCTTTACTGAAATCTTTGCTAAATATTCTATTTCTTGCTCTAAGGAAATTCCTTCTTTTTCAAAAATAACATTAATATGTTTTTTGTTTTGTTTTCTATTTATGTTATCCATTATAATGGCCTTACAAAATTAATTACATTAAAAAAATTAATTATAAAAGTACTATTTAACTTAAAATTTATTTATGTTAATATAGTGTTATCAGTTCTCGTTGTACCTTCATAGTGAACAGCAGTGATGGTATTTGAGAATTTTAGTTTCGTGCCAAAATGTTAGCCAAAAAGTGCCAAAATAACTTAAAAAGTGCCAAAAAATAAATGTACATACATACACAGCTGGGCTCATGAAAACGGTGAAATATCCCCCTAAACAAAATGTTCCGACTTTTTCTGAAGTCAGACTTGTCGTACCGAATTCGTTAAGACATTTCGGTAGTTTGTCTGAACTCAGACTTTTCGTACCGAACTCGTTAAGAAATGCCGGTAGTTTTTCTGAACAATTTTTTTTAAACATTAAAACTTTGATTTTTGAGTAAAAGTCTGTAAAAATTTTTTAAATACATATATATGTACATATATGTTGATGAAAAATAAGGATTGAACAAATATTAAAAAACGTAAGTATGTGCAAATTATTTCGACAATAGCAGCAACATAACGGTGAAGCGGTACTCTGCTTTAAAAGCAAAAAGAAATCGTACCTACATGTCGTTACGAATTCGTACCGACTTATCGTAACGAATTCGTACCGACATATCGTTACGAAGTCGTGTCAACCATTTCATACAAAAATCGTTACGATTTCCGTAATATTTCGGTTCCGAAATCGGAAGATTTTGTCGACCAGTCGTTACGAATTCTTTACGAATTCGGAGCATTTTGTTTGATGGGATATTGTATTAATTGTAAATTTTATTGAGTTTGTATTTTAAATGTCAATACATTTGATTAATAGGAATTCAATTCATTTTTGTTTGTTTTATTTATTTATTTAATTCAACAATTCAAGTAGAAAAAAAAACTTTCAGTCTTCAACAATAAATTTTCGTCCACTTTAGATTTTTTTAAGCTAGCAAGGACGCGACCTTATAGAATTTGTTTGTTTTTTGAGTCAGTTGTGTTGAATCTTGAACAATTCACATATACGAACGAATATAACGAATGATATAAAACTGGCCAAAATATAAAAAAACCGATAGTTTCGACGGCGGCTAATCTATGTATGACAAAAAGGCAGGCGACTCGGTGCGCCATTTAGGCAAGGAGATCAAAATAGAAGCGAACAAAAAACAACATTTAAGATGTCATTTACTTGAAACTAATACTTTCATTGTTGCAGCTTTTAGAAGTACACATTTTTACAACAGATTTTACAAATTTTACTGAAGTATTTTATACAATATTAAAAACTTTTTTAAAAAATTTTGGATGTTACATTAGTGCCAAAATTTGGGTGAGCGTGCCATCGTGCCATTAATCATTGAATTGTGCCAAAAATGGCACGATCGTGCCACATTTACCAACCGTGGTGAACAGACGTAATAGCGGAATTTTTCTTACATACAAACTAAACAAAAAAAAATTCTACAAAAAATATTCGTAGTACATATTGACTTTAATAAATAAGCTTTATTTGCTTTGCAAATATTTTTTACATATAGAAACAACAAAAACAAAAAAAAACCGTAAACAAAAAAAGCAAACAAAGTGCCCTTGAGGAATACTCTATATGAGTACCCCAAAGGAAAAAAATAGTGAAGTGAGTTCTAACGGCAGAAATTCCTATTTTACTGTGAGTTTTGAAGCTCATAATGATAACTATAAAAATAAAAAATCTGATAATAGACTTGCTGTGAGTTCTGAAGCTCTTAATAAAAATAAAAAATCTGATAATAGACTTTTTCTAACGGCAAAACCACAGTTTCGTCAGCGATCAACTTCGCTTTGTCCAATGCCAACTAGTGAATCGTTGACATTATTGCCTAGTACTTCTACATTTAACTCAGCGATATCACCCGCTTCGGGCTCGGGGTCATCACTTAAACAAGTTGTCACTGAAGATAAGAGTAGCCCAAAACCCAAGGTCCAAGTCGGAATGGACAGATATATCACAATTTTAAAGCGCGGGCGAAGCCCAAATTCATCAAAAATTTCATCGGTTCCCAAGATATCCAGGGATAACGACGTCGCAGCAGTTAACCGTCAAAATCGTTTTTCAATATTGCAAGCAAATAACGACCAAGATGCTGTTTCACCAAAAAAACTTTCAAGCCACCACCAATATACCTGAAAAAAAATTCGAATGCCCTTATTAAAAAAATAGTCTCGGCAGTTGGTGAGAACGTATTTCACGTTATTCCAATAAAACGTGGTAAAATTGATGAAACGAAAATTCAAATATATGAAGAAAAAGATTTTCGAAAATTATTACTGATTTCGAAAAAATAAAACAAATTTTTATACTTATCAGCTTAAAAGTGCTAAAGGTATGCAGATCGTATTGAAGGGAATTGATGCTTATGTTAATCCCGACGAAATAAAAGATGCACTCAACATACAAGGATTTAAGGTAAAAAGTGTTACTAATATAATCAATAGAGAGAAGATCCCCCAGCCTCTATTTCGTGTTGAACTGGAGCCAAATGATGTACAGTTGAAAAAGAACGCGACACATCCAATTTATAGCCTAAAATACCTTTTATACCGAAAAATTATAGTTGAAGAGCCACATAAGCGTTCAGGTCCCGTACAGTGCCACAATTGCCAAGAATATGGTCATACAAAAACTTACTGCAATTTACCTAAAGTTTGTGTTATCTGCGGTGAATTGCATGGTACTGATAGCTGCACGAAGCCAAAATATCAAGCAGAAAAAAAATGTAGTAATTGTGGAGGTAATCACACCGCTAACTACAGAGGATGCCCAGTATATTCTTTTGTTAAACAGGCTATGGGTCAAAAACCTAAACTAGCTCAACCTCAAGCAGCAAACGCTTACTCCGCCACTCTTCCTCAAACAAGCCAACCAGTTAGTTCACGTGTATCATATGCCGATGCTTCTAAGACAAATTCTATTCATACACAAAATGTTTCACCACCAAATAATTCAACAAATACAAACTCAGGCTTTAATTTTAATCGCCTTGAAGCTACTATTGATAATCTGGTGCAAACTATAAATAATTTTACAACAAATATGACTAGCATGATGCAAGAAATGCTGCGAATGCAGAATACTCTGCTTCAAGCTTTAGTTAACAAACCATGAACACGTTAAAAATATGTTTCTGGAACGCAAACGGCATTCGCCAACATAAAAATGAACTTGAGCATTTCCTCACGGAAAAAATATTGATATAATGTTGGTCTCTGAGACTCATTTGACTTAGAGAAGCCTTTTTAAAATTTATGGCTACACCTTATATGATTCAAAGGACCCGAGAGGAAGAGCATGCGGTGGATCAGCAATTTTAATAAAATCAAGACTCAAGCATTATATTATTGATAACATTTGTGAAGAACATTTACAAGCAACGAATATTTGTGTCGAAAACTTTTGCACTAATTTTGTCATATCATCAATTTACTCCCCTCCTAGATTCGTAATTACTGAGGATCAATATGAGAATTTTTACAAATATGTTGGCCCTTGTTTTGTAGCAGCTGGCGACTACAATGAAAAACATACGTTCTAGGGTTCGCGTCTTATTACACCTAGAGGTAGCACGTTGTTCAACACAATATCAAAAATTGGCTTGGACGTGATTTCGAGTGGGGAGCCCACATACTGGCCGACTGACGTACTTAAAATTCCGGATGTTACATATTTTGGCGTCATGAAAAATATTTCTAGGGAATTAATTTACATGGAAGCTTCCCTAGATCTCTCGTCTGATCACTCTCCCACGATCGTTACAATCTGTAGCCCACTGAGAAGTGCTTTACCTCACTTATATGTGAAGATGATCAGTCGTGTAATTTTGTTGCGATTCAAAAAATATCTTAGTAGTCATTGCACGGAAAAGATTACCCTAAGGACACCCGAAGATATTGAAGCTAACATAGCCAACCTTAACGAAATGATTGCACTGACTGCTGAATATGCTACTTTCTCCCATCCGCAGAGTGGGTTTAATAGAATTTATTCTACAGATATTTAACGTCTAGTGTGTGAAAAAAGAAGAGCTGGAAGGGAATGGCAAAAGCACAGATCACCTCAACATAAAACTAGATTTAAAGAATGGACTAAACATTTCCAAGAGTTGCTTGCATTTCAAAAAACTGCATCTATTAAAAATTATCTGGAAGGTCTTGATGTCACACCAGCATCTAGTTACTCTTTGTGGCGCCCTGCTAGAAAGTTGAAAACCCCCGTTGATTTAAACCGCCTCTGCGCACATCTACCGGAGGTTGGGCTAGAAGCGATACTGAAAAAGGTAACATATTCGTTGATCATTTAAAATAGGTATTTACCCCAAACACATGTACAGGTGTTGTTGATTTACCGAGTGTAATTGCTCTACCCCTGCGACCCATAAAGTTTAAGATGCGTGATGTACAAAAACTAATTGCCGAACTTAATCCGAAGAAAGCTCCAGGTATTGATGGAATTAGTTACAAGATGGTGATGAACTTGCCTCATGTTGCAATAAGAATCCTGCTATTTATTTTTAATGCAATTTGTCGAAGGCAGTATTTTCCACATAGCTGGAAACATGTCAAGATCAAAATGATTCCGTTGCTGGACAAAGACCTTACCAAGGCTGAATCAAATAGGTCTATAAGCTTACTATCAACAATCTTAAAGCTTTTTGAAAAGCTGCTCATGACTAAAATGTCCAAAATTTTAGCTGATCAACCAAGTTTTAGAAGTCAGCATAGCACTATTGAGCAGACGCACAGATTGGTGCAAGTTATAAGGAGGACATTTGAAGAAAAGAAGTATTGTTCTGCCCTTTTTATTGATGTTTCTCAGGAATTTGATAAAGTATGGCACAAAGGTATATTTTTAAAAATTAAAACATATCTGCCAATAAACATACAAAAACTTTTGGAGAGTTATATTATTGCTAGGAAGTTCACTGTTGTGGACGGAGACTTGATGAGTGTGCCGGAATCTATATCTTCTGGTGTACCACAGGGTAGTATTCTGGGGCCAGCCTTGTATTTAATATACATATACTTGTGATTTGCCTGTGAGCAATAATATACACACCTCTACATTTGCCGATGATAGAACCTGCATGAGTATGCATGAAAACCCTTATGAGGCATCCCGAAATCTCTACGAACATATTACTCAGCTGGAAACTTGGTTGGAAAATTAGAGTAAATGAACAAAAGTGTGTTCATATAACGTTTACCCTAAGAAAAGATACTTGTTTCCCCATTCGAATGAACAATCAAAATATTCCTCAACATTATCAAGTGAAATACCTTGGCATACACCTTGATTGACGGTTTACATGGAAACCCTCTATTGATTCAAAGCCAATACAAATGAAACTTAAGTTAACTCAAATACATTGGTTGATTGGCAGAAATTCAACACTCAGCCTAGACTGCAAACTTTTACTATACAAGTCGCCTTTGATGCTACGGAATTCAGTTATGGGGCACTGCTTCAGCTTTAAATATAAAGAGAATCCAACGAAGGCAAAATAAAATTTTACGGTTAATAACATCGGCTCCATTATACATTAAAAATTCAAATATACATCGTGATTTAAATATGCCAATAGTGACTGAAGAAATTGCAAAATACGCAGGCAAATATTTAACAAAACTCGAGTCACATCCTAATCCGCTTGCTCGCAATATTTTGAACTTTACTGGACATATCCGCTTAAAAAAGAAGGCCACTAAGGCTCTTATTCGTATTACTGCAGATGAAACTTTTTGAAAATATTTTTGTACGTCTTTTTTGTATTAGTATTTACTATCACTAAATTTGTGTTCGGCATTGGTCGAGCCCATTAATTATATATAGACCTAAGATTTGATTACTTATTGTTAGTTCATTTATTTTTGATGATATAATAAATAAATATTTTGTAGTATAAAAAAAATATTGGAAGCATGCCGAAGCATGTATAACTTAAAAACATTCCTCACGTCATAAAATTTTGTAAGCAAAAAAATTGTATGACTTTGTGGAAAAATTAATAGCCTGTTTGTAGAACGCGACAAGGGCGACTCACGACGAGCCAATTCATGGACGACTACGCAATGAAAAGCGTTTGTATAACGCGACACGACTTTGTCGTGCAGCTTACGTTAATTCGTCCTTATGGCAAATATGTACTAAATCGTACTGTTGCCAAATGTTAAAAAATAATTTTATTCTCAACGCATATAAAAAAACAGATGAATTTCTAAAGAGGCACAAAGATATAATTATATTACAAGCCGATAAAGGTAACAAAACGGTAGTAATGTTCAAAAAAGACTACAAGCTAAAAATGGAAAAGTTATTAGATGAAAAACAAACATACATGAAAATTAAAATGGACCCAACGGAAAAACTTCAAAAAGAAAATAATATTATTATAGCGAAACTTTACAAAAACAAGTACATAGATGATAAACAAAAGAAACAATTGTTATGCTCAGCTGCAACAGCTCCAAGAATATATGGACTTCCAAAAATACACAAGGCAGAAGTACCTTTAAGGCCTATAGTCTCTTCGATACAGGTTCCATGCTATAATTTATCCAAATATATAGGAAACATCCTTAGAAATGTTATATCTAAGGAATATAACATATCAAATTCTAAAAAATTGAAAGAGCAGTTAAATAAAATTGAATTGGAAGAGGGAGAAATACTAATCTCACTGGATGTCATATCCCTTTTTACCAACATACCTGTAAGGAAAGCCATAAACATAATAATGGACAAATGGAAACGTATTCAAGATTATACGAAAATTAGAAAATCCACTTTTTTAAAAATACTTAACTTTTGTCTCTATGAGAATAATTATTTTATATATGAAAATTAAATATATAAGCAAGTTTTCGGTATGCCTATGGGAAATACTCTATCACCAACGATTGCTGACTTAGTACTGGATAATTTATTAGACGAAACTTTAAAAAAACTAAAAGTAGAAAACATAAAGTTGAAATACATTACAAAGTATGTAGACATTATGTATGTATTGGCTATAGTTAGAGTGGAAGAAAAGGACCGCATTCTGAACTTTTTTAATAACTTTCACCCAAAAATACAATTCACCATGGAGGTTGAAAAATATTCTTCAATCACATATTTAGATACAAGAATAATTAGGGAAAAGAAAAGATTAATAATAAATTGGTACAAAAAGGACACAGCATCTGGCAGGATAATCAACTTTCATTCTACACAACCGCAAAATCAAATAATAAATACAGCGAAGAATTTCATTTATAGAGTCCTGTATATAAGTGATGCTCAATTTCACAAAAGCAACATAAAACACATTAAAAAACATTAATAGAAAATAGTTTCCCAAAAAATCTAATTGACAAATTAATTCAAGAAACGTACAAGGAATTAAATAAAAATAACCATATCACAGATAGCAACAACAGCCCTGAAGAAAGAAATCAGTATTACTGTGTTAGGTACATCCCTGGCTTAACAGACAAAAAACCATCAAGAATACAATAATAAATAAAAACATAAAATTTGCATATAAACCAAATACAGTATTTTTCGGTTAATTGCACATCAAAATTTGCACAACTTTCTGTTCAATTAACCGGGGAACCAATTAGCCGATACCCGCTTAATTGAACAATTCGTTCAATTAAAAGAATCCCGTTTAATTGAACAGTTTGTTCAATTACAGAAATCACGCATAATTGGAACTACTAATGAATTAAAAGGAATCGCATATGTGCACTTTAAGTTTTTCAAAATAATTTTTTTTTACCTTAAACGAAAAAAATGCAAGTAACAGAAAAAATGTACATATGTATATGTGTATACGCAGGTATTTATTATTGTAGGTACATACATATGTATGTACTAGGGATGTAACGAATGTTCGCATTCGCTTTCGCATTCGCAAATAATTCGCTTACTTTTGCTATTTGCATTCGCATTTGCATTCGCTAAAATATATGCGAATATTTAAAGCGAATACTTAAGACAAAAATATTGAAAATATTTTCCAGTTTTTGATTTGGGCGAAAATATTTTCTGTTAAAAATGGTAAGCTCCATTCACTACTTCGTAAAAAAAAATTTAAATGCATAAATATTAACTAATCCTTCTATGTTGCAAATTTTTTGCGAAACAAGTGTCAATCATATTATTTCGCATGAAAACTTAAAATGTTGAAAATATACATATTTCATATGTTTTTCTCAAGATGAACAGAGCACTACTTCTGCAAAATTTTTTCATGAACAATTCATTAATTTTTCTTAACATGTATTTTGGTAGCATTTTACAGGAAATGTTGAACTTAGTGCAAGGTCAAAGTACGAGTTCAACAATTTTGAATAAATATTTGCTGAATTCAAGACTCAAGTGGATCTATGTATACAACACAACTTCATGTTCTTAGACAAATTTATTTTCATGTGATTTTTTTAACGTATTGTAATATTTGCATTCGCTTTTGCATTCGCATTCGCAAAAATTAAAATGTATTATTCGTTTTCGCATTCGCATTCGCTAAACTGGTATTCGTTACATCCCTAGTATGTACTATTAAATGCACTATTTATGTGCACAGTTTTACAAAAAAAAATAAAATTTATAAACTAAAAAACAATTCATATATTGGTTTTACAAAAAAAAAAAAAACATAAACTTAAAGAATAAAAACAATTCATATGCATATACATACAGCTCTTCCATTCAAGTAAGTATTAAAATATTACACAGTGCTTAAAAAATAAAAAAAAGGAACAATTAAATTCATGTTGTACATATTCACACTTTTCGAGATCATTGTGCAAAAATGCCAGATTATTTTTCAATAATAATGCAATTAACCGGGTAAAAGTAAGAGGAAATTTATTTTTGATGACATGAATTTTGAACCAATTAAGCGGGAAAATCAATTAACCGGGTTCAATTATCCGAGGAAATTTACATGTGTTTTCGTATGCAATATTTTTTTGCCCGATCATGTGGTTCAATTAAGCGTGGAAACCAATTAACCGTAGGGTCAATTAACCGAAAAATACTGTACAACAATAAACAAGATATTTTCAAAAATAAAAGCGCCAATTAACCAACAACAACAAAGCAATGTAGTGTATGAAATCAAATGTAAAGGAGATGGAAAAAACACCTGTGATAAGCTATATATTGGCACAACAAAACGAAATTTAAAAACAAGAATAAATGAGCATAAAAAGGACATTGAAAAAAACAAAAAATCTACAGCATTATCACAACACATTCTGGAAACGGGCCACACAGCGGAATTTGAAAAAGTAAAGATCTTAGACAAAGAAAAAGTAGGAAGAAAAAGATACATAATCGAAAGTTTACGTATACAAGAGAAAATAGAAAAGACGATGAACTTGAAGGAAGATACAGATAAAATTAGCGCGAACTACAAGATTGCAATAAAATAGTCTGTGATATATCTTGTACATACATACACGTTGTGTTATTTTAATTTTGTTATTGTTATATGTAAGAAATAATGTTTTAAAATTAATATTAAAAACAAAAGATCAACACAGGTTAGTTATACATATTTAAATATTTAAATTACACTAAACAGAGTATTAAAATACTAATGAAATGTTCTTTAAATAAATAGATTTCCCAACCCTTGATAAAGTCAACATATATTGACGAAACGTCGGGAAAAATGAAATAAAATTTGTTTTTATTTACATAAGGATACATAAGCCGTATTAGCTCATATTCACTACGAAAAATTTTATTTTTTATTTTTTCATATAGAATTTGTTTTTCGCCTTAAAAAAACGACAACCCTATTCTTGTGTACAGCTGACATCTACATATGTACATACATAAATAAATAAGATAAACAAGTTTTGTCCAAAAATTATTTATTTTGTTTTAAAATATGTGATTTAAAAGTTGTGCGATTTAATTGAGTGTGGTGTGCATAAGTGGTGATAAATATACATATTTATATATGTATATACTACATACATGTATGTATGTATATGTACAATGTGATCCTGCCGCACGTTATTAATCGATACAGATGATAACGGGTCTAAGACCCTTCCAATGTACATATATGAAAATCCATAAAAGAAATGATTCTTGAATCAGCAAAACCTTTGTCAACACAAAAAACTGCATGTCTCGATGAGAGCCCTCGAATGCGTTGCGTGCAACAAGGCCTTTGCCACACATCATAGCTTGCAAGTTCACAAAGTTTTGCATTTGGGCCAGGGGACTTTTCTTTGTCGCATTTGCGGCAACTCATTTGCTCGCCGACCAGAAATTCAACATCATGATCGCACTCACACCGGCGAAAAGTTATTTAAATGTGAATTATGTCCCTTGGCATTTGCTCAGCGTACCAATTTGGCCACTCATAGAAAATCGAAACATTTGAATGAAAAATTCATAAATGCGAAATATGTTTGAGATCTTATTAGCGTAAACGTCTGCTAGATTATCATATGCGGGCTATTCGTGCGGACGAACGACCGCATCAGTGCGAAATATGTGAATCGGGATTTGTCTAAAAAATTTGGGTAAAAAGCCATACGCCTGTGAAGTTTGTGGCAAACAATATTCGTAATAATCGCAATGCCCATCATTTCGTGCACAGCAATAAGAAGCCTACGAATGCTTGGATTGCGATGCGGGCTTTATGCACAATAGTGTTGTAAAAGTATTGAGTATTTGGGTACTGAGTACTCAATACCGAGTGTTTTTCCCGGTACTCGATACACAAAACTAACTACTCAATACTTTCAGGGTTGCATTTTCTAGTATTGAAGCGGAAGTCTTCTTTTGAAATATGTACATCAAATTTATACAGCTCTGTGTGCGAACTTAAGCTCGATAAAAATGTATCTCTGAACCTCCTGGAATTAGTGTAACAAATACAAATTCAGAAAGCAATAGTTCTGTTTCGAATTATTTTGATACAAAAACGGCTGTGGAAACAAAAACTTCAAAATGCATCATTGAACTAAAAAAAATCACTCATAAACATATTGGACAGAAAAAGTGACCCTTTAGGAGTGGTGGAAGGCGCGTGAGACCAGCAAGTCAGGTTCTTACATATATAAAAAATCTCTTAAATTCTGCATTATTTAATGTGCACTGCAGGGTTAATTTATTTCAATAAATAATAATTTTAAGCTTTCATACGTATGTATGTGTGTTTTAAGTTTTAAATTCAAAAGTTTCTTGAAGTATTGAGTAGTATCGAGTACCCAATTGAAAAAGTATCGAGTAGTATTGGGTATTCAAAAGTAGCCGCTTTTTACAACACTAATGCACAAACCTCTACTTTTAACGCATATGAATCAAACAAAACATATAATACAATACATCCTACAGGCAATTCTGCGGCCTCATCCAACACTCAGCAAATCAATTTACAAGAGGAAGATTCCGAAGTAGATGTAGACAACGATCTAACGACGGACGATGTTTGCGATGAGGTTATAGAAAAAATATTTGATACCGAAGACATGCTGGCCGAAAATATTTCTAATTCTACGTATGCTAATAAAGCTGTTAACAATGACGCTGGAACGTAAAGGACATCAAATACTCACTTGTGTGGATATAGGAGGTGCGGGTAGAGTTTAAATGCTTTATACTAATTAAGTGTAAACAAAAGAAATAAATACTACCATTTTTATTATGTTATAGAGACAGAGAAAAAAAGAGCCTGTTTTTAATAATTTCAGAGGGGTTATTATATGATTCGGCTCGAAAGCAAAACTGTATTTGTAATTTTTAGACGTTAGTAGAATTTCGTTTTTAATCCTATGTGAAGGCAAATACCAGAACTGTGAGGATTTTTCACTCTTGCACAGTGTTAAGCATTATTTTTGCTTTTCTTCTTGTTCACCTTTTCTCTATTTTCTTCTGCAGCAGTAGATGGTACGACTTCTTCGCAGTCAACTCACATCGCAATTGTTATGCGAAATGCGATTCTCAGAACATGCCTGATTACTTGTCCTATAGTGCCATTGCCATTAGCTTCTAGTTTGATTGGAGATTAGGAGCTACACATGCATACATATGTATATGTTTGTTCCTTGATGTAAAGCCCAGTAAAGATTTTCCAAAACATTCACAATACTACCTGGAGTAGCTATGAGTATTTCACAATCTACGTGTAGATGAAACCCTTGCTAAACACCAGCCCTGTTGTTGCTTTGATGCTAAAAGTTTAAACAATCAAAACAGGAACAATCTTAATTTAATATTAAAGTCTGCTTACCTTTTTCTTGTTGAAAATTAATTTTTTTATTTTTGTTTGAATTTTATTAATTATATACTCTTTTTTATTGTTTTGTTTATTTTTTTGAATTTTGTTTGAAACGACTACAATTTTTTAGTCGTGCTCCTTGACGTTTATTGTGAGTCAAATCGCTTTGTACAAACCCAAATAAACCAAATAAACTTACGTTTTTTAATGAAAATCGTCAACACTCGTGTTCTAAAACCCCAAAAAATAAATAATGCTAACATGTTAGCGCTTTTTATTGACGAGTCGTGTTCTACGAACAGGCTATAAATACATATGTATCTACTTTGTAAAAAATTCAAAAGAGTAAATTCTAATAGCCCAGCTAAAAAAATAATGTATGGTCCATATATGTTTAATATATGAATGTATATAAATATATATGAATATATATGAATTCATGTATAGAAATGTATAGGATTATACAAAGCAAAAGTAGTATATATGAATTGATTTATGGACTAATGTATGAAATGTATTATAATACATGAGCTCATATATGGAAATTGAATTATGAAGTTCTTCGTATATGGGTTCATATATGGAAATAATATGTAATATGTATATGGAGCCACGTAACTATATTAAAATGTATGAATACATGACATCTCACATAAAACTTAATTAAAAAAACTTGAATTTTATTAACTCATAACTGGTGAATTGGAAATTAATTAGAAAATACATACAGTATGCAAAGTTTATATACGTATACATACGTCAACATTTATAAAAGAAAAACTCTTGTAACTAAAATACATAGGTATCTCGTTCGTTCGTTTTTAATTATTGTATTCGAACTAATTTTTCATCAAATACAACTTAAAATACACATTCGAAAAAATAACCAATTCTAGTTAAAAGTAATAAAAACGGCAACGCTGATTCACACACGTATTCTTCCGAAGAATGCTAAATTCTTGCGCCACATTTAAATTTTGCCAAAATGATTAGCAAAAGAAAGTTGTGTTTTCAATTTAAAAAGTAATTAAGTGCGTTCGAGAACTCAAAAATTTGTACAAATTTGTACTATTTTTTACTGGATTGCGTTCGCGTACACAAAATCCAGTAAATGAGAGGCGAATTGAGAGCGAAAAATGACAGTTAATTTACTGAGTAAATGCAAATTTTTACTGGACAAATTTTTGCCAGTAAAATGAAGCCATATGTTTTTAAATATAAACAAACAAAAGCAAAGGGAAACAAAATTTTTTGTTTTTTGATGAAATTTTAAAAATAACAAAAAACAAATGTATTAAGTTATAAACAATGTTACGTTTATTTAAGTTTGATGCCAGAAAAGTATTAGGTGCTGTTATGTATTCTACGCGAAATTAAAACGTGCGGAATTTTCATACAATTGTTGGAAATATGTATGTATTCATAACAACAATTTCCGAAAGATGTTTTTAAACGTGAATGAAGTTAATAAATTTTTATAGTTAAATTTTTGTTTATACATGACGTCGGATGGTTACTGGTTCCCCGCATGGAACATTTTTTTTTTTTTTTTTATATGCATGATTTTTATTTATTGTATCTTCATATATGAACTAACAATAAGTATTCAAATCTTAAATCTAAAAAATATAATTAGGCCCGACCAATGTCGGACATAAGCTTAGTAGTAGTTATATATAATACATATGTAAGAAGTGATAATCAAAAGGAAAAAATAAAAGTATTTTCAAGAAGTCCCATCTGGAGTGCTGTGAATAAGAGCCCTTGTATCCCTCTTTTTTAGGCGGATGTGTCCAGTAAAGTTCAAAATTTTACGGGCAAGCGGATTAGGATGTGACTCGAGTTTTGTTAAATATTTGCCAGCGTATTTTGCAATTTCTTCAGTCACTAGTGGCATATTCAAATCACGATGTATATTTGAATTTTTGATGTACAATGGAGCCGATGTTATCATGCGTAAAATTTTATTTTGCCTGCGTTGAATTTTCTCTACATTTGAAGCTGAAGCAGTGCCCCATAGTTGAATTCCGTAGCACCATATTGGCTTTAAAAGCGACTTGTATATTAAAAGTTTACAGTCTAGGCTAAGTGTTGAATTTCGACCAATCAGCCAATGTACCTGAGTTAGTTTAAGTTTCATTTGAGTTAACTTAGAATCAATGTGGTGTTCAGCGTTACCGTTGTGCGACTAAAGTCGCATTTTGCCCCTTTTTCGAATGCCTTGCCACTTTTTATGCCCCTTAGTTTTAAATCCCCTTTTAGTATCATTTTCATTATTTTGTGCCCCTTTTTGCCCCTTTTTGTTCAAAGTCAACTTTAATTTTTATTTTTACAATAAATGTACGCAAATTTGTACAGATTCTACCACATTCGACAACAAGATTGTATTTTCTTTGGTATGAATCATTTCATTTGTTTAAGATTTTCATATATGAAATTACATACAGTCATTCATAGATAATTCTAACTGTATTTTCCGCAGCCATATTTGATTTGAAAGCCAAATTTGTACAAATTTCCCTTTATGCTAAGGGAAATAATATTGTATGAAAATACCACACTGAATTGCTTTCATCAAATAATGCTTTTGATTTAAGTTCCCATGAAATTAGTTCATCATGTGAGTCTATTATCTTGGAAAAACCAGTAAAACAGAAAAAAAACAACACGAAAGTATTCCAATGATTAAGAGAGACGGCATAAGTTCAGATAGATGCAGATGCCAAAAAACCCATTTGAGTTTTCTGCAATCAGTTCCTCATCTGCCGAATAAATCATTTAATGTCATGTGAAAACAGCCACACAAGTGGCCAATTCCAAAAAATAAATGATGTAAAAATATCCGAGCTTTTACCACAAAAAAATACCGATTTTCGGAGGAAAGTTGATATTGCTGAAATGAAGCTTGTTTTAAGGATGATAAGATGAACCCGTTTAAGCAAATGGACAAATTGGCCAAATTAAATGCAAATATATATCCAGATTTACCAGTTGCAAAGTCTGCGAGTTACACCTTATTTCTTTATCTATATAAAGTAAAATTAAAAAAAACACATAAAGCATAAACATAAATTAGTACTCGTATCACGAAAAAACTATCAAATAGACTAACGGCCTGCCCCACGATGTCACCAAAAATCGTTTGGTCGAATACTTATATTGAAAACAACAACAAATTTTCTAATGTTATTGATGTTTGCAATACAAGTTGTCGATCGAACGATTTCTGGTGACATCGTGGGACAGGCCGTAAAAGTAGAAACTTGTCAGTCCATGCTCTCTGCTTTAAATTTATTTCAAAACGATTTGGAAGAATGGATTCCAAATAAAAAACTTATTAATAAATACAAATGTACAATTTCAAAAGAAAGAGTATTTAAGGTATTTAATAACTATGAATAATGCCTAAAAAGAATAATATCCTCTTCAGAATCGAATTTTCAAATTTTTATCAAAACTTTATATGGCTAAATAAATTTTTTGAATTAGGCTGGTTTTTAAGTAAATAACTGATATGAACCACGTGCCAAAAATAATAAAAAAATGTATTTATGTATTCTTTAATTTTGTGTATATCTGAAGAACTGGGGCCAATTACTGCATTCGATATCAAACGAAATTTCCATTTATTTTCTGTTGGACTTTCGATTGATATTAAATGCAGCAATTTGACTACTGTTAATTATTATTAACATATATTTTATAATTTTTTTATATAATAGCTATCTATACTACGTTTGTACTGGCCTTATTTGCAAATAGAATTATATATGAAGACTGTGAGTCAAATAAGCAATTATAAAACTAAAAATGTCTTTCTGTATACATACATCGCATCCCCAGCATAAGTAATTGTTCTCGTGAATTAGTAAGTTACAATTTTTAATTGCAAATAACACGTGCGTATAAACGTAGTATATGTTTTTGTACTTCTTATACATGAGAAATTCTTGTTGTTTGTTTTAAATAAAAATAAATTAATAAATCTGATTGTTTCCTTAATTTTTCTTGATTTTGAAGTTGCCTCTTTTTTTCTTTGAAATCCCCTTTTTGTGCCACCTTTTTTTTGAAAATCCCTTTTTTGTGCCCCTTTTTGACATTTTTCAACGGTAACACTGGTGGTGTTTCCATGTAAGTCGTCGATCAAGGTGTATACCAAGATATTTCACATGTGAATGTTGAGAAACAACTTGATTGTTAATCCGATTGGGGGAACAAGTATCTCTTCGTAAAGTAAATGTTACTTGAACACACTTTTGTTCATTTACCTTGATTCTCCATAAGTTTAACCAAAGCTCCATCTGGCTAATGTGTTCCTGGAGTTTGCGGGATGCCTCATCAGGGTTTTCATGCATACTAAGGCTGGCTGTATCGTCGGCAAATGTGGAAGTATGGATACTACTGCTCACAGGCATATCACAAGTATAAATTAAATATAAAACTGGTCCCAGTATACTCCCCTGTGGCACACCAGATGAAATTGTTTCAGGCCTACTTGTAAAGTCTCCTTCCGCAACAGTGAACTTACGGGAAATAATGTAACTTTCCAAAAGATTTAAAATGTTTATTGGTAAGTAAGTCTTCAATTTTAAAAAAAGGCCTTCATGCCACACTTTATCAAATGCCTGGGAAACGTCAATAAACAGCGCAGAACAATACTTTTTTCCCTCAAATGTTCTTCTTATAAATTGAACTAATCTGTGAGTTTGTTCAATGGTGCTATGCTGACTTCTAAAACCAAATTGATGGTCTGGTATGCACCCACTACTAATTAGAATTGGGGACAATTTTGTTTTGAGCAGTTTTTCGAAAAGCTTTGACATTGTAGATAGTAGACTTATTGGCCTATATGACTCAGCCTTTGTTATATCTTTGCCCGGCTTTGGAATCATTTTAACCTTGGCAAGTTTCCAGTTGTGTGGATAATACTCCAGTCGTAAAATAGCATTAAATATGAATAACAGGATTCTCATTGCAATACGAGGCAAGTTCATCAGCATCTGATTACTAATTCCATCAATACCCGGAGCTTTCTTCGGGTTGAGTTCGGCAATTAATTTTTGTAAATCACGCGTCTTAAACTTTATGTGTTGAGGGGGTAGAGCGACTATATTCGGCAAATCAGCAACACCAGTACATATATTTGGCGTAAAAACGGATTTTAAGTGCTCAGCAAATATTTTACCTTTTTCAGTATCGCTTCTTGCCCAACCTCCGGTAGATGTGCGTAGAGGTGGCTTATACTCAACGGGTGTTTTAAGCTTTCTGGCAGCGCGCCACAAAGAGTAATTAGACGCCGGTGTAACATCAAGACCCTCCAGATAATTTTTAAGAGATGCAATTTTTTCAGATGCAAGCAACTCTTGGAGTCGTTTAGTGCACTCTTTAAATCTGATTTTATTTTGTGGTGATCTGTGCTGTTGCCATTCCCTTCTAGCCCTTCTTTTTTCACGTACGAGACGTTCAATGTCTGTAGAATAAATTTTATTAAACCCAATCTGCGGATGGGAGATAGTGGCATGTTCAGCAGCCTGTTTAATATTCTCGCTGAGATTGGCAATGTTCGATTCAATATCATCGGGTGTTCTAAGCGTAATGTTTTCCGTACAATGACTGCTGAGATATTTTTTGAACCCCAGCCAATTTACACGATTGATCATCTTCACATATGGGTCAGGTAAGTTACTTCTTAATGGGCTACAAATTGTGATGATCGTCGGGGAGTGATCGGACGAGAGATCAAGAGAAGCTTGAACTTGAATTAAATCCCTAGAGATATTTTTTATGACGCCAAAATCTATAACATCCGGAATTTTTTGTATGTCAGTAGGCCAATAAGTGGGCTCCCCACTCGAAATGACATCCAAGCCCATTTTTGAAATAGTGTTGAACAATGCTCGACCTCTGGGTGTAACAAGGCGCGAACCCCATGCGAACGCATGGAACATTTAAAAAAATTTACTTATTGATCGATTATATGTACATATGATTAATGTGTACTTTTCTTAAATTTGTTTTCAGTTTTTCGATATCTTGAATATATCAGGATATTTATTATTTATTTAAGCAGCTCTAGGTCGAAGAACAGCATTTCGCGTCATCGTAATTATTTCTTAAGTGCGGTAAGGTTTAGTTCTGTTGTTAGGCCTTCGAGAGTTTTTCGTCTCGCTCCCACTGGTTGACTGATCTGCCACGGATAACCGTATAATCTTGCGGTTTTTTGTGGAGTTTCTTTAAAAACCACGTTGCTACTTCCTATGTGAAGGCATAGGTCGTATAGTCAGTCACGGAACTTCTTTGGAAATTCTGTTAATAACATCTTGGGCATATGGTCTAGTTACTTCGCCCATATTCGTGCAACACCATACTATGCAAATTTACTTTGTATAGTATGTTTAATAAATAAATAAATATATCAGGATATATAAAGTTATTTTCCCATTTTATATTTCTCTTAATAAATGCACTCATTGGACCTACTTGAAAGGAAGTGAACAATATTGTTGTCGTGATTGCTTTAAGCGGCAACAAACATTTTTGTCTTATTCTGTACATCCTAATCACTTTTCACGTTGAGCGTAAAAAGCATAGAAACTTTAACGGCCTCGCCCGCGATGTCGACAGGAAAAATTTCCAATCCAGTAACTTTTGCATCTGAGTACATACAAACTATACAATATTATTGCTTCTGTGAAGCACTTTGGTAAGGCAAAATGATGGCTTTTTGGAAGTTGAATGTATTGCTTCTAGCTGACTCATCTCGCACAAAAAAAAAACTCCTTATTCATGCGCAACAGCAAGTGATTCTCTAACATTATTTCCCTTACGAAAACGCTTCTAGGAAGCAGTAATTTTAGCTGCGTACCCGACGATATGTATATATGTGCATATGTATATATACCCAGTAAAAAAAATTGGAAGTCATTCTAAAGGAAGTACATTTTCATTGCTTCCAAAAAATCGATATTTTTAATTTGCCGATAGTTAGCAGAAAACCAAGTAGAAGTTTATTTTAGTCATACAAAACCTTGTAATTCCTCTCTAGTTTTAGAAATTACTCACCAGAATTTTTAAAAAATCTATTTTTTTGAAGAAACTTATGAACTAATTTTGGTCTAAAATTTTAAAGTTATTTGCTTAAATTTACATTAAATTACTGTTTCGCGTTTAAATTCCTATAAAAAGAAACTACTTGTTAAAATAGATAACTATTAGCCATTTTTCCTAGATGAAAATATTATCATAGAACACAAAAAAGGAAATTTTTCTTAAAATCGCTTCCAAATCGGTGACCAGGCAGCGAAAAAGAGAACTTCTTGCAATGACAACCCTATGTAAAAATCATTAGATCGGATCGAAATTTGCACTACTTCCAGATCGCAAACTCTACATTTTCATGACTTTTTTGGAGTGTCTTTTTTTACTGGGTAGTTTCGTATATTCCCTGCAGATAATGTGACTAGTCCATACATGTATGTAAATACTCCAAAGAGGAGTAGGAATACTCCAAAACTACTCCAAATATAGGAGAAAAGGAGGTTGATGTCCTAGGGTTGGACTAAATGATCCAACTTTGCATTACATCGGACTAACCCCAAAACTGCTCCATATAGAAAAGTTATAGACTACGATCATAATCGTTTATCGTGCAGCATTGAATGCTTGTGTGAAAACAATATGACCCATGACTAAATTACATGGGACCATGATGTAACTAGTCTATTTCATCCAGATTGCACCACGTATTCCAATATATGCAGGGTTTTTTTTTGCATATACATACATACATATGTATAATTTTTTTTAGCGCCAAAATTGTCAATCAGCTGTTGTATAAATTTTACTGGATTTTACAATTTTTGCGTTCGCGTACTTTTATATGCAAACTTTTTTATTGAGAGTAGTTTCTTTAAATTACTCAGTATTTACTCAGTTACTGGATTTTACTGGAAAAGTACTCAAACGAACCTATTATCATTAACAAATAGTGAAGTAGGCAAATATTTACTTTAAAAAATTATAGATTTTAATGTTTCAAAGCAATGGAAGGCATTTCATGCAATAAAAATGCGTTTTAGAAAAAAAAATTTAACGAGAGCAATAATAATGGATGTCCTGAAAATCCTTGAATGATATAAAAATACTAAAACCTAGACATTCTTTATAGTTGCATACGATGTCGAGACCATATATTCCAAAGATTATAAAAAAAGTCCACGTAGTTTAGCGTCAGATCTGAAAGGGATAAAATATTGTAAATACATATGAAGTTGCTGGCTTTTGTTTGTTTTATTTAACTTGATAATTGCTTTATTTTAATTGCAATGAGTACACAACAACGAGAACAGCAACAACAGGAATTAAAAATTAAAAATAAAGGCATTTACCATAGATGGGCACTTTGCAGTACTACTAAAATTTCATTAAAAATAATTTTTTAACCAGTAAATTTTTACTGATTACTAAAAATTTTTTTCCACAATTTTTATAAAGTGCCTAAATGATTTATTATATGCTGAGTTGTATTGAATTTTCAGTAATCAGTAACGAAGTGACTAAATTTTTTTCATACTAAAATTAAAAAAATTTTAATAAAAAAAAACTTTGCCACTAGCTACAATTTTATTATGAATACGGCCCTACGATTTTACTGGTAATGCAAATTAAATTTCATTATCAGTAAAAATTTACTGAATTTTTTCAGTAATCAAAATTTATTGCATATATGCCCATTTACTAACCAAATAACTTAAACAAAACAAACAAAAGCCAGAAAATTCCTATGTATTTACAATATTGAAAGTTTTGATACTTTTAATTGATTAATTGAAAAAAAATATACTAAAAGCATAAGTACTTCCAACTTAAAAAAAAATTTATTACTAGATGTTTACACATCTCGCCTGTGATCGGACTCACGTTGCTTTTTTTAATTACTGATCCTTTTTCTTGGACATTTACGTGCTGCAAATGCACGTTTGTTTTCTTCATCCTTTTTTTTAATACTGATCCTATAAAATGTTTGTAATAAAAATTGCCAAATAGACAGAGGAGACTGACAATCATAAAAATTTCATTAAAAAAAACAATTCAAACCCAAAACGTACAATAGGAAAAGATTTAAATATGAACCTGGCCAAACAGTCATAGCAACATGATATTCATAAAAAAACAATAATATTCAAAAGTATGTAAACAAATTGAACTAACTTAAAGTCAACGTCTTCTTGAGATACGTCAGTAACGATTTTGAATTGCAACCACACTGAGACATAAACGCTGGAATTTCGGTAACATAATATTCTTATAATTTTCTGTCAACGCTCGCTATTGCAAAAGCAAGCCGCGTTCAGACTATTATACTTTGTATTTATACTTGAAAAAAATTTCAAATAATACGTGCAAGTGCGATAGTCTGAACTAGGGATGTAACGAATACCAGTTTAGCGAATGCGAAAGCGAATAATACATTTTAATTTTAGCGAAAGCAAATGCGAAAGCGAATGCAAATATTACAATTCGTTAAAATATCACATGCAAATAAATTTATATAAGAGTAAGTATGGATAATAATTAATAATAAGTTTAGAAAATGTTAGGCAATCAACCCATTCCTACTTTGGCCCTAAAGCCGAGTACTCAGTTCCCTGTGAAACGCTGTCAATATACATTTTAAGACAACTTCGAATGAATTTTTCCTGAAAAAATCTTGCAAAAGTAGTTCTGTTTTTTTTTGACGTTTGTTAATCGCAAACTATTTTCATTAAAAATATAAATTTTTTGTCGCTAGTATTCGCTTGAAATATTCGCATACATTTTAGCGAATGCAAATAGCAAAAGTAAGCGAATAATTTGCGAATGCGAACATTCGTTACATCCCTAGTCTGAACGCAAAATCTCATCAAAGTGGCAAATAATACGATAAATATTTGGACATCCCATAAGACTTTTTCGTTTTTAGAAAAATTTCTAAACGATAATACTTTTCATTAGATCAGGGTTGCATTTTCACACAAACCAAATTTCGAAGTCGGCTGTTTCGCCGCCGATATCGTGTCGTCATTGATGTAATGTTTTGTCATATGTATATCGGCTCAAAATTTTGAATAAAAGAATGGTATGGAAGTATATTTCGTTGAGGTAATTTTTTAACGTTTTTGTAATATCTTTTCTTAAATTTATTCTGTTATTTACATAGAATATTTTTAACTGCTGAGTTTTTTCAAGTGCCGGCACGCATCTTACTTACAAAACTTCATATGTAAAAAAAATGCTTAACTTAAAAATGTTATACAGAATATTTTACAAGTCTATTTAACTTAACAATGCCTTACTTAAGAACTATTCGCTTATAAAAATGTATATTCGGCTGTGCCGAATCTTATATACCCTTTACCAACGTATATATGTATATGTACGGTCTAATTCATAAAAAATATTTTAGGTTTATTACAGGTTTATTTGACAAATTTCCCATAGAAATATGTCAAATAAGGGGTTAATAAACCTGAAATATTTTTTATGAATAAGGCCGGTAGTATATAGATATATGTACATACATACATAAGTACATGCATATGTACATATTTGTTTTGTGATAAAATTTATAATTTTTGTTATAGTGCAATTTTTAGTAAGTGACCTGTTGATTTTTTCGACTAAAGAATTTGCTTGAGTAAAGATCTTCCTAAAATATGAAATATGTTTAACTGAAAAAATAATTATTTTTGGTTATTTTTTACCCAATTTTTTTTTAGTTTCCAACCCTGGAACCATAATTTAATTTTT
This sequence comes from Tachina lurida, assembly GCA_944452675.1. Taxonomy (NCBI): domain Eukaryota; kingdom Metazoa; phylum Arthropoda; class Insecta; order Diptera; family Tachinidae; genus Tachina; species Tachina lurida. Next base: position 41,812,401 of record OX101755.1, on the reverse strand, counting down.
TTTTGGTTTAATACAAGTACTAATTTATTTCTTTCTAATATATAGAATATATTTAATTATCAAAAAAATATATATGGAGCCATATAAAAATGTATGCAGACATGATAGCTCACATAAGATCGTTTTTGCAATAAAAAAGTTTTGCATTTTATTAACTCGATCTTTTCTCTTTTTTTATCAATGGTGAATGCAAATCTATTAGAAACTATATACGGTTTGCAAAGTTTATACGCGTACAGCATCAACGTTTAAAAAATAATACCCATTCTGTACGATTTTATACATTGCGGCCGTATCAGATAAATGAAATAATCAAAAAGATATTTCAGTCATTAATTTTATAGAAAATAACGGAAAACTCTAGATATTTTTAAGAAACAAAGTTCATATACTGTAAAAAAATAAAAAACGGATAATTTTTTTAATGATTAATTGCAATAGTTTTTAATCTAAATTCTCATTAAATTAAATTTTATATACATACGAAGATGATTTTTGTGTTTTTTAAGTAATCCATACACATTTTCTCTTAAAATGATGAATAAAACGTCTTTTAGTTCGCTTTTAATTATATATTCAAACATATGTTTCATCAAATACAATTTCGATGTTTAAAAACTTAAAAAAAGTAATTTTAATAAATATGAATATGAATTTATACATACACTCAAAATATTTCATAGGTAAAATAAACGAAAAATGTGGTTCATTTTATGAAAATATTCGTTGTTTTTACGGTACGAAATGATATTTGTTTATTTTACGAAATACTTTTTGTCTGTAAATAACAAAATTGTGTATTTTTACAAATTATTTTTCGTATATTTACGAAAAACAATGTTTATATTACAAAAGAAATTCGTGAATCATGAAAAGCAACTTGGTGTAATATACAAATTTTTTTATAAACCTAAAATCTGTAAACAAATTAAAATCTGCAAAAAATTTATTTTTTTTTACATATGAAAAATAATTTTGCAATATAATCTGTAATTCTTGGAATTGAAGGTTGTAAAAATTATAAAAAGAAAAACATAATTTAAGGGGGGTTGTTACAGACTCTGCATTCCTCATACATCACATACACATACATACATATTTTGCACTGAAACTCACGAATCAAACTGGGAACACAACTGGGACGAACAACGAATTTTTCGTTGCGGACATTCGACATAGAAAATAAAAGACATTTCTTCATATGAAGATTATCACAACACCCCTGTCAAACGAAATTCGTCCTGCTTGACGAACTCTGCGATAGATTTATTTAGATGGATTTTCTCTTTCTTTGCACAAACATTAACCAATTATCACTTATAAGATCTGTTACTTATTCGTTGTTGGTGTTCCGTGGACGAGATTTATCGTTCTTCCCAGTTGTGTTCCTATCGTAAGCCAAAAAGTAATTTTTTATTACAAAAATTTTTATTTTAATTGAAATTTGTTTAAAAATTTTGTATATTTGTATACAATGACAAGAAAACAAATGGGGAAACATTAAAAAATAAAACAAAACAACAGTTTTCCCAATTTTTTTTGTAAAATTTACGAAACCTTTGTAAATTTAAGAATAATTTTGTACTGCAAACAAAATGATAACAAAACAAAATTTGTTTATTCTACGAAATTTCCAATTTTATAAAAATGTTTTATTTTATACTAAATTCAATCAAATAAACCAAAGATATGGTACTATATACGAAAATAATTGTACGAATTAATTTTTGTAACTTAACAAAATTCGTAAAATTACAAATCTTTTTTCCTGCACAAGCAACAAATATTTTCGTAAAATGTAAAAAATTTTCGTTTATTGCACAAAAAATAAATTACGAAAAAATATTTCGTATATTTAAGCGTGAAATATTATGAGTGTATGTATGTATGTACATGTATGAAAATGTATGAATATATATTATCATATATGGCCATATGCCCTCATTTTGCGGATCCGAACCATATATGGAATATCATATACTAGCGGCCCGCTCCGGCTTCGCTCGGTTATAAGATATGTCATTCAATGAAGAAATTATTAAAATCGATGCAGTAGTTTTGATTTATTCATTACTACCCGTGGCCCGCACGCGTTAAATTTAGGCTAAAACAATTCTTCTTTCCCTAAACCATGAAGATTTCCTGTTATCTTTGGAATATGTAAATTCATACACTACATTTTTACTTACGTATTTACTTTTTACGTTTTTACCTATTTATTTTATTTTTACAACAATTAACATATAACAACGTTAACAGCTTTCTTTTCATTAGACAATACAAACATGTTTTCTCTAGAAGTTAATCTTGAAAGAGCGACATACAGTTGGCCATATGAAAAACAGTCAACGCTCAAATCTAAGCCTGCAACGTTAAAGGTTTGTCCCTGCGATTTATTAATGGTCATTGCAAAAGATGTCTTTACCAGAAACTGTAAACGTTTAAATTGGAAGGGTAAATCCGATGGTATCAGAGGCATTCGGCGAATCAATACATCTTCTCCAGTACCACATCCTGTGAGTATGCAATTATGAGTTCTAACTTAAGGCAAAACCTTTTTAGACGAAAAAGAATTTTGAAAATCGGTTCATAAATGACCGAGTTATGCGAGAGGGGAGCAAATTTCTCCTTCCGATTTTGAAAAAAAATGATGGAACCCAACTGTAAGCAAACTCTTTCAAACAAAAAGAACTTCGAAAATTGGTCTAAAAATTACCGAGCTATGCGTGTACAAACATAAAAAAAGTAAAAAAAAAAAAAAACATACGAATTGATAACCTGAATCAAGTTATTTACCTTATCTACTTGTTCATTAGTTGGTGACAGAATTGCTCTTTCCTTAAACAAAGGTATTGTCTTATAACTTATGTTATCAATGTCAGGATAGACATAGTTGACTAACTCTTGGATATTGTCTATCAAAACACAAAGGTTTTCTAGGTTAATCCTTCCCTCACTTTGTGTTATCGGTTCATAAATGACGGAGTAATGTATAAGGGGAGCAAATTTCTCCTCTGAGCGAATTTCCCCTTCCGATTTTGGAAAAACAGAATTATGGGACCCAACTGTAGGCAAATCCTTTCAATCAAACAAAGAATTTCGAAAATGGGCTTAAAAATTACCGAGTTATGCTAGGAACACAACTGGGACGAACGACGAATATTTCGGTGCGAACTTTCGTCATAAAAAATAAAACACATTTGTGCATACGAAAATGAACACAACACTGCTGTACAACGAAATTTGTCGTGTGTGACGAACTCTGAGATAGGTTTATTTCTATTTTGTACGCCGACGAACGACGAAAAATCAATTTTCTCTCTCTCTTTGCATACACAATAACCAACTATATCAATTATGAGAGCAGAATTCGGTGAGTAAATTCGTCGTTATTGTGCTTCATACGACGAATTTACTCAGCGAATTCATATCGACGAACTCGTCAACGTGAACGAAACTCATCGTTCGTCCCAATTGTGTTCCTAGCATTATGCGTGTACAAACATAAAAAAGTAAAAAAAAATACACACGAATTGATAACCTCCTTCTTTTTTAAAGTCGGTTAAAAATGTTATTGTGGGATATCCATGAGAGATAGACATACACCATGGCGGAGTTTTCTGTAGACCTTTTTAATGTGTACAATACTTAGTTTACTATTTTGATATTTGATGCGTTTGCAATGTAAGCGGAAAAAAATTTTATTATTTACGACATAACATTAGAAACCTCAAAAATAACAGTATTTCTTCTCCATATAATGCATGTTATTATACATATAAACCTTCCTCTTCAATCACTATATCTATTAAAAAAAACCGCATCAAAATCCGTTGCGTAGTTTTAAAGATTTAAGCACTTCGTTTTCTGTTGATCGGTTTTCAAGAAGAAAAAATTTTTGTTCATTTTAATTTAACTAATTTAAAAGTACATTAAAATTCAGACTCATATTCATATGATGATGATCCTAACATAAAAATTAAAAAAAAGCAATGTGAGTCCGATCACAGGGGAGATGTGTAAACATCTAGTAATGAAAAATTTTTTTAAGTTGGAAGTACATACTTTAGCTTTTAGTATATTTTTTTAAATTAATCAATTAAAAGTATCAAAACTTTCAATATTGTAAATACATAGGAATTTGCTGGTTTTTTGTTGTTTTATTTAACTTATTTGGTTAGTAAATGGGCACACTGCAGTATATATGTACTGCAGTAAATTTACCGATTACTGAAAATATTCAGTAAATATTATACTGGAAATGAAATTTATTTTGCATTACCAGTAAAATCGTGGGTCCGTATTCATAGTTTTTTTGTTCTTGTTGTTGTGTACGCATTGCAATTAAAATAAATTCAGTAAAGTGCAACTGTGACTCGCGTACGAAGGGTTCCGTACATTCGACTTTGAGCATTTTTTTAATGTGGCTTAAAGTTTTTTTCTCAGTTTAAACGATTTTTTTCAGTTTTGTCGCTTTTTTGTCGTTTTCGAATTTTTATTTCTGTTTTTTGAGTTTTTTTCATTTTCGCAATTTTTTTAATTTTGTCGATTTTTTTAATTTGGCGATTTTTTTATTTTGGCGATTTTTTTTCTGTTTTTTGGGTTTTTTCATTTTGGCAATTTTTTGCTATTTTTGCGTTTTTTTTAATTTTAGCGATTTTTCTTGTTTTTGGCGATTTTTTTCGGTTTGGCGATTTTATAATTTTTTCATATCTTAGATTTACCGTTTTTGAAAATTTCAAGAGTTTTGCTCTTACGGTTTTCAAGATACAGCAAGTTGTCAAAATTACATAGTTAAAATTGCATTAACTGCTGGAACAGCCTTTAATTTAATTTTTTTTAATTTTAGTGTTAATTGTTGTAGTCTGTATAAAAATACAATAACCGGCAGTTTTTAACTTAATAATTAAGTACGTAATTAGCTAATTTATATTTAAAATTAAAATTTAAAATTAATTAAATACGATTTCATTTTTTCAGTGGTTAATTAAAGTTCTTATTAAATTACGTTGAAAGTACGGCAGCACTGCAAAATTTTCAAAGAACAGCTGGTTAGCATAAACAAAAAAGTTAGGTTATAAACATGTAGAAAATTAAAATTCCATAAAAACTCATTTTATGAAATCAAACGAACATTATAATACATTTTTCTATTACTTTATTCCATAATATGAAACTTTGTATTGTATATGTTATATATTTATGAAATTTAAACGAAATTCTTCTTAACCCGACCACATGATGTTTTCAACCCGACCACATGATGTCATGTGTATATTTTCAATAAACACATACACGAATAAAAGCATGGTACGTTCATAAAACTTAAGTAGTATTTAATTACACAAGGTTGGGTTTTTAATTATTATTTAATTATGCACTCAAAAATACAATTTCGTATTTTATTAGAACTTAAAAATGATTACAGTTTGATTAGCCAGTCACAAACTGGGGGTAACTTTACAAATTTCAGGTGTATATACATACAATTGTATGTATCTTACATGGGATTTTAACATTTTTCGTTGCTCGTTTTGGAACACCCTTTAATTTTTAACTCTCATGTATTTGCGGCCAAATGTATATACACTGTGTCCAAATTTCAGGTCCGTAGCTCTTACGGTTCTCGAGAAAATACCCTGTGACAGACGGACGGACAGCGTAGCGAAAACACCTTTTCACCTTTGGCGTACGGAATCCTAATAAAGCAATTATCAAGTTAAATAAAACAAACAAAAAGAACGACTCATAGTTTACAGTTACAATTTTTGAACTTAGAAGACATTATTAAAGAAAAAGAAGAAGTAACTTTGGTAAGCTTCTAGAAACGAATATCTAATGTAAAACGAGCTTATTCTGATTACGAGTTTGAAGCCCTAAGTTTATTCAAAATGTAATGTCTTTACCACATTCATTTGCAAATGTCGAAAGAATTTTCAGTCAAGTGAACATAAATAAAATATAGCTTCGAAGTCCTTTGAATATTTATGCAACAAACTAAAAAACTTTTTGTATAATTTTTTAAATATAAGATTTATTTGCACATAACTATGAAGAATTTTGTAAAGATTTTTACCTGAAGCTTTTAATTTTATTCTGCCATATTCATAAAAAAAGTTTTATTTTTGGAAATTTGTTTGTTAAACGTTTTGTAACTCAAAATAATTTTAATGAATATTACCTGTTATGATTGCTTACGCAATTCTTAATAACATATTGATAGTCGTTAAACATATATGAAGTTATTTTACTGATGAGTTTCTTAAGCAGAAACAAAATGCACATTCATCTTACATTAAAAGCTCATATTCATAAAAAATAAGATATGTTTGAAAGTTATTTTAAGAAAATTTTTTCTAAAAATTTAAAATATATTTTAAACCGAGTTTAAATTTTATGAATATGGGTTGAGAAAAAATATTTTGTCACACATGTACATCCATATTTATGTAAATTTTTTTAATAAAATATAAAAGAAATTGTTTTAAAATTTGCTTTGAAGATTTTTTGAAGATTTAAAAATGAAATGCAGATTTTATATGCTTAGAAGTTCTGGCAACACTGCTGCTCATGTTGTTTTGCAGCTAAACTAAAATGATGCCAGACTAATTTTGCATGGAAAGACATGATTTTCCGTGTTTTTCACACCAAGAACAGAGTACTACTCTTGCGAATTTATTTCGCAAATATTTCATACCAAATACTTTTATATGTAGTTTGACAGCATTTCGCACGAAATTGTGAACAGAGTACCAGGCTTTACTCAAAATTTGAGATTGTATTGTGAAAAATATTTTTACATCCTAGCCAGTGTGGCCACAACTAAAAAAAATTTTAATGCTGAATGGGGCTTAAAATAATGCTAAAAATGCTAAAAAAATATTTGAAAATTCTAAAATATAATGCTAAAATTTTCTAATGATTTTTTAATAATTATATCGTTAGGTTAGGTTAGGTTAGCAGGCTGCTAGTGAAGAATGAAAATATAGGAGTCTAGCTCACTTGGGTCCAATACGATGATCCCTTTGTGCTGCCTGTAAGTTGAAAGAATAAGAATAAGGGGGGAGACCGGAAGTATAGGGAGAATATAGATGGAGAGAATATAGATGAAGAGTAGAGTAGAGAAGAAGTGAAAAAGTGGGACAAGGAGAGGGTCTAGTACATACACATGCCGTGAAGGCTAGCGGCCATACCAGCCGCTGCTCCTAATGTATAGACTTAGGTTACTAAGTCCTATTTCCGATAACTCGGACAAGCTATTGATGGATATTCTGCCAAGGAAGTGCAGACGGAGATCCTCCAAAGCAGGACAGAAGCAGAGAAGATGCGAAATGCTTTCCTCCTCTTCCTCATCATTGCAGCTGTAACAGTAGTCATTATACGGGAGACCCATACGTTTAGCGTGGGTCCCGAAAGTACAGTGGCCTGTAAGTGTGGCCAGGAGATTCCTCAGATGCTTTCTGGTAAAGCTAATGAGGTTTCTGGTTCTTTTAGTATCTAGACGAGGCCAAAGGGTTCTCGATATAACGCAGGTAGGCTCATTACGCCATCTTTCCTGAGCTGAATTAAGAAAGGCAGTATCGAAGCGTCTCCAGCAAGACGACAGAGGGAGCCCACAGAGATTGTCATCGACTTCCCCGAGTAGTGTTCCTCTCTTTGCTAGTTCATCCGCAACTATATTGCCTGAAGTAGTTCCGTGTCCACGCACCCAGTATAGTGTGATGGTTGCGTGCTGCGCCAGTTCATCCAGGACTGTGCGGCATTCTTGGACAAGTAATGATGTAGAATATACACCTGCAAGGGTTTTGATCGCGGGTTGGCTGTCCGTTATTATCTGGATATTACTATTGTGTATCCGATAATAACTCAACCAGTGTGTTGCTCTTTTTATGGCGGATATTTCTGCCTGTAATATGCTACATTCGTCCAGGAGTCTGAAGGATATTTCAATTCCAAAATCTGGAATATATATCCCCCCTCCAACTCTTCCCCTCCGTATAGAGCTGTCCGTGAAAACCTGCACGGCTCTGTCCACTGGGGAGAACCCTTCTGTCAAAGAGATATTGAAATTCCTATTGAAGTAGGGTTTGGGAGTGCAGTAGTCAATGGGTTTAGGTATATTGTTTGCTGTATTTAGGATGCTACCGTGACCCCATGGTCTATAGTTCCATACGCCTATTGCGTTCAGCCTAACGGCCGTATGTAGGGCCAGTTTTCTAGCCATTAAGTCCACAGGAAGTCAACAAAGCATAGCGAAGAGTGCCTTTGTCGGCGTGGATCTAAGGGCACCTGTTATCATAAGTGCCGCTTTGCGTAGAATACCTTCTATACGGGTCTGGTTTCCCGCTGATTCTAGTGCTTCCCACCAGACCGAGACCCCATAAAATAGGATAGGTTTTATGACCATCTCTAGTATCCAACCGACTCCTTTGGGGTTAATTCCCCAAGTAGGGCCAATTGCTTTCCTACAGATGTACATTGCCATAGCGGCTTTCTCTATCCTCACCTGAAGATTTTCCCTCCAGGAGAGTTTACTATCTAGAACAACACCTAGATATTTGGCACTTTTCGACATGGTAAGTACAGTACCATTCAATGCCGGGGGAATGAATTGTGGAACTTTGTATCTCCTGGTGAAGAGTACTAGTTCCGTTTTGGTTGGGTTGACACTCAGGCCGCAACTAGAGCACCAAGCATTAACCTCATTTAGTGCTGTTTCTAGCCTTTGCGATATCGTATCTAAGTGAAATCCTGATATTGCTATCTCTACATCATCTGCGTATGCAACGGTTTTAATGCTCAAGGATTCCAATTTTCTAAGCAGATTGTTGATTGTCACATTCCACAGTAGTGGTGACAGCACACCACCCTGCTTGTGATGGTGGCTGAGAGCATTGTGGAAGTGATGGTTCTGCATAGAAGCAGATTTTCAATGAGCCGATAAATCCCTCGGTCAATCCCCAGCTCCCTGAGAGACTGAATGATTACCGTTGGATCAATGTTATTAAAGGCACCTTCAATGTCCATGAAGGCTGCCAAGGTATAGTTTTTATGCTCGAGTGATTTCTCTATGTAACCTACAAGCGAATGTAAAGCTCTCTCAACCGATTTGCCCTTAGTGTAAGCGTGTTGAGAGACTGAGATTAGAGAGCTGTTTATGGAAGTTCTAATGTGTACATCCAACACTCTCTCAAGAGTTCTTAGAAGGAAGGAAGTTAAGCTTATGGGTCTAAAATCCTTCGCTTTAGTATGTGATGCTTTTCCTCCTTTGGGAATAAAGATCACTTTACTTCTAGTCCATGCAATTGGAATATATGACCATACGAAGCAGGCCTTATATATGGTAAGTAACCATGGGATTACAAGTTCTACGTTATGTTGTAGATCCGCTGGGATAATGCCATCCGGTCCTGGTGATTTGAACGGATGGAAGCTTTTAATTGCCCATTTAACTTTCTCCACCGTTAAGTCGATGGATATATGTGATTGAGCATGTAAGGGATACGCCCGTGGCATAACGCTACAAGGTTGACATCCCGGAAAATGGGTGTCCATTAGAATCTTTAGGGAATCAATACTGTTAGTGGTCCAGTTTCCATAATTATTTTGGATGTAGCTGGGTATCGGTGGCTTTTTCGCAAGGATTTTACGCATTCTGCTAGTCTCGGAGTAAGTTTCTACATTACTGCAGAATTCTCTCCAAGTTTTGCGTTTTGCGTTCCTGACTTCATTCTTGAATTTATTTAATTCAGCTTTGAAGAGTGACCAATTTCCTGTCCTTTTTGCCTCATTGAAAAGTATCCTGCAGTTTTTCCTAGTTTCTGCTTTGTCTAATTATATCGTTATAACGAAGAAATATTTAATTTTAATCAGATGGAAATATTTTATTTAATTTTAATAAGAAATTCAGGAACATACAAAATACAATTGCTGAATTCATAAAACCTCTTGTATCTTTGTACGATCGTATTATATATAAAAGTGTAAAATTTTGTTGCTGTTAATTTTCATATAAAAATTAAATACATAACATAATTTTACACTTTTATTTTATATATCTATATGTTTTAATGTATTAGCATGCCTGCTATCAACATATGGAAGACATTTAAAAAATACTTTTTGCATTAAAAAATTATTAATTTAATTTTCTTTTTTTTTTTATTGTACGTCCTGGAGCCGGATTTCGCAAAGATGAATTTTGAAGTGTTCAACCCCGAAAAACATAATTTTGAATACTTATGTATTTTCTTCTTGTTATTAGGTGTTTGACGTTTAAAATACATTAAAGCGGCTATTAGACGCTCTTACTCGGTATATGAGCATGATATCCTTTCTTACATTTCAATAAACAACTTTAAAAATGCGCTAACTAACGAAGTCATCTTAACCCTTTCCGTACTCTACGTTTCCACATGACATGAAATTTTGTTGTAACTTGAAGTAATAACTGTACTAACAATAATGTTATCACTTGAAAAAAGCATTAATTTGAGCAGTCTACACTTAACATTAACTTGAAGTTTATGTTAAAGTGAACAATTTGATGTCAAATAACGAAAACACAAATGAAATTTGCAGTGAATTTGACAGAAGATCTATTAAACAAGTATGATGACAAACACAAAAATTAAAAATTGTTTTAAAACCAAACCAAGCTAAAAAACACGAGTTTTGCATTATCACACCATTCTCAAATACAAAGTATGACAGCCTAATAGCCGCTTAAGACTTATTTTGTTGTTTACATAGTTTCCATCATTATACATTTGTATAAAAATGATATAATACAATTAATGACATTAATTGACAGAGGTTTTTACTTGTATAAATAGAAAAGAATACATGAAATTTATAAAATTAAAAATACTAAATAATGCTAAAAAATTAATAAAAAAATACTGAAAAAATGCTAAATGCAAAATAAAATATTCACTGCTAAATCAAAATACATAATGCTAAATTTAGCAGTGAAAATGTTAAAAGGGTCACACTGCTCCTAGCGTATAGATGTTTACACACCAATAAACGCTATGCAATTCTATATTATATGTACTCGTATCTTAGATTCCAACAAAGGTATCATATAAAAGAATTTCAAGCGCATCTAACTGCACCAGAGTTTAAGATAAAATCTCATTTTATTCAATAGCGAACCAATTGAATAATATTTTAATTTGAAACAGTAAGCAACGACATCATCTTATTGCATTTTTATTCATGATCATATAATAGAATATATACCCATCAAAGGACAAATTCTAAAAGTCTTACAAATTAAGCATTATGGAAAATAACATAATTTTTATAGACATGTAAGCTTTCAAAAAAATTCTATTAAAGCCATTCTGCGGATAGGAAGTAGTGGCATGTTCAGCAGCCTGTTTAATATATTCGTTAAGATTGGCAATATTAAATTCAATATCATCAGGTGATCTTAGCTGAATGTTTTCTACGCAGTGACTACTAATATATTTTTTGAATCCTAGCCAGTTGACCCTTTCAATCGTTTTCGCATATGAGTTAGTTAAATCACTCCTTAGTGGGTTGAAAATTTTAACTATTGTGGGAGAGTGATCGGAGGACAGATCTAGAGAACCCTCTACGTGAATTAAGTACCTATGGTTATTTTTCGTGACGCCAAAATCTATAACATCTGGAATTTTTCTTACGTCAGTAGGCCAGTGTAGTGTACCTCACTTACTGTAATACACTGTATCATAATATAATTGCATTGCAACACAGTTCATTTAATAATTAACAAAACGCTTACTTTATTAAATTTAAATGACACACTTTTGTTTTCATTACAAAATTATGTTATTATAGATGGTCAGCAAAAGTAGACATAAAGAAACACAAATATAGTAAAATGTAGAATAGTATATAAGTAGAGTTAAACATTCAATAAATCAGACTTTAATTTCTAATCGCAAACCCGCAATAACTTGCCCAGTTTTTTTTTATTAAATTCTCACTTTTTCTGGCAGTTCCTGTGAACGCCTAGCTATAAGCTGGACCCCCGGTACAGCTGGATAGTAATGTGGTGAGTGACAGCACTAATGCTAAAAAAGTACCTTTTTGTACTACGCTGAAATGCAAACAGCTTAAGTTTGATAATTACCCGTCCAGCTCTCGTTTCAAATAGACTCGTTTTTTCCTTTTCTTTTCAATAAAACTTTTTGTGTAAAATATAAGTAATCTGTAATTTTAAAAATAAATAAATTGAATTTTGTAATTACATAATTGACTATTAATACGAACAACCCCACAAAGTGGTGACCCCGTCGATTGGTTAAAGAATATTTCAGGATGCAAGACAATATTGGTGGCAGCACGCAGCAAGGCCCGACGCCGAGCACATCAAGTACCGAGCCAACAACCGTTAATCGTGTAGCTGTAAAGGTTCCACCTTTTTGGCCCGATCACGCTGAAATTTGGCTGGCGCAGGTAGAAGCACAATTTGCTGTTGCCGGCATAAGTGGTGACACATCGAAGTTTAATACAGTCATCGCCGCAATAGAATCGAATGTTCTCGTGCAAATATCAGACGCTATTTTAAATCCACCGGAGACCGATAAATACACAAATCTTAGAAAGTGCATAATAGAACGCTATTGTGAGAGCGAACAAAAAAAGACGCAAAAATTACTATCGGAAATTGATTTGAGAGACAAGCGACCGACACAACTCTTAAATGAGTTAAGCACATTGTCAAAGGACAAGGTAACAACTGATTTTTTGAAAACGCTATGGTTGCAGCGTTTGCCAGCGCAAGTCAGAGCAATCTTACAAGCGTCAGATGCTAATCTGACCGAGTTAGCGAAGTTGGCAGACAAAATTATGGAGGTGGGAGAGTTTCAGCATTTATCTGTGGTATCTACAATGCCACAAACTTCTAAAAGCGAATTTGATAGACGACTCGATCGCATAGGGCAACAGATAAATAGCCTTTGTAACAAGAACAATAAAAATGTACGTCGGTCACGATCAAGTTCTACACGACGACAAAAAACAGATGCCACTCCAGCAAAGCAAGTGAGCGACCATTGCTGGTACCATCGGACATTTGGCGAAAAAGCCACAAAATGTCGTCAGCCATGTTCATATCAACAAAATTTGTCAAAAAACTAAATTCATCTTCCGATCTGGCGGGCGGATCTCGAGATGAATGCCAAATAGCCCGTCTTATAATTAATGACAGCATATCGAAACAGAATTTTTTAATCGACACTGGTGCCGACGTTTCGGTGTTACCAGCTGGTAGTGTTGAGGGTTTGCGTGTAGGGATTTTTAGAAAATTGTTTGCTGCTAACGGGTCCCCCATCAAAACCTTCGGTGAGAAAACGTTAAGCATTTCTTTGGGTCTACGTCGCAATTTTACATGGACCTTTTTGGTAGCGAATGTCAACTGTGCTATTATAGGCTCAGATTTTTTGAAGCATTACGATCTTTTGGTTGACATCAAGAGAGGTAAGCTTATCGATCGTACTACGCTGCTTGAGGCAAGGGCACGTCCCGCACGTACTGCCTATGTTCAGATTTTAGCATACGACAAAAAAGATAATTACGCCCAGCTGTTATACGAGTATAGAGAGTTAGGTACGATTAATGCCAACAAGCGCCCAGTGGACTCTACGGTCACGCATCACATTACCACAAACGGTCCTCCCACATACGCTAGCGCACGTCGACTCGCGGGGGATAAGCTCCAAGCTGCAAAAAAAGAGTTTGAGTACTTGATGGAAAAGGGTATATGTAGACCGTCAAAAAGTAATTGGGCCAGCCCACTACATTTGGTAAAAAAGCCAAACGGGGACTGGCGCCCATGCGGCGATTATCGTGCCCTTAACAGCATCACTTTACCCGACAGGTATCCAATACCATTTTTACGTGACATAACGAGTATTATGCACGGAAAGAACATTTTTTCCTCTATCGACTTACAAAGGGCTTACCATCAGATATCCGTGGAGCCATGCGATATACCTAAGACAGCCATAATCACGCCGTTTGGCTTATTTGAGTTTTGTTTCATGACATTTGGTCTACGGAACGCGGCCCAAACGTTCCAACGTCATATTAACGAAGTCTTGAAGGGAATCGATTTCGCTTTTGCATACATCGATGATATCCTCATAGCGTCTGAAACAGAGGAGGAACATGCAAAGCATCTGCGCATCATATTTGATCGCCTTCGCCGATTCCACTTGTGCGTTAATTTCGATAAATGTCAGTTTGGTATGCGTGAACTCGTATTTTTAGGCCACAAAATTAGCCCCAAAGGACTTACGCCGCCTGAAAACAAGGTCGATTCGATCCGAAATTTTGAAAGACCAATGATTGTGAAGAATTTAAAAAAATTTTTGGGCATGCTGAATTTTTACCGCCCATTCATACCGCATGCAATAAAAAATCAAAAATTATTGTTAGAATTGACTCCTGGCAATAAAAAAAACGATAACACCATAATAGAATGGACACCTGAAGCAATGGCTGCTTTTAATGCATGTAAAAACGATATAGCAGAAGCTACTTTTTTGAATTATATGGCTCCGAAAGCATTGATAACGCTTACGACAGATGCTTCAGATGACGCCGTAGGGGCAGTACTGCATCAGATAGTCGAAGGGCAAGTACAACCATTAGGATTTTACTCCAAAAAGTTGACACCATCACAACAAAACTACAGCGCGTACGATAGAGAACTCACGGCGATATACCAAGCAATTCAACATTTCAAATACGCAGTTGAAGGAAGAGAATTCGTCGTTTTTACAGACCACAAGCCAATCATTTTTGCTTTTAAGCAAAAAAGCGAGAAGGCATCACCGCGAAGGATTCGGCAATTAGACTTTATCAGCCAATATACGACGGACATACGACATTTACCTGGGGCTGACAATAACATAGCAGATTTACTCTCCCGCATCAACGCCATAGAGGAGCAAGTAGTAAATTTTGATGAAATGGCCGAGCAGCAAGGCAATGATATTGAACTGCAGGCACTGCTGGACAGCAACACAAACACGTCATTACAGCTCACTAAATTAGCCATCCCACAGTCGACTAAAGAAATTTACTGTCACGTTTCGAAGGATAGAGTAAGACCTTATGTTCCGAAAAATTATCGTCAGGCAATCATACGCAAGCTTCATTCGCTTTCGCATCCAGGCATAAGAGCAACAAAACAATTGGTTTTAAATCACTACGTTTGGCCATCTATATCTGCAGACGTCGCTAGATATGTGCGCGCGTGTATTCCTTGTCAGAGAGCAAAAGTACAACGTCATACAAAAGCACCCTTATGTAATTATGCAGCAGTCGATGCCCGCTTCGAACATATAAATATAGACATTGTGGGACCGTTGCCATCATCAAACGGATTCCGATATTGCCTCACGTGTATCGATCGTTTTTCGAGATGGCCCACGGCGATACCACTGATAGACATAACAGCTCAAAGTGTTGCAAGTGGCCTTATGAGAGGATGGATTGCTGTCTACGGCGTCCCCTTGCGTATTACCACCGATTTAGGAAGACAGTTCGAGTCAACCATTTTCAGCGAATTAACGAAGTTACTGGGAATTAAGCATTTGCGGACAACGGCCTACCACCCACAGGCAAATGGCATAATTGAGCGATGGCACCGTACACTAAAGACAGCCATTAAGTGTGCTGAAACAAACGACTGGAGTTCTGCACTTCCGCTAATTCTTTTGAGCATGCGATCAACAATAAAAAGTGATATTGGGCTAAGCCCAGCAGAAATCGTTTTCGGCGCTTCTTTAAGAATACCTGGAGCATTTCTCATTCCTTCCGGAAGAAATATTACGGAAACCGAGTTTGTACAAACACTGCGTAGAACCATTTCAAACTTACCAACTACCCAACCTGTCCGTCACGGGATGCAACGATGTTTCGTTCAACCAGCATTGGCTGACTGCAAGTTTGTATTTGTGAGGGTAGATCATGTGCGTACACCATTGGAGCCCAGTTACGAGGGCCCTTACGAAGTTTTAAACAAACATGATAAGTATTATATTGTAAAAATACGCCAGCGAGAAGCGAAAATCACAATAGATCGCCTAAAGGCTGCGTATATTTTTAGCGAGGACGCTGTGCCAGCTAAAGCGCCACCAACAGAAGGTGGAAACTAATCCGAGAATTCAGAAAATGTTTCAACACATGTGGACACAGACACGTCTCAGGAGACTACCATGCAAAAACAACGCCTTACGTCATCCGGGCGTCACGTCAGAATTCCTCTAAAGTATCGTTAAAGTCTTAACTAGGAGCAGGGTATTGTGGTGAGTGACAGCACTAATGCTAAAAAAGTACCTTTTTGTACTACGCTGAAATGCAAACAGCTTAAGTTTGATAATTACCCGTCCAGCTCTCGTTTCAAATAGACTCGTTTTTTCCTTTTCTTTTCAATAAAACTTTTTGTGTAAAATATAAGTAATCTGTAATTTTAAAAATAAATAAATTGAATTTTGTAATTACATAATTGACTATTAATACGAACAACCCCACAGTAATAATAATTGGGCTATAGGACTTCACAAACACACTACTACATACTAGTTCATCCTACTCTCAACAGTACATGGCGATCCTTCCTTCAACTTTTACACACCTCAACATTACACCAGTAAGTAGGCTCCCCACTCGAAATGACATCTAAGCCCATTTTTGAAATTGTATTAAACAACGCTCTACCTCTAGGTGTAACAAGACGCGAGACCCAGTACGTATGTTTTGCATTGTAGTCACCAGCTGCCACGAAACAAGATCCAAGCGATTTGTAGAACTTCTCATACTGATCTTCGGTAACTGAAAATCTGGGAGGTGAGTAAATTGATGATATCACGAAATTCGCAGAAAAATTTTCTACGAAAATATTCGTAGCTTGCATATATTCTTCACTAACGTTCTCAAGGATATAGTGCTTGAGTCTTGACTTAATTAGAATTGCTGATCCACCGCATGCCCTCCCTCTCGGGTCCTTTGAATCATATAGAGTGTAACCATTTATTTTAAAGCAGCTTCTCGAAGTCAAGTGAGTCTCAGAGACCAACATTATATCAATATTTTTTTCCGTGAGGAAGTGCTCAAGTTCATTTTTATGTTGGCGAATGCCGTTTGCGTTCCAGAAACATAGTTTTAACGTGTTCATGGTTTGTTGACTAATGCTTGAAGCAGAGTATTCTGCATTCTCAGCATTTCTTGCATCACGCTAGTCATATTTGTTGTAAAGTTGCTTATAGTTAGCATCAGATTCTCAATAGTAGCTTCAAGACGACTAAAGTTAAAGCTAGAGTTTGCATTCGTTGAATTATTTGGCGGTGGAACATTTTGTGTGAAGTAACTAGTTGGCTAGTTTGAGGAAGAATGGCGGAGTAAGCATTTGCTGATGGAACTGGAGCTACTTTAGATTTTTGACCCATAGCCTTTTTTTTTTCATATACATTTATATTTATTGTATCTTCAAAAATGAACTAACAATAAGTAATCAAATCTTAAATCTAAATATAATTATTAGGCCCGACCAATATCGGACATAAGCTTAGTGATAGTTATAAATAATACATAAGTAGTGATAATCAAAAAGAAGTATTTTTAAGCAGTCCCATCTGGAGTGTTGGGTATAAGAGCCCTTGTGTCCCTTTTTTTAAGCGGATGTGTCCAGTAAAGCTCAAAATATTACGGGCAAGCGGATTAGGATGTGACTCGAGTTTAGTTAAATATTTGCCTGCGTATTTTGCAATTTCTTTCCTCACTAGTGGCATATTTAAATCACGATGAATATTTGAATTTTTAACGTACCATGGAGCAGATGTTATCAAACGTAAAATTTTGTTTTGCCTTCGTTGGATTCTCTCGACATTTGAAGCTGAAGCAGTGCCCCACAGCTGAATTCCATAGCACCATATTGGCTTCAAAAGCGACTTGTATATCAAAAGTTTGCAGTCTAGGCTGAGTGTTGAATTTCTGCCAATTAACCAATATATTTGAGTCAATTTAAGTTTCATTTGGGTTAACTTAGAGTCAATATGATATTTCCATGTAAGCCTTCGATCAAGGTGTATGCCAAGGTATTTGACTTGAGAATGTTGAGGAATATTTTGATTGTTGATTCGAATGGGGGAACAGGTATCTTTTCTTAGGGTAAACGTTATATGAACACACTTTTGTTCATTGACTTTAATTCTCCATAAGTTCAACCATATTTCAAGCTGGGTAATGTGTGCTTGGAGATTGCGGGATGCCTCATCAGGATTTTTGTGAATACTCAAACAGGCTGTATCATCGGCAAATGTAGAAGTGTGGATGTTATTGCTCACAGGCATATCACAAGTATATATTAGATACAAGACTGGCCCCAGAATGCTACCCTGTGGCACACCAGAAGATATAGATTCGGGTACACTCATGAAGTCTCCTTCCACAACGGTAAATGTCCTACCAACAATATAACTTTCCAAAAGCTTTTGTATATTTATTGGTAGGTATGTCTTCAATTTTAAAACTAGGCCTTTGTGCCATACTTTGTCAAATGCCTGAGAAACATCAATAAAAAGGGCAGAACAATACTTCTTTTCTTCAAAAGTCCTCCTTATAATTTGAACCAATCTATGCGTTTGCTCAATAGTGCTATGCTGACTTCTAAAGCCAAATTGATGGTCCGGGATGCACCCAGTATCAGCTAAAATTGTGGACAATTTAGTCATGAGCACCTTTTCGAAAAGCTTTGAAATTGTTGAAAGTAAGCTTATAGGCCTATATGACTCAGCCTTGGTAAGATCTTTGCCTGGCTTTGGAATCATTTTAATCTTGGCAAGTTTCCAGTTATGTGGAAAATACTGCATTCGTAAAATGGCATTAAAAATAAATAGCAAAATTCTTATTGCAATATGAGGCAAGTTCATGAGCATCTTGTTACTAATGCCATCAATACCTGGAGCTTTCTTAGGGTCGAGTTCAGCAACTATTTTTTGTAGTTCACGCATCTTAAACCTTAAGGGACGAGGGGGTAGAGAGACTACACTCGGTAAATCGGCAGCACCCGTACATGAATTGGGAGTGAATACAGATTTTAAATGCTCAGAAAATAAGTTACCTTTCTCACTATCGCTTCTTGCCCAGCCTCCAGTCGAAGTACGCAATGGTGATTTGAGATCAACGGGTCTTTTAAGATTTCTAGTAGCGCGCCATAAAGAGTAATTAGATGTTGACGTTACATCAAGACCTTCTAAATACTTTTCCAGTAATGCAGTCTTTTCCGACGATAGCAGCTCTTTGAGTCGTTTAGTACATTCTTTAAGTCTGATTTTATTTAGGGGTGATCGGTGTTGTTGCCATTCTCTTCTAGCTCTCCTTTTTTCACATACAAGACGTTCAATTTCCGTAGAATAAATTCTATTAAAGCCAGTCTGCGGATAGGAAGTAGTGGCATGTTCAGCAGCCTGTTTAATATATTCGTTAAGATTGGCAATATTAAATTCAATATCATCAGGTGATCTTAGCTGAATGTATATATATATTTTTTGAATCCTAGCCAGTTGACCCTGTTAATCGTTTTCGCATATGAGTTAGTTAAATCACTCCTTAGTGGGTTGAAAATTGTAACTATTGTGGGAGAGTGATCGGAGGACAGATCTACAGAGCCCTCTACGTGAATTAAGTCCCTATGGATATTTTTCGTGACGCCAAAATCTATAACATCTGGAATTTTTCTTACGTCAGTAGGCCAGTAAGTAGGCTCCCCACTCGAAATGACATCTAAGCCCATTTTTGAAATTGTATTAAACAACGCTCTACCTCTAGGTGTAACAAGACGCGAGCCCCAGTACGTATGTTTTGCATTGTAGTCACCAGCTGCCACGAAACAAGATCCAAGCGATTTGTAGAACTTCTCATACTGATCTTCGGTAACTGAAAATCTGGGAGGTGAGTAAATTGATGATATCACGAAGTTCGCACAAAAATTTTCTACGAAAATATTCGTAGCTTGCATATATTCTTCACTAACGTTCTCAAGGATATAGTGCTTGAGTCTTGACTTAATTAGAATTGCTGATCCACCGCATGCTCTCCCTCTCGGGTCCTTTGAATCATATAGAGTGTAACCATTTATTTTAAAGCAGCTTCTCGAAGTCAAGTGAGTCTCAGAGACCATCATTATATCAATATTTTTTTCCGTGAGGAAGTGCTCAAGTTCATTTTTATGTTGGCGAATGCCGTTTGCGTTCAAGAAACATAGTTTTAACGTGTTCATGGTTTGTTGACTAATGCTTGAAGCAGAGTATTCTGCATTCTCAGCATTTCTTGCATCATGCTAGTCATATTTGTTGTAAAGTTGTTTATAGTTAGCACCAGATTCTCAATAGTAGCTTCAAGACGACTAAAGTTAAAGCTAGAGTTTGCATTCGTTGAATTACTTGGCGGTGGAACATTTTGTGTGGGAATAGAACTAGTCTTAGCAGCATCGGCATACGATACACGTGAATTAACTAGTTGGCTAGTTTGAGGCAGAGTGGCGCTATAAGCATTTGCTGATTGAACTGGAGCTAATTTAGATTTTTGACCCATAGCCTGTTTAACGAAAGAATATACACGGCATCCTCTGTAATTAGCGGTGTGATTTTCTCCACAATTACTGCATTTTTTCTGCTTGTACTTTTGGCTTGGTACAGTTAGCATTACCATGCAATTCACCGCAGGTAACACAAACTGTAGGTAATTTGCAGTAAGTTTTTGTGTGGCCATATACTTGGCAATTATGGCACTGTACGGGACCTGAACGCTTACGTGGCTCTTCAACTGTGATTTTTCGGTGTAAAAGGTATTTTAGACTATAAATTGGGTGCGTCTCGTTTTTTTTTCCACTGTATATCATTCGGCTCCAGTTCAACACGAAATAGAGGCTGGAGAATCTTCTCTCTATTGATTATATTGGTAACATTTTTTACCTTAAATCCTTGTTCGATAAGTGCACATTTTATTTCTTCGGGCTCAACATATGAATCTATGCCCTTTAATACTATTTGTAGGCCTTTAGCACTCTTAAGTTGATATGTGTAAAAATTTGTTTTATAATTTTCAAACTCACTAACAATTTTTCGGAAATCTTTTTCATCATATATTTGGATTTTAGTTTCATCAATATTACCTCGTTTAATTGGAATGATGTGAAAAGTATTTTCACCAATGGTCGACAGTCGATTTTTTAGAAGTGTGTTAGAATTTTTTTCTCTCAGATAAATAGGTGGTTGTTTAAAATACTTTTGCGATGATGCAGCGGGCTTGTCGTTTTTGTCTTGCAATAATGAAAAACGATTTTGACGATTGATAGAAGATGTGCTGTTATCCCTAGACATCTTTGGGGCGGATCCAATTTTAGTAGAATTTGGGCTTCGTCCGCGCTTTAAAACAGTTATATATCTGTCCATTCCTATTTGTCCTTTGGTTTTGAACTGCTGTTATCTTCAGTGACAACTTGTTTAAGTGATGACCACGAGCCCGAAGCTGATGATATCGCTGAGTTAAATGTAGAAGTGCTAGGCAATAATGTCATCGATTCAGTAGTTGGTATTGGACAAAGCGAAGTTGATCGCTGACGAAACTGTGGTTTTGCCGTTAGAAAAAGTCTATTATCAGATTTAACTCACAGCAAGTCTATTATCAGATTTTTTATTTTTATTGTTATCATTATGAGCATCAAAACTCAGAGTAAAATAGGAATTTCTGCCGTTAGAGCTTCAGAACTCACAGCAAGTCTATTATCAGATTTTTTATTTTTATTGTTATCATTATGAGCATCAAAACTCACAGTAAAATAGGAATTTCTGCCGTTAGAACTCACTTCACTATTTTTTTCCTTTGGGGTACTCATATAGAGTATTCCTCAAGAGTACTTTGTATGTTTTTTTGTTTACGGTTTTTTTTTGTTTTTGTTATTTCCATATGTAAAAATATTAGCAAAGCAAAAAAAAAAGCTTATTTATCAAAGTTAATATGTACTACGAATATTTTTTGTAGAATTTTTTTTTGTTTAGTTTGTATGTAAGAAAAATTCCGCTATTATGTCTGTTCACTATGAAGGTACAACGAAATTTTTTGAAATACGTATATAGACATGCTAAACTACCAGCAAATAAATTTCAATTAATGTATGTATACTTCTGACAATGTGTCAAATAATAAATTTCTTTAAAGTTCAATTAGTGTTTTATTTTTCATTTAGCCTTGTAAATAATTTTATTGTTATCCAATGGATTTCTAATTGTTTAAGGATGTAGAAAAATAAAATGAGTTCACACAGAAAAAAATAAGTTTCATTTTTGATAACAAAAATCCCGGTATTCAATCATTTTAATTTTCGAATTTCCTGTGATAAAGAAATCCGCTATATCAATAACAAAAATTGTAAAATAATAATATTTTTTTCTTCAATAATATAAATATTTGAATTAATAAAATATCTTATCAATAATTTGTAATGTAAATGTAATGAATCAAAGAAAAAAGTTGTTGACTGAAATTTTATTTTCAGTGATAATTGTTATTTTATTGTATGTGTGTATGGATGAATGTTAGTTTGTTTTTGCTTGGCTGCGATTAAACTAAATGTATTTGGGATGAGTCGAACCGGGAATCTCTTGACTAATAGACTAACGTGCTTGCCATTCAGCTAAAGAGCAAATGGTTATTGGATTCGCAAATAATGAATACAGGCAAAACATGAGAAATCATGGTTCTTCTACATTTGCGCATTGCGTTTTGATATAATCTAAAAATAACTTTGTTGAGAAAAAAACAAGCCACGACGATTTTCGGCTACTTGTTGTAATTCACACGTATACAACACGACCAATAAAAAAAACAACAACATCAGCACATAACCATGTCCAGTCAATCAACAAGCAAGTTAAACACCAACACAAGCAAAACAAAAGTAAACGATATTATAAAATGCGCGGAATTGATAAATGCAATATTCAAGTTAATGACAAATATTATTGAAATTAAAAATTTTATTCATTAACATGGTTTTATTGAAAATAATTCTTGTCTATTTTTTTCTGTGCACCTGAATATAAATTATTTGCTGGGTTTTGTATCAGTTTCAAAGCCTACTAAGCTTATTTTTTTCTTTTGTGATTTTCGAAAATATTATTATTTTATGAATTCTCATATAGTTTTTGAAAGTCTGTGCATAAAGTAAGAGGTTTGTGACTGTGGCGAATGGTGGTTGAAATCTACTGATGATTTGGTTCAAGCGCCAATGAAATACGTATATAGACATGCTAAACTACCAGCAAATAAATTTAAATTATTATATGTATACTTCTGACAATATGTAAAATAATACATTTCTTTAAAGTTCAATTAGTGTTTTATTTTTCATTTAGCCTTGTAAATACTTTTATTGTTATCCAATGGATTTAAAATTGTATAAGGATGTAGAAAAATAAAATGAGTTCACCTGAATATAAATTATTTGCTGGGTTTTGTATCAGTTTCAAAACCTACTTAGCTTATTTATTTCTTTTGTGATTTTCAAAAATATTATTATTTTATGAATTCTCATATAGTTTTTGAAAGTCTGTGCATAAAGTAAGAGGTTTGTGACGATTGAAAATTGTGGTTGAAGCCTACTGATGATTTGGTTCAAACGCCAATGAAATACGTACATACATACAGTTACTCTCAAATACATATATTTTGCCTACATTCTTTACGCAAAAAAGTTAAATAAATTTATTAAAAATAAAATATTTATGCAACATGTTAAATTTATTTCTTTTCTAACTGAGAAAGCAAAGCCTATAGAATGGAAAATACAAAAAAAAAAACAACAACTTTGAATTTAATTGTTATACTTTTTTTTGCCTTTTCTTGTATCAACTACGCAATTTCAACATCACAAAAGTATTTTGCTTCTTTTAGCGTTCCCGTTATTTCTTTGTGTTGTTAAATGTGTTTTTTTTTGCTATTCGTTTGTAATAGCAATTGTTATGCTTTTTTTTGTCATAATTGGTTCCAATCTTTTTTTATTGAGTGCATCACGTGAAGTTTTTGTTTAAAAAAATGTTTAAAGTAATACTATGTTTAGACGGTACGTGCTTCGCTCTCTATTCATGCTTCACGCCCCAATCATGACCGAATCCACTTGCTTCGCCATACAAAATTATGAGAGCGAATCAAGTAGATTCAATATGAATCTATTTGCGAAGCACGTAAAATTGGTATCTTCTCTAACTTTTATCGCAGTTAATCGCCACTTTATCTGAACTAGCTATCAAAACAAAATAGGCATATGTGTATGTGTGTGTTTGTAAACAAATAAAAACAAACCAAAAAACATAGATGTGAGTTTAATATAAATAAATTTAATTAAGTTATGAATAATATAAAAAGGAAAAATAAGAAGAAAATATAGAGATGCCTTCAAAAACAAGATTTCGCATGAGTGGAATCTATGTAAGTATGTATGCTTATGTGTATGCATGTATATACGTGCGTATGATACGTATGTTGTGTGAATATACATAAAAAAATGCCACGCGAACAGTGATGCCAACTTTTTCAGAGCAAAGAGCACTGTGTGTTCATAAAAAGCACTAAATGAAATAAGTACTCGTATATATGTATGTATGTACATATGTATGTATGTACATAAATATATTTTTATTTATTTTTTTATATTTATCTATTTATTTGCAATACAGAGAAAGCCCATATGGCTAAATATAAATGTATTGAATTAGTAAAAATTAAAAATTTAAGTTAACTACAATTTTAAATTTACTACATTTCATAGGTTTTTGTAATAATTTCAATTATATCGAGCCATATTTCGATTTTGCTTATAAGTAGAATATGAGTAGGAAAATAATTGAAGTTCATTTGGGAAGACACTCCAATTATGGTGTACTATTTTAACAAAAGATAATCAACGAGAATTATACTCCTCGTTTCAAGAAATGCAGTTTCATCTTTTTCCTCTGGGCATAAAACTGTTTTAATAAAACAATTAGAATTTTAGGTGTATCATCTGAATTAATTTTTACATGAACATGGTTCAGTATGTTACATTCTGAACAACATAAGCCTTTTCTTTTTAGACCGTATTTTATATGAATGAAACAATTTGATTTATAAAATTATTGCATTTCTAACTAACTTTTAAAATAGTTATTAGCACTAAAAGTTATTTCTTCTTCAACATTTGAACATGGTAATGTTAATAGTCCTAGAGGAAATATTGACAGTATTAGAAATGGATTATGATCAGTTGAATTTCTAGAATTATGAACTTCGATCGAAAATTTATCAGTTCTGAGCAAATTTTTCCATTTATTTATCCTTAAATTTCTAATACTTCGTTCCATTTCTTCAATTTCAGCCAGAAGCAATGCATTCAGTTTCCAAAAAGATATTAATTTTTTTGGCTTACTGTTTCCATTTACAGAAGTAATAATGTGTAGTTTCGTTATCAAGAAAGCAATACATTGCTTCCCTCAGTGGTTAGTAATTAGATTATTGTAATTAAACTATTTTATAACGTGCATGGTATCCTCTGTAATTTCTAGAAATATATTATTTTTTCTCACTATGAAAGATAAAGTTTTTCTTCCTTCATATTTCACCAAGCTGAATTAACATTCTGCAAAGGAAACTTTGCATGTCTAAAAGGGGTGAAAGCAGATAGTTTTTGAAAGTGAAAATAAAGCCACCACACTTTAACAAATTAATATTTAGTAGATTTGTAAAACGCACTAAAATCAAAGGTGAAAAGCACCAAAAAAGGCACTAATTTCTTTTTAAAGCAACAATTTGAAAAATTCCGCACTGTTATGAATTAAAAAACTCTAAATCTAGTACGAAAAGCACTAAATTGGCACGATGCACACGAAGCACGAATGCGTAGTCTAAACAGTATGATTCATAAACATGATTCAGAGAGCGAAGCAGGTGATTCAACTCGTCGTCTAAACATAGCATAAAGGAATTAAATTGATATGCGAATAAGATCGTTCTATATCTGTATAATAGAACAAATCAATTCAATATGTTTGTGATATGTTTAGTCGATGTAGACAAACAAGAGAAAATACTTTTAAAGGTGCAAAAAAGCGCAGATGTATTGAAAATATTCCACGAAAAAGTCGAGGAAAGTTGTTAACGGTGAGAAACACAAGAAAAACTATTAAAAACAAGTAAGAGTGCTATATTCGGCTGTGTCGAATCTTATATACCCTTTACCAACGTATATATATGTAGTATACAGATACACACATTAGTACATACATACATATTTGTTTTCTGATAAAATGTATAACTTTTTGTTATAGTGCAACTTTTAGTAAGTGACCTCTCGGTTTTTTTTTCGACTAAAGAATTTGCTTGAGTAAAGATCTTCCTAAAATATAAAATATTTTTAACTGAAAAAAAATATATTTTTGGTTATTTTTTAGCAAATTTTTTTTCAACTTCCAACCCTGGAATTATTTAAATTTTTCTGGTTTTAATACGAGTACAAATTTATTTCTTTCTAAATTTTAAGAAATTTATTATTCGACATATTGTCATAAGTTTATTTCAATTTTAAATTTATTTGCTGGTCGTTCAGCGATGTCTATATGCATTTCATTGTTGCTGTAACAAATCGTCAGTAGACTTCAACCACACATTTTGAACAGTCCGAAAGCATGATTTTAACACAGGAGTTAAAATAATGCTTTCTGAACTAAATTGAATTTTCAGTAGAAGCCATGCATTAACTATTTCTTTTGCATGTCTTTTTTGCTGGGTATGTACATATATGTATATGTATATACCCAGCAAAAAAAAAACATGACAAATCATGTGTTGAATCATGGGTTCAAGTAATTACGCATTGGTTCGATTTAGGTGAAACATGCATGATTTTTACATTAGCTTGTCAATACAAAAAAAAATAAATAAATAAAAACTTTTGTCGCAGGATACGAACCGTGCTCTTCTCACTCTCAAGGCACGCTCTTTACCACTGAGCTACTGTACTCTGGTTATTCTTGGCGATAGAACTTACTTTATGAAAATGTGTCACGTAAATACAAAACAAAAAAATAAATAAAAGCTTTTGTCGCAGGATACGTACCGTGCCGTTCTCAACATCAAGCCATACTCTCTACCACTGAGCTGCTGTACTCTTGTCATTCACTGGAGATAAGACTTGTTATATGAAAATGTGATGATTTAATTCCGTTTTTGCATCCGTTTTTAATGAGTTCAAAAACTATAGCATTATTTACGATTTGCAATGATATTCAGAATGCATTCGAAGAAACAAATGCTCAAGAAAGCATGAAGCAGTATTTAATTTTGAACGCGTTCATTTATTTTTTGCTGGGTATGTATGTATATGCAATGTCAATTCTTACGAAACTTAAAAAAACGATTAAGTTTTTCACGTAAAAAAAAATACCAACGCAGACAGGATACGAACCGTGCTTTTCTGACTGTTGAGGCATACTCTCCTCCACCTGAAGTATTAATTTTTATTAATAGTTAGAGATAAAATTTGTTTTATGAAAATGTATCAATATGATAATTTAATTCCGTTTTTGCATTCCTTTTTCGTTGAATATTATTTCAATATATTACCCACCCAGCAAAAAAAAAAAAAAAAGATAAATCATGTGTTGAATCATGGGTTCAAGTGATGACGCATTGGTTCGATTTATGTGAACTATGATACATGATTTTTACATTAGCTTGTCATTGGACATCATGTATTTGTGCGAGAATTTAAATTACTTTGATATTCATTAAAATTAATGAATTGAAACCCTTGCAAGTTCCCTATCCGATCGTGTCACTAAATAAAAAACAAAAAAATAAATAAAAATTTTTGCCGCAGGATACGAACCTCGCTGTTCTCACACTCAAGGCACACTCTCTACCACTGAGCTACTGTACTCTTGTTATTCTTTAGAGATAAAACTTATTTAATGAAAATATTTCACGTAAAGACAAAACAAAAAATAAATAAAATTTTTGTCGGAGGATACGAACCACGCTGTTCTCAACCTCAAAGCACAGCTTCTACCACTGTACCACTGTACTCTTGTTATGTGTTGGAAATAAAACTCTTTATATATAAAAATGTAGCAATGTGATGATAATTTAATTCCGTTTTTACATCCCCTTTTTGCTGGGTATTTATTTCAATGTACATTAGGTATGGCGTTGTTTACGATTTTTCAATTTCGACTTGCAAGAACCCCTCATTTTGTGAGGTTTCAAAAAAAATATTCGAGCCAAAAAATGGTGGCGGTCAGATGGGGGCAAAGGGCTCCGCATCGTGCTCAAAGATGAGGGTAAAAGCAAAAAAACTACAAACAATCATATAACTTTCCCGGGGTCACCGCTACCAGGGTCAAATGTATGACGAGCACCCATTAATTTTCTCCGCCCAACATCTTTTTTAAACACACCGGCCACCTAGCTCCTCTTCTTAAGGGGGCTCCCATACAAAGGGGAAATTTTTATAAAATTTACTCGCAGGGCTCTAACTGTCCCTAGGGCGTACCTATCAATGTCAGATGTATGACTGACCTCCTATATTTTTTCATTACAGAGATTTTTTCTGAACATACTTATCATCTATCTTCAACCATTAAGGTGGTCACCATACAAAAATAGTTTTTTTAATAATTTTTTTTAAGAAATCCGCTTTTTCCGCTTTTATGTTGCCTCCTAGAGGGGTACAATGTAAGACCGACCCACAGTAATTTTTTATGTTCAACATTTCCTCCGAACATACCTATATCCTATCTCGACTCATTAAGGGGGCTCCCATACAAAGGCGGAATTTGTACAAAATATACTCGCAGGGCTCTAATTGTCCCTGGCGCGTTCCTATCGAAGTCAAATGTATACTGAACTCCAATATTTTTTCAATACAAATATTTTCTCTGAATATACTTATCGTCTATCTTCAACTATTAAGGTGGTGCCCATACAAAAAAATAGTTTTTTTAATAATTTTTTTTAAGAAATCTGCTTTTTCCGGTTTTATGTTGCCTCCTAGGGGGGTAAAATGTTAGACCGACCCACAGTAATTTTTTATCTTCAACATTTCCTCCGAACATACCTATATCCTATCTCGACTCATTAAGGGGGCTCCCATACAAAGGCGGAATTTGTACAAAATTTACTCGCAGGGCTCTAATTGTCCCTGGCGCGTTCCTATCGAAGTCAAATGTATGTCCGACCTCCAATATTTTTTCAACACAAAGATTTTCTGTCAACATACTTACATCTGTCTTCAACCATTAAGGTGGTCCCCATAATAAAAAAAGAATTCTTTGCCAAATAACTAATTTATTTTTGGCATGTGTTGGATAAATTTTTTTATTTTGGGCAACGACTTGAAGTAAAAATATTTTTACTTCTTTGTCGCGGCATAACGCACTGCTATAATCTTCTATTTGATTACCAACTACTTATTTAAATAGCGATCCAGAAACCAGGGAACAACGTGAAGACTATAAGCAAGCGGTAAACATATTGCAAAAACTTCATGTAGTCAACGACGCTGCCGAAAAAGGCGTAAAATTAATAGAAGATTATAGCAGTGCGTTATGCCGCGACGAAGAAGAAAAAATATTTTTACTGCAAGTCGTTACCCAAAATAAAAAAATGTATCCAACACATGCCAAAAATAAATTAGTTATTTGACAAAGAATTCTTTTTTTTTGTATGGGGACCACCTTAATGGTTGAAGACAGATGTAAGTATGTTGACAAAAAATCTTTGTATTGAAAAAATATTGGAGGTCGGACATACATTTGACTTCGATAGGAACGTGCCAGGGGCAATTAGAGCCTTGGGAGTAAATTTTGTACAAATTCCGCCTTTGTATGGGAGCCCCCTTAATGAGTCGAGATAGGATATAGGTATGTTCGGATGAAATGTTCAAAATAAAAAATTACTGTGGGTCGGTTTTACATTTTACCCCTCTAGGAGGCAACATAAAAGCGGAAAAAGCGGATTTCTTAAAAAAAATTATTAAAAAAACTATTTTTTTGTATGGGCACCACCTTAATGGTTGAAGATAGACGATAAGTATATTCAGAGAAAATATTTGTATTGAAAAAATATTGGAGTTCAGTATACATTTGACTTCGATAGGAACGTGCCAGGGACAATTAGAGCCCTGCGAGTACATTTTGTACAAATTTCGCCTTTGTATGGGAGCCCCCTTAATGAGTCGAGATAGGATATAGGTATGTTCAAAGGAAATGTTGAAAATAAAAAATTACTGTGGGTCAGTCTTACATTTTACCCCCCTAGGAGGCAACATAAAAGCGGAAAAAGCGAATTTCTTAAAAAATATTATTCAAAAAACTATTTTTTTGTATGGGGACCACCTTAATGGTTGAAGATAGATGATAAGTATAATCAGAGAAAATCTTTGTAATGAAAAAATATTGGAGGTGAGTCATACATTTGACTTTGATAGGTACAGCCTAGGGGCAGTTAGAGCCCTGCGAGTAAATTTTATAAAAATTTCCCCTTTGTATGGGAGCCCCCTTAAGGAGAGGAGTTAGGCGGTCGGTGTGTTTTAAAAAAATGTTGGGCAAGGAAAATTAATGGGTGCTCGTCATACATTTGACCCTTGTAGAGGTGACCCCCGGAAAGTTATATGATTTTTTGTACGTTTTTTTGCTTTTACCCTCAACTTTGAGCATGATGTGGAGCCCTTTGCCCCCCTCTGACCGCCACCCTTTTTTGGCTCGAATATTTTTTTACCAAACCTCCCAAATTGAGGGGTTCTTGGAATTCGAAATCTCCTTACTAAGAATTCCCATATAAACTATGCCATAGCTAATGTACATATGTATGTACATATGTATGTACATATATCATGAACAAGTGCATTCTTTAATACAAAACTTTATAAGCATATGCATACATTCATATGTAGCTATGTATGTATATAAAATAATTTTCAGTTTTTACAACAAAAAACTGAATATTATTCTTTCAATACAATTGGTAGCATATTGTTGTTGTTGTAGTTGTTCAATTCAACACAGAATACAAAAACTCTTATGGAAGCGTATATTTATGCATATGTATGTATGTATGTATGCTTATAGTATACCTATAGTTTTTTTTTCATGACACTTCAAATTCTATGCAAACACATTCGTTTGCATTTCCAGGAATAAGAATGTGCCAAGCAAAATTATCATTGAATAAAAAAAATTAAAAAGAATAATGTCTATGCAGAGCTGACAAAAAGGGGTTTAATATGAAATAAAGCATATTAGGGAAAATGTTTAAGTACAGGAAATAAATAACAGTTTCAAGCAAGCCTGGGTAGCCGAGTAGCTAGTGGGGTTAATTAGAAGTTTGGTTGTTCTTGGTTCTATGCACGGTCATTTTTTCATCCAATTTTCAAAACGTATGATAAAACTATATATATAGAACTGCGGGAGAACCGATTATTAGTTTTTGCTGATTTATATAAGGAATTGTGATAAGACAAGCGCGGTCGTTTTAGTCCAACTCCGAGCTCTCTAACTTGCTTGGGAGCTTCAAAAAACGCATTTCACGCCTCCCATACAAAATCCGTACAGACAGACGGACAGACGGACATGTCTTTTTTTTATCTCCTAGTCATAAGGATCCATAATAACTAACTTTTTTTGGCCGCAAATGAATATTGTAGAAATTACAAAAATCTGGACAAACCTATATATACCCTTTTCCATTATTGGTAAAGGGTATAAAAATAGGAAAAACCACCATTTATATGTTCCAAATCTTAAAGAAATGCTAAAGGGGACCCTACGGGCATACTACGGACACACCTAAGTGGCAAGTCCATCCGTAAAGTTCTAAAAACCAACAATACAAACGGCAGCGTAGCTAGAAAAAAACTTTGATTTCGGAAGTTAATAGACAGAAGCGTTAGTTATATGCTAAACTACATAAATTTCAGACTTCTAATTTCGTGAACACGATAATATTTAGCAGCGAAAGGAAATTTATAATTTTTGGGTCAGATAGACAGCTTATGGTGCGGCGCAAGCCAAATAAATCACTAACTATTAAGAATATAAGGGCAACAGTAAAACATGGTGGTGGTTCTCTCATGGTGTGGGGCTGTACGTCGGCACTAGGAGTAGGAAAGTTGGTGTTTATATAAAGCAAAATGGATAAACATCTATAGTTGTCCATTATTAGAGAAAACCTACATGCCAGTGCTGAACAAATGGATCAATATATCAATGGGTATTACTTTCAACATGACAACGACCTAAAACATATATCCCTGGACATTAAATTATGGCTATTTTATAATACCAAACATCTGCTAATAAAACCACAAAGTCTCGACATGAGTCCTATTGAAAAACTTAGGGCTTATTTGAAAAAAAAAATCCGGGAAAATAGCATTTTATCAAAAGTATGCTTAGGACGAGTAATGGAAGAAGAAATGTACATATAAAAAAAGTACTTAAAAATTTCCGAAATTTAGTGGAATCTATGCTAGGACGTCTGCAAGTGGTCATATCTAACAACAAATATCACACAAAACATTAAAACATAATACGCTGCTTTAATAATAAAAAAACTGTGTAAAAAATTCAAAAAGCAAAATACTTTTGTGACCCGATAAATAAGCGATTTTTACATTATTTTTTAAAAATTTTATAAAATAATTTTTTGTTTTTAAATTTTTATTAAAATATTTGTAGTTAAGACTTCTCCTATTTAATATGTAAAAAAATAAACATGAATTTTTCAAAGAAGACATTTTTATATAGCATTCTTTTTGCAAATTTGTTGAGATTTACATAAGCAAAATATTTCTGTGAGTAACTGTATATAGACATGCTAAACTACCAGCAAATAAATTTCAATTATTGTAAAAAATAAAGACATAAAATAAAATAGCAAATTCATTTACTTATCGTAAAATATATGCAATATTAATAGCAAACAAAAAACAATAAAATAAAAATAAAACTGACAAATTCATTTCATCATTCTTTCCATGTTTCTGTTGTTTTTATTACGATTTATAAGTGGTAGTTAGCAAAAAATTACGATATATAAGAGGTAAAGAAGAATTTATTTGAAGAAAAAATTACAAATTAGCGAGGGATCAAAATGTATGGACATTTTACTAATTAACGAGATTTTTTTCAAGGAACCGACAGTTTATTACAAATTATCGGGAATTACGATTTATCGGTGTTCGAATTAAATTAATTTGACTGTAATATAATATGTTCCTAGCAAATTTTTTTTTATTTTGCGATTTTTTCTTCATCGTTCGTTATATTCAGTATTAAAATAAAAAAAGTATTCGCTATATAAGGTTGTTAATGTAATGCCTGTACGTACATACAATTAAGTGCTAGCATACGAGTATATTTTACAGAATTAAATAATAATAATAAAATAAATAAAAATTAAAAAATTCCGTAAAATATACTCGTTTGCCAGCACTTAATTGTGAATAAATTCAGAATTAATGGAATGATTTTTAATAAATTTGGTTAGTTTTATTTATAACATATAAATGTATCACAATTAGTAATAAAATATAAAATTTTCTTCAGTTTGAAATTTTAATTAGTCTTTTAAGAAACAATTTTCTAAATTTTTTTGAAAAAATTTATTTTTTTGTATAAAACTTTCAGAATATCTCTGAAACTATAAGACTGTTAAAAAATTAATGAAGACATAATTTAAAGGTCAATTTGTTTCCTAGCCTTCTGTGTAATTTTTTATTGAATCGAAGAACTGATTTTCGATGCCAATTATGTCATACAGCATTTTTTTTATAACGGAAAATCTTGAGATACGAGTCAATTCAAAAAAACTAATTTAAAGGGATTAATACACAGTAGTTAGTATATACAAATTTACTATGGAACCTTTGACCTTACATAATAAATTTAATTTCGTTGACCTGCGTTATTTGTTATTTTATGTATTTTTACTTCGGATTTATTCAATCGATTGCTTATAACTTTGTAGTTTTTCGATCGATTTTCTTCTGGTTGGTCTTAGGTCTTACGTAAAAGTATTATCATTACGTACACGAACAGACACCAGACGTTTTTTTTAACGATTTGTACATTTCGGACAGCATATAATCACAGTAAAATACGTTTTTTTTTTTAAAGTGCCCTATTTTCATCGATATATTTTGAACCGCTATACCAATGAAAGATCCGATTATTTATATTTATTTGTCAACTCAATACCTTTAATTTGAATACAAGAATGACCCAATGACAGTTCTAGCTCGAGATATGATGGGTCAAGTGAAATAAGGTCGAAAAACTGAAAAAATCACAATATCTCTAAAACTGGTCCACAAAAAAAAATTAACATTGATTTTCGAATTCAGCGGAAGAAAATACATACATAAGGAAAATCACCTCTCGTCAAGTGTACATTTTCAGTGTAAACTAGTGTAATTAGAGATAAAATTTGTTTTATGCAAATGTATCAATATGATAATTTAGTTCCGTTTTTGCATGCCTTTTTCGTTGGATATTTATTTCAGTATATTACCCACCCAGCAAAAAAAAAGATAAATCATGTGTTGAATCATGGGTTCAAGTGATGACGCATTGGTTCGATTTATGTGAAACATGCATGATTTTTACATTAGCTTGTCATTGGACATGCAAAACAAAAAAATAAATAAAAATTTTTGTCCCAGGATACTAACCACACTGTTCTCATTCTCAAAACACAGTCTCTACCACTGTACTCTTCTCGTTTATTGGCGATAAAACTTGTAATATGAAAATGTAGCAATGTGATGATAATTTAATTCCGTTTTTACATGCCCTTTTTGCTGGGTATTTATATAAGTATATACATATTACCCAGTAATATCGCATGCGTTTTTAATGAGTTCAAAAACTATAGTAGAGTTGGGCATAGTTGTGCCTTTTGCGGATTGTTCCTTTTTGTTCCCAACAACTAAAAGAACTAGTTCGTTCTTTTCGTTCAGTTGTTCTTTTCAGTCAGTTGTTCAGTGAACTAAACAGAACAGAGATTGCACAGTCGTCGAATCCTCTTCAATGTTTTCTTCGTGTGTTGTTATTCTAGTTTTTGTAAGTAAATCGTTAAAATTAATATTTTTGATTAAAAATGCTTAAAATGAAGTCTTTAGAAAACAAGTGTTAATCACTTTTTTAGTACTGATTCATATTCAACACAACAAATTCTTTCTTTTAATTTAGTAAGAAATGTTCCTTTTTTCGTTTGCACTTTGTGGTCTCATTCGTTGTATGCTTTAAGTAAGTAAAAGGAAAAACTATTTTTGAACGAAAATTTTTAAATGAAATCCTTAATCAGTTTAAAATCAATTTTATTCACTTTTTTAATTGTAATAATCTTTTTCACAATCTGTTTCTTAAATCAATACTACAAGTTATTTCTTTTAATTTTGTAAAACTCACTTGTTTGTATTTTTCACTAATGGCGTTTTCTTTTCTAAAAGAAAAGTGTAAAATATATGTTACATGTAATTTGGCAAAATTTTTAAATGCTCACCTGATTTTTAAGAAGTGTTGCATATTTTGCGTTTACAAAAGAAAAATTTTCCAACAAGTTTCGGCATAAAACAATGACGAACTATAAAATGATTCATTTTTTTCATAGACAATAACAAAAACAGCTGTTAATATAATGCTGCACTCATGCCCCTTTAATGAAAATGAGTGTTGAACATGTAGCATTTTTCTTCTTTTTAAGGGCAACATCATGAGAAAAGAACGCGTTGATTTTTAATATAATACATACTTTTCAGAAAAGAACACAAAGAAATGTAAAAGGCAGCATAAATGCAGCATATTGCTCAGAAAAAAAAACGCCACAAGTATACAGACACTACATTTGTCTCTTTTTAACAGTATGCAAATCAGCAATTGAAATATTTTGCATGTGTATCAGGGATGGCATTGAGAATTTCGAAATTGTAGCAACAACTTTCAAAGATTGTACTTTTTTACCTTAATTGTTCTAAAATATTTTTTAGTTCAAATTACATATTTTTATTTGTTTTTAATAAATAATCGACTTTCTTCTGGCTACCGAATCGTTTTCACAAATTTGCTTGTAAGTTGGGATGTGAAATTTAAAATATACAAATTAACACACGCTGTATATGCTTATCATCCGAATTTAGAAGAAAAATTATTTGGAAACCAGAAAACCAGTCATTGGGTTACTATTGTACATTGCGAGTTTGAATGTTACCAAAAAAAGTACAATTGTACCAACATTGCCAAAACTGGTGTGTATTGATCAGGAACCAGGGCTGCCAGATAAAATTATCCAAAAATCGTCGAAATACCGATAAAATACAAAAAAATCGTCATTTCATACTTAAAAAAATTGGACAAATAAAAATGTACTTTTTGTAAACATGTATACATATCGTCTGTTGGTTTCTGGTTTGATGCAGACATAATGTATTTTAAATATACTGTGCCGCACACCAGAAACCAATCGACTATATGTTTTATTTTATAAATGTATTTATTAGCAAACAATAACATAACAATTCGTGTTCATATATGAATTCTACACGAAGCCACTACGACGATCTTGTGCTAGATTAAACAAAAAATGCTGCAATGTTCTTTAAGCTATTACAAAATAGTCGTAGTCGTAGTCGAAGTCGTACTACGACACCTGTAATAAGGCCCATTGTATCTTTACAAAATAATAATAATATTCAAAATGAATTTTTTGGAATCACTGAAAAACTCAATTTCGGAAAAAATACGAGTTACATCTATGTACATAAAATTTCTTTTAATTCAACCCGTATACATACTTGCATACATACGTATGTAATTTTTATTTAACGCTAAACCATTAACAAAAAATTTTGTTAAATTAAACAAACTATTAAGAAAGAGTCTGCAAAACTATACCAAAATGGGCATGCATATATGAATTTTAATGCAGGGTATACACGATACTTGATTTCGTACTTAGCGTGGTATGAGTTGTAGTACGGGTTTTCAGATACGCGTTACTACAAATCATACTAATTCATTTAAAAGAAAAGTTTTAAGGCAATACACGTGGATAAATGAATAATGTGGTGGATTTATTAATTTTAAGTGTACTGCAGTTAAAAATAATAAAAAAAAAATAATGAAAAACAAAAGGGGTATGTTGTAGAGAACGGTTAAAATAATTAGGGCAATTATGTAAAAAATTCCGCAGGATATATCTCCCTTTTCCAATTATAATTTTTTGTTTTCCCTTTCATTTGCTATTAGTTGGAATAGTTTCCTGGGAGAAATTTCCTGCGGAATTTTTTACATAATTGCCCTGAATGTTTTATGTTTTTTTTTATTAAAATATCCGTTTCGTACATAGCGAAGCTCCGCCCACAAAAATTAAAAATTTTTTATTTTCATACTACAAAGTATACTTCATAAGTACGACAGCATCACACCAGTGACTAATTTCATACTTGTACGATTTATCGTTCGATTTGTAGTAACGTGTATACTCGCTATAACAGTAGACATTTCATTAAAAGCAGCCCAATTTGACTTGAAAAATCGTGGGTTTTAAGCAAAAAATCGTCAGATCGTCATTTCGTCGGTTGGTTTCTGGTTTGCTACAAAAATAATGTATTTTGAATATACTGTGCCGCAAACCAGAAACCAACCGAAGATTTTGCTTTTTTCGGCACCAAAAATCGTCAAAATGACGATAAATCGTCACATCTGGCAACCGAGTCAGGAAAAGAAAATAAGATAAACAAAACGAAATAAAGACCAAAACCGAACGAAGGAATAAAAACGAACGAAAGAACAAGAAAGACCAAAAGAACGAGAAAGACCAAAAGAACAATAAAGACCAAAAGAACAAAAAGGAACAACTAGACTGAACTAGTTCACATCGTTCACTTATGGGAATAGTTCAATTCAAAGTATATTTATATAAAGTATATGCAGGTCTACAACAACTAAGAAAATACAAAAACAACATGCGCTTTATTTGTGTAAAAATAATGGATGAATGTCAAAATCAGATGATTACCAGCAGACCTGGGCAACTTGCATTACTTTTCATAAGCACTTATTGAAAAACAAAAATTTTAGTGAAAATTTAAATTTCTCACATGAAGTGTGAAACACAAAATTCTCGATTTGTGAGAAAAAAGTGTTTCTGTATTTGAATGCGAAAACAGGCAACACTGATTCTTTTTTTCAAATGAAACAAATGTCACAAAGAAAATAATATAAAACTAATGTAAAATTCTTGAATTAAGTGGCGATATGTACATATGTATGTACATAGAAAAATTTTACATATTTACATACATATGTACATGATACAATAATATAAAGGTACAACCACATTTGACGTATAAAATTAATTTTGACTTTTACCAAAATTGTTTGATTGCTGTTTTTTTGTAAAGAGAGAGGAAAACGTTGCCACATGAAATTACGGGGAACTTTTTTTTAGGAATGTTTTTGGAAATGTGTAATTTTAAGTTTAGAAATTATGGTTTAATAAACATTTTTTTAAATGTTGTATTAATTATATACGTGGATAACGAAATATGCATGTGTATAATATGATGTAGAATGGATGAGTGTGTTTTATGCATATAATACACATTTACATACACTTCATGTGCAAATTTATTGCAGCTTACAGTAAGAATTAATGCTTTTTGATGGGCTACATCTGAATAATCTGAACAAAAATAGACATGCAAAAGAAATAGTTAATGCAAGGGTTCTATTGCTAATGAATTGGTTCAATTTAGGTGCAGAACGCATGATTTTAACACAGGCGTGTCATTGACGAGCATGGGCTAACATTTAGCAAAACTGCTCATCATTCCAATGAGTGCTTAGAACCCATGATACGTTTATTCGTTTATATATACATACATATCGTCATATGAGAACTTAAGTGTCCAATACGCCATTATAAACTATTGGATATTGGACACTTAAGTTCTCACATGACGATATGTATGTTTAAAACATAACGAAGTGCCCGCGGGTGGCCTTTTGCTTATAATTTTAGGCTCTAAGCAGGCATACTCTGATGATTGTATTTGAGGCAAACAGCTTTGAAAGCTGTTAAGTGTGCTGTTGTTTCCTTGCAAATTAAGAAGCATTGTTCTCGCCGAGATCTGATTGGCAATTGTTCTCTCGTCGGTGTGAAAGCTCAATAGCTCTTTTAAAAAAGTTTGCACATTGTGCATATGACTTGGACGCACCTGATGTAAAGCACTAAGCCAGAGTAGTACGAAGGGAAAGTCCCACCCTTGATTCAGAGGCTTTTCCGTTAGTAATTTCCCTTCAATTGTTTATGCTGATGTAAATTTTTTTTATAATTATAATTTAAATACATATTCTTCAATATTTTTCAATAAATAAAAAAGAACGTCAAAAAATTAATCAAAAACTCGGATTTCATAAATTAATAAGGTAGCATTAATTTTGAGAGTAAAAAATTGTCGGCACAAACGTCAGAAGGTTAATATGGCGACGAAAAGAGAGAACGGTTGTACCTTTATATTATTGTATCATGCATATGTACATATGTACGCATGTTTTTTTATGTACACATTTACGTTCTATTTTTCGACATGTGATTTGGTGCTAGCGCAATATTAATGTATTACTTTGAAGAGATTTTAGTTTAATGCCAAACAAAATTGCACTATAATTATCAAAGTTAGTTCTAATGTAATAAATTTGATTTTTATTGATTTGGTTTAGTGTGGGAAAATGGTCAATGCATTTGCTTATTTAATGCAAGTCCCAGATCTGCATACAACAAAAAGGAAATGTATGGATAGACAAAACCAAAGTAAATTTATGAATTGATAAACCTCTATTACGTGAAATAAATATAATAAAAGCTACATATTTATTTTAATAATTAAATATAATTATTTTTAAATGTTTTGTAACACCTTTTTAAGTAAAAATTTATTTCAACTTTTTCACTGCACACAATTGTGTATAACAAAGCTAAGCAAAACAAAATGGCGTACGAAAATTGTAAACAACTGTTGACATTCATGCATTGACACTAACGAGAAAAAAATTAATCACCTGAGTACTTGCATATACTTTATATAAATTTACTTTGGTTTAATTGAACTAGTTCGTTCTTTTTAGCACAACTCTAAAATATAGCATTATTTACAATTTGCGATGATATTGAAGAAACAAATGCTCAAGAAAGCATGAAACAGTACTTCATTTGAACGAGTTCATTTATTTTTTGCTGGTTGCATACTTATTTACATATGTATATGTACATACATACACATGTATGTATGTGCTATGTCAACTTTTACAAAACTTAAAGGTATTAAATATGTAAATATATCGCACAAAGTCATTTTAAAAGCAAATGCAATGTGTCGCTGTGAATGAGTATTGAAAATGTTTTTGCACATACTATGTACATACAGTAAGGGACAAAATTGTTCACAGAATAGTAGCTATTAAGAATATGTTGAATTATATTATTGTAGATATTATTTTATTTGAATATTATATACTTTTTGTAATTCATAGACAATGATATGATAGAAAACACTTTAACTTAAAAATATTTTATTTCATAAAAAATAAAAAAATATATTTTTTGAGAGTGTAAGTGTGAACAATTATGACTCTCGTAGAAGCAACATACTAATTTAGCTGTTAATACTTTGTATGTTTACCACGAGCGGCTTTAACAGTGTTTATCCTTCTGGGCATACTTTCCACAAGATTTGTAAGAACAGCTTTATCAATATCCTCCCAAGCTTCAATGGCGTGATCACAAAGCTCATCCAAAGTACTAGGCGGTTCTTTTTTAGAAAATATTTTCCTCTTTAATATTGACCACAGGTGTTCAATCGTGTTCAAATCAAGCGATTGAGGAGGACAATCTAAAGTCTAAGTCCCATTGCTAACAAGCCACTCCTTAGTAATTTTAGCCGTGTGCTTAGGGTCGTTATCTTGCATAAAGATGTCGCTCTGACCAGGCTCCAAACCAAATATATACAGACTTGGGAGATATGAATCTTTCAGAATGGTTGTGTAGTCAGTAGCACAAGGTTTACCTTTTATTCGTCGAAGAATTCCAAGCTCATTACCACGAAAACAACCCCAAGATATCAGTGAACCACCTCCAAATTTTAATATGCTGCATATGTTGCGCTCTTTAACACCAACACTTTATGTATGTACTATGTGAAAATTAAAATCTATTATGTTCATATAGCAGCCTTATGAAGTTAGCATAAATGACAAAATTGAACTAAGTATGTACATTAGGGGTGGAATAGTGCACGACTTCTTGATTTGGATACGCTAGAACCTCTTATTTTATGGGGTTTGGCAAAAAAATGCATGAGCCAAAAAATTAGGACGATGAATTGGGGGTAAATGGCTTCGCATCGGGGTCAAAGGTAGGGCAAAACGGCAAAAAATGCACGAGAAGCTTAATAACTGTCCCTGAGTCGCTCTTAGAGGGGTAAAATGTAAGACCGACCCCCACTAGTATTTCCTCCGCTACATTTTGTGTGAACATACCTACCCCCTATCTGCCATCCTTAAGGGGGCTCCCATACAAAGAGAAAATTTTTATAAAATTTACTCGCAGGGCTCTAACTGCCCCTAGGTCGTACTTATCGAAGTCAAATGTATGATAGACCTCCAATATTTTGTCATTACAAAGATTTTCTCTGAACATACTTATCGTCTATCTTCAACCATTAAGGTGGTCCCCATACAAAAAAATAATTTTTTGATAATTTTTTTTAAGAAAACCGCTTTTTCCGCTTTTATGTTGCCTCCTAGGGGGTAAAATGTAAGACCGATCCACAGTAATTTTTAATTTTTAACATTTTTTCCGAACATTCCTATATCCTATGTCGACTCATTAAGGAGGCTGCCATACAAAGGCGAAATTTGTACAAAATTTTCTCGCAGGGCTCTAACTGCCCCTAGGTCGTACTTATCGAAGTCAAATGTATGATTGACCTCCAATATTTTGTCATTACAAAGATTTTCTCTGAACATACTTATCGTCTATCTTCAACCATTAAGGTGGTCCCCATACAAAAAAATAGTTTTTTGAATAATTTTTTCTAAGTAATCCGCTTTTATGTTGCCTCCAAGGGGTGTAAAATGTAGGACCGACCCACAGTAATTTTTTATTTTCAATATTTCCTCCGAACATACCTATATCCTATCTCGACTCATTAAGGGGGCTCCCATACAAAGGCGGAATTTGTACAAAATTTATTCCCAAGGCTCTAATTGCCCCTGGCACGTTCCTATCGAAGTCAAATTTATGACCGACCTCCAATATTTTTTCAATACAAAGATTTTCTCTGAGCGCTTGCTTATAGTCTTCACGTTGTTCCCTGGTTTCTGGATCGCTATTTAAAGAAGTTG
The DNA here is from genome assembly GCA_944452675.1 of Tachina lurida. NCBI lineage: Eukaryota > Metazoa > Arthropoda > Insecta > Diptera > Tachinidae > Tachina > Tachina lurida. The sequence goes on along the minus strand of OX101755.1, from coordinate 41,769,904 downwards.
TTGGTAATCCGAAGCGTGGAAAAAAGTTTGCTCCTCAGGTGTTACATAGTGGCTCAAATCCTTCATTACTTTTTGTAGTACTTCTGTGAGAGCTAAGGTAATTCGCTTCACACCTGTGAACCCAATGAGTAGGCGAGAACGACCTTTCTCTTCACTGGCGCCGCTTTTTATTTTGTCGTCTCTTGCCTCATTATCATCTACGCCGTCGTTGTCTTCGTTTGATGATTCGTCCACCTCTTCGTTGGACAACTCTTCCTCATATTTTCCTCTATCTTCTACAAAAATACGAATATCATTCGCCATTTTCCTTTTGATGTCACAGGTAACATTCTGGTCAAATAATGCGAGAGCAACAGGTTCATCACTAAAGTACCAGAGATGTCCACAAAATTTCTTCACCAAACGCTGCGAAACTGTGTTATCAATTGCATCATAATGATCAATGGCCTTTAAAAAGCTCAAATCCTTATTTGGAGCTTCGATGGCCTTAGTCGCACTAAACCAAGCTCTTACATAAAGTGTGACGATGAATAACTGACCTCGCCGACTACTCATTCTTGGTTAAACCCAGATATTCTCGAAATAAGAAAATGTTAACGCAGTATATCCCTTTCACCATCCAACGAGCATGACTGATGGGTTCTGGTGGTGCGAAGTGAAACTTTTTTATACCTTCACCTAGAAACAGTAACACCATTGCAAGAAATTCCTTGTAGTCGCCTCTGGGTTGCTAAAGATATTGCAAAAACTCCATGTTGTCAACGACGCTGCCGAAAGAGGCGTAAAATTAATAGAAGATTATAGCAGTGCGTTATGCCGCGACGAAGAAGAAAAAATATTTTTACTGCAAGTCGTTACCCAAAATAAAAAAATGTATCCAACACATGCCAAAAATAAATTAGTTATTTGACAAAGAATTCTTTTTTTTTGTATGGGGACCACCTTAATGGTTGAAGACAGATGTAAGTATGTTGACAAAAAATCTTTGTATTGAAAAAATATTGGAGGTCGGACATACATTTGACTTCGATAGGAACGTGCCAGGGGCAATTAGAGCCTTGGGAGTAAATTTTGTACAAATTCCGCCTTTGTATGGGAGCCCCCTTAATGAGTCGAGATAGGATATAGGTATGTTCGGATGAAATGTTCAAAATAAAAAATTACTGTGGGTCGGTTTTACATTTTACCCCTCTAGGAGGCAACATAAAAGCGGAAAAAGCGGATTTCTTAAAAAAAATTATTAAAAAAACTATTTTTTTGTATGGGCACCACCTTAATGGTTGAAGATAGACGATAAGTATATTCAGAGAAAATATTTGTATTGAAAAAATATTGGAGTTCAGTATACATTTGACTTCGATAGGAACGTGCCAGGGACAATTAGAGCCCTGCGAGTACATTTTGTACAAATTTCGCCTTTGTATGGGAGCCCCCTTAATGAGTCGAGATAGGATATAGGTATGTTCAAAGGAAATGTTGAAAATAAAAAATTACTGTGGGTCAGTCTTACATTTTACCCCCCTAGGAGGCAACATAAAAGCGGAAAAAGCGAATTTCTTAAAAAATATTATTCAAAAAACTATTTTTTTGTATGGGGACCACCTTAATGGTTGAAGATAGATGATAAGTATAATCAGAGAAAATCTTTGTAATGAAAAAATATTGGAGGTGAGTCATACATTTGACTTTGATAGGTACAGCCTAGGGGCAGTTAGAGCCCTGCGAGTAAATTTTATAAAAATTTCCCCTTTGTATGGGAGCCCCCTTAAGGAGAGGAGTTAGGCGGTCGGTGTGTTTTAAAAAAATGTTGGGCAAGGAAAATTAATGGGTGCTCGTCATACATTTGACCCTTGTAGAGGTGACCCCCGGAAAGTTATATGATTTTTTGTACGTTTTTTTGCTTTTACCCTCAACTTTGAGCATGATGTGGAGCCCTTTGCCCCCCTCTGACCGCCACCCTTTTTTGGCTCGAATATTTTTTTACCAAACCTCCCAAATTGAGGGGTTCTTGGAATTCGAAATCTCCTTACTAAGAATTCCCATATAAACTATGCCATAGCTAATGTACATATGTATGTACATATGTATGTACATATATCATGAACAAGTGCATTCTTTAATACAAAACTTTATAAGCATATGCATACATTCATATGTAGCTATGTATGTATATAAAATAATTTTCAGTTTTTACAACAAAAAACTGAATATTATTCTTTCAATACAATTGGTAGCATATTGTTGTTGTTGTAGTTGTTCAATTCAACACAGAATACAAAAACTCTTATGGAAGCGTATATTTATGCATATGTATGTATGTATGTATGCTTATAGTATACCTATAGTTTTTTTTTCATGACACTTCAAATTCTATGCAAACACATTCGTTTGCATTTCCAGGAATAAGAATGTGCCAAGCAAAATTATCATTGAATAAAAAAAATTAAAAAGAATAATGTCTATGCAGAGCTGACAAAAAGGGGTTTAATATGAAATAAAGCATATTAGGGAAAATGTTTAAGTACAGGAAATAAATAACAGTTTCAAGCAAGCCTGGGTAGCCGAGTAGCTAGTGGGGTTAATTAGAAGTTTGGTTGTTCTTGGTTCTATGCACGGTCATTTTTTCATCCAATTTTCAAAACGTATGATAAAACTATATATATAGAACTGCGGGAGAACCGATTATTAGTTTTTGCTGATTTATATAAGGAATTGTGATAAGACAAGCGCGGTCGTTTTAGTCCAACTCCGAGCTCTCTAACTTGCTTGGGAGCTTCAAAAAACGCATTTCACGCCTCCCATACAAAATCCGTACAGACAGACGGACAGACGGACATGTCTTTTTTTTATCTCCTAGTCATAAGGATCCATAATAACTAACTTTTTTTGGCCGCAAATGAATATTGTAGAAATTACAAAAATCTGGACAAACCTATATATACCCTTTTCCATTATTGGTAAAGGGTATAAAAATAGGAAAAACCACCATTTATATGTTCCAAATCTTAAAGAAATGCTAAAGGGGACCCTACGGGCATACTACGGACACACCTAAGTGGCAAGTCCATCCGTAAAGTTCTAAAAACCAACAATACAAACGGCAGCGTAGCTAGAAAAAAACTTTGATTTCGGAAGTTAATAGACAGAAGCGTTAGTTATATGCTAAACTACATAAATTTCAGACTTCTAATTTCGTGAACACGATAATATTTAGCAGCGAAAGGAAATTTATAATTTTTGGGTCAGATAGACAGCTTATGGTGCGGCGCAAGCCAAATAAATCACTAACTATTAAGAATATAAGGGCAACAGTAAAACATGGTGGTGGTTCTCTCATGGTGTGGGGCTGTACGTCGGCACTAGGAGTAGGAAAGTTTGTGTTTATATAAAGCAAAATGGATAAACATCTATAGTTGTCCATTATTAGAGAAAACCTACATGCCAGTGCTGAACAAATGGATCAATATATCAATGGGTATTACTTTCAACATGACAACGACCTAAAACATATATCCCTGGACATTAAATTATGGCTATTTTATAATACCAAACATCTGCTAATAAAACCACAAAGTCTCGACATGAGTCCTATTGAAAAACTTAGGGCTTATTTGAAAAAAAAAATCCGGGAAAATAGCATTTTATCAAAAGTATGCTTAGGACGAGTAATGGAAGAAGAAATGTACATATAAAAAAAGTACTTAAAAATTTCCGAAATTTAGTGGAATCTATGCTAGGACGTCTGCAAGTGGTCATATCTAACAACAAATATCACACAAAACATTAAAACATAATACGCTGCTTTAATAATAAAAAAACTGTGTAAAAAATTCAAAAAGCAAAATACTTTTGTGACCCGATAAATAAGCGATTTTTACATTATTTTTTAAAAATTTTATAAAATAATTTTTTGTTTTTAAATTTTTATTAAAATATTTGTAGTTAAGACTTCTCCTATTTAATATGTAAAAAAATAAACATGAATTTTTCAAAGAAGACATTTTTATATAGCATTCTTTTTGCAAATTTGTTGAGATTTACATAAGCAAAATATTTCTGTGAGTAACTGTATATAGACATGCTAAACTACCAGCAAATAAATTTCAATTATTGTAAAAAATAAAGACATAAAATAAAATAGCAAATTCATTTACTTATCGTAAAATATATGCAATATTAATAGCAAACAAAAAACAATAAAATAAAAATAAAACTGACAAATTCATTTCATCATTCTTTCCATGTTTCTGTTGTTTTTATTACGATTTATAAGTGGTAGTTAGCAAAAAATTACGATATATAAGAGGTAAAGAAGAATTTATTTGAAGAAAAAATTACAAATTAGCGAGGGATCAAAATGTATGGACATTTTACTAATTAACGAGATTTTTTTCAAGGAACCGACAGTTTATTACAAATTATCGGGAATTACGATTTATCGGTGTTCGAATTAAATTAATTTGACTGTAATATAATATGTTCCTAGCAAATTTTTTTTTATTTTGCGATTTTTTCTTCATCGTTCGTTATATTCAGTATTAAAATAAAAAAAGTATTCGCTATATAAGGTTGTTAATGTAATGCCTGTACGTACATACAATTAAGTGCTAGCATACGAGTATATTTTACAGAATTAAATAATAATAATAAAATAAATAAAAATTAAAAAATTCCGTAAAATATACTCGTTTGCCAGCACTTAATTGTGAATAAATTCAGAATTAATGGAATGATTTTTAATAAATTTGGTTAGTTTTATTTATAACATATGAATGTATCACAATTAGTAATAAAATATAAAATTTTCTTCAGTTTGAAATTTTAATTAGTCTTTTAAGAAACAATTTTCTAAATTTTTTTGAAAAAATTTATTTTTTTGTATAAAACTTTCAGAATATCTCTGAAACTATAAGACTGTTAAAAAATTAATGAAGACATAATTTAAAGGTCAATTTGTTTCCTAGCCTTCTGTGTAATTTTTTATTGAATCGAAGAACTGATTTTCGATGCCAATTATGTCATACAGCATTTTTTTTATAACGGAAAATCTTGAGATACGAGTCAATTCAAAAAAACTAATTTAAAGGGATTAATACACAGTAGTTAGTATATACAAATTTACTATGGAACCTTTGACCTTACATAATAAATTTAATTTCGTTGACCTGCGTTATTTGTTATTTTATGTATTTTTACTTCGGATTTATTCAATCGATTGCTTATAACTTTGTAGTTTTTCGATCGATTTTCTTCTGGTTGGTCTTAGGTCTTACGTAAAAGTATTATCATTACGTACACGAACAGACACCAGACGTTTTTTTTAACGATTTGTACATTTCGGACAGCATATAATCACAGTAAAATACGTTTTTTTTTTTAAAGTGCCCTATTTTCATCGATATATTTTGAACCGCTATACCAATGAAAGATCCGATTATTTATATTTATTTGTCAACTCAATACCTTTAATTTGAATACAAGAATGACCCAATGACAGTTCTAGCTCGAGATATGATGGGTCAAGTGAAATAAGGTCGAAAAACTGAAAAAATCACAATATCTCTAAAACTGGTCCACAAAAAAAAATTAACATTGATTTTCGAATTCAGCGGAAGAAAATACATACATAAGGAAAATCACCTCTCGTCAAGTGTACATTTTCAGTGTAAACTAGTGTAATTAGAGATAAAATTTGTTTTATGCAAATGTATCAATATGATAATTTAGTTCCGTTTTTGCATGCCTTTTTCGTTGGATATTTATTTCAGTATATTACCCACCCAGCAAAAAAAAAGATAAATCATGTGTTGAATCATGGGTTCAAGTGATGACGCATTGGTTCGATTTATGTGAAACATGCATGATTTTTACATTAGCTTGTCATTGGACATGCAAAACAAAAAAATAAATAAAAATTTTTGTCCCAGGATACTAACCACACTGTTCTCATTCTCAAAACACAGTCTCTACCACTGTACTCTTCTCGTTTATTGGCGATAAAACTTGTAATATGAAAATGTAGCAATGTGATGATAATTTAATTCCGTTTTTACATGCCCTTTTTGCTGGGTATTTATATAAGTATATACATATTACCCAGTAATATCGCATGCGTTTTTAATGAGTTCAAAAACTATAGTAGAGTTGGGCATAGTTGTGCCTTTTGCGGATTGTTCCTTTTTGTTCCCAACAACTAAAAGAACTAGTTCGTTCTTTTCGTTCAGTTGTTCTTTTCAGTCAGTTGTTCAGTGAACTAAACAGAACAGAGATTGCACAGTCGTCGAATCCTCTTCAATGTTTTCTTCGTGTGTTGTTATTCTAGTTTTTGTAAGTAAATCGTTAAAATTAATATTTTTGATTAAAAATGCTTAAAATGAAGTCTTTAGAAAACAAGTGTTAATCACTTTTTTAGTACTGATTCATATTCAACACAACAAATTCTTTCTTTTAATTTAGTAAGAAATGTTCCTTTTTTCGTTTGCACTTTGTGGTCTCATTCGTTGTATGCTTTAAGTAAGTAAAAGGAAAAACTATTTTTGAACGAAAATTTTTAAATGAAATCCTTAATCAGTTTAAAATCAATTTTATTCACTTTTTTAATTGTAATAATCTTTTTCACAATCTGTTTCTTAAATCAATACTACAAGTTATTTCTTTTAATTTTGTAAAACTCACTTGTTTGTATTTTTCACTAATGGCGTTTTCTTTTCTAAAAGAAAAGTGTAAAATATATGTTACATGTAATTTGGCAAAATTTTTAAATGCTCACCTGATTTTTAAGAAGTGTTGCATATTTTGCGTTTACAAAAGAAAAATTTTCCAACAAGTTTCGGCATAAAACAATGACGAACTATAAAATGATTCATTTTTTTCATAGACAATAACAAAAACAGCTGTTAATATAATGCTGCACTCATGCCCCTTTAATGAAAATGAGTGTTGAACATGTAGCATTTTTCTTCTTTTTAAGGGCAACATCATGAGAAAAGAACGCGTTGATTTTTAATATAATACATACTTTTCAGAAAAGAACACAAAGAAATGTAAAAGGCAGCATAAATGCAGCATATTGCTCAGAAAAAAAAACGCCACAAGTATACAGACACTACATTTGTCTCTTTTTAACAGTATGCAAATCAGCAATTGAAATATTTTGCATGTGTATCAGGGATGGCATTGAGAATTTCGAAATTGTAGCAACAACTTTCAAAGATTGTACTTTTTTACCTTAATTGTTCTAAAATATTTTTTAGTTCAAATTACATATTTTTATTTGTTTTTAATAAATAATCGACTTTCTTCTGGCTACCGAATCGTTTTCACAAATTTGCTTGTAAGTTGGGATGTGAAATTTAAAATATACAAATTAACACACGCTGTATATGCTTATCATCCGAATTTAGAAGAAAAATTATTTGGAAACCAGAAAACCAGTCATTGGGTTACTATTGTACATTGCGAGTTTGAATGTTACCAAAAAAAGTACAATTGTACCAACATTGCCAAAACTGGTGTGTATTGATCAGGAACCAGGGCTGCCAGATAAAATTATCCAAAAATCGTCGAAATACCGATAAAATACAAAAAAATCGTCATTTCATACTTAAAAAAATTGGACAAATAAAAATGTACTTTTTGTAAACATGTATACATATCGTCTGTTGGTTTCTGGTTTGATGCAGACATAATGTATTTTAAATATACTGTGCCGCACACCAGAAACCAATCGACTATATGTTTTATTTTATAAATGTATTTATTAGCAAACAATAACATAACAATTCGTGTTCATATATGAATTCTACACGAAGCCACTACGACGATCTTGTGCTAGATTAAACAAAAAATGCTGCAATGTTCTTTAAGCTATTACAAAATAGTCGTAGTCGTAGTCGAAGTCGTACTACGACACCTGTAATAAGGCCCATTGTATCTTTACAAAATAATAATAATATTCAAAATGAATTTTTTGGAATCACTGAAAAACTCAATTTCGGAAAAAATACGAGTTACATCTATGTACATAAAATTTCTTTTAATTCAACCCGTATACATACTTGCATACATACGTATGTAATTTTTATTTAACGCTAAACCATTAACAAAAAATTTTGTTAAATTAAACAAACTATTAAGAAAGAGTCTGCAAAACTATACCAAAATGGGCATGCATATATGAATTTTAATGCAGGGTATACACGATACTTGATTTCGTACTTAGCGTGGTATGAGTTGTAGTACGGGTTTTCAGATACGCGTTACTACAAATCATACTAATTCATTTAAAAGAAAAGTTTTAAGGCAATACACGTGGATAAATGAATAATGTGGTGGATTTATTAATTTTAAGTGTACTGCAGTTAAAAATAATAAAAAAAAAATAATGAAAAACAAAAGGGGTATGTTGTAGAGAACGGTTAAAATAATTAGGGCAATTATGTAAAAAATTCCGCAGGATATATCTCCCTTTTCCAATTATAATTTTTTGTTTTCCCTTTCATTTGCTATTAGTTGGAATAGTTTCCTGGGAGAAATTTCCTGCGGAATTTTTTACATAATTGCCCTGAATGTTTTATGTTTTTTTTTATTAAAATATCCGTTTCGTACATAGCGAAGCTCCGCCCACAAAAATTAAAAATTTTTTATTTTCATACTACAAAGTATACTTCATAAGTACGACAGCATCACACCAGTGACTAATTTCATACTTGTACGATTTATCGTTCGATTTGTAGTAACGTGTATACTCGCTATAACAGTAGACATTTCATTAAAAGCAGCCCAATTTGACTTGAAAAATCGTGGGTTTTAAGCAAAAAATCGTCAGATCGTCATTTCGTCGGTTGGTTTCTGGTTTGCTACAAAAATAATGTATTTTGAATATACTGTGCCGCAAACCAGAAACCAACCGAAGATTTTGCTTTTTTCGGCACCAAAAATCGTCAAAATGACGATAAATCGTCACATCTGGCAACCGAGTCAGGAAAAGAAAATAAGATAAACAAAACGAAATAAAGACCAAAACCGAACGAAGGAATAAAAACGAACGAAAGAACAAGAAAGACCAAAAGAACGAGAAAGACCAAAAGAACAATAAAGACCAAAAGAACAAAAAGGAACAACTAGACTGAACTAGTTCACATCGTTCACTTATGGGAATAGTTCAATTCAAAGTATATTTATATAAAGTATATGCAGGTCTACAACAACTAAGAAAATACAAAAACAACATGCGCTTTATTTGTGTAAAAATAATGGATGAATGTCAAAATCAGATGATTACCAGCAGACCTGGGCAACTTGCATTACTTTTCATAAGCACTTATTGAAAAACAAAAATTTTAGTGAAAATTTAAATTTCTCACATGAAGTGTGAAACACAAAATTCTCGATTTGTGAGAAAAAAGTGTTTCTGTATTTGAATGCGAAAACAGGCAACACTGATTCTTTTTTTCAAATGAAACAAATGTCACAAAGAAAATAATATAAAACTAATGTAAAATTCTTGAATTAAGTGGCGATATGTACATATGTATGTACATAGAAAAATTTTACATATTTACATACATATGTACATGATACAATAATATAAAGGTACAACCACATTTGACGTATAAAATTAATTTTGACTTTTACCAAAATTGTTTGATTGCTGTTTTTTTGTAAAGAGAGAGGAAAACGTTGCCACATGAAATTACGGGGAACTTTTTTTTAGGAATGTTTTTGGAAATGTGTAATTTTAAGTTTAGAAATTATGGTTTAATAAACATTTTTTTAAATGTTGTATTAATTATATACGTGGATAACGAAATATGCATGTGTATAATATGATGTAGAATGGATGAGTGTGTTTTATGCATATAATACACATTTACATACACTTCATGTGCAAATTTATTGCAGCTTACAGTAAGAATTAATGCTTTTTGATGGGCTACATCTGAATAATCTGAACAAAAATAGACATGCAAAAGAAATAGTTAATGCAAGGGTTCTATTGCTAATGAATTGGTTCAATTTAGGTGCAGAACGCATGATTTTAACACAGGCGTGTCATTGACGAGCATGGGCTAACATTTAGCAAAACTGCTCATCATTCCAATGAGTGCTTAGAACCCATGATACGTTTATTCGTTTATATATACATACATATCGTCATATGAGAACTTAAGTGTCCAATACGCCATTATAAACTATTGGATATTGGACACTTAAGTTCTCACATGACGATATGTATGTTTAAAACATAACGAAGTGCCCGCGGGTGGCCTTTTGCTTATAATTTTAGGCTCTAAGCAGGCATACTCTGATGATTGTATTTGAGGCAAACAGCTTTGAAAGCTGTTAAGTGTGCTGTTGTTTCCTTGCAAATTAAGAAGCATTGTTCTCGCCGAGATCTGATTGGCAATTGTTCTCTCGTCGGTGTGAAAGCTCAATAGCTCTTTTAAAAAAGTTTGCACATTGTGCATATGACTTGGACGCACCTGATGTAAAGCACTAAGCCAGAGTAGTACGAAGGGAAAGTCCCACCCTTGATTCAGAGGCTTTTCCGTTAGTAATTTCCCTTCAATTGTTTATGCTGATGTAAATTTTTTTTATAATTATAATTTAAATACATATTCTTCAATATTTTTCAATAAATAAAAAAGAACGTCAAAAAATTAATCAAAAACTCGGATTTCATAAATTAATAAGGTAGCATTAATTTTGAGAGTAAAAAATTGTCGGCACAAACGTCAGAAGGTTAATATGGCGACGAAAAGAGAGAACGGTTGTACCTTTATATTATTGTATCATGCATATGTACATATGTACGCATGTTTTTTTATGTACACATTTACGTTCTATTTTTCGACATGTGATTTGGTGCTAGCGCAATATTAATGTATTACTTTGAAGAGATTTTAGTTTAATGCCAAACAAAATTGCACTATAATTATCAAAGTTAGTTCTAATGTAATAAATTTGATTTTTATTGATTTGGTTTAGTGTGGGAAAATGGTCAATGCATTTGCTTATTTAATGCAAGTCCCAGATCTGCATACAACAAAAAGGAAATGTATGGATAGACAAAACCAAAGTAAATTTATGAATTGATAAACCTCTATTACGTGAAATAAATATAATAAAAGCTACATATTTATTTTAATAATTAAATATAATTATTTTTAAATGTTTTGTAACACCTTTTTAAGTAAAAATTTATTTCAACTTTTTCACTGCACACAATTGTGTATAACAAAGCTAAGCAAAACAAAATGGCGTACGAAAATTGTAAACAACTGTTGACATTCATGCATTGACACTAACGAGAAAAAAATTAATCACCTGAGTACTTGCATATACTTTATATAAATTTACTTTGGTTTAATTGAACTAGTTCGTTCTTTTTAGCACAACTCTAAAATATAGCATTATTTACAATTTGCGATGATATTGAAGAAACAAATGCTCAAGAAAGCATGAAACAGTACTTCATTTGAACGAGTTCATTTATTTTTTGCTGGTTGCATACTTATTTACATATGTATATGTACATACATACACATGTATGTATGTGCTATGTCAACTTTTACAAAACTTAAAGGTATTAAATATGTAAATATATCGCACAAAGTCATTTTAAAAGCAAATGCAATGTGTCGCTGTGAATGAGTATTGAAAATGTTTTTGCACATACTATGTACATACAGTAAGGGACAAAATTGTTCACAGAATAGTAGCTATTAAGAATATGTTGAATTATATTATTGTAGATATTATTTTATTTGAATATTATATACTTTTTGTAATTCATAGACAATGATATGATAGAAAACACTTTAACTTAAAAATATTTTATTTCATAAAAAATAAAAAAATATATTTTTTGAGAGTGTAAGTGTGAACAATTATGACTCTCGTAGAAGCAACATACTAATTTAGCTGTTAATACTTTGTATGTTTACCACGAGCGGCTTTAACAGTGTTTATCCTTCTGGGCATACTTTCCACAAGATTTGTAAGAACAGCTTTATCAATATCCTCCCAAGCTTCAATGGCGTGATCACAAAGCTCATCCAAAGTACTAGGCGGTTCTTTTTTAGAAAATATTTTCCTCTTTAATATTGACCACAGGTGTTCAATCGTGTTCAAATCAAGCGATTGAGGAGGACAATCTAAAGTCTAAGTCCCATTGCTAACAAGCCACTCCTTAGTAATTTTAGCCGTGTGCTTAGGGTCGTTATCTTGCATAAAGATGTCGCTCTGACCAGGCTCCAAACCAAATATATACAGACTTGGGAGATATGAATCTTTCAGAATGGTTGTGTAGTCAGTAGCACAAGGTTTACCTTTTATTCGTCGAAGAATTCCAAGCTCATTACCACGAAAACAACCCCAAGATATCAGTGAACCACCTCCAAATTTTAATATGCTGCATATGTTGCGCTCTTTAACACCAACACTTTATGTATGTACTATGTGAAAATTAAAATCTATTATGTTCATATAGCAGCCTTATGAAGTTAGCATAAATGACAAAATTGAACTAAGTATGTACATTAGGGGTGGAATAGTGCACGACTTCTTGATTTGGATACGCTAGAACCTCTTATTTTATGGGGTTTGGCAAAAAAATGCATGAGCCAAAAAATTAGGACGATGAATTGGGGGTAAATGGCTTCGCATCGGGGTCAAAGGTAGGGCAAAACGGCAAAAAATGCACGAGAAGCTTAATAACTGTCCCTGAGTCGCTCTTAGAGGGGTAAAATGTAAGACCGACCCCCACTAGTATTTCCTCCGCTACATTTTGTGTGAACATACCTACCCCCTATCTGCCATCCTTAAGGGGGCTCCCATACAAAGAGAAAATTTTTATAAAATTTACTCGCAGGGCTCTAACTGCCCCTAGGTCGTACTTATCGAAGTCAAATGTATGATAGACCTCCAATATTTTGTCATTACAAAGATTTTCTCTGAACATACTTATCGTCTATCTTCAACCATTAAGGTGGTCCCCATACAAAAAAATAATTTTTTGATAATTTTTTTTAAGAAAACCGCTTTTTCCGCTTTTATGTTGCCTCCTAGGGGGTAAAATGTAAGACCGATCCACAGTAATTTTTAATTTTTAACATTTTTTCCGAACATTCCTATATCCTATGTCGACTCATTAAGGAGGCTGCCATACAAAGGCGAAATTTGTACAAAATTTTCTCGCAGGGCTCTAACTGCCCCTAGGTCGTACTTATCGAAGTCAAATGTATGATTGACCTCCAATATTTTGTCATTACAAAGATTTTCTCTGAACATACTTATCGTCTATCTTCAACCATTAAGGTGGTCCCCATACAAAAAAATAGTTTTTTGAATAATTTTTTCTAAGTAATCCGCTTTTATGTTGCCTCCAAGGGGTGTAAAATGTAGGACCGACCCACAGTAATTTTTTATTTTCAATATTTCCTCCGAACATACCTATATCCTATCTCGACTCATTAAGGGGGCTCCCATACAAAGGCGGAATTTGTACAAAATTTATTCCCAAGGCTCTAATTGCCCCTGGCACGTTCCTATCGAAGTCAAATTTATGACCGACCTCCAATATTTTTTCAATACAAAGATTTTCTCTGAGCGCTTGCTTATAGTCTTCACGTTGTTCCCTGGTTTCTGGATCGCTATTTAAAGAAGTTGTTGGTAATCCGAAGCGTGGAAAAAAGTTTGCTCCTCAGGTGTTACATAGTGGCTCAAATCCTTCATTACTTTTTGTAGTACTTCTGTGAGAGCTAAGGTAATTCGCTTCACACCTGTGAACCCAATGAGTAGGCGAGAACGACCTTTCTCTTCACTGGCGCCGCTTTTTATTTTGTCGTCTCTTGCCTCATTATCATCTACGCCGTCGTTGTCTTCGTTTGATGATTCGTCCACCTCTTCGTTGGACAACTCTTCCTCATATTTTCCTCTATCTTCTACAAAAATACGAATATCATTCGCCATTTTCCTTTTGATGTCACAGGTAACATTCTGGTCAAATAATGCGAGAGCAACAGGTTCATCACTAAAGTACCAGAGATGTCCACAAAATTTCTTCACCAAACGCTGCGAAACTGTGTTATCAATTGCATCATAATGATCAATGGCCTTTAAAAAGCTCAAATCCTTATTTGGAGCTTCGATGGCCTTAGTCGCACTAAACCAAGCTCTTACATAAAGTGTGACGATGAATAACTGACCTCGCCGACTACTCATTCTTGGTTAAACCCAGATATTCTCGAAATAAGAAAATGTTAACGCAGTATATCCCTTTCACCATCCAACGAGCATGACTGATGGGTTCTGGTGGTGCGAAGTGAAACTTTTTTATACCTTCACCTAGAAACAGTAACACCATTGCAAGAAATTCCTTGTAGTCGCCTCTGGGTTGCTAAAGATATTGCAAAAACTCCATGTTGTCAACGACGCTGCCGAAAGAGGCGTAAAATTAATAGAAGATTATAGCAGTGCGTTATGCCGCGACGAAGAAGAAAAAATATTTTTACTGCAAGTCGTTACCCAAAATAAAAAAATGTATCCAACACATGCCAAAAATAAATTAGTTATTTGACAAAGAATTCTTTTTTTTTGTATGGGGACCACCTTAATGGTTGAAGACAGATGTAAGTATGTTGACAAAAAATCTTTGTATTGAAAAAATATTGGAGGTCGGACATACATTTGACTTCGATAGGAACGTGCCAGGGGCAATTAGAGCCTTGGGAGTAAATTTTGTACAAATTCCGCCTTTGTATGGGAGCCCCCTTAATGAGTCGAGATAGGATATAGGTATGTTCGGATGAAATGTTCAAAATAAAAAATTACTGTGGGTCGGTTTTACATTTTACCCCTCTAGGAGGCAACATAAAAGCGGAAAAAGCGGATTTCTTAAAAAAAATTATTAAAAAAACTATTTTTTTGTATGGGCACCACCTTAATGGTTGAAGATAGACGATAAGTATATTCAGAGAAAATATTTGTATTGAAAAAATATTGGAGTTCAGTATACATTTGACTTCGATAGGAACGTGCCAGGGACAATTAGAGCCCTGCGAGTACATTTTGTACAAATTTCGCCTTTGTATGGGAGCCCCCTTAATGAGTCGAGATAGGATATAGGTATGTTCAAAGGAAATGTTGAAAATAAAAAATTACTGTGGGTCAGTCTTACATTTTACCCCCCTAGGAGGCAACATAAAAGCGGAAAAAGCGAATTTCTTAAAAAATATTATTCAAAAAACTATTTTTTTGTATGGGGACCACCTTAATGGTTGAAGATAGATGATAAGTATAATCAGAGAAAATCTTTGTAATGAAAAAATATTGGAGGTGAGTCATACATTTGACTTTGATAGGTACAGCCTAGGGGCAGTTAGAGCCCTGCGAGTAAATTTTATAAAAATTTCCCCTTTGTATGGGAGCCCCCTTAAGGAGAGGAGTTAGGCGGTCGGTGTGTTTTAAAAAAATGTTGGGCAAGGAAAATTAATGGGTGCTCGTCATACATTTGACCCTTGTAGAGGTGACCCCCGGAAAGTTATATGATTTTTTGTACGTTTTTTTGCTTTTACCCTCAACTTTGAGCATGATGTGGAGCCCTTTGCCCCCCTCTGACCGCCACCCTTTTTTGGCTCGAATATTTTTTTACCAAACCTCCCAAATTGAGGGGTTCTTGGAATTCGAAATCTCCTTACTAAGAATTCCCATATAAACTATGCCATAGCTAATGTACATATGTATGTACATATGTATGTACATATATCATGAACAAGTGCATTCTTTAATACAAAACTTTATAAGCATATGCATACATTCATATGTAGCTATGTATGTATATAAAATAATTTTCAGTTTTTACAACAAAAAACTGAATATTATTCTTTCAATACAATTGGTAGCATATTGTTGTTGTTGTAGTTGTTCAATTCAACACAGAATACAAAAACTCTTATGGAAGCGTATATTTATGCATATGTATGTATGTATGTATGCTTATAGTATACCTATAGTTTTTTTTTCATGACACTTCAAATTCTATGCAAACACATTCGTTTGCATTTCCAGGAATAAGAATGTGCCAAGCAAAATTATCATTGAATAAAAAAAATTAAAAAGAATAATGTCTATGCAGAGCTGACAAAAAGGGGTTTAATATGAAATAAAGCATATTAGGGAAAATGTTTAAGTACAGGAAATAAATAACAGTTTCAAGCAAGCCTGGGTAGCCGAGTAGCTAGTGGGGTTAATTAGAAGTTTGGTTGTTCTTGGTTCTATGCACGGTCATTTTTTCATCCAATTTTCAAAACGTATGATAAAACTATATATATAGAACTGCGGGAGAACCGATTATTAGTTTTTGCTGATTTATATAAGGAATTGTGATAAGACAAGCGCGGTCGTTTTAGTCCAACTCCGAGCTCTCTAACTTGCTTGGGAGCTTCAAAAAACGCATTTCACGCCTCCCATACAAAATCCGTACAGACAGACGGACAGACGGACATGTCTTTTTTTTATCTCCTAGTCATAAGGATCCATAATAACTAACTTTTTTTGGCCGCAAATGAATATTGTAGAAATTACAAAAATCTGGACAAACCTATATATACCCTTTTCCATTATTGGTAAAGGGTATAAAAATAGGAAAAACCACCATTTATATGTTCCAAATCTTAAAGAAATGCTAAAGGGGACCCTACGGGCATACTACGGTCACACCTAAGTGGCAAGTCCATCCGTAAAGTTCTAAAAACCAACAATACAAACGGCAGCGTAGCTAGAAAAAAACTTTGATTTCGGAAGTTAATAGACAGAAGCGTTAGTTATATGCTAAACTACATAAATTTCAGACTTCTAATTTCGTGAACACGATAATATTTAGCAGCGAAAGGAAATTTATAATTTTTGGGTCAGATAGACAGCTTATGGTGCGGCGCAAGCCAAATAAATCACTAACTATTAAGAATATAAGGGCAACAGTAAAACATGGTGGTGGTTCTCTCATGGTGTGGGGCTGTACGTCGGCACTAGGAGTAGGAAAGTTGGTGTTTATATAAAGCAAAATGGATAAACATCTATAGTTGTCCATTATTAGAGAAAACCTACATGCCAGTGCTGAACAAATGGATCAATATATCAATGGGTATTACTTTCAACATGACAACGACCTAAAACATATATCCCTGGACATTAAATTATGGCTATTTTATAATACCAAACATCTGCTAATAAAACCACAAAGTCTCGACATGAGTCCTATTGAAAAACTTAGGGCTTATTTGAAAAAAAAAATCCGGGAAAATAGCATTTTATCAAAAGTATGCTTAGGACGAGTAATGGAAGAAGAAATGTACATATAAAAAAAGTACTTAAAAATTTCCGAAATTTAGTGGAATCTATGCTAGGACGTCTGCAAGTGGTCATATCTAACAACAAATATCACACAAAACATTAAAACATAATACGCTGCTTTAATAATAAAAAAACTGTGTAAAAAATTCAAAAAGCAAAATACTTTTGTGACCCGATAAATAAGCGATTTTTACATTATTTTTTAAAAATTTTATAAAATAATTTTTTGTTTTTAAATTTTTATTAAAATATTTGTAGTTAAGACTTCTCCTATTTAATATGTAAAAAAATAAACATGAATTTTTCAAAGAAGACATTTTTATATAGCATTCTTTTTGCAAATTTGTTGAGATTTACATAAGCAAAATATTTCTGTGAGTAACTGTATATAGACATGCTAAACTACCAGCAAATAAATTTCAATTATTGTAAAAAATAAAGACATAAAATAAAATAGCAAATTCATTTACTTATCGTAAAATATATGCAATATTAATAGCAAACAAAAAACAATAAAATAAAAATAAAACTGACAAATTCATTTCATCATTCTTTCCATGTTTCTG
This sequence comes from Tachina lurida, assembly GCA_944452675.1. Lineage (NCBI taxonomy): Eukaryota > Metazoa > Arthropoda > Insecta > Diptera > Tachinidae > Tachina > Tachina lurida. The sequence continues at coordinate 41,751,983 of OX101755.1, read as the reverse complement.
TTGTTTTTATTACGATTTATAAGTGGTAGTTAGCAAAAAATTACGATATATAAGAGGTAAAGAAGAATTTATTTGAAGAAAAAATTACAAATTAGCGAGGGATCAAAATGTATGGACATTTTACTAATTAACGAGATTTTTTTCAAGGAACCGACAGTTTATTACAAATTATCGGGAATTACGATTTATCGGTGTTCGAATTAAATTAATTTGACTGTAATATAATATGTTCCTAGCAAATTTTTTTTTATTTTGCGATTTTTTCTTCATCGTTCGTTATATTCAGTATTAAAATAAAAAAAGTATTCGCTATATAAGGTTGTTAATGTAATGCCTGTACGTACATACAATTAAGTGCTAGCATACGAGTATATTTTACAGAATTAAATAATAATAATAAAATAAATAAAAATTAAAAAATTCCGTAAAATATACTCGTTTGCCAGCACTTAATTGTGAATAAATTCAGAATTAATGGAATGATTTTTAATAAATTTGGTTAGTTTTATTTATAACATATAAATGTATCACAATTAGTAATAAAATATAAAATTTTCTTCAGTTTGAAATTTTAATTAGTCTTTTAAGAAACAATTTTCTAAATTTTTTTGAAAAAATTTATTTTTTTGTATAAAACTTTCAGAATATCTCTGAAACTATAAGACTGTTAAAAAATTAATGAAGACATAATTTAAAGGTCAATTTGTTTCCTAGCCTTCTGTGTAATTTTTTATTGAATCGAAGAACTGATTTTCGATGCCAATTATGTCATACAGCATTTTTTTTATAACGGAAAATCTTGAGATACGAGTCAATTCAAAAAAACTAATTTAAAGGGATTAATACACAGTAGTTAGTATATACAAATTTACTATGGAACCTTTGACCTTACATAATAAATTTAATTTCGTTGACCTGCGTTATTTGTTATTTTATGTATTTTTACTTCGGATTTATTCAATCGATTGCTTATAACTTTGTAGTTTTTCGATCGATTTTCTTCTGGTTGGTCTTAGGTCTTACGTAAAAGTATTATCATTACGTACACGAACAGACACCAGACGTTTTTTTTTAACGATTTGTACATTTCGGACAGCATATAATCACAGTAAAATACGTTTTTTTTTAAAGTGCCCTATTTTCATCGATATATTTTGAACCGCTATACCAATGAAAGATCCGATTATTTATATTTATTTGTCAACTCAATACCTTTAATTTGAATACAAGAATGACCCAATGACAGTTCTAGCTCGAGATATGATGGGTCAAGTGAAATAAGGTCGAAAAACTGAAAAAATCACAATATCTCTAAAACTGGTCCACAAAAAAAAAATTAACATTGATTTTCGAATTCAGCGGAAGAAAATACATACATAAGGAAAATCACCTCTCGTCAAGTGTACATTTTCAGTGTAAACTAGTGTAATTAGAGATAAAATTTGTTTTATGCAAATGTATCAATATGATAATTTAGTTCCGTTTTTGCATGCCTTTTTCGTTGGATATTTATTTCAGTATATTACCCACCCAGCAAAAAAAAAGATAAATCATGTGTTGAATCATGGGTTCAAGTGAAGACGCATTGGTTCGATTTATGTGAAACATGCATGATTTTTACATTAGCTTGTCATTGGACATGCAAAACAAAAAAATAAATAAAAATTTTTGTCCCAGGATACTAACCACACTGTTCTCATTCTCAAAACACAGTCTCTACCACTGTACTCTTCTCGTTTATTGGCGATAAAACTTGTAATATGAAAATGTAGCAATGTGATGATAATTTAATTCCGTTTTTACATGCCCTTTTTGCTGGGTATTTATATAAGTATATACATATTACCCAGTAATATCGCATGCGTTTTTAATGAGTTCAAAAACTATAGTAGAGTTGGGCATAGTTGTGCCTTTTGCGGATTGTTCCTTTTTGTTCCCAACAACTAAAAGAACTAGTTCGTTCTTTTCGTTCAGTTGTTCTTTTCGATCAGTTGTTCAGTGAACTAAACAGAACAGAGATTGCACAGTCGTCGAATCCTCTTCAATGTTTTCTTCGTGTGTTGTTATTCTAGTTTTTGTAAGTAAATCGTTAAAATTAATATTTTTGATTAAAAATGCTTAAAATGAAGTCTTTAGAAAACAAGTGTTAATCACTTTTTTAGTACTGATTCATATTCAACACAACAAATTCTTTCTTTTAATTTAGTAAGAAATGTTCCTTTTTTCGTTTGCACTTTGTGGTCTCATTCGTTGTATGCTTTAAGTAAGTAAAAGGAAAAACTATTTTTGAACGAAAATTTTTAAATGAAATCCTTAATCAGTTTAAAATCAATTTTATTCACTTTTTTAATTGTAATAATCTTTTTCACAATCTGTTTCTTAAATCAATACTACAAGTTATTTCTTTTAATTTTGTAAAACTCACTTGTTTGTATTTTTCACTAATGGCGTTTTCTTTTCTAAAAGAAAAGTGTAAAATATATGTTACATGTAATTTGGCAAAATTTTTAAATGCTCACCTGATTTTTAAGAAGTGTTGCATATTTTGCGTTTACAAAAGAAAAATTTTCCAACAAGTTTCGGCATAAAACAATGACGAACTATAAAATGATTCATTTTTTTCATAGACAATAACAAAAACAGCTGTTAATATAATGCTGCCTCTTTAATGAAAATGAGTGTTGAACATGTAGCATTTTTCTTCTTTTTAAGGGCAACATCATGAGAAAAGAACGCGTTGATTTTTAATATAATACATACTTTTCAGAAAAGAACACAAAGAAATGTAAAAGGCAGCATAAATGCAGCATATTGCTCAGAAAAAAAAACGCCACAAGTATACAGACACTACATTTGTCTCTTTTTAACAGTATGCAAATCAGCAATTGAAATATTTTGCATGTGTATCAGGGATGGCATTGAGAATTTCGAAATTGTAGCAACAACTTTCAAAGATTGTACTTTTTTACCTTAATTGTTCTAAAATATTTTTTAGTTCAAATTACATATTTTTATTTGTTTTTAATAAATAATCGACTTTCTTCTGGCTACCGAATCGTTTTCACAAATTTGCTTGTAAGTTGGGATGTGAAATTTAAAATATACAAATTAACACACGCTGTATATGCTTATCATCCGAATTTAGAAGAAAAATTATTTGGAAACCAGAAAACCAGTCATTGGGTTACTATTGTACATTGCGAGTTTGAATGTTACCAAAAAAAGTACAATTGTACCAACATTGCCAAAACTGGTGTGTATTGATCAGGAACCAGGGCTGCCAGATAAAATTATCCAAAAATCGTCGAAATACCGATAAAATACAAAAAAATCGTCATTTCATACTTAAAAAAATTGGACAAATAAAAATGTACTTTTTGTAAACATGTATACATATCGTCTGTTGGTTTCTGGTTTGATGCAGACATAATGTATTTTAAATATACTGTGCCGCACACCAGAAACCAATCGACTATATGTTTTATTTTATAAATGTATTTATTAGCAAACAATAACATAACAATTCGTGTTCATATATGAATTCTACACGAAGCCACTACGACGATCTTGTGCTAGATTAAACAAAAAATGCTGCAATGTTCTTTAAGCTATTACAAAATAGTCGTAGTCGTAGTCGAAGTCGTACTACGACACCTGTAATAAGGCCCATTCTATCTTTACAAAATAATAATAATATTCAAAATGAATTTTTTGGAATCACTGAAAAACTCAATTTCGGAAAAAATACGAGTTACATCTATGTACATAAAATTTCTTTTAATTCAACCCGTATACATACTTGCATACATACGTATGTAATTTTTATTTAACGCTAAACCATTAACAAAAAATTTTGTTAAATTAAACAAACTATTAAGAAAGAGTCTGCAAAACTATACCAAAATGGGCATGCATATATGAATTTTAATGCAGGGTATACACGATACTTGATTTCGTACTTAGCGTGGTATGAGTTGTAGTACGGGTTTTCAGATACGCGTTACTACAAATCATACTAATTCATTTAAAAGAAAAGTTTTAAGGCAATACACGTGGATAAATGAATAATGTGGTGGATTTATTAATTTTAAGTGTACTGCAGTTAAAAATAATAAAAAAAAATAATGAAAAACAAAAGGGGTATGTTGTAGAGAACGGTTAAAATAATTAGGGCAATTATGTAAAAAATTCCGCAGGATATATCTCCCTTTTCCAATTATAATTTTTTGTTTTCCCTTTCATTTGCTATTAGTTGGAATAGTTCCCTGGGAGAAATTTCCTGCGGAATTTTTTACATAATTGCCCTGAATGTTTTATGTTTTTTTTTATTAAAATATCCGTTTCGTACATAGCGAAGCTCCGCCCACAAAAATTAAAAACCAGTGACTAATTTCATACTTGTACGATTTATCGTTCGATTTGTAGTAACGTGTATACTCGCTATAACAGTAGACATTTCATTAAAAGCAGCCCAATTTGACTTGAAAAATCGTGGGTTTTAAGCAAAAAATCGTCAGATCGTCATTTCGTCGGTTGGTTTCTGGTTTGCTACAAAAATAATGTATTTTGAATATACTGTGCCGCAAACCAGAAACCAACCGAAGATTTTGCTTTTTTCGGCACCAAAAATCGTCAAAATGACGATAAATCGTCACATCTGGCAACCGAGTCAGGAAAAGAAAATAAGATAAACAAAACGAAATAAAGACCAAAACCGAACGAAGGAATAAAAACGAACGAAAGAACAAGAAAGACCAAAAGAACGAGAAAGACCAAAAGAACAATAAAGACCAAAAGAACAAAAAGGAACAACTAGACTGAACTAGTTCACATCGTTCACTTATGGGAATAGTTCAATTCAAAGTATATTTATATAAAGTATATGCAGGTCTACAACAACTAAGAAAATACAAAAACAACATGCGCTTTATTTGTGTAAAAATAATGGATGAATGTCAAAATCAGATGATTACCAGCAGACCTGGGCAACTTGCATTACTTTTCATAAGCACTTATTGAAAAACAAAAATTTTAGTGAAAATTTAAATTTCTCACATGAAGTGTGAAACACAAAATTCTCGATTTGTGAGAAAAAAGTGTTTCTGTATTTGAATGCGAAAACAGGCAACACTGATTCTTTTTTTCAAATGAAACAAATGTCACAAAGAAAATAATATAAAACTAATGTAAAATTCTTGAAATAAAAAGTTTTTTCTATCAACTGTCCCTACATAAGACAATAACACAAAAAAATTATAAATAAACATAATCATATCGGCTCGTTAATAATAATTTTAGCCCAACAATTCGTTGCATATCTTTTCAACTAATTTATTTTTCATATTTTCACACACAAATTAAAAAATTCATACTATGTTTTTGTAAAAATTTGGTTGTCCTCGCTCCAATTTAAAATGCGAGTTGTTTTGACAGTTCTTGCCAGAAACTTTTCACAAAATATTGTTACAGAAACACTTTTTCTCACATACTTCCAATAATTACTGGAATATACAGAAACACTTATGTAAGAAAAGCCATTTTGTGTTTCAATTTACACTGTTTTTGTTAAGATTCCCTCGTTTCATGCGGGAAATTTTACGATGCGAGAAATTCAGAAACGAGCTACAGAGCTTAGGTTTTCGTTTATTTTATTGTAAAGTTATATCTTAAAAAATGGTGATTTTATAAACGGAATATACTACCGCTTGGAACAATTTAATCAAGTTTTGTCTTTCTTCTGCAAAATTATAAAAATGGTAGTGATATGATTTTTGCCTTAAGTGGCGATATGTACATATGTATGTACATAGAAAAATTTTACATATTTACATACATATGTACATGATACAATAATATAAAGGTACAACCACATTTGACGTATAAAATTAATTTTGACTTTTACCAAAATTGTTTGATTGCTGTTTTTTTGTAAAGAGAGAGGAAAACGTTGCCACATGAAATTACGGGGAACTTTTTTTTAGGAATGTTTTTGGAAATGTGTAACTTTAAGTTTAGAAATTATGGTTTAATAAACATTTTTTTAAATGTTGTATTAATTATATACGTGGATAACGAAATATGCATGTGTATAATATGATGTAGAATGGATGAGTGTGTTTTATGCATATAATACACATTTACATACACTTCGTGTGCAAATTTATTGCAGCTTACAGTAAGAATTAATGCTTTTTGATGGGCTACATCTGAATAATCTGAACAAAAATAGACATGCAAAAGAAATAGTTAATGCAAGGGTTCTATTGCTAATGAATTGGTTCAATTTAGGTGCAGAACGCATGATTTTAACACAGGCGTGTCATTGACGAGCATGGGCTAACATTTAGCAAAACTGCTCATCATTCCAATGAGTGCTTAGAACCCATGATACGTTTATTCGTTTATATATACATACATATCGTCATATGAGAACTTAAGTGTCCAATACGCCATTATAAACTATTGGATATTGGACACTTAAGTTCTCACATGACGATATGTATGTTTAAAACAGAGCATAACGAAGTGCCCGCGGGTGGCCTTTTGCTTATAATTTTAGGCTCTAAGCAGGCATACTCTGATGATTGTATTTGAGGCAAACAGCTTTGAAAGCTGTTAAGTGTGCTGTTGTTTCCTTGCAAATTAAGAAGCATTGTTCTCGCCGAGATCTGATTGGCAATTGTTCTCTCGTCGGTGTGAAAGCTCAATAGCTCTTTTAAAAAAGTTTGCACATTGTGCATATGACTTGGACGCACCTGATGTAAAGCACTAAGCCAGAGTAGTACGAAGGGAAAGTCCCACCCTTGATTCAGAGGCTTTTCCGTTAGTAATTTCCCTTCAATTGTTTATGCTGATGTAAATTTTTTTTATAATTATAATTTAAATACATATTCTTCAATATTTTTCAATAAATAAAAAAGAACGTCAAAAAATTAATCAAAAACTCGGATTTCATAAATTAATAAGGTAGCATTAATTTTGAGAGTAAACAATTGTCGGCACAAACGTCAGAAGGTTAATATGGCGACGAAAAGAGAGAACGGTTGTACCTTTATATTATTGTATCATGCATATGTATGTACGCATGTTTTTTTATGTACACATTTACGTTCTATTTTTCGACATGTGATTTGGTGCTAGCGCAATATTAATGTATTACTTTGAAGAGATTTTAGTTTAATGCCAAACAAAATTGCACTATAATTATCAAAGTTAGTTCTAATGTAATAAATTTGATTTTTATTGATTTGGTTTAGTGTGGGAAAATGGTCAATGCATTTGCTTATTTAATGCAAGTCCCAGATCTGCATACAACAAAAAGGAAATGTATGGATAGACAAAACCAAAGTAAATTTATTAATTGATAAACCTCTATTACGTGAAATAAATATAATAAAAGCTACATATTTATTTTAATAATTAAATATAATTATTTTTAAATGTTTTGTAACACCTTTTTAAGTAAAAATTTATTTCAACTTTTTCACTGCACACAATTGTGTATAACAAAGCTAAGCAAAACAAAATGGCGTACGAAAATTGTAAACAACTTTTGACATTCATGCATTGACACTAACGAGAAAAAAATTAATCACCTGAGTACTTGCATATACTTTATATAAATTTACTTTGGTTTAATTGAACTAGTTCGTTCTTTTTAGCACAACTCTAAAATATAGCATTATTTACAATTTGCGATGATATTGAAGAAACAAATGCTCAAGAAAGCATGAAACAGTACTTCATTTGAACGAGTTCATTTATTTTTTGCTGGTTGCATACTTATTTACATATGTATATGTACATACATACACATGTATGTATGTGCTATGTCAACTTTTACAAAACTTAAAGGTATTAAATATGTAAATATATCGCACAAAGTCATTTTAAAAGCAAATGCAATGTGTCGCTGTGAATGAGTATTGAAAATGTTTTTGCACATATGTACATACAGTAAGGGACAAAATTGTTCACAGAATAGTAGCTATTAAGAATATGTTGAATTATATTATTGTATATATTATTTTATTTGAATATTATATACTTTTTGTAATTCATAGACAATTATATGATAGAAAACACTTTAACTTAAAAATATTTTATTTCATAAAAAATAAAAAAATATATTTTTTGAGAGTGTAAGTGTGAACAATTATGACTCTCGTAGAAGCAACATACTAATTTAGCTGTTAATACTTTGTATGTTTACCACGAGCGGCTTTAACAGTGTTTATCCTTCTGGGCATACTTTCCACAAGATTTGTAAGAACAGCTTTATCAATATCTTCCCAAGCTTCAATGGCGTGATCACAAAGCTCATCCAAAGTACTAGGCGGTTCTTTTTTAGAAAATATTTTCCTCTTTAATATTGACCACAGGTGTTCAATCGTGTTCAAATCAAGCGATTGAGGAGGACAATCTAAAGTCTAAGTCCCATTGCTAACAAGCCACTCCTTAGTAATTTTAGCCGTGTGCTTAGGGTCGTTATCTTGCATAAAGATGTCGCTCTGACCAGGTTCCAAACCAAATATATACAGACTTGGGAGATATGAATCTTTCAGAATGGTTGTGTAGTCAGTAGCACAAGGTTTACCTTTTATTCGTCGAAGAATTCCAAGCTCATTACCACGAAAACAACCCCAAGATATCAGTGAACCACCTCCAAATTTTAATATGCTGCATATGTTGCGCTCTTTAACACCAACACTTTATGTATGTACTATGTGAAAATTAAAATCTATTATGTTCATATAGCAGCCTTATGTGAAGTTAGCATAAATGACAAAATTGAACTAAGTATGTACATTAGGGGTGGAATAGTGCACGACTTCTTGATTTGGATACGCTAGAACCTCTTATTTTATGGGGTTTGGCAAAAAAATGCATGAGCCAAAAAATTAGGACGATGAATTGGGGGTAAATGGCTTCGCATCGGGGTCAAAGGTAGGGCAAAACGGCAAAAAATGCACGAGATGCTTAATAACTGTCCCTGAGTCGCTCTTAGAGGGGTAAAATGTAAGACCGACCCCCACTAGTATTTCCTCCGCTACATTTTGTGTGAACATACCTACCCCCTATCTGCCATCCTTAAGGGGGCTCCCATACAAAGAGAAAATTTTTATAAAATTTACTCGCAGGGCTCTAACTGCCCCTAGGTCGTACTTATCGAAGTCAAATGTATGATAGACCTCCAATATTTTGTCATTACAAAGATTTTCTCTGGGCATACTTATCGTCTATCTTCAACCATTAAGGTGGTCCCCATACAAAAAAATAATTTTTTGATAATTTTTTTTAAGAAAACCGCTTTTTCCGCTTTTATGTTGCCTCCTAGGGGGTAAAATGTAAGACCGACCCACAGTAATTTTTTATTTTTAACATTTTTTCCGAACATTCCTATATCCTATGTCGACTCATTAAGGAGGCTGCCATACAAAGGCGAAATTTGTACAAAATTTTCTCGCAGGGCTCTAACTGCCCCTAGGTCGTACTTATCGAAGTCAAATGTATGATTGACCTCCAATATTTTGTCATTACAAAGATTTTCTCTGAACATACTTATCGTCTATCTTCAACCATTAAGGTCGTCCCCATACAAAAAAATAGTTTTTTGAATAATTTTTTCTAAGTAATCCGCTTTTATGTTGCCTCCTAGGGGTGTAAAATGTAAGACCGACCCACAGTAATTTTTTATTTTCAATATTTCCTCCGAACATACCTATATCCTATCTCGACTCATTAAGGGGGCTCCCATACAAAGGCGGAATTTGTACAAAATTTATTCCCAAGGCTCTAATTGCCCCTGGCACGTTCCTATCGAAGTCAAATTTATGACCGACCTCCAATATTTTTTCAATACAAAGATTTTTTGTCAACATACTTACATCTGTCTTCAACCATTAAGGTGGTCCCCATACAAAAAAAAAGAATTCTTTTTCATTCTTTGTTAGAGCCCTGCGAGTAAATTTTATAAAAATTTTCTCTTTGTATGGGAGCCCCCTTAAGGATGGCAGATAGGGGGTAGATATGTTCACACAAAATGTAGCGGAGGAAATACTAGTGGGGGTCGGTCTTACATTTTACCCCTCTAAGAGCGACTCAGGGACAGTTATTAAGCTTCTCGTGTATTTTTTTCCGTTTTGCCCTACCTTTGACCCCGATGCGAAGCCATTTACCCCCAATCCATCGTCCTAATTTTTTGGCTCATGCATTTTTTTGCCAAACCCCATAAAGTAAGAGGTTCTAGCGTATCCAAATCTCGTTACTAAGAATTTCCATGTAACACTATTCCACCCCTAATGTACATACATATGTATGTATGTAGGTGTTCATATAATTTTACCTAATTTTTAACGCCACAACTACTTGATTTAATTAAAAGCAGGTCATGTCAGATGCTTTATCACTTGAAAATAGAATAAAGGGTGCTCAGACAATATCTACAAATTTACCATGTGAAAAGGTGACAATTTACAAAACAAATAAATATGTATAATGTGATCACAGCTTAAATAATAAAATTTTTTTGAAACAGTATGTATGTTTATACATTTATATTCGTATAAACTTTTTAGCGTTATACTACTAACATAATCATTTGATCTTATAGAAAATGGCTGACAGTGAAGCTATTTCTTCAAAAAAAGCACGAGATATAAAGGTCGTGAAAGAATAGCGGGAGGAAGATATATTTAATTTAATATCTTTCGTTGAATTAGAAAAGTGTTTGTGGGATGCATCAGATGAAGCCTATCACAACAAATATGCAAGAGAGTCAGCATGGAACAGTACAGCGCAGCACTTTGAAAACAGGTATGATGCCTCAGACCTCAGTGCAAAGTGGGCGAACATGCGCATACAATTCCGCAGCTATGCCGTTAAGGCGAAGACCAAATCAGGGCAGGGTGCCATCGAACTGCCGAAATGGAAGTTTTATAATGCAATGAGTTTTATTGGACGCGCTGAAAACAGGCAAACGCAAGAAACGATATCTAATCTTGTGTATGAAATTATCCCAGATGGCGCATGTAAGTACATACATACATATGTACATACATGCATACATACAATAAAGCTAAAAATTTGCATATCAACATTGTTTATTTTTTTAAGCCTGGTACTCTGTTCAAAATTTCACGCGAAATGTTGACATATTCCATACAAAAAAAGTTTACGTCAAATTTTCATGAAATAATGTTGCAAAACTTGTACTCTGTTTAACTCGTGAAAAATGTATGAAATGTATCTGGCAACATTTTCTTGCTATCTGTAAAATAATGAGACTGGCGAAATATTGACAGCTAATGTTTTTTTTAACAAAAGTTGATCAGTGTTGCCTACTTCAAACCAATAAATACGAACATTTTTTCCGAAAAAGTAAAATGGGCATCACTTGTTACGTGTCAAGTTTTTCACGCGAAATAATCAATATTGCTGAAAAATTTTCACAACTTCGAACAGAGTACCAGGCTTTAGGTAATGATCACAATTTGGAATCAACCACCAATTGTGAAACGCAATGCCCCGCTTCAACTCCATGTCGGCAGAACATAGCAAGCACACAATCAGCCGCCAGTGTTGGTATCTCTACGAAGAGCAAACGCACATTAAGCTGTTGCGAAAAGGCTAAAAAGCCTTTGCAATTTTCTTGTTATTTTTATTAAATTAATTTTTTTTGACATTTCATTCAAGTTGCCTTAAAAAGTCAAAAAGGCTTCATGAAACATGTCTCGCATATTTCCCCAATTGCACAAATGACAATTTTAAGAGTTCTCATGAAAACTTTTGTTAATTTTTCAAAATGTAAGTACTTATGTATATGATCGGTGTTAGTTATTTGGTAGGTGATTAGATTAAGATACATATGTATGTATGTTACTGAAAAATATTTTAAGCATACAAAAGCATCACATTTTTCCTTAAGTAACTTACAAGTTTTTGTTTTTGCGATATTCACACTTATTCCTGTTGCCAATATTGACATCACGTCAATACGATACCAAAAAATTGGGACTTGGCTACCCGTTGTCTAAAACAACTGACAACCTCATGCTGTCAATTGTTCTAGGATGATTAAATATTTGTGTAAACTTTAATAAATGCTTATTGCGTACTACTATCAATAAATTATTATTCAGAGAATTATGTGGTATGTTGCGTCCAGTCGCAATTACTGAATTTGAATCGTCTTTCGAAATTAAACAAGCAAACTCACAAACTTTATTTTTCAATTAAATTAGCTTTCCAGTTAGCTTTAAAAAATTATGTCTTATCGTGTGATCAGTTTGACTCAAATTAAAATCTTTTATGGCAATTGTATTTCTGTTAATATTAATTTTTGTCTACAGTTATTGCGGAATATATGTATAAAGAAAATATGTATTTAATATAAGTATGTACATAGAAATATGTATATTAATTGAAGCTGCATTGTATATATAAATAAAAGCATTTAAACACATACATATACACATATGAGTAAGAACATTAATTTTTAGTAAATAAAGTAGGCAGTGGCGGGTACATTCCCTCCCTCGTAAGGAGATCAGGTGCTGATGACTTTTTATTGCCACTTTAGACACAGGGCGCTCGAGAATTCTGTTGGCAGTTTTGATTTTCACTCTTCTGACTTGCCCGTCCTTTGCAGTTGTAGTTTCAATTGTACCACCCTTTGGCCAAGTATTTATAGGGAGATTTTCGTCAACTAGTACGACAATGTCACCTACTGAGGCGGGTTCTTGCTTGTTGTACCATTTGCCTCGTCGTAGTAAGTTAGGCGAGTATTCCTTTACCCATCTTTTCCAAAAGTAATCGGCAAATTTTTGCGTTTGTCGCCAACGATCGCGGAGAGAACTGTCAGAACAATATGGTTTATAACCGGATGAAGATCCCAAAAGAAGATGATTTGGCGTCAGAGGTTCGTCGTCATTCGCATCGAGAGACACAAATGTCAGCGGACGAGAATTCAGAATTCAGCTTCCGACAGCGTACTTCTAAAACTCTCATCGTTGAATTTAAAATTCGGACGCGTAATTTCTAAAACAGTTTTCACAGATTTTACCATCCGTTCCCATGCACCCATGTGTGGTGCGGCGGAAGGATTAAACGTCCATTTGATTTCATCGAACTTATTGGTAAGTTAGTACAAGTTTAATCGCTGTTGTTCTTCTTTGAAGGTTTTCGCAGTGGCCTTGAAATTCGTGCCATTATCTGTAAATATTTCTCTTGGCATGCCCCTGCGGTGTATGAAATTGGCGATACACATCTCACAAGAACTGGTGTCCAAACTGTGCGCGATCTCGATGTGTACTGCACGTAATGTTAGGCATGTGAAAATTACACCCCATCTTTTCTCTTTATGCCTTCCGACGATTACCAAATATGGGCCAAAAAAATCGATACCTACAAATGTGAAGGGGCGCTCAAAACAGGCTAATCTAACTTTTGGTAACGGAGCCATTTGAGGGATAAGCGGTGCACTCAATTTGTTTCGGCAATGTTGGCATTCCTTCCGTACGGTTTTGTAGAGCACTCGTATAATGTAGAATTTTGATCTAATGTGGCTTATAATGGTTTCGTGAAAACAGTGATGATATTCTTCGTGGTAATAGCGCACAATAAGGAATGAAATGTGATGATTATTGGGCAAGATAACGGGCCGATTGTGGTTTAGCGCTTCGATTCTTCCTTCAGCTCGGAGTATTCCATTATCGTCAATGTAAGGATTAAGTTGTCTAAGTGGGCTATTTTTACTTACGTGTGCTTTACGATGCAGGTCAGAAATTTCCTCTTGGAATCTGTTGTGTTGAGCGTGCCTGTATAATATATCCTTTGACTTTTGAAGCATTTTGAAGGTGACTTCTTTTGGTAGCGTTCTATTGTTTATATTGCGTTTAAGCCGTTCGATGTAAAATATAAACGTGCCTAGAGCTCAGTAGAGATTCCTCCAATTTGAAAAGTACTTATAATTTATTAAGGTTTCTTGACGTATGTGAAATACTGTATGACGGAATTCACGATTATCGTTGTACGGTGAAATCACGCAGATGGGCCACTGATCTTTTTCACATTTCAAAAAAGCTGGGCCGCCAAACCATTGACTTGAGTTGGGCTTTGAAATTTTGGTAGCTGCGTCTGCTGGATTGGACTTCGAAGATACCCACCTCCACTGACTGACATCTGTTGCTTCTAGTATTTCGCCTATGCGAAGCATGAGGAACGGTTTAAATTTTCGTGGATCCATGGCTAGCCAGTTTAATATGGTCTTCGAATCCGTCCACCAGTAACATTGACCAAATTTTATGCGACTAGCCTCAATTATTTTAGTAGCTAGTCTTACGCCTACTACGGCTGGTTGAAGTTCCATCCGTGGTATTGACATAGGTTTCAAAGGGGCAACCTTACACTTTGCTGCTATTATTGATAAATTGACTTCAGAGTTGTATTGAACATGTATATAGCACACAGCTGCATATGCATATTCGGCTGCATCAACAAATGTGTGTAGTTCGATACTGCCAGTGATGTTTAGAAGTAGCGAATAGCATCGTGTTACTTCAGATATTTCTGATAACGTGAGCGTCCATCTCTGCCATTTATCACGTAAATCTTTTGTCAGCTCTTCATCCCATTGGATTTGCGTACGCCATATGTCTTGCAAAAGTATTTTCATGTCAATTGTTAAAATTGAGAGAAAGCCCAGTTGGTCGAATATCGACATCAGGAACTGTATAACTTCCCTCTTGGTTGGGGTGACGTCAACGCCCATTACATCTCTTCGTACCCGTTTGAACCTACAAATGTATCTAAAAACATCGCAAGTGGGGTCCCAATACATACCCAGTATTTTTTCGATCGAACCCATGTTCTGCTTAAATGCTTTTGCAGTGTAATGCTATTGGTTAGCCAGTTGTGCATGTTAAAGCCGGCGGCTGCGTGCATAGTTTTTACGTACGTGGCGAGTTCCAATGCTTCTTTTTCAGTATCTACACTGTCAATAAAATCGTCCATGTAGTGATGAAATTGAATGGGCTTTACTGCCTGCGGATATTTGGTGGCGAACGTTTCTGCGCTTTTGTTACGCACGAAGTGAGCTATGCCAGGGGCACAGCACATACCAAATGTTAAGGATCGCATCACGTATATACTTGGCTTGTTTTGTTTTTCATCGCATATCTTTTTCACGAACGTTGATGCGATGGAACATCTCGGAAATGTCGCCACATATACCTATTGCTCCAACGCGAAATTCAATTAGTATGTCAAAGAGTGGTCTGAGCATATCTGGTCCAGTCATAAGAAAATCGTTCAGAGAAGTACCATCAACTTTTGCTGCGGCATCCCACACTAAACGCACCTTTTCGGGCTTGTTCGGATTTCTCGCAATAAAAATGGGTAAATACTATGTAGGGCTGAGGCACGAATTGATTTCGTCATGAAATAACCTTTTTGCATATCCCTTAGCTACTAACTTGTCGATTTCGTTTCTCATTGTCATCTCAAGGTTTTTGTCTTTTACGAATTTCTTTTTTAAACAATTGAGTCTGTGCATTGCATAGTTGTAGCTGTCAGGTAGTTGTGGATTGTCATTTTTCCACAATAAACCGACTTCATACCGACCATCTACTTTTTGGCACGTATTTTCGAGCGTTTTTAAAGTTTTCAAATCGTGCGCTGATAATAATTCCTTCGGCGGTGATACCTCAGTAGACCAGTAGCTCTTTATTTGTTCATGGAGTTCTTGATACAATTTTCCACACTCACATTTACTATGTATGTTTAAAGATGCCATCGTTGCTCTTTAAGATGTCGACCCTTGTACTGTCCATCCTAAACGAGTTTTTGAGGCTATGGGTTGGTTCCAGTTACCTCCTCGGACTTTGAGTGGGATTGCTAATTTCCAATTATTTACACCAATTAATATTTTCGGTCTTGCGTTTGAGTACGATTTGATGGGTATACCATTTAAAAACGGGTTTTTGTTTACTAATTCGTTAACATTGAACCATTGCGTTGGTAGACCTAAGTACTTAACGGTGTGCACATTGTAGTGCCACCCATCACTAACACTACTTTTAAGACCCAACACTAATAATACATTATAAGAACAACCATTTGTACTACTTTTTAATTACAACCATGTAACAAGGCAATATCCTAGAACAATTGAAATTAAATAAAAGCGGGTTGCGAGCAGCGTGACCATATTAGCTTATTTTGAGCTAAATTTAGCTTATTTGTTTCAGATTTAGCCTTAAAATTTTCATTTAGCTCTTAGCTTATTTTTTAGCTTTTTTTAAAAACTCATTTAGCTTTTTTAGCCTTTTTTTAGTCTAAATTGCGTGTTCTCTAAAAATATATTAAAAACATAAACAACTTATAAAAATTATAATTTTTTAGCATTGTAAAATAGTTTACAAAAAATACAAAATGTAAATTATACGACAATTTTATAACAGAAATGGAAAGAAGAAAAATAGTAGATAATGGCAGAATGATTAGAATTCCAATAGAAAAAGTTAAATTCATATTAAAAATGAATGAACTTAAACTTAATGAAAACAAAACGAAGATAATAGAAATTAACGTCAATTCGAACGAAACATTTGAAATAAATAACTCGGTAATTGAAAAAGTCGAGCATATAAAATATCTCGGGTTTATAATTGATAAGAAACTAAAATTTAATGAACACATTGAGCACATATGCAAAAAAATCGGTAAAAAAATCAGCTTTCTTGGAAGAATCAGAAACAAAATATCAAAAACTACAGCGATAAATATATATAATACCATAATAAAACCACACTTCGAGTACGGGTCTACTATTTTATATACATGTAGCAACACACTCCAATTAGCAAGAATGCAGAAACTTCAAAATAAAGCTATGAGAATAATATTAAAATGTGATAGATATACTGAAATAAATACAATGCTGAATATCCTGAAATGGTTAAATGTGAAACAGAGACTTAAATTCAATACGCTAAGATTTATTAAAAAGATGAAACAAGGCGACGCACCCAAATACCTTTGTGAACAAATAAGATATGTAGGAGAAAGCCAACCGTACGGACTAAGAAATGTGAACGATTTTCGATTAAACAGGGTTATGTCAACGCAGATGCAGAGATCACTGTTTTACAAGGGCTTACAACTGTATAATACACTACCAAATAATATGAAAAATGAAAATAACGAGAATGTATTTAGAAAAAAATGTATTAATTTTGTAAGATTTAGTGTTGATTTATAATGATAGGAAGTTTAAATCATGTACAGATGAATATTGCAAAAGTATTTTTAATACTAATAATAATAATAAATAAAATAAAATAAAATAAAATAAATTAGTGGCCAAAACACTTTTTGAGTTTTTTGGGTATAAAATTATTTGACTTGAGTTGAACGTTCATTCAGCGGCATCAATTAACTTAAAACAAAAACCTGAAATAGCCTTAAGCCTGGATAACACTATGTACCGATTTTCGTCGGGCCACCTCAATAAAGTCATAAGTAATAAGCCAAAATGGCATTATTACTCAATTAATTCTGGAATAAGTCTATATGGGCTTATTACCAATGCAGTGTGGCGCAATTATATCCTTGTATTTCAAGTAGTTGATAAATTAGAGCAAAATCTTTACTTATGACTTTATTTCACTGATCTGACGAAACTCGGTACATTGTGCAGATAGTGTGATCCATGCTTTACCTTAAATAGCATTAATTCACTTAAAAAGCTTTCGTATTTTAGTATAAATGTTTTTACATTTTTAAAAACTTTTTAAGATTATTTTGGGGAAGTTTTTGTTTTGTTCTTCATTAAATCTAAAATATAATAATTAATAAATAATTTCATTAAACAAATATTCAATGTGTATAATAAAAAAAAATATTTTTGTGTAATATTTAATGTTAGTTTAGCAATAAGAAACTATTGAAAAGTGATCAAAGAAGTAGAAAAAAGTTTAGCTTTATTTTCTGGCCTAAAATTTAACTTTTTAGCTTATTTTAGCTTTTTTTCAAACGTGATTTAGCTTAATGTTATTTTAAAATCTGGTCACACTGGTTGCGAGATGAAAGTTAAGATGAAAAGACGTGTTCTGATTTATGTTCGGCTGAGGGAAAAGAAACTCCACATGGCGACCGTGACAGTGTAGATGTGTGCAGTGTTTAAAGGCAGAATTACCCGACTGTAAATGTAGAACTGTAAATGTAAATGTGTCAACTGATCGAATCTGTTGCATGAAAAGCTATGCAAATGCTTACCTGACTGAAATGTCACGTAAATGTAACGTCGGAACCTGCAGAAAATAGAATTTCATGACGACGTTACGTGACATTTGTAGACAGTGATGGGATGTATGTGTATTGAATGAGAGTGTGGCACAATAGCCCTATGTTGGTACTTTTGTTTCTTTTGATAATTTAACCTATTGAGTTGCTAAATTTGTATACGCACATGACATATTTAATAAATTTAGTTTTCTAATAAAGTTTTTTTCTTTATAAAATTTAACCACAGACTGCCAATCGTATTTGTTTATTTTTTTGTTAATATACATATACATATATGTATGAATATGTAACATACATATAGTACATTTGTGCGAACAAACAGCATACAAGCGCACAAAAACTATTTTTATTTAATAATACCAAAAAAAATTATAATATGTGCGTTTAATCATAACAATTATAATGATAATAAAAATATAAATATTTTTATATTTATAATACGTTATAATGTATGTACGTATACATATGAAGCTAAAATTGTAATTTCACTAAATATCAAAGTCATAACATTGTTTGTAAGTATAAAATAATGATTTGATACCATTTAAATAATTTTCGTACTTATTCCACACACTCAAAAATAATGTGAATATATTGAACTCCCATCAATGTTTCGAACAGCTGTTGCGCATTTTATTTGAATTTGTTATACTGATAAACACCCAGCAAACAAAAAGTAGTATATATGTTCTTGTCCAAAAATATACATATTTAAATGTATATTGTTTGTGATTAAAATTAATTATTATTAGTAGGTACGGACATTAATAAGAAAAGTATAAAACGATAAAGTGGATATATAATAATGTTTTTATATGATTGAGGTGCTACTGAAACCATAGGCATTCCTGGAAATTAAGGAGTCAAGCACTTCGTTGTTCCGATGAAATTTGTTTTGCTACTTGTAGTTATATGCAAATATTACGGTTAGACGCTTAAGCGTTACAGCTGCTATTAAAATTATTAGAATTGAGTTCTTTTACATAAAATAATAATTTTTAAACCCTCTAAGCACATTTTTATTATAAAAGATGTCTTATTTCAAAAACTCTATTACTTTTTTTTATTTCGAAAGAAATAAATTATAATAGCTTCAGCGAAATTATTAAAGAAATCTTGGATTAATTGAAACATTACCATTTTATATATTATTAACTTATAAGCAGTAATGCATACATACATATGTATGTATGATCACACAATCCATATACATTTCAATCACAATGAATTCCATGAATTTAAATATTATATGAACTTTCACGTTTGACTTCACATAACTCGCAATTTAAAATCAAAAATGAGTGTTTGCTGGGCACAAAGCAATTAGCATGTATGTATGTGTGCACAAGGAAGTTTTGTTGTTGGTGTCGAAAACACATTACACGTTTTTAAGCATTCTATAAGCGTTCAAACATTTAAGGCCTCGTTAGCCGACTGTAGAAATCGTAGATGTAATGTAAATGTAAATGTAAATGTAATGTAAATGTTTGAACGCTTATAGAATGCTTAAAAACGTGTCATGTGTTTTCGACACAAACAAAAAACTTCCTTGTGCACACATACATACAAGGCACATTCACAAGGTAGTAGCGGAAATGCAGCTGAGCTAGTTTTTTTTCAAATTAAAGTTCATCAGAAACTTCAAAAATTTTTTACGAAAGAGAAATTAAAAGAAAATGTTAAAAAATTTCAGTATGAAAAATATTTTATTAAAATAAATTCTGTGAAAACAAATTTAAAAATATGAAAAAAACTATTAAAAAATTGTGAGAAGTGCTAAACGTTGCAAATTTTGTTAGTGGTAGCTGCCGTGGAGAAATATTTTCAAATTTATGTGAATCAATTTTATTATTATTGTGTTAAACAAATTCTATTTTTGAAGTTTTGGATGAACTAAAACCCATGTTGTTTTTTTCATTGTTGTATTTTTTCATTGTTTTTGTAATCCTGATATTACCTGGAAATGAATCTGCCTTGCATACATACATGCTAATTGCTTTGTGCCCAGCAAACACTCATTTTTGATTTTAAATTGCGAGTTATTTGAAGTCAAACGTGAAAGTTCATATAATATATAAATTCATTTTGATTGAAATGTATATGGATTGTGTGATCATACATACATACATATGTATATATGCATTATTGCTTATAAGTTAAGGCCTCGTTAGCCGACTCTAGAAATCGTAGATGTAATGTAAATGTAATGTAAATGTAAATGTTTGAACGCTTATAGAATGCTTAAAAACGTGTCATGTGTTTTCGACACAAACAAAAAAAACTTCCTTGTGCACACATACATACATGCTAATTGCTTTGTGCCCAGCAAACACTAATTTTTGGTTATAAATTGCGAGTTATTTGCAGTCAAACGTGAAAGTTCATATAATATTTAAATTCATGGAATTAATTTTGATTGAAATGTATACGAATTAAGTGATCATACATACATATGTATGTATGCATGCATTACTGCTTGTAAGTTAATAATATATAAAATGGTAATGTTTCAATTAATCCAAGATTTCTTTAATAATTTCCCTGAAGCTATTATAATTTACTTTCTTTTGATGGCAAGTTTTATACTGTTGAAAAAAGTAATGCGAGTTTTTAAAATAAAACATCTTTTATAATGAAAATGTGCCTAGAGGTTTAAAAATTATTATTTTATGTAAAAGAACTGAATTGTAATAATTTTAATAGGAGCTTAAGCCTCTAACCGTAATATTTGCATATAACAACAAGCAGCAAAACAGATTTTGAGCAATTTCATCGGAAAGACGAAAGACTTGACTCCTTAATTCCCAGGAATGCGTATGGTTTCAATAGCACATCAATCATATAAAAACGTTATTATATATCCACTTTATCGTTTTATCCTTTTCTTATTAATGTTCGTACTTACTACTAATAATTAACTTTAATCACATATGTATATTTTTGAACAAGAACACATATATACTACTTTTTGTTTGCTGGGTGTTTATCAGTATAACAAATTCAAATAAAATGCGCAACAGCTGTTCGAAACATTGATGGGAGTTCAATATCTTCACACTATTTTTGATTGTGTACAAAAAGTACGAAAATTATTTAAATGGTATCAAATCCTTATTTTATACTTACAAACAATGTTATGACTTTGATATTTAGTGAAATTACAATTTTAGCTTCATATGTATACATACATACATTACAACGTATTATAATTATAAAAATATTTATATTTTTATTATCATTATAATTGTTATGATTAAACGCACATATTATAATTTTTTTTGGTATTATTAAATAAAACTAGTTGTAGTACGATTGTGTGCTGTTTGTTCGCACAAATGTACTAAATGTATGTTACATATTCATACATATATCTATATTTATATTAACAAAAAAATAAACAAATACGATTGGCAGTCTGTGGTTAGATTTTATAAAGAAAAAACTTTATTAGAAAACTAAATTTATTAAATATGTCATGTTCGTATACAAATTTAGCAACTCAATAGCTTAAATTATCAAAAGAAACAAAAGTACAAAAATAGGGCTATTGTGCCACACTCTCATTCAATATACATACATCCCATCACTGTCTAGAAATGTCATGTAACGTCGTCATGAAATTCTATTTTCTGCAGGTTCAGACGTTACATTTACGTAACATTTCAGTCAGGTAAGCATTTGCATAGCTTTTCATGCAACAGATTCGATCAGCTGACACATTTGCATTTACAGTTCTACATTTACAGTCGGGTAATTCTGCCTTAAGACGGCATTTAAGAAAAAAGTACAATATACATATTTTAAGAAACTTTTAAGAACTCAAATTTTTATTGCCAAAATATATTTACAACAAGTTCTTTTTTAAAGTGTTACTGAAGTTGTGTTTTATTTATAACAATAAAATACAAAGTTTTAACATTATTGTCTTTACCTTCGTAAACGAGTTTTGAGGAAAAAATACTTAAACAAAATGGCCGATGTTGCTGTAGAAAACAAAGAAACCCCACAGTGACAGTTTTTCCTGAACTTTGTGGGATAATATACATACATACATACATACATATGTTCATGTGCAAAAATACATATGAATATATAAATGTTTAAGAAAATTTTGAATATATGTAAACGTAATAAATACGTATATATATAAGAAAATAGAAAAAGAACCTCAATAAAATGGCGAGAGAACATTTTAATAAAGGCAAAAAGAAAAAATAAACTCGCAACGAACATTTTTTGATAAGCTTGATGCAACTGGCATGCGATTTTAAAAATGAACATGTATTTCTTTTGTAAAATGTACGATGCTGTGCAGTGCAGAAGTGTTCAAAATCCAAAAAAAAACAGTAAAGTGAAATAAAACGTTTAACCTCAAAATACACTGAAAAAGTTAAAACCACATGTGTTCCAAGTGTTGTGAAAAAATCCGTTACGAAACTCATGTATTTAAGTGCCTTTAGCAATAAAGAAAAAAAAAACAAAATGGCGAAAATATTTTAATAACTAAAGAGAAAAGAAAAAAAACCTCACAGAACAGTTAAATAAAATTTTAAAGCAAAGAATAGAACAGAAACTTCCACATCGTAACAGAACGAACAGAGCAGAAACGAAACAAAACCCCAAAAAGAAAAAAATCTGATACAAAAAAAAAAGAGAATTAAGAAAAAGAAAAATCAAAAGAATACAACAAATTAACTTTGAAACAGCACCAAATCAACATACCTAAGGAACGTGAGAAATCTGAAACAACTATCAAATCAACATGGCTACGTAATCTGAGAAAGCTGATAAAGGTGAGCAGAGTAAGATGAAAACCAGACTAAATGACGGCATGAAACTGAAACAACCGAAAACATAATCAAAACTTTTTATATAATTATGTATATAATGTAATGTAATTTAACTTTCCTAATACTTATTCTTCCTCATATTTTAGCTAAAAACATATTATATTGTAGTAAATTTTAACATAAGGTTATTATAAATAACAACGTTGTTAATCATTATTACTAACAAAAACTATTTCTGTATTTACTTATTTCAATACAAAAACTGTAAACTGTGTCACCTGTTTTTGCACATATGCGCATTAATACGCCTGTTTTTATTACTTAGGAGAAGATAAATAAAGGGAGACAAGAATATTTTTATTTCTTTTGTATTTCTTTCAAAACAAATTTATATGTACTTATGTATATAGATATAAATAATTGTGCAACTGAGAAAAAGCAAATTTATACATACATACTTACATAGAAAAAAAAAACAGAACAAAAGGATGATAAAAATAGTTAACTTTTGTTAGTTAAAAACGCTTTACAGCACTAAAAGAAAAAAAAGAGAAAAAGAATCGCTCTGAGAATTTTAGTAAACGTCAAAAGAAACAAAAGGTTTTTGATATTTTCGTTAGATTTTTTCTCCTCTCTTTCTCGTATTAGAGCGTTGCCGCTTAAAGTATAACAATACAATTTAATGCAGGAATATATTTGCATATAAATTAAATATATCTTTGGCTTGGATGCTGTAACTAAATACTAGTTCACTGATTTACTTTCATATTTAAAATTATTTTATAAATTAACAAAACAGTGTTGTAATGTTTTGTGCAAACGTACATAAACACAATCTTTGATATACATAGGTATCAAAGACTCTTTTTTAAGCGTAACAGAAAGATATTAAAACAAAAACAAACAAAAAAAAATAAAAATAAAAGCAAAACAAAATTTGAAAGCAAAACAAAGAAGAAATTTAAGTTTCTTAATAGAATGGAAACAGGAAGTAAAAATTTTTGAAATAATAACTTATGAAACAATGTATTCGTTTATTATTTTCTTGAAAAGATTTAATATGATTAATGCAGCAAAATTATATGAAGAAATTGATCAGTAACAATAAATGTCAGAATTTGATAATGAAGTATTTGGAAATTTAATTTCTAATTTTTACAAAGTTAAAAAAAGAGTGTTGCAAAACAGACCTATATCTACAAAAGAAAGTAAAATAAACGAATACATATCTTCACTTATTGGAATAATATATAGACACATTTCAGTTAGTTGACGCGGAAATAGAAACAGAATCTGATTCTGACTCGAATTATAAAATTTTAGATGACAACAGTGACTTTAATGATGATGAGAATATTTTAGACTGTGAAACGTTAAAACACGAAATTACAAATACTTTAAGATTAACAGAAGAAACAAAAACCACAATGGCTTCGGTAGACCAGAAGAGATTTTTCATCAATATGTGCGCAAATATAATGCGTGAAAACTATGACGGAAATCCTTTAGCTCTTGATTCTTTCATTGATAAAATAGATTTGATCAAAGACCTAACAGTTGAAAACCTCAACTCAACGTTTATTTCATTCGTTAGGCCAAAGCTGGAAGGGAAAGCTCGGGAAGCTTTACCTGAGACCATAAATAGTATTGATGATATAAAAACGGTTCTTAAAAGGAAAATAAAACCTGAAAATTCAAAAGTTGTGACTTTTCCCAGTCTGCTGCTTTACAAATTAGAAATAATAATTATTCCGAATTTGCGAAACAAATTGAAGATCTAGCAGACGCACTTGAGAGATCTCTAGTTATGGAGGGCATGACAAAAGTAAAAGCCCATGAAATGACAGTTGACCAAACTATAAGCGTTTGTCGTCTGAATGCCAAATCTAATTAGTTAAGTCAATTCTTGCTTCAGCAACCTTTACTGGTCCAAGGGATGTCGTAGCTAAACTGGTAGTTGAGCAAGCAAACGAGGCAACTGAAAGACAAGTTTTAGCATTTAGTTCAGGAAGACACAACTCAATTAATGTTCCTAATAGAAGCAATCCTAATAATTACAACAACAATAATTTTAACCGTGGCAATAGTTATAGACGAGGTGACAACTATTCAAGGGGCTCCCAAAGCAACCGAGGTTGCTACAATAATCAAAATCGAAATAGTTACGTGAATCAAGGTAATCGCAGTTTCAACAGGAACAATAATAGGTTCAATTTGTATCGTAGAGTTCGGACACTTCATTTAAACGAGGAGATCCCTCAGCAGGAACTGTTGGGGGGCCAAAACA
Organism: Tachina lurida; assembly: GCA_944452675.1. NCBI lineage: Eukaryota > Metazoa > Arthropoda > Insecta > Diptera > Tachinidae > Tachina > Tachina lurida. Next base: position 41,726,600 of record OX101755.1, on the reverse strand, counting down.
ACAATTGATTATAAACCACAATTTAGTGAATAAATTTGTTTACAGTCTTAACCTGAACTTTTCAGACTATGTTATTTTAAAATGTAAAGACACAACCAAATTAAACACTTTCCTTGTAAATTCACAAGCAGATATTTCATTAATCAAAATTTTATCAATCAAACCACAAACAAAATTCAATCAAAGCAAAGTTATAAATATTACCGGCGTAACTAACGCATCTATCACTACACAAGGTGTAATATATACGGAACTCATTGTTCAAGGACATTTTATTAGACAAAAACTGCACATTGTTGATGACAATTTCAATATTCCTTCCGACGGAATACTCGGAAAAGACTTCCTTAAGACATACAGGTGTAACATTAGCTATGAAAATATGGCTATATCATTTTTATTTAACAGCATCAAATTACAGATTCCAATAAAACATGGCACGACGGATGAAAATTGTATAATTGCACCAAGGAGTGAAGTTTATAGAACATTTAGACTAGATCATAGTAAAGAACCACTTTTTGTGGATGCGCAGGAAATTTGTGAAGGAGTTTTTATAGCCAGAAGTATTGTTGACTCTGAAAAAGCTATCCTAAGAGTAATGAATGTGACTGACGAATTTAAATGTATTTCAAATTTCGACATAAAGTCAGAAAAGCTCTCAAACTATGACACGCACTCAGTGAAAGAAATTGCATCAAAAGCTAATCGTATGGCAAAATTAAAAGGAATATTGAGGACACAAATGCCAAAAGATGTAGAAGGTACGTTGATGCTGTTATGCCAAGAATTTGCCGACATTTTTTCACTCAAAGAAGACAAGATGACTGTTAATAACTTTTATGAACAAAGGCTTAGACTTAGCGATCCTTCTCCTGTGTATATAAAAAATTATCGAATCCCATATTCACAAAAACAGGAAATAGACAGGCAGGTAAAAAATTTATTGGAAAATAATTTAATAGAACCAAGTCAATCAAACTATAACAGTCCACTGCTTCTTGTTTCTAAAAAAAGCAATGATGGTCAAAAATCATATAGAATGTGCGTTGATTACAGGGCGTTGAATAAAAAATTGGTGGCGGATAAATGTCCTCTTCCAAGGATCGACGATATTTTAGATAACTTGGGAAGAGCAAGGTGCTTTTCTATCCTAGATTTATATTCAGGTTTTCACCAAATACCACTCCACTCTGATTCCAGAGACGTAACCTCATTTGCCACAAACGCTGGCTCCTTTCGATGGAAAGTCTTACCACGAACGTAGCTCCCAACTCCTTCTCTCGAATGATGTCGATTGCTTTTTCAGGTCTTTCACCAGACAAAGAATTTTTGTATGTCGATGACATAATTGTTACTGGCTGCAGCATGCAACATCATCTGAAAAATTCAAAGAGCGTGTTTGAAATATTAAGAAAACTTAGACTGAAACTGAACCCATATAAGTGTAATTTCTTTAGGTCAGAAGTCACTTTTCTAGGTCACAAGTGCACATCCCAAGGTCTTTTACCAGACGATTCCAAAATTAAAACTATCGAAAACTATCCAATCCCAACCGACAAGGACGGCGTCAAAAGATTTGTTGCGTTCGCGAATTATTATAGACGATTCTTTAGAAATTTTGCTCTATTAGCCGCACCTCTTAATTACATCATTTGGAAAAACGTACATTTCATGTGGGATGGCAAATGTCAAAATGCCTTTGAAAGTTTGAGATTAAGTTTAAAATCACCAGAATTACTCCAATATCCAGATTTTTCGAAAACGTTTATTGTAACCGTAGATGCATCAAAAACTGGTTGTGGTGCAGTCCTTAGCCAAGATTTTAATGGAAATGATCTTCCTATATTTTTCGCATCCAAATCTTTCAATAGCGCTGAGCAAAAGAAGCCTATAATCGAACAAGAACTCCTAGCTATTCATTTCGCGATAAAACAATTTAGACCTTATGTTTATGGCACCGAATTCATAGTAAGATCAGATCACAGGCCATTAGTGTATTTGTTTAACGTTAAGAACCCATCGTCGAAGCTAACAAAAATTAGATTGGAACTATCCGAATATAACTTCATTATTGAACACATAAAAGGAAAAGACAACGTAGCAGCGGATGCTCTCTCACGTATTTCGATAGATGAAGTAAAAAACATAACTAAGGAAGTTCTTGCGATGATAACGCGCGGTATGACAAAGAAAATCGAAAAAGAAACATCAAAAATTACCAATAATTCACTCCAAATACCAATCTATGACAAATTTTCACATGATTTTTCCCAAAAAGTTCCCAAGATTAGATCAGAACTATTTTATAATAATAACAAATTAACGAAATTACGCTTAAATATTTACAAAAAGTTTAAGGTATTGATATCTTTTGAAATTCCTACTGAAAACGAAACATTGAATCTAGATGAGATGCTTTTGAGGCTCCAAAAAGAAGCCGTCAGTAAGAATATTCAAAAGATAGAATGGCCGAAAGACGATATATTTTTCAAGATTTGTAGTATTCAGAAACTAAAAGACCATGGCAGTAAAACACTAAAATAATTTGAAATTTTATTAACAAATCCGATAGAGCAAATATTTGATTGCAAGGCTAAAGATAAACTAATGAATATATATCACAATGATCCACTCTTGGGAGGGCATTGTGGGCGTAAAAAGCTATACGCTAAGTTAAGAACAAAATACTTTTGGAAGAATATGTCCAAAGACGTAGCTAATTTCGTACAAAAATGTGAAAAATGTAAAATAAACAAAGTGAAACCAGGAACAAGAGAAAAATTAGTACTTACACCGACTCCGACTCAAGCTTTTGATATCGTTATTCTTGATACAATAGGTCATTTCAGTGAATCTGACTGAATCTCTAACGTTAATGTGTGACTTGACAAAATATTTGGTAACTATAGCTATACCAGATAAAAGTGCAAATACTGTCGCTCGTGCTATTTTTGAAAACTTTGTTTTAACTTATGGTCCAATGCATTCTATCGTATCCGATTTAGGAACAGAATTCAAAAACCAAGTGCTGACAGAACTTTGTAAACTTTTAAAAATTGAAATAAAGTTCTCAACGGCATACCACGATGAAACAGTGGGAACCGTAGAACGTAACCATAGAGTTTTCAACGAATACCTTAGAGCCTACCTAGACGGAAACATGAATGACTGGGATACGTATTTGCGGTACTTTACCTTCTTCCACAATACGATGAAAAACACAGTTTTTGATAACAAAATGTCTCCCTATGAATTAGTCTTTGGAAAAATCCCCATTCTCCCTACCTAATTAAACAAAAGAACTATCGACCCTATTTATAACACCGAAAATTATAGTAAAGAAGTCAAGTTTAGACTACAGAAAACGCATCAACAAGCAAAAGCCCTAATAGAGAAACATAAAATACGAAACAAAAATTACTACGACAAATACGCGAAACCATTAACGATAACAATCAATGACAGCGTTCTAGTTCAAAAACAGCCGTATGATAAATACAAAAGTATCTACGAAGGTCCATTTTTGGTAAAGAAGGTGGACAATTGCAATGTGACGGTAATGGATAAAAAGACAAGAAAACAAAAGGTAGTCCACAAAAACAGAATTAAAAAAATCTAAAAGAAATTTGATAACTATTGGTATTTTTTAAGTAAAACACAAAATTTTTATATTTGCCACTTATTTCGCATAAACAGAAATGACAGAAATATGATGAACATAATATATTAACAAATGTATATTATAAACTAAAAAAAAAAAGAGGAGGGAAAAGAAAAAAAATTTTTGGATTAAATTTTCAGAAATTAATGAAAAGAAATAAACTTCTTTTCAACGTTAATAACATTTTTCACTTATTTTCAATTAGGCTAAGAAATTCTAAATTAGCAACTCAAAACAAGAAATTTTTTGTAAATAAGCTTAATTTGTAAATAGCTAGTTATAATTATCCAAATCTTGATTTGCTTGAATTTACTAAAGTAAAAACTCTGAATTTATGTTTATGAAACATTAAACAATTTTTAATAACTTAATTAATAAATATAAGTATTTCAAATGTTAATAAAAATATAATAATAAATAAATAATAAAAAAAAAGCAAGAACTAAACAAGCTAGATACCACTTGTTTAATTCTTCCTTTTTGATAAAAAAGGGGAGGTGTAGTGCCACCCACCACTAACACTACTTTTAAGACCCAACACTAATAATACATTATAAGAACAACCATTTGTACTACTTTTTAATTACAACCATGTAACATGGCAATATCCTAGAACAATTGAAATTAAATAAAAGCGGGTTGCGAGATGAAAGTTAAGATGAAAAGACGTGTTCTGGGGGCTAATTCCGGGACTCGTGATCGAAATAAATTCGTATCGAAATTAATTTCGATCGTGCGAGTTTTTCTGATGATGGCACTCGTTACCTTGCGAATCGATTTTTTAATAAAGTGTTGTAAAAGATAAAAAAAGCCATAACCAACACTACAAATATGTAAAAAAAAACATATGCTTACAAAGAAAATTAAATAATTTATCAAAAGAATTGCGAATTTGTTTTATAATTTTGAAAGTTTTTCCTTTTTTAATCGCGGTCATGGACGTAAATTTATTTTTTTATTCTTCGTCATCAGAGTCTGAAAGTGAGTGTGATATAAATGCAATTAGAAGGAAAATTCGATTAACAAGTGATCCATTGGGCTTGCCAAACAATGAGTAAGTACATCCCTTGATTTGTAAAAATTACGTGTAAAAATTTATTTTTATAGGTTTAAGAAACGTTTTAGAGTTTCCAAGGAAGCTTCTAACTATATTCTTGAGGAGTTAGAATTTGCTGGACATTTGACAACTGCCGTACCAGCAAAAATAAAATTGGCCACCATTTTATTGCTTTTGGCTTCCGGAGGCTCTCAAAATACTGTCGGCAACGATTTTATTATTGGTGTAAGTCAAAGCGCACTTTCGAAAATAGTTTCAAGAGTTCTGGATGAAATGGAAATGAAACTAACTATTTAAAATAAAATTTCGACACCAAATTTGGTATCGAATAAAACTCGCACGGTTACATTTGATCGTACACTCGCTATCGAGTGCCATCATAAGAAATTTCGATACAACTTACTCGGTAGCGAGTGCGAGAATCCCAAAATTAAAAAAACTCCAACTTCGAGTAAATTTCGCACGGTATCGACTGCGAGAATTAGCCCCCTGATTTATGTTCGGCTGAGGGAAAAGAAACTCCACATCTTTAAGCAAATATGTATTCATTTTTATTTTCGATATCGGATATTACAAGAGAAATTTGAACGGACTCTTCTTCCCGGGTGGTTTCACCAGTCCACCCAAGCGTCAATGGTTCTGTTTCACCTCTTAAATTAAGACTTTCTAACAGATCTTCTTCCATTAACGTTACCGAAGAGCCTTCGTCTAAAAATGCAAAGGTGTCGACTACTTTAGATTTAGAATGTAAGCGAACAGGTAAAAATCTGAAAAGCGGTTTTAGGTCGTCTTTTGTACCTTCGTGTACGTTAACTTTGTTTGAACTTGTATTTGTGACATTAGAACTAGGTTGTTCTATAACTTGGCTGTTGTTCGCGCATGTATGCATCAGCTGGTGATGTTTTGCTGTGCAATTATCTATACCACAGACTTTATTTACGAAACATTTTCGTCGGTGTCCGTATAAACATGTACGGCATAGTTTTTTTTTCATTTACCGTGTGCCACTTTCGATCTAAAAGTGCATTTTTTAATCTTTCGCAATTTTGAATTTTATGGGAATTACTGTCACAAAAGGTGCACATCGTTTTTGTTGTTACGTTTTGTATATTACTATTGTCTTTTGTATGTGTGTGAATCGAAGCGTTGCGCTTACTAGTAACTGGTGAGACTACTTGACTGGCCGCGGTGGCGAGATTATAAATCCAGTCGCTAAATGATTTAATAATGGAAGTTTTGTTATCTTTTGGATGCATTCCCCAGTTTAATTTTTGAATGTTAGGCAACTTTTCCATTAACTCTTTTACAAGAATTGGATTATTAAGATGTTCTGTCATGGAACAGGCTTCCATTGTGGAGCAGAGATTTCTTATCATTAAAACGTAATCTATAAGATTTTCTAATTTTTCTTTTGGTGGTGGAAACTTACGCGTTTTTTCAATTAAGCTTTCAAGAATATACTCTGGCCTGCCGTAGCACATTTCGAGTGTTTGTATAATTTCACTTACCATTGAGGGCAGAAGCAACTTGTTTTTTACTAGATCTTTTGCTTTCCCACGTAGGCAAGACTGCAATTGCATAAGATTTTCTGCGTCTGAATACCCAGCGATTTCTGTACTGTTCCTGAAGCTGGTTAGAAAAAGAGGCCAGTCTTCAGGATTGCCATGAAAAGACGGAAGATCTTTTGGAATAACTTGTCTCGCCGCTAGTTGCGATGATGTCGGTGCCGAAGTGTTAAAGGAAAAATTGTCGTAGGATTTTGATTCATCTGCGGATTGTGATAAAATTTGCTATTTTTTTTCCAAATATTGTTTTTGTATTTCCTTTTCTTCCTCCAACATTCTGAGTTTTAAATCACGTTGTTTTGCCAAGATGTCATTAGTTGTTACCTGCGAAGCGTTTTTTGGCAAGGAATATCCTCCCATTACGTGAGACGATGAGCGAGCTTGTGGGTGAGGATTGGACCATGACGCTCTGGAGTCCTGGCCAATGGAACTTACGTTAGATATATTAAATCCATTGTTCACAATTGGTGCGACCGTCGTTGGATTTGTCTGTTTTTCCGTTTCTGACATTATTCGACTTATGTTTTCGAGCTGTTGACTTGCGGCAGAATTCTCCGGGAATGATGGTGTTTTATTACCGTGCGGCGCCTGGTTTGTCGTACTTTTAACGGCAGCAGCCTGTTGGTGACCACATGAGTCACAATTCCAACTAATCTCGGCTATGTTGCTGTTAACGTCGACGCACTCGAAGTGGAACCATTTGTCGCACGTGTCGCACTGTACCATTCTTCCGGTATCCGCTAATGAAAATTTTTTACAATTACTTTCGGTCATTATGCACTTATGTGTCTTTTTTAAGTTAAATTATAATTTTTTAAAGATTTTGTTGCGTCCAGTTGAAATTACTGAATTTGAATCGTCTTTCGAAATTAAACACACTTTTAATAGCAAACTCACAAACTTTATTTTTCAATTAAATTAGCTTTCCAGTTAGCTTTAAAAAATTATGTCTTATCGTGTGATCAGTTTGACTCAAATTAAAATCTTTTTTTAGCAATTGTATTTCTGTTAATATTATTTTTGTCTACAGTTATTGCGGAATATATGTATGTATGTATAAAGAAAATATGTATTTAATATACATATGTAAATAAAAATATGTATACGAATTGAAACTGCATTCTATATATAAATAAAAGCGTTTAAACACATACATATGCACACGTCTAATGTAAATATTTCATAGTATGAGTAAGAACATTCATTCTTAGTAAATAAAGTAGGCAGTGGCGGCTACATGGTACTTTCCAGTTACTTCCGATTTCTATTTTGCAAGAAGTATTTTAATTTTTAATACTAATTATGAAAAAACAATTTAAGAAGGCTCAGTCAAAAGATGCTACTATTAGCTCTTAAAAGTACATTAGGTTTGTAAATTAAAAATATTTTTATTTAACAAAAAAGCACCAAAAGCACTGTGAGAAATTATTAAAAACCAAAATTTCGCGTTTATGAAAAGGCAAAAAGCAAAAAAAATACCTGAAACGCATCACTGTCAGCCGCAATACAAATTGCCGAAACTATGCGTGAGGCTGTGAGTATAATAAAGGACAGAAACCAAAACAAGTCCAAACAGTATGCTTTGTAATTATTTACAAAGCGAGTTAAATAATCTCAGCGAAGGAACAGCAGCGTCAGTTCGTAACAAACTACTTACAGTGTTTTTCCAGTGTATACAGGAGGAACATACCAACGTAAACAAACAAACTTAACTGTCCCATCATAACTTCTCCTTCAAATTTATCACTATTGTTTTCCATACTTATGTAGCTGTGTATGCATTATTTTGAATTCCACCTGCCTGTTTTTAGAAAATGAAACTAGAATTACAGTGAGAGTTTATATTGAAAGCAAATATATTTTTTGTTTTTCAATATACAGTGGCTCAATTTAATAACCGGACAGCAAGTTCATAAAGAGCTGTTTCAATAAAACAAAACTTTTTGCGACCTAACTAAAAAGTGTAATTCAGTATTACATTTATTTAAAATACTTTATAAAAAACTAAAACAGCGATGGAAAAAATATTTCTAAACGTTTCAACAAAAATATTTTGGTGCTTGTAATAATTTTTTGTTTTTGTTTTAATATATTGGTGTCCGATAATTCATTTGATGTTTTTTCGCCTATTACAATATTTTTGCTTTAACACTTGGCGGCAAATTTTTTTCCCATCGCTGTTTTAGTTTTTTATAAAGTATTTTAAATAAATGTAATACTGAATTACACTTTTTAGTTAGGTCGCAAAATGTTGTGTTTTATTGAAAAATCTATTTATGAACTTGCTGTCCGGTTATTACATTCAGCTAACTGAAGGTTAGCCGCGAAAAACGTTTTAAGTGACAAAATAATAATTTTTCAGGAGAGCCCAAAAACGTATTTTAAAGCAAGATTGATTTTTTCGTTTAAATTTTTTTAGCTTATCGAAAATAATGATAAGTAGCATTAACTTTTCCTTTTGTATCTCTGCTACATTTATCAATTATTTTCGACAATTTCGTTTGCATGATATTATTAGTTACTTACAAAGTTTTCCACAGACTGACTGATTGTAATTGTATTTTGACGGCGATAGGGTGCATAATTTTGGATGGTTTGATGTTTGAACAACGCAAGATAGGTATGTTAATGGTAATCTGTGAAAAAACTGGTTTTTTAAAAAATGTCTTTTACAACGTTATTCGCGGCTGTGCTTTAACTGTCACTACATAAGTTTAAAATAATTTTTTTTCTTAAAGCAGGTCGTTAAAATGAAATGAATTGAGATATGAAAGACTGCTTTGACTTAAGATTTTTTAATTTATGTATGTATTTGAAGTTTTTGTTTTGTTTTTTTACTTTTAATTATATTATAAGCTATTATATTTACAATTCCCCAAATTACCAAAATTACCTTCACCCTCTTATAAATATATAATATAAAAATTTATAAATGAATTTTAAAATTAAACTAAATAAATAAGAGACACATAGAGCCTGAATTTACATATATTTTCAGTTTTATTTGAAAAAAACGAGGTTATTATTTAAGCATATTAAGCTACACTTATTTATATATGTGTGTATTGGAAAGATAATTCTCCTTCCTCTACGAAATATTGGGAAATTCTTCCCTAATTTTGGAGGTATCTTGCCCAATATAAGAACGGTGACGCTCCAAATTTTGGAAGCCCTGGCCGAATTGAGCATTACGCCATTTGCCAGGGTTAAAAGTCCCATCTTCATTATAGCGATGAACAAGTCTTGAATTGAAATATACTGAACTTTTCCTGGACATTAAATAATTGTGTAGAGCACAGCACGCAAGAGTTAATTGCTTTGTTTTTGCTGGTTCCAACTTAATTGGGCTACGCAGTACTCGAAAAAGCGCCGACATAATTCCAAACGATTTCTCTATTACTCGCCTAGCCCTTGATAAGCGATAATTAAAAACTCTTTGTACGGCATTCATGTTGCGTACAGTAAATGGTTTCAAAATGTTGGCACTTAGTGCAAAAGCGTCATCTGCCACAAGAACATATGGTACTGGCTAAGTTCTCAAAGGTAGTGGTGTTGGCGATGGTAGATTAATTTTATTACTTTCCAGAGCTCGATTAAATGAACTTTCCCTAAAAATTTATAAGCAGCGTCAGCAATTGCCATGAGCACAATACTATGATTCCCTAATTATGCAACATAAATAAGTTAGAATTCATAAACATAAATTGACATATATGTACATGAGTATATATACATATCTATATACATATATATATGTATATATACTCGTATATGTATATCGTCATCAAAAAGACCTAATAACCTATCTGCAGTTGTCAACTGTTTACAGGAGAGGGAAAAAACGTTATAAAGTTGGAACTATTTGCAATATTGAAACGAAAATTTAAAATTTTTGTAGGTAGGTTATTAGGTCCTTGAGATGACGATATGTAATTTTCGTTTCAATATTGCAAAAACTTAGAATTTTATAACGTTTTTTTCCTCTCCTGTAAACTTTTGAAAACTGCAGATAGGTTATTAGGTCTTTTTGACGACGATATGTATATATGGATAAATACGTACCTTTGTAGTTGTAGTATATGCTCCCGGAATGAGATAGAGCAGTCATTACAATGTGCTAGCCATCCAAAGACCCTATGCAGTTAGGAAAATTCCAGGATTTAAAAAATTCTTCGGAAACTGCTCTCCATTCTTCGTCTGTTGTCGGCACCTATAGGTCAATTATACACAATATTCAATAATTCAATTAATTCACTTCTTGTACCTTCAAATAATCCGGCTGTAAGACTTTGTAAATTGCATCGCATACTTGAGGAACAATCTTGGATATGGTGTTATGAGGAATTCTAAAAACATTGAATCGATCTGAAGCTCTCGCTAGTCGCCAGATATCGAAGTGTAACCGCTAAACGTTCGGAAGGAGAAATAGACTCCCGAAGCTTATTAGTCTTTTTTGCTATTAACGGTGATACTAATTGTAGCTACAATGAGTTATACTTTTTATACTGTTAATTTAGATTTGATAGCAGTACATACCAAATAATCAAAATCGCTTGCAGACATTCGAAGGAAGTTTTTATACAAAGATGGAGTTTCTGCGCGTAACTCCATTAGCAATTTTGTGCAACATACCTCTTGTTTACGTCGTCGAACCCACTTCCGAACCCATTCCCTGTACCTTTTACTGCTATTTTCTTCCAAAATAACCGCTGAGGCAACAGCACAGAATAAAATAAGAAGATCTTTGAAGTCTTCCATTGTAAATCCTTTTTTAATTTCTTTCTATTAATTTGTTTATAATTATTCAGTTATTCCACATACCGAGAATGCGCATGAATGATTACTTTGCTAGCTCGAAGTACTTTTTTATTTTAAAAATTTTAAATCATTAATTTTGACAGTTTGTGCAAATATTTTTTTTACGTAAATATTTGTTTAAGTGTGAACACCTACAAAACATTTGTTACCAAATAATTTTTTTATTATTTGCTTTCAGTTTCAACAAACAAAAGAGACAAACATCTTTGCGTAGTGGGACCACAAAACAAAATATGTAAGAAATATAAGCAATTATGACCAAATATATTTGTAACAAATGTTTGCCAAATGTGACCGTACCTTTACATACACATTTCTATATTTATTATTTGATTAGGCTAAAGTTCGTATCGTTCTGTAAGCCAAATTACATGTCGCTCCTTCATTGCAACACAGTCATATCTCAAAAAATGCAGAACAATTTCTTATAGGTACCTTTCATATTTAATCTTTTGAAATTTGCTCACGTCTTGAGCAAAGAAAATATTTTTATATACATATTTTGAAGTGTATTTAAATTTAAAACTTTAAACTTATTTTCTGCTAAAGTAGCTTTTTGAGTTATGACTATGTTGCAATAAAAGAGCGTCAACGATTTTATTTTCTATTTAAAACATTTTTTCTATGTGTTTTGGTATCGTTTTTTGTATATCGTGTTAGTTACAAAACATAATGGAAACAAATGTGTAATATTTCATACAATTGATGCTATCAATGATGTTTAAAAAAATGCTAGTTGAAGGAAGGCTGTGCAATGTTAATTTGACGTTAAACAATTAAAAAAACATGATAAATTATTGTCCTATATTTTTTATTTTGTTTATTTCACTGTTTACTTAGAAAAAGTTTTATTTTCAATTAATAATATTACTTAATCAATGTTTTTTTCAAGATAGAAAATATTTCTATTTATGTATAAATATATAATGCACCATTATCTTTCAAACGCTTGGCTTTGTGTTTGGTGGGTAGCTCGCAACCTCAACACATAAAAAATTTACCAATACATTGACCCCACCATTCCCAATAAGCACTAGGTGTGTTCCACAAGATTGTGTTAAAGTTCGGACTAATGGCCTTTCACACACGAGAACAATTGTGCTGGCATAACATGCCAGGTTGATGTTGAGAGATGCAAAGAGAGGGGTTTCGTGTTTGGCATAATTTTTCAACCAGCTAAAACCCCGCATCACCAGCACAAAACCAATACACACATATGTAACTTAAAAAAACAGCTAATATCAAATGCATACAAAAAACACTAACACACAAAACTTTGTATGCGTATACATTTTTATGTCGGATGAATTAGTCTCGTGTGTTCTTAAAAAAGACAAAAATTGTGCGGCATAAAAATTAGTCTCGTGTGTGACAGGCCAATGAGAGTAAAAACAAAATTACTCTCTGAATGTGCAAAAGTAATCCAAAATTGCTGGAACGCAAAAAACCATAATTGACCATCTTGAATACTAATGCTGCTTACTTTTTAAATTAAATTTTATTTTAGTGATTTTAGTCGCTTAAAACGAATAACATTATAAAAACATAAAATTTGCATCATTGACAACAGCTGCAAAAAGTAAATGAAAAAAAAATGCTTTATTTCAAAAACCTTCCATTTTGCTTTTTAATAAATCTGTGTGTATAAACTTTTTTTTCTATAATTGCAAATTTTCTGATTAATATTTCAGTTTCATATGTAAACAAAAAACAGCTGATTATTCAATTCTTTTCCGAACTTACCCAGAAGAAAAAGTTCGTACTAGTTTGTACAGGAAATGAAAAAAATTACTCTCTCATTCGCTCTCAAAATTGCACAAAAATTGCTATCTGGAACGCTTTTGGATTACTTTGTACAAGTTCGGACTGTTTTGTTATGCCTGTGGAACAGACCTACTCAAAACATTAAAATTCAAGCACTTGAAATTTAACTGGTAACACAGTGTAATTCAAGCATTTTTTTCAAGTAATATTCAAGTTTGAAAATATTTTGAAATAAAAAATCAAACAACATATGTACATATATTTTCAAACCTTGTCAAATACGTAATTTATTTTTTAATAAAATTGAAATTGTGGTAAAAAATATCAAACATAAATAAAATATTGAATCTTAAAAAAACAAAAAGTGATTAAAACGTAAAAACAATAGTGAAGGTAGATATGCAGAAAATTATTATAAGAAAATTGTCGATTGCATTTTCTTTTCTATTTTTAAAACATTAATGCTTGACTTCAAGTGTAAAAACAGGTTCGGTTCAACTTGAATCACACTGTTATTCAAGGCTACACTGTAAAGATACTCTTTTGTTCGACTGTAATTCAATGGTTAGTTTTGTTGGATTCGCTATTGAATTCAACTGTATTTCAACACTGGAAATTGTGACTGGATTTCAAATGTAATTCCACTTGAATTCCAGCCAAAATGCTTATTGGGTTGATTTATACTTAAGAAGTAGGTACATATAATCTAGCTAATCATGAACACTTACTCGACCAATACTAAAAATCTATGTACATGTTTTTGAGAACAACAAAATGAGAGAATAATTATTGATTGCTACTCGACTGTTTTGCTCTAAGCACATAGACCACAGCAGGCTACATGCCTTCACGGCTACAAGTGCCGTTTACTGCATTTGTCGTCGTGTGGTCAGCTACTTAATTACTTTGAAAATTACAGCAACATCGTAAGCAGCTGATTTGAAGATTGATGTTTCAAAAATTAAATACCAGTAACTATTTTTCTTGTGACAAAAAAATAAATTTGAAAAGTATTAATAAATAATTTAAAAATAATGGCTGAGGATAATTTAGTTAAATTTTTAACAGCAATTACTAAAATAGTAAGAATTACTACATCAGTATATGGAGCCCATACATTTTCTCAAAGCAGTAATCGAAGATGGTGGGTCCACCAGATAAATATATCCCGTGATGAAGAGGTGTTTTACAAAATATGCGTTCAACAATTGAAACAAAAGGACGAAGAACATTTTTATAAGGCAAGTCTGATGAGCGTGGAAAAATTTAATTTATTATTAACATTGTTGAAGGAAATACTTGAGAGATTTTCTAACAGAAAAGCCATAGATCCCGAAACCCGCTTGGCGTTAACAATAATGTAAGCGAATGTAAGAGTTATCGGTTATTTATATTAAATAAATTTATTTCAGTTACTTAGCACAAGGATGTAATGTCCAAATTCTTGCTTGGGCTTACAAGCTAGGGGTTTCAACGGTCCGTAAAATTATTTATGAAACGTGTGATGCTATTTGGGAGGAGTTAAATGACGCATATTTATCTCCCCCAAACACGACAGAGTTTAAAACTATCTCTGACAAATTCTATGTCAAGACTGGAATGCCGAATTGTTTGAGAGCTGTTGACGAGAAACATATTCGTATTGTATGCCCAAGCAAAAGTGGTTCCTTGTACTACAACTATAAAAAAACATTTAGTATTGTGTTAATGGCAGCGTGTGATGCTAACTACGTTTTTACATACGTAGATGTTGGGGCCTTAGGAAGCCAAAGTGACGGTGGCGTACTTGCCCGAAGTGAATTTGACAAAAGATTGCTAAACGGCACTTTGGAAGTTCTTCGTTCAGCAATGAGGTTCACATTGAAAATGCCTTTGGTATATTAGCCAGCAGATGGAGGATATTGCACACAACTATAAATATGTGTCCAAAAAATACGGATAAAATTGTGTTAGCCACTGTACTGCTTCATAATTTTTTAATGCTTCAAAGTGACAGGAATTACTACACCATTGAGCTTGCTGACCACTCAATTAGCAACCGCGAAATTCAGGGTCAGTGGAGAGAACAGACTTATTCTCTACCATCCTACCAACCTAGAGCAGCTAACCGCTCATATAATACCACATTTCGACCGGTACCGGTTTTCATCGGCTCACTGAAATAAATTCAGAAGTAATAAGCTAAATTTGCCTTATTTCTGAACTAATTGAAATATAAGAACATTAATTTCCCCGCAGTGCATTGGTAATAAGCCCACATACAATTATTTCAAAATTAATTGAGTAATACTGCCATTTTGGGTTACTACTTATGACTTCATTGCAGTGAGCCGACGAAAATCGGTACATTGTGCCGATAGTGGGATCCAGGCTTAAAACTTAAACTAATAATATGGACACAGTTGCGTAAAAATAATACACTAAGTTCAACATTTAAAACTGAAGAAAGAAAATTATTTTATATTTTGTAAAATTTGTAATGCATTGCTTTTAAGATGCACAGTACTGTATAGCTACACAAGTATTAATTAATATTCAAATAAAAAAAACCAAAACAACAAATATACTATACGTATCAGTCTCTTTAGATAACTAAGGCACTTTCTGAGATCACTAATCTCATGGGCCTTATAGTGGTTGGCGTATTTCGACTTCAAATTCGATTATTTGTAGTTGGTTAAAGAAAACAAGCTACATTTTTTATTACAATACCACAAAATCGAAAATCACAATAAGGGGCCAAAAATTTTAAATTAATTGGTTTTGGAATAAAATAATTCCATTTCAGCAAGCACAAGTGCTGAAACCTGAGCCTCAATTCAGTTTACAATATAGGGTGGCATGTTTGCTTCCTTAATTTTTGCTGCCAAACTAGTAAAATGAAGCGTTGTGGAGTCTCGTTTTTGAGTTGCACCAGACTCACAAATTTCAGTGATTCTCGATGCAGCTAAATCAAGAAATTCTTGGAATTTCTCGCTGTCGTTTTTCTAAAAAAAAATTAATCTTTAATATGTATTTAAAAAAAGCTAAATAAAATCCATACCTTTTTTCTCCGTAAGCTTGTCGAGAGCTGTGAAGTGGGAGACAAGAAGCTATCAACTGATTCCAGCTCTATTATGTCAGGCAAATCATCTTAAATTTTTTCCGTGAAAATATTCCCGATAGTGCTGAAAGGTAAAAGGCGAAACTAATTTTGTATTTGTATTGCAGTTTTAGAATACTACCTACCTTCTGCAACTTGCAACATTTTCCAAAAAAGACATTGCCTCCAAGTACCTCCATTTCTTTTTAGGAGTTTCAGCACTACTACCAGACGCAGCAAATTGCTCCATTCTTTTGCAGCGCTTGTAGGAGTCACTGAGCACCTTCCATCGTTTTCTGCAGTCTTTTTCTGTTAAATAAATAGATGTATACATATATAATAACTATAATTAATTGCTGTCATAATCTAGCTTACCATCTAACTTGACGCTGGCTGCAACCTCCCTCCAAGCATATTCTTTTTTTTTTTTATTCTTATAGTCTGGGTGTCCCAGATCGTACAATATCGAATGGTGGCGCACTTCCTCAATTGGTACTTCGTCCATTTATTTTACCTGAAATGTAATAGATATAATATTTAAAAGGTAATATATAAATAAAGAACTTACCAAATATAAATAACCAAAAGAAAAAAGGAAAACAATTGTAAAATACGAACAGCTGTTTATTGTATAAAGAAGTGGTGCTACTTCTATATGTATATAAAAAAGCGCCAAAAACCTTACCGCGAAAAAATCACTATTTAGTCCAAAATTCTAAAATATTAATATCTGATTAAATTTATACATCAATATATAATAACTTTCTTACACTCTTGGCTCTGGAGTTATGAGGCTTAAAATTAAAAAAAATGGTTTAAATCCAGTTTAGTTCAGCTGCTCCAAATGAAACAACATTTCCACACGAGATAAAAGACTTAAAAATAAGAGAATAAAATTAATTAAAAAAAATTAGATTTAACGCATACTTTCCGAGTTATGGGACTCTGAAATTTTCAAATAGAAGTGCAAATGTGAATAGTCAGAAAAAAAACTTGAAATTTTATTTCACTTTCAATGGATTTAAAAAATGTATATACCAGTGGAAAGGTACGCATTGAAAAAAAAAATACCCATATCGTTTATATTTTTTATATATTGTGGGAATTTATGACCAATAAAAAATAAAAGTTTTGAGCCCCGTAACTCCGGAGCCAAGTGAGACCCGAGAAAAATTTTACTAAAATTTTTATGTCAAAAAAGGTTACTATCTCTTGCTGTTTTTAAATTTTCAACAATGTTGATACTCTTGACATGTTTAAAAATATTTTAATGTCCAAAAGCTCTGCATATAGCATATTAGAGCTTATTGGACCTCACATAAAAAACCCAACCACTTGGTAAATATATGTAAATACAATCTGCATAGGAAAATATTCAAAATCTAAATTATGCAGGAACCATTCTATAAGTGAGGAGAATATGTTACCCATAACATTAAGAGTTTACGCAACCGGCGGAATGCTTAAAACGATCGCCGATGTGGGATCCAGGTGTATGGTGTTTCAACAACAACAGTGTCTAATGTTGTTGGAAATTTTACAAATTATATAGCTCAACTGAGGAGTCGTTTTATAGTGTTTCCAAAAACTCAAGAAGAACTTTTGAACAACAAACGAAATTTAACATTTGTCATTATGTTGGCAGCACTAATCTGTTCATTGTCGCGTACGAAATTAGAAATTTATCTACAGCAACAATGGTAGCAGTGTAGTTTGTAGCAGTGATGGCTTCAAAATAAGCGTCTTCATTTGAACATGTATATTTTATTTTTGACAGATTGTAGCCTGTAGCTTGCTGTGGTCTATGTGTTTAGAGCATAATGCTCCTAGTAAAGTACTTGTTCGTTTTTCGCTCTGACTTGAACATTCATAAAGCGAACATGGCAAGTACCATGCGACAGCCAAACTTCACTAGGTACTTGCAGTACTAGGTGAAGTTTGCAAAAAAAAAATTTTCTTTGCATTCATCGCCACAGATTATTAATATTGTTAGGGCTAATAGATCAGTCAATGATTATATGCATTTTATTTTTAAATCATGTTTATACAAAAAATTTTGTTTCTCACCGCACAATTAAATCAAACTTAAATCGCCAACATTGTGCATTTAAGTGTTACAAATATGCCATATGATTTTGACGTTTATTTTTCTTAACAATAAGTATTGATACAATTTGGATAAAAATTTTTAATTAATTTTGCAAATAAAAATAATACGTGCGCATTTAAATAAACTTAAGCATCAATTGCAAAAACAAAAAAAAAACAAAATGACTTCCGATGAGGAAGACTTGAGTGACGCAGAAATTTCTAGAATAATTAATGCAACAATTTCACGGAAACCACGTATAATACGTCTCCGTCCCAACCTCTTCCATGTCTTTGGAGATTCCGAGTTCTTTGAAAGATTTCGAATGTCCAAAAGCTCTGCATATAGCATATTAGAGCTTATTGGACCTCACATAAAAAACCCAACCACTTGGTAAATATATGTAAATACAATCTGCATAGGAAAATATTCAAAATCTAAATTATGCAGGAACCATTCTATAAGTGAGGAGAATATTTTACCCATAACATTAAGAGTTTACGCAACCGGCGGAATGCTTAAAACGATCGCCGATGTGTATGGTGTTTTAACAACAACAGTGTCTAATGTTGTTGGAAATTTTACAAATTATATAGCTCAACTGAGGAGTCGTTTTATAGTGTTTCCAAAACTCAAGAAGAACTTTTGAACAACAAACGAGATTTTTACGACATTGCGAAATTTCCTCACGTTGTTGCAGCACTGGATTGTACACATGTCAAAATAATTTCCCCAGGTACACATAATTCTATTACTGCTTCCATTTTATTCCGCGAGTATAAATTTTTATAATAATTTTGGTCTTTAGGTGGCAAAGACGCAGAGTTATATAGAAATCGTAAAGGATTTTTCTCACTGAACGTCCAAACAATGTGTGATGCAAACCTTAGAATACTTGACATAGTTTCTAGATGGCCCGGATCCTCACACGACTCGAATATATTAGAAAATGTATTCGAGATTCTGCAACAAAGAGTTTGAAGGTTGTCTGATTGTCGCTGACAGTGGATATCCGAATAAAGATTTTACAATGACTCCACTATTAAGCGTAAAAAATGCGGAAGAAAATCTATACAATGAGTCGCAAATTCGAACTCTTAACTGCATAAATAAAAGCTATGGTGTTTGGAAAAGAAGATTCCCTATTTTATCTTTAGGTATTCGCCTAAATCATAAAAAAGTAGAGGGTTTTATTGTAGCGACTGCAGTTTTATATAATGTATGCTGCATAAATAAAGAAATGAAACTCCCGCCTTTACCCAACTGTTCTGAATCCGCAGTAAATTTTGTGAACGAAGTGCCAGATAATATAAACGCTAGCAATTCGGTTGCAAGCAACACTACACGTCACTCCTTAATTAATTCTTATTTTAGCAATTTATTGTAAATAAAGATACAAACGATTTTAAATCAAATAATTTTTTATTCAAATTGAAAAAACATATAATAAAAACATAAAAATAATAAAGAAAAATAACAAATTCAAATAATTTTTGTAAACATGCAAAGGAATAAATAATAAAAAAATAACTAAAAAAACATAAGGAAAACAGTAAGCAACATAAGGAAAACAATTAATAAATAAATAAAACAATAAGCATAAAAACAACTTAAACTAAATTATATTAATTTGAGATCATAATTTACAACAACCGGAATAGATTATTAATTGGACGCTGTTAAGAAGTACAACAGCGCCATTGAAAAGAAAAAACCGATAGAGTGTGCGCAAAAGAAAAATTAATCGCAAGTTTAATCATACTTTCCCACCGCATAAGGTCCTTAAGACGAAGTACGTATATGTAAAAGATACTGCTAAGCAAAATTTTACATACGACAAGCGGCAAACGTATGCTAGTGGTGGGGGATAAAACTTTAAAATTCACTATTCAATTTTTCTGTTTTTGATTTTATGTAATTTATTTCCAGTCTTAGCTTCTCCATCTCCAGACTGTGTCTTTCTATGAGAAACTCAATCTCCAGTCTCTGTCTCTCCAACTTAATATCTGCAACATTTGACCACGAGTCTTGAGCCTTTTGTTTTTTTAATGCCTTGTTCAATGGCTTTTTCAATTTGTTAGGGGTATATTTTGCCCAAGAAGTATCTGCTACAAAAAGTTATAAAAATTACTAAAGAGTAAAGGATTAAAGAAAATTAACAACTTACCATCACCTTCTTTTTTTACACTCACGTCTTCGTAGCCATCTTTGCCGCCAACCGCACCCTCTTCTTCGTTTAAAAGTTCATCAACGAATTCAATATCTGTAAATTCTAAAAAAATTTGATTTATTTTTACAAATTATAAATAAGTAGTTTACTAAAACTTACCGTTTTCATTTGCATCGCAATGATATATTGATGACTTTCCCAAAATTTGGACTTCCTGGCATATTTCCAATATTGCATGGTCAGTCTTTGTTGTTGCATACGTTTGCCGCTTGTCGTATGCAAAATTTTGCTTAGCAGTAGCTTTTATATTGATGTACATCGTCTTAAGGACTTTATGCGGTCGGAAAGTATGAGTAAACTTGCTATTAAATTCACTCTCTATATTTTTCCACGCGTTTAATTTTTCTTCAGCGCCCACTCTATCGGTTTTTTTATTTTCAATGACACTGCTGTACTTCTTAACAGCGTCCAACAAATATTCTACTTCGGCTGTTGTAAAATTTAGACTTCTTTTATCCATCTTTTTTATTTTTTTACTTCAAATTCACAAACACAACACAAATTAATTGTAAATGTAAAATAATTTATTGTCTTAAACCGGCTGTTTTCTGAAAAATATCGATAATTTTTTTGACATATCAAAGTGCTACCACATTTTGACCACAAATTATTTAGAGCAATTAAGTTTGACTGAAAAACTGAATGTGTATTTAAATACATTTTAAAATTTTATGAAAATTAACTCAAACTATATCTAAACATTCACTGATTTATTAGCTATTAGTCTATGTTCATCGCTTTTTAACTGCAGAGTGTGATACAAACAAAAAATTTAAGTAAATGAGGCAATTTTACAATTTCATTTATTTAAACTTTTGTTATTTATTCATTTATTTATTAAAATTAGCAGGTATAAGTAGAAGTTAATATGAATTGATAAACATTAGTTCAAAAGTATTTTCATAACTAATCTCTATTGCATGTATGTACATTAGAGAGTGGCCGTTAGTTGTATGTTTTGTTGATTTCTTTTATTCTCACCCCCAAATCGGTTCAGTTTTATGTAAAAAAATACAAACAAATTTCATGGCGATAAGTTGTGTTTTAGGGGGTGCATCCGGCCCTCAAAGTTAGCCCGCAAGGCCATATATTCAATGTATTTTTTTTTTGTTATTTTTTTTATGACTATACTTAATATACACACATATGTATGTAATAATGTAATAGATATAAACTCTTATTGTAAACGCTTAGTAACATAATTTCCATATAAATGCAATTTTGGGATACATATGTATGTATATTATTTTTGGTATTTTGTTGGTTATTTTCTTCATTATTTCCTAAAATATTAATTTTAGCTAAAAACTTTCTTTGAGACTAATGTTGTAGATTAGAAGAGCCATATATCATATTTTAGTCATATGCAAACAAATTACATTGAAAATGAGCTTGAAAGCCAATGGGGGGCGGGCGCACCCCCTTAAACACAACTTATCGCTATGAAATTTTTTTGGTGAGAATAAAAAAATAAATAACGGCAACTCTAATGTACATACATACATATGTATGTACGTGTCCTTAGCAGGGACCGTAACGGTTATAATTTTTATTTTAAAAATCACTTTTTAATCATTATTTCTTGATTTTTATTTATCCCTCAAAAAATAACTCTTATTTTGTGACTTTTATTTATTCCTCACAAAATAACAGTTACTGTTTGATTTTTATTTTTTTGCTAAACTTTTAAAATGTAGAAAGCGCAATTTTTGCGTTAAAATGAATATTAACCGATTTAAAATTGAACTTATCGCCAGAGTCTTTAAAAAAACTCTTATATGTTAAATTAAATTTACTTTTTTATTATTTATTAATTTTAAAAATTAAAATTTTTTTGAGCAAAAAAATAAAAATCAAGAAATAACTGTTATTTTCTGAGGAATAAATAAAAGTCACAAAATAAGAGTTATTTTGTGAGGAATAAATAAAAATCAAAAACATAAAAATCATTGCATCTACAGGTAGTCCATGTAACATGGAGTATCTTGGTATATTCCTTGTGCACGTAGCACTTTTTTATTATTGTGATTTTTTCACTTTAAATTTGGAAAATAATCGTTATTTGCGATCCCTGGTCCTTAGTTATGAAAGTGGTCCAAGTCATATGCAGTTTTGTTTCTATTAATCGAGACTACTAACTCTAAACTAAAATGTTGCATAGTATAAAAATATTTTTTGATTTGTTCAAATACAACCTACTAAATATCTCGGCAAAAGAAATACATACATATATTTACATGAAAATCACTTTCATAATTAAGGGCACATAATAAGGGCAATGTAAACCAAAAACAATTTTTGTTGCTACAAATTGTTGTTTTGTTTTTAATAATAAAGCTGAAACTCTATAAAAGCATTTTTAATTTTTGAAATTTTTTGACCGACATATGCTACTGACTTTAAAAAAATACAATTTTTTTTTGGCTGGGACTTTTTTTGCGATTATTTGAAGTAATAGGTATTATATAAATTTTTTGGTAATTTAAGAAATAAGAATAATCTTACGCATTAACACAAAAGAAATAGAATGGAGTTCTAATAAGGGCATTTTTTTTGAGTTTGCTTTCACTTATACTTAGTCGCATCCGTCGCATAAAATCAATATTTATTAATTTTTTTTCAGCAGCAAATAGCATGCGTTATTATTTAATTTCTTTTGAATTAAAGTTTAATCGATATTAGCAAAGCTATGGCGCTTAGTCATCTTGGAAAAAAAACTGTCGCATCCGCCTTGTCACGTCCGTATTTGTAGTTACTTTAACCATTAACAAAATATAAAGTAAAATTTTCATATTTCATAAATCTACACATAAACGATATTTTTTCACATTTATTTCCGCATTCACAAAAAAAATCTTCATAAAATTTCGCCAAATTACTATATTATTGATATCGTCAAAAAATTTTACTTAAATATACTACTCCTTCATTGCTTTAAAACACTTAAGATATGTATATACTTAATCTTTCCATTCCTTTCTTGTTTTTTGTTCAACTAAAAGTATTCGAATAACGCGTCCGTCGCCATATGTACTGAAGATTGAAAAATTTTGTAACTTCAACTCAAAAATACATGCTTAATATTGATAATAGATTTGTATTACACACATATATATATATATTTCATGGGATTGCTGATAATTTCCTTTAATGGTTTCCTGCCCCTTATGTATGCATAATTTTTTTATTATTTATTTTAAATACATCAAATGCCGAAAAAGTAGCTGTTGTCGATGTAAAGGCTGAACTTTTTAGCTGAAAGCAAACAACTTTTAATAAAATTGAAAAAGTAAAGTGTGCAAGGTTTTCGCTAGAATAGAAGTAGAAACTTTAGTGAAGTGTAAAAAATGCAAAAATGTATTTAAACTAACGAAGAAAAACAAAAGAAAACAAATTTGCTTAAACATAAGTGGTACATCCAGTTTTCTTCCAAAAAAATTGTACACCATCAGAAGAAGTGGACAAAAGAACGACCACCAGAAGAAGTGGACAAAAAACGAAGAATAAAAGTGTGCGTGTCGTAACAGAATGGGCTGTTGAAAACTGTCGGTAAAGTAAATATTTTTATATTTAAATACTTATAATTGCACAATTATACTGATATTACATCGTTGTAGTAAACAAAAGTCATACCTATATAATAGAAAAATAAAAGACACTTCATCATACTTTGGAGCAGTGGGATGATTCCTTTTCTAAACTATTTTAAGTCATTACGAAAATATTTACCGAGTATGAGTCAAAAAGAAAAATCGAATTCTATTGGCTAATTTACCCAATTCACAACCTACTGTAGATTGTATTAGCTACAACTATGGTAAACAGCCTGTTGTAAGTATTGTTAGACTTTTAAAAATGTCAAACGTTTAAAAAGAAGAAGAGAAAGAATAAAAATAATGAAAATTGTTTGAAATTAATAAAAGCAACAAAAAAGTCTTCGGCATTATTCGCAAAATATACTGCAGAAATGGTAATGGTGGATTCGATTGATTAAAAAATAAGGAAAATTACAATTTCATAAGAAATCAAAAAATTTCAGGCGATTCAGAAGAAGGCAATCACTCTTATTCCAGCTTGCTTCCGATTTTGCAACTTCTCGCGAAATTTTGCACACTTCACGATAAAAGCGAATTTCTGCATGCTTTCAGTTTCCTAACCGTTCTGCCGATTTTTAAAAAATTTTAGACCTTGTTATCTTCGCGTTGTTAGTAGCTTTTTGCGAATTTTCGCGATTTTTATTGAATTTCTTGCATTCCTTACATTTTTAGCGAGTTTGTTCCATATTAGACTTGTTTAAGATTTTGTAAATTTTCGCGATTTTTTGCAAAGTTTGTAATGAAAGAGGAATTTTGGCGTGGTTTTTTGCATCCTAATAGTTTACTGGACACATCCGCCTAAAAAATGGACACAAGGGCTCTTATTCTCAACACTCCAGATGGAACTTCTTGAAAATACTTTTTTTCCTTTTTGATTGTCACTACTTTTGTATTATTTATAACTCACTAAGTTTATGTCCGACACTGGTCGGGCCTAATAACTATATTTTAGATTTAAGATTCGAATACTTATTGTTAGTTCATATTTGAAGATACAATAAATAATAACTAGCATTAAAAAAAATATTCGCCGAATCTTCGCCAAAATAATGTCTATATAAATTATTTTCTCTGTTAAAGCTACAATTAATAAAATAACCGAATGCAGACGCATGATATTTCTGTATATTTGTAGTGCTTTTACTTACAGGATCATCAACTTTTTCGAAAATATACTCGAAGTCCGTGTAAACCACAAAGGAGACATCTAACTGTTTGTAGTAGTTTTCAAACTTTATAATAGATTCATCTTCTGGCATTCTGATGACTTTTTTTCCGCAAATATTTTTATGATGATTATACACATAATCATCATGTGTATGACATAAACAGGTGTTGCATAGCAAGATCTTACTTCTGTGTGACGTCATGTTGGAACGAAGAAGTCTGAAGAAAATATAGAAAGTATAATAATATGTAAATAAATATAACAATAAGAAGTAACTTTTTAAATAGCGATGAAAACATATCTCTCTTAAATGGACAAATGAAACTTACTTTGATATATCCTTGATGAGTACATAGTAAAAAGTTTTCATTGCACTGGAGCAATAACAGATTAATATGAACATGTTTTTTTCGTTTTGTTATGTAGTATGGTCCATTCTGACCAAATACATTGATGCTCATATTATTTTGATTCTCGAATTGTTTGTTTTATTTGCGGGTGGAAACTCTAGGTCTTCGAAATTTAATACAATTGCCCATATATTAATATTCTCATCAGAAATGTTTGCAATATTGTAATTTCTACAGTTTTTCCATTGTTTAGGATTCAGTCCGCTATTTACATTCAAAGCCGCAATGAGACACCATTTTAAGCAATAAGCATCAGAGTTCTCGATATTTATGCATGCATGTTTTGCTGCAATATTTTTTGGGAGAGGGATAAAGCTCGATCCTCTTATTATGGATGCCTTGTTTATATTAACTTCAAGGGAATTTATTGAAATCATCGTCCATCTGCTATCCCTCTCTTGAAATTCTGCCATTTTGGCTCTTAGCTCCTCGGTCTGTTTCTTGTACATATCCTCTATGTCATCAGACAAAGTCACCATCATCATTTTCGAAATATGTACAAGTTGGGAAAAATTCATCTCATCATTCGCCATCTTCATATAATTACATGTGAGCTCCATATTAAATTTAAATATAGTATGTATCCTACTGCATTCAAGTAGTTGTTGTAGTATTGAGCTCTTGGCAGATTTCAGAAACTCCTCCGGAAACATAACATCCACATTTTTGTTGAGGAGGATATATGTCTCGATCCTCCCATTGAAGTTGTTTGCTGTTTTAGTGAGAAAATCTTCAATCCGTTCTTGGTGACAACTGTTTTTGTGTTTTGTGGTTCTGACATGAGCCATATAACCATTTGATGGCATCATCTCATCAGAATCCTCACAATATTTGTTTTGTAGACTTAGCTCAGTAATTCCGAACATAGAACATTCGATTGGTTAGCATATGAGTGTGTTTCCATATCCTGATTTAGTTTTGTTTGAGTCAAAAAGACTATTGCAGATGGGACAACTTTTAGTATTCATTTTGTGTAATTATTTATTTGTTTATTTATAAACAATTTATTTAATTATTTCATTTATAAACAATTTATTTTAGTTATAAACAATTTATTTAATTATTTCTTATACACTATAAACTTGTTTAACAAACAGTAATTAGTTCTAGCACTTTTATAGTTTTTGGATTTTAAACACTTTAGAAATTTTGGTTGGGAAAATATGTTGTCACTTGTTGAGATATCAAAGCAGAATGATGGCAATCTACATTATTTCTTCTACTTATATACTTTATATGAGAATCCCTTAGAAGCAATCAAATCTAATCTATCTGATTGTATTACGGAATATGATGCAATTCATACACACGCACAAACACATACATATATGTGCATACATACATACACATACATACATGTGCATACATACATACACATACATATATGTGCATACATACATACACACACATACACATACATATATATGCCCTGCAGTCAGACTGGGGCCAAATGTCTCTATGTCAACACTAAAATTCTAGTAGTATGTACATTGTCTACAATTTCTCTTCTATTCGTCAGTGCAAAACAACGATAGAAAACAGATGTGGTGCATTTGTGGTGGGTTTTGCAACAACTTGTCAATATTCCTATAATTGCATGTACGTAAGGTATAGAAATGTACCACTGGTTGGTCTGTCTCCATTGTAGTGTACCACATTTATAGTAATGCACTGTAACAGAAATTACTTGCATTACTGTAATATCAGTTCAATGCACAAGCATTGCAACACAACCCAAAATAATAAGAATGCTGAAATGCAAGAAATTGAGTGACATAATTTTGAGTCACAATATAAATTGATAATTACCAAATTCCCTTTTTTTTTATTGGTCGTTTAAAATAATGCTTACCATTGTCATAGTAAAGAAAGAAACAAAAGATAATTGTAAATGTTAAACGTAGGTTAGAAAGGCTAATTAAGATTTGTAAAACTAGTATATAAGCAGGGAAATTTATTGAATAAATCAGACTTTAATTTCTAAACGCAAACCGGCAATAACTTGCCTAGTTTAATTATTGAATTCTCACTTTTTCTGGCAGTTCCTTTGAACGCCTAGTTATAAGCTGGACCCCCTGTACAGCTGTATAACAAAATAATTGGGCTATAGGGCTTCACAAATACACTACCACATACTAGTTACACATCCTACACACGACCTTTTACACCATGTTCCCATAAGAACTATGTAGTCACTACCTAGTCAACTGTTTTAGTGTTACTAGTAGATTTTCAATGACAAGCACATGCTAAATGTCTATAGGACAAAGTATTGTATGGGGAATAATTAGAGAGTAGTACTGGTGACAAAGTCAAAAGCGACTCAGCACATTTTCACCATCGACATTTCCTTCAGGGTGCATACACAAATACACACATAAACAAACACACACACACACATACAAATTTCCACAATTCATGTGAGAATCGTGCAGTAGTCGTCAAATCTAATTTCTCTGTTGGTATTACGATATCATGAAATTCATATACACAGTAACGCCCAGAACAAATCGCTAGCATCAGTTCGTAATACAAGGGTACGAGAAAAATTTTTGCTGTATTTCTCCAAATGCTACTTCCTATAATTATTATATTAAAGTGAAATATACTGAAATAAAAATATCATTACCCCTATTCAAAAGCTCTGCTTATCAACCTGATTAGATTCAAAACATTTAACATCTGAAATTTACTTATACATATCAAACGTATGCCAAGACAATATTTTCTATCTCCATAAGAATAGCAACGTCAATAACCTTGAAAATATACATACATTCATTTGTAAATATGTATGAAAAAAAAGCAATGATATCCTTCAAAACAAAAATATATATGATCACATACATGAATCCAACAACATATGCATTCATTACCAAATACACTTCCATTTACAACAGGGTTGCCACTCTCTGCAGCTATTAGATTAGTTTCCCAGAGATCGCAAACATAAATGCATACATACAATAACCCTACATAAGCATACCAACAATAACTCAAAACAGCAACTCAAAGCAGTGATGCCAACTTAGCCCTTTTAGGGTTAGATTTAGCCCATTTTCAGTCACTCAAAACGCAAAAAAAAAATGTTTGGCCCGAAACTATAAAACGCGTTTATCTAGCACTTTTTACAATTATCTTTCAGCCCTTTTGGCCCCTTTCAACTTTTTGCTCGATATGTCTACATTTAAATTTTTACGAACTTTTTTCTTCCTTTAATCTAGCAATATCGAGTTATGAAATAACGTGACAGCATTGTTTTACTAACTTTCTTATCTTATTTTGCCTTACCAATTTAAAATAGAAGAAACAATATGGAAAAATGTTCAATTTCTTCAAAAAATGTTTGTGCTTTCAAAGATTTTCAGTATAGCCTAAAAACATATTTTTATTTTTTATTAAATTTTAAATTTACTTACGTAGCCATATGTTTGTATACTACTACTGTATGTATGTAGGTATACTACTACTGTATATATACAATATACATATACACTATTTAATCAACGTATTTTCCTTATTGAAATGTAATATGAAATGTAAATGAAATATGTATGTACCTTATTGAAATGTTTTATATCAAGCTATGTGTTCATCTCATGGTAGTTATTTATTTTCTAACAAATTACTTTACTTTGGCTTTGATTTTCAACAGAAACAATTAAAACTAGCCCCTTCTCGCGCATTTTCCAAAAATTTTACTTTATGTTGCATTAAACGTATATTTTTTCAGTTTAGCCCTTTTAAGCCCTTTCTTCAAAAATGTTTACGCGTTTTGAGTCTAAAAAGTTGGCATCACTGACTCAAAGTCTATCAAATAACAATCCATGGTGTAATTATACAGGTGACTGCGTAAGAACTAATTATACACAAATACGGCAACCATAGCTGTGTAAAGAACCGAAGAATGTCAAAAGCACAAAAATAATTGTACCAAAACCAAAACAAAACGAAGTTTTTGACATTCGTTAGCTATAAAGCACATAGAGCAAAAAATTATCAGCTGAAGTGACGCTGCCACCTGTTTAAATACACCTTGTAACAATCAGTACATGCACACAAAAACACAGATCCCTTGTAACTACCCTGCAGTCAGACTGAGAGCAAGTGTTTTTCTGTCAACACTAAAATTCTAGAAACAATTTTGGTATAATAAGTTTTCTTCTATCCGCCAGGAAAGAAAACAGATATGGTGTATTTGTGGTAGAATTGCCAATAGCTTGTCAATATACATACATTTGTA
This sequence comes from Tachina lurida, assembly GCA_944452675.1. Classification (NCBI taxonomy): domain Eukaryota; kingdom Metazoa; phylum Arthropoda; class Insecta; order Diptera; family Tachinidae; genus Tachina; species Tachina lurida. Next base: position 41,696,914 of record OX101755.1, on the reverse strand, counting down.
TGTACATCGCACAAGCGACAAGTCAAAAGCGACTCAGGACATTTTCACCATTGACATTTCCTACTGGGTATAATGGTTGTCTGCCACTACAACAAAAGTATCGGACACCATCAAACATACAAGTAAATACCCTGCAGTCAGACTGGGGCCAAATGTCTCTATGTCAACACTAAAACTCTAGTAGTAGGTACATTGTCTACAATTTCTTTTCTATTCGTCAGTATAAAAGAAAGAGAGAAAACAAATGTGGTGTATTTCTGGTGGCTTTTGCAACAACTTGTCAATATTCATATAATTGTATGTACGTAAGGTATGGAAATGTACCACTAAATGTCTGGTTGGTATGTCTCCATGTTCCCATAAGAACTATGTAGTCACTATCTAGTCAATTGTTTTAGTGTTACTAGTAGATTTTCAATGACAAGCACATGCTAAATGTCTATAGCACAAAGTATTGTATGGGGATTAATTATAGAGTAGTAATGGTGACAAAGTCAAAGGCGACTCAGTACATTTTCACCATCGACATTTCCTTCAGGGTACAAAAACACACACTCATACACACACAGACTCCCATATACACATACAAAAACTCTCATATACATAAATACACATAACCAAAGAATCAGACTCACACACACACACACACAGCTTAACGAAATCTCCGCATGAAAATACCCAAAATCTCCCCATTTGTAACAGGGTTATTTTTTCCGGTTTTTAATTCCCAAAACATGTCTATCTCCGCCATTAACTTACTACTGAGTCTGTTAAACAGCTTAGCAAAAGCAAATTATTGTCAATATAAATTCCAGATGTTATAGATTTTGGCATCACGAAAATTATTCATAGGGACTTAATTCACGTAGAGGGCTCTCTAGATCTGTCCTCCGATCACTCTCCCACAATAGTTACAATTTTCAACCCACTAAGGAGTGATTTAACTAACTCATATGTAAAAAGGATTAATAGGGCCAACTGGCTAGGATTCAAAAAATATGCTAGTAGTCACTGCGTAGAAAACATTCAGATAAGATCATCTGATGATATTGAATTTAATATTGCCAATCTTAACGAAAATATTAAACAGGCTGCTGAACATGCCAGTACCTCCTATCCGCAGACTGGCTTTAATGGAATTTATTCTACGGAAATTAAACGTCTTGTATGTGAATAAAGGAGAGCTAGAAGAGAATGGCAACAACACAGATCACCCCTAAATAAAATCAGACTTAAAGAATGTACTAAACGACTCAAAGAGCTGCTAACGTCGGAAAAGACTGCATTGCTGGAAAAGTACTTAGAAGGTCTGGATGTAAAGTCAACATCTAATTACTCTATGGCGCGCTACTAGAAATCTTAAAAGACCCGTTGATCTTAAATCACCACTGCGTACTTCGATCGGAGACTGGGCAAGAAGCGATAGTGAGAAAGGTAACTTATTTTCTGATAATTTAAAATCTGTATTCACTCCCAATTCATGTACAGGTGCTGCCAATTTACCGAATGTAGTATCTCTACCCCCTCGTCCCTTAAGGTTTAAGATGCATGAACTACAAAAAATAATTGTTGAACTCGACCCGAAGAAAGCTCCGGGTATTGATGGCATTAGTAACAAGATTCTGATGCCTCATATTGCAATAAGAATTTTGCTATTTATTTTTAAAATTCAGTTCTCGTTGTACCTTCATAGTGAACAGACGTAATAGCGGAATTTTTCTTATATACAAACTAAACAAAAAAAAGCATACAAAAAAATATTCGTAGTACATATTAACTTTGATAAATAAGCATTTATTTGCTTTGATAATATTTTTACATATTGAAATAACAAAAACAAAAAAAAAAGCGTAAACAAAAACACATACAAACATACCCTTGAGGAATACTCTTTATGAGTACCCCAGAGGAAAAAAATAGTGAAGTGAGTTCTAACGGCAGAAATGCCTATTTTACTGTGAGTTTTGATGCTCATAATGATAACAATAAAAATAAAAAATCTGATAATAGACTTGCTGTGAGTTCTGAAGCTCTTAATAAAAATCAAAAATCTGATAATAGACTTTTACTAACGGCAAAACCACAGTTTCGTCAGCGATCAACTTCGCTTTGTCCAATGCCAACTAGTGAATCGTTGACATTATTGCCTAGTACTTCTACATTTAACTCAGCGATATCATCCGCTTCGGGCTCGTGGTCAACAATTAAACAAGTTGTTACTGAAGACAACAGTAGTACAAAACCAAAGGTACAAGTAGGAATGGACAGATATATAACCATTTTAAAGCGCGGGCGAAGCCCAAATTCTACTAAAATTGGATCCGCCCCAAAGATGTCTAGGGATAACAGTACATCTTCTATCAATCGTCAAAATCGTTTTTCGTTATTGCAAGACAAAAACGACAAGCCCGCTGCATCATCGCAAAAGTCTTTTAAGCCACCACCTATTTATCTGAGAGAAAAAAAATTCAAACGCGCTTCTAAAAAATCTACTGTCGACCATTGGTGAAAATACTTTTCACATCATTCCAATTAAACGAGGTAATATTGATGAAACTAAAATCCAAATATATGATGAAAAAGATTTCCGAAAAATTGTTAGTGAGTTTGAAAAAAATAAAACAAATTTTTATACATATCAACTTAAGAGTGCTAAAGGCCTACAAATAGTATTAAAGGGCATAGATTCATATGTTGAGCCTGAAGAAGTAAAATGTGCACTTATCGAACAAGGATTTAAAGTAAAAATTGTTACCAATATAATCAATAGAGAGAAGATTCCCCAGCCTCTATTTCGTGTTGAACTGGAGCCGAATGATATACAGTTAAAGAAAAATGAGACGCACCCAATTTATAGTCTAAAATACCTTTTACACCGAAAAATCACAGTTGAAGAGCCACGTAAGCGTTCAGGTCCCGTACAGTGCCACAATTGCCAAGAATATGGTCATACAAAAACTTACTGCAATTTACCTACAGTTTGTGTTATCTGCGGTGAATTGCATGGTACTAATAGCTGCACGAAGCCAAAATATCAAGCAGAAAAAAAATGTAGTAATTGTGGAGGTAATCACACCGCTAACTACAGAGGATGCCCAGTATATTCTTTTGTTAAACAGGCTATGGGTCAAAAACCTAAACTAGCTCAACCTCAAGCAGCAAACGCTTACTCCGCCACTCTTCCTCAAACTAGCCAACTAGTTACTTCACGTGTATCGTATGCCGATGCCCACGAATTGGTAGATATTATTCTTAATCAAAGTTTGAGTGACAAATTCATCCCGTAAAGTCTGTGTCACATTCTGAAATTTAGTTACAACAGGGAGGAAAACTAAACTGATATTCGGAAAAAATATCGTAAATTTTTTTTCTTCAAAATATATCAAAGTTTTTAATTGAAGTCCTCTGATGAGATAAATATCCTTAAAAGGACTAGTTCTAATCAAAACGGTTCAAACTCCCTTGATTTTTTCGTTACTCAACAAAAAACCGAATATTAATGACGCGACATTTTTTGAAGTACGTCAAGTAATCTGTCAGTTTTTACCTACTGATATAATTTTTTCGATTATTTTTTATAAATTCATATTTGTACTCAATTGCTAAATAAAATAATGAAAGAAAATTTTCAGTTTAAATGGTTGCCATTGTTTGGTAAACTTTTTATTGAATGTGATTCTGAAAACCGAATATTAATGACACTAACTGTACGTATTTCATTGGCGCTTGAACCAAATCATCAGTAGGCTTCAACCACAATTTTCAACAGTCACAAACCTCTTACTTTATGCACAGACTTTCAAAAACTATATGAGAATTCATAAAATAATAATATTTTTGAAAATCACAAAAGAAATAAATAAGCTAAGTAGGTTTTGAAACTGATACAAAACCCAGCAAATAATTTATATTCAGGTGAACTCATTTTATTTTTCTACATCCTTATACAATTTTAAATCCATTGGATAACAATAAAAGTATTTACAAGGCTAAATGAAAAATAAAACACTAATTGAACTTTAAAGAAATGTATTATTTTACATATTGTCAGAAGTATACATATAATAATTTAAATTTATTTGCTGGTAGTTTAGCAAGTCTATATACGTATTTCATTGGCGCTTGAACCAAATCATCAGTAGATTTCAACCACCATTCGCCACAGTCACAAACCTCTTACTTTATGCACAGACTTTCAAAAACTATATGAGAATTCATAAAATAATAATATTTTCGAAAATCACAAAAGAAAAAAATAAGCTTAGTAGGCTTTGAAACTGATACAAAACCCAGCAAATAATTTATATTCAGGTGCACAGAAAAAAATAGACAAGAATTATTTTCAATAAAACCATGTTAATGAATAAAATTTTTAATTTCAATAATATTTGTCATTAACTTGAATATTGCATTTATCAATTCCGCGCATTTTAAAATATCGTTTACTTTTGTTTTGCTTGTGTTGGTGTTTAACTTGCTTGTTGATTGACTGGACATGGTTATGTGCTGATGTTGTTGTTTTTTTATTGGTCGTGTTGTATACGTGTGAATTACAACAAGTAGCCGAAAATCGTCGTGGCTTGTTTTTTTCTCAACAAAGTTATTTTTAGATTATATCAAAACGCAATGCGCAAATGTAGAAGAACCATGATTTCTCATGTTTTGCCTGTATTCATTATTTGCGAATCCAATAACCATTTGCTCTTTAGCTGAATGGCAAGCACGTTAGTCTATTAGTCAAGAGATTCCCGGTTCGACTCATCCCAAATACATTTAGTTTAATCGCAGCCAAGCAAAAACAAACTAACATTCATCCATACACACATACAATAAAATAACAATTATCACTGAAAATAAAATTTCAGTCAACAACTTTTTTCTTTGATTCATTACATTTACATTACAAATTATTGATAAGATATTTTATTAATTCAAATATTTATATTATTGAAGAAAAAAATATTATTATTTTACAATTTTTGTTATTGATATAGCGGATTTCTTTATCACAGGAAATTCGAAAATTAAAATGATTGAATACCGGGATTTTTGTTATCAAAAATGAAACTTATTTTTTTCTGTGTGAACTCATTTTATTTTTCTACATCCTTAAACAATTAGAAATCCATTGGATAACAATAAAATTATTTACAAGGCTAAATGAAAAATAAAACACTAATTGAACTTTAAAGAAATTTATTATTTGACACATTGTCAGAAGTATACATATGTACATTAATTGAAATTTATTTGCTGGTAGTTTAGCATGTCTATATACGTATTTCAAAAAATTTCGTTGTACCTTCATAGTGAACAGACGTAATAGCGGAATTTTTCTTACATACAAACTAAACAAAAAAAAATTCTACAAAAAATATTCGTAGTACATATTAACTTTGATAAATAAGCTTTTTTTTTGCTTTGCTAATATTTTTACATATGGAAATAACAAAAACAAAAAAAAAACCGTATTCTTGAGGAATACTCTATATGAGTACCCCAAAGGAAAAAAATAGTGAAGTGAGTTCTAACGGCAGAAATTCCTATTTTACTGTGAGTTTTGATGCTCATAATGATAACAATAAAAATAAAAAATCTGATAATAGACTTGCTGTGAGTTCTGAAGCTCTAACGGCAGAAATTCCTATTTTACTCTGAGTTTTGATGCTCATAATGATAACAATAAAAATAAAAAATCTGATAATAGACTTGCTGTGAGTTAAATCTGATAATAGACTTTTTCTAACGGCAAAACCACAGTTTCGTCAGCGATCAACTTCGCTTTGTCCAATACCAACTACTGAATCGATGACATTATTGCCTAGCACTTCTACATTTAACTCAACGATATCATCAGCTTCGGGCTCGTGGTCATCACTTAAACAAGTTGTCACTGAAGATAACAGCAGTTCAAAACCAAAGGACAAATAGGAATGGACAGATATATAACTGTTTTAAAGCGCGGGCGAAGCCCAAATTCTACTAAAATTGGATCCGCCCCAAAGATGTCTAGGGATAACAGCACATCTTCTATCAATCGTCAAAATCGTTTTTCATTATTGCAAGACAAAAACGACAAGCCCGCTGCATCATCGCAAAAGTATTTTAAGCAACCACCTATTTATCTGAGAGAAAAAAATTCTAACGCACTTCTAAAAAATCGACTGTCGACCATTGGTGAAAATACTTTTCACATCATTCCAATTAAACGAGGTAATATTGATGAAACTAAAATCCAAATATATGATGAAAAAGATTTCCGAAAAATTGTTAGTGAGTTTGAAAATTATAAAACAAATTTTTACACATATCAACTTAAGAGTGCTAAAGGCCTACAAATAGTATTAAAGGGCATAGATTCATATGTTGAGCCCGAAGAAATAAAATGTGCACTTATCGAACAAGGATTTAAAGTAAAAATTGTTACCAATATAATCAATAGAGAGAAGATTCCCCAGCCTCTATTTCGTGTTGAACTGGAGCCGAATGATATACAGTTAAAGAAAAATGAGACGCACCCAATTTATAGTCTAAAATACCTTTTACACCGAAAAATCACAGTTGAAGAGCCACGTAAGCGTTCAGGTCCCGTACAGTGCCATAATTGCCAAGAATATGGCCACACAAAAACCTACTGCAAATTACCTACAGTTTGTGTTATCTGCGGTGAATTGCATGGTACTGCTAACTGTACCAAGCCAAAAGTATAAGCTGAAAAAAAATGCAGTAATTGTGGAGAAAATCACACCGCTAATTACAGAGGATGCCGTGTATATTCTTTCGTTAAACAGGCTATGGGTCAAAAATCTAAATTAGCTCCAGTTCAATCAGCAAATGCTTACTCCGCCACTCTTCCTCAAACTAGCCAACTAGTTACTTCACGTGTATCGTATGCCGATGCTGCTAAGACTAGTTCTATTCCCACACAAAATGTTCCACCGCCAAGTAATTCATCGAATGCAAACTCTAGCTTTAACTTTAGTCGTCTTGAAGCTACTATTGAGAATCTGGTGCTAACTATAAACAACTTTACAACAAATATGACTAGCATGATGCAAGAAATGCTGAGAATGCAGAATACTCTGCTTCAAGCATTAGTCAACAAACCATGAACACGTTAAAACTATGTTTCTGGAACGCAAACGGCATTCGCCAACATAAAAATGAACTTGAACACTTCCTCACGGAAAAAAATATTGATATAATGATGGTCTCTGAGACTCACTTGACTTCGAGAAGCTGCTTTAAAATAAATGGTTACACTCTATATGATTCAAAGGACCCGAGAGGGAGAGCATGCGGTGGATCAGCAATTCTAATTAAGTCAAGACTCAAGCACTATATCCTTGAGAACGTTAGTGAAGAATATATGCAAGCTACGAATATTTTCGTAGAAAATTTTTGTGCGAACTTCGTGCTATCATCAATTTACTCACCTCCCAGATTTTCAGTTACCGAAGATCAGTATGAGAAGTTCTACAAATCGCTTGGATCTTGTTTCGTAGCAGCTGGTGACTACAATGCAAAACATACGTACTGGGGCTCGCGTCTTGTTACACCTAGAGGTAGAGCGTTGTTTAATACAATTTCAAAAATGGGCTTAGATGTCATTTCGAGTGGGGAGCCTACTTACTGGCCTACTGACGTAAGAAAAATTCCAGATGTTATAGATTTTGGCGTCACGAAAAATATCCATAGGGACTTAATTCACGTAGAGGGCTCTGTAGATCTGTCCTCCGATCACTCTCCCACAATAGTTACAATTTTGAACCCACTAAGGAGTGATTTAACTAACTCATATGCGAAAACGATTAACAGGGTCAACTGGCTAGGATTCAAAAAATATATTAGTAGTCACTGCGTAGAAAACATTCAGCTAAGATCGCCTGATGATATTGAATTTAATATTGCCAATCTTAACGAATATATTAAACAGGCTGCTGAACATGCCACTACTTCCTATCCGCAGACTGGCTTTAATAGAATTTATTCTACGGAAATTGAACGTCTTGTATGTGAAAAAAGGAGAGCTAGAAGAGAATGGCAACAACACCGATCACCCCTAAATAAAATCAGACTTAAAGAATGTACTAAACGACTCAAAGAGCTGCTATCGTCGGAAAAGACTGCATTACTGGAAAAGTATTTAGAAGGTCTTGATGTAACGTCAACATCTAATTACTCTTTATGGCGCGCTACTAGAAATCTTAAAAGACCCGTTGATCTCAAATCACCATTGCGTACTTCGACTGGAGGCTGGGCAAGAAGCGATAGTGAGAAAGGTAACTTATTTTCTGAGCATTTAAAATCTGTATTCACTCCCAATTCATGTACGGGTGCTGCCGATTTACCGAGTGTAGTCTCTCTACCCCCTCGTCCCTTAAGGTTTAAGATGCGTGAACTACAAAAAATAGGTGCTGAACTCGACCCTAAGAAAGCTCCAGGTATTGATGGCATTAGTAACAAGATGCTGATGAACTTGCCTCATATTGCAATAAGAATTTTGCTATTTATTTTTAATGCCATTTTACGAATGCAGTATTTTCCACATAACTGGAAACTTGCCAAGATTAAAATGATTCCAAAGCCAGGCAAAGATCTTACCAAGGCTGAGTCATATAGGCCTATAAGCTTACTTTCAACAATTTCAAAGCTTTTTGAAAAGCTGCTCATGACTAAATTGTCCACAATTTTAGCTGATACTGGGTGCATCCCCGACCATCAATTTGGCTTTAGAAGTCAGCATAGCACTATTGAGCAAACGCATAGATTGGTTCAAATTATAAGGAGGACTTTTGAAGAAAAGAAGTATTGTTCTGCCCTTTTTATTGATGTTTCTCAGGCATTTGACAAAGTATGGCACAAAGGCCTAGTTTTAAAATTGAAGACATACCTACCAATAAATATACAAAAGCTTTTGGAAAGTTATATTGTTGATAGGACATTTACCGTTGTGGAAGGAGACTTCATGAGTTTACCCGAATCTATATCTTCTGGTGTGCCACAGGGTAGTATTCTGGGGCCAGTCTTGTATCTAATTTATACTTGTGATATGCCTGTGAGCAATAACATCCACACTTATACATTTGCCGATGATACAGCCTGTTTGAGTATTCACAAAAATCCTGATGAGGCATCCCGCAATCTCCAAGCACACATTACCCAGCTTGAAATATGGTTGAACTTATGGAGAATTAAAGTCAATGAACAAAAGTGTGTTCATATAACGTTTACCCTAAGAAAAGATACCTGTCCCCCATTCGAATCAACAATCAAAATATTCCTCAACATTCTCAAGTCAAATACCTTGGCATACACCTTGATCGAAGGCTTACATGGAAATATCATATTGACTCTAAGTTAACCCAAATGAAACTTAAATTGACTCAAATATATTGGTTAATTGGCAGAAATTCAACACTCAGCCTAGACTGCAAACTTTTGATATACAAGTCGCTTTTGAAGCCAATATGGTGCTATGGAATTCAGCTGTGGGGCACTGCTTCAGCTTCAAATGTCGAGAGAATCCAACGAAGGCAAAACAAAATTTTACGTTTGATAACATCTGCTCCATGGTACGTTAAAAATTCAAATATTCATCGTGATTAAATATGCCACTAGTGAGTGAAGAAATTGCAAAATACGCAGGCAAATATTTAACTAAACTCGAGTCACATCCTAATCCGCTTGCCCGTAATATTTTGAGCTTTACTGGATACATCCGCTTAAAAAAAAGGGACACAAGGGCTCTTATACCCAACACTCCAGATGGGACTGCTTAAAAATACTTCTTTTTGATTATCACTACTTATGTATTATTTATAACTATCACTAAGCTTATGTCCGATATTGGTCGGGCCTAATAATTATATTTATATATTTATTATATTATTTATATTGTTAGTTCATTTTTGAAGATACAATAAATAAATTTGTATATGAAAAAAAAAAATTATTTTTAAATTGCAAAATACGCAGGCAAATATTTAACTAAACTTGAGTCACATCTTAATCCGCTTGCCCGTAATATTTTGAACTTTACTGGACACATCCGCCTAAAAAAGAGGGACACAAGAGCTCTTATACTCAACACTCCAGATGCGACTGCTTGAAAATACTTCTTTTTTTCCTTTTTATTATCACTACTTATGCATTATTTATAACTATCACTAAGCTTATGTCCTATACTGGTTGGACCTAATAATTATATTTAGATTTAAGATTTGTGTAATAATTAAGCTTGTAATAATTTAAAAATTCCCTAATGTCTACCTGACCGAGGGTGCCGGCGCTAATAAACGCCACTGGCTCTAATTGGTTGAAGGCAGATGAATGCCTTTGTTAAAGCAGATGAATGCTTTTTATTTTAAATGAAGTAAACTATTTCTTTTGATGGTTAGAGCTCAGCAAGGAGCTCACAAGAAAGTTGTTTATTCATTAATTTAAATACAAAATTGTATTGGCTTATATACTACTTATGAGAATAAAGCTTAACCTATCTTAACATAAGAGAAAAAGAAAAGGTATATGCTTAATAAGCAAGTTGTTCCTTTTAGTTTCCCATGGTAGGCGTGCGGCGTGTGTCTCATAAGAAATTTGGAAAACATAGATTCTGTATTGTTTATATTTATATATATAAACACATGGAGTTATTAAATATGATTTATTCAAGTGCATTATGCTGCGGCCTTTGATCAGACTGATGAGTGTCAAATAGCCGTTGTACAAAATACATATTTACGTTGCAGTTTGCCAATGCATTTATCTAACACTTCATGCAGCGGTATTTGCCCGAATGCATGAGTGTCAAATGTCCAAAATACTTTCAATGCAATTGGATGTTATGTATGTTGCGGTCAAGTTGACTTTAAATGTTTACTACGCAATGTTAGTCGTAGTGATAGTTAGAACACGCTACACCTCCACCTTTTACAAGAATGTTCATATAACGTTAATTTTATGGACATTCTTTTACAAAATTTGTTTTTCTTATGTAAATAATTTTGTGTTTTAAATTGTAAAGAAATATTTATTATTATTATTATATATGTATATGTAGTCGTAGTCCGGACATACGTGTACATTAATTTTATTTACTTTTATATAACTTTAGCCTATTTTTATGCACTACTTGTGTTTTATTAGTTGTCTTATCAACTATGGTTACATTATTTCTTAAGTCTATTTTCTTAACCTTGTAAGGTCCTCTATATTGTATTTCTAACTTATGACCTGCTTCATTTTTGAGTAAAACTAGATCTCCTATTTTAAAGTTATAATCAAGTATATCCTTATCATAGTTTAGTTTTTGCCTAAGTTTATTTTTATCTAATAATTGCCTAGCTCTTTTATATGCTATTTCTAACCTAAATTTTGTTTCTTTTGCATAGTCATCTATGTTATATAGTGGTTCTACTTTATCTACATTGAATATCTGAAAACTGTTAGGAGTTTTTGCAAAGACTAACTCATAAGGACAATAATTATGCATTGTCGAAGGTGTTGTATTAAAACAATAAGTAAAATATTTTAGCCATTCGTCCCAATCATATTTGTCTATAGATATATAGGAACGTACGTATTCATTGAAAGTTCTATGACTTCTTTCTATTGTGCCTACTATTTGGTGGTGATGAGCTGTCGAAGTTAATTTTTCAATTTTTAGTAGATTACATAGTTCTGTTAATATAGAATTTTTATATTCTGTTCCCATGTCCGAAATGAACGTCTTCATTGGACCATAGGTAAGTATAACATTTTCAAATATTGCCTTAGCGATTGTTTTAGCGCTTTTGTCTCTTATTGGTATAGTAACTAAATATTTAGTTAAATCACATATTATTGTGATTGCGTATTCATTTCCAAATAATGATTTTGGGAATGGTCCTATTGTGTCTACCACTACCGTATCAAATGGTTTTGTTGGCGTTGGTGTCACAGTCATTGGACTTTTGTTATGTTTTAGGGTTTTAGCAGTTTGACATTTGTGACATGTTTTTACGTATTTATATATGTCCTTGGACATATTTTTCCAATAGTAATATCTTTTTATTTTTTCTAAGGTTCTATATATTCCACAATGTCCTCCTTCTATGGGATCATCGTGATATTTCAGCATAATTTCAAGAATTGCCTTGGCATTCTTATTATTGATTTGGGTCACCTCATTTAGTAGCGCTACTTTAATTTTATTTAATATTTTATTGCCCATAAGTTTAAATTCATTAATAGAGATAAATTCGAAAATTTTCTCACTAGGTGCCACTTGTAAATTATATATATTGTGTTTACCGGCCACTTTTTCGAGCCTAGAGAAAAATTGTCCTAAGTCAAAATTCTCTTTAGTAAACAAATCATTAATATGTACATATATATGTTACTATAGATTTTCCACGTTTGATATAACATCTTCCGGGGGAAATCTTTAGTTTATAGTATTTTCTGAAGTCAGTGTTTGTTAAAGGTACATATATACTGGGCTTATCATTATTTTTATTTTTATGCTGTTCATTTAGTGTATTACTATTTTTTTTCTTTTTTATTGGTCATCGATCTGGTCGTGACTTTTAATATAGAACAAATTTTATTATTCATGTCTTTTAGGTCATTTATTGTAATTCGCGATAGAGCGTCAGCAACATAGTTATCTTTTCCCCTAAGATATTCTACTGTAAAGTCATATTCTTCTAAATCTAGTCTAATTCTTGTTAACTTGGAGCTTGGGTTTTTCATTGAAAATAAGTAAGAAAGTGGTCTATGATCAGTACGGAAAAGAAAATGTTTTCCATATATATGGTCTGAAGTGGGTAATTGCAGTCAGTTCTTGCTCAATTGTTGATTTATTACTTTCTCCTTTTGTGAATGTTTTTGATGTATAAGCAATAGGTAAATGTTTATCTTCGTGTTGTTGTGTTAAAACAGCACCACAAGCGTGTTTACTTGCATCTGTTGTTATACAAAATTCCTTGGCAAAAGCAGGATACTGTAATAAGGTTGGACTCATTAATGCCCTTTTGAGATATTTAAATGCAAAATCACAATCTTTCGTCCATTCAAAGGGTGTATTTTTCTTGGATAATTTTGTTAAATGTCTGGAGTATTCAGAAAAATTTTTAATAAATCTTCGATAGTAGTTACAAAAAGCTACGAATCTTTTTGCACTATCTGCGTTAGTTGGTGTTGGATATTTTTCAATGATTGAATATTTACTATCGTCTGGTAATATTCCTTTATCTGTACATTTGTGACCTAGGTATGTTACTTCTCTCATGAAGAATGAACATTTTTCAGGATGTAATTTTAGATTATACCTTCGGCATAGGTTGAAAACGTTTTTTAAATTCGAAAGCATGTGCTTTTCGGAGCATCCCAATACGACTAAATCATCCATATATAGAAAGGCTTGGTCTGGTTTCAAACCACTGAAAGCAAGTGTCATCATTCGTTGAAAAGAATTGGGTGCTATTTTTAAACCATAAGGTAATCTAGTAAATCTGTATGAACCATTGTTGGTTGAAAAAGATGTTAAGTCTCTGGAGTTTTTCTCTAAACTGATCTGGTGGAAACCTGACATTAAGTCTAAACAGGAAAAATATTTTGCTCTACCAAGTTGGTCTAGGATATCATCGATTCTAGGTAATGGGAATTTATCTGCAATTAATTTTTTGTTTATTTGTCTGTAATCTATAACAAGTCTCCATCTTTTCTGGTCAGAGTTAGGAAGTGACTTCTTTGGTACTAACAAGAATGGACTATTATATTCAGAATAGGAAGGTTCAATAATCTTATCGTCTATTAATTTTTTCACCTGCCTATCAATTTCTTCCTTATGTGTATGTGGTATACGATAATTTTTAATATATACTGGTTCTTTATCTTTTACTCTCAACTTTTGTTCATAAAAATTATTAGTTGTTATTGTTTCTGTTTCTAAACCGAAAATATCCTATATGTTGAACATAGTTCAGTTAATGTAGGTTTAAATTGTTGTGGAAAATTTTTCTTTAAAATTTTTAATATATCTGATTTTCTTTGCGTATTTTGACATAAATTTTCTTTGATAATTTCATAATCATAGATGTTTTCGGTTTTTATGTTATTTTGTTTGATTTTAGTAATGGTGTTATTAGTGTTTAGAATACGAATAAAAGCTTTGTCAGATTTAACTAATGTACTTGGTATAAAAACACCTGGTTCAATTTCTTGATTTGGAACTAATAATTCATTATTTGAATTGGTAAAATTTACTTCACATCTTGGAGGTATATTAATTTCATTGCAGTTATTCGTAATCGGTATATCTATTGTATGTGGTATATTAAATGGTCTAAGGATAAGGTAATCATTATCTTTGTTGAAATCCAATATACAGTTATATTTTTTGATAAAATCCATGCCAATGATTCCATCGCATAGTATCGGAAAATTATTATCTACCACTTGGAAGTAATGTGGTATTAAAATTTTTTTAAATTTTAAATCACAAAATGTATTTCCAATCGATTTGATGTTACCTTGTCCTATTCCACTTAAAGTTGTTGTTTTATTAGTGTTAATTTGGTTTAGTTTAAGGAATTTTGATTATATTAATGAAATGTCTGCTCCTGTGTCTACCAAGAGTGTGAGTGAATTGTAAGTATTGCCTAATTGAATATGTATAAAGAAGCTCAAGTTTAGATTTAGATGGTAAATTTTTACTGATTTGATCCTAGGGGAAGTTCGGAGTTTTCCGAATTATTTTCATTTGATTCTGTTGCTCTTACGTAGTTATTGTTCCTACGATTATTATTAAATCTCTGTCGGTTTCTGTAATAATTGTTATTATTATTGTTATTATTATAGTTGTTGTTGTTATTTCTTTGTGGGTAATTATTTCTTCAACGTGATCGTGTGCTATTACCACGGTAACTGTTTCCAGATTTGTACTTTTGTCCATAGTACAAAATGGTATTTTGTTGACCTGTGGCGTCTGTACAACTATTGACAAAGTTACTAATAGCATCGTTCATGCTATTAAATTGTCCTGCCTCCGTTATAAGCTTGACTTTATCAATGGTGCAGTTTTTAGTTAATGCTTTTACTGCAGTTTGTGTGGAATATTTTGTGGCTAAGTCGCATGACAGTCCATCTGAAATGTATGCGGTTTCTAATGCCTTAGTTAAATTTTCTATTTCGCTGCAATAAATGTTGGCTGTTTTATTGTTTTGTTTTGTATTTAAAATTTTTGCTGTTAATACTTCCACAGACTCTCCCTTCACGCTACTTTTTAGTTTGTTTATTATTTCTGATATAGTTGATTCATTGCTGATTAGATGTCTTGCAGTTCCCTTTAATTTTGTTTTTATTAGTGATACTGCCATCGCCTTTAATTGAATCTACTAGGGACAGGGAGTCAATAAAGGATCGTAAATTTTCTGATTTTCCATCAAAGTCTATAATCAGCTTTAATGCTGTATTCAAAAAGTCCACTACAGTTTGAGTCATTGTGGATTCAGTTATAGGCATAGAAATATTAAATGTTACACTTTAGTGTATTGAATTTGGTAGTTCGATTTGTATCGATTTTTTATCAGCTAATTTTGAAATTCTGCTTGTTAAATCAAGGAAAAATGCGTCTGCTGCTCTTTGGTGACCTACTGTTAGTCTATTGTAATAAACACATCAGCAAATTGAATTACGATGAATCAAACCAGTTCACATATTCCATTTTCAATAAAGTTTCGTATATAAGGCACAAATCTACATCAACTGACACCACACACAGTGAACCAAACACAGAAGAACGCTGATGAGGAAAGTTTAGTGGCCTTCGAAAACGGCTAGCTGTTCCGTTCAACTATGTGTTGTTGTCAGAATATTTACAACTAACTTTGATGTTATTTGTTCATTAATAATTATCACATATAATTTGGCTTAAAAAGCGTTACGAACATTAGCTTGTTCAATTCAAAAGAATATAGAAACAAATATAGTTCGAAAATAATAATTAAATTTACTTATATATGTATATTTATCAATTAAAAAAAACGCACCTACTATGAAAAAAAAAATAAATTGGATAGATAGATAAATAAAATAAATAAAGTGAAATTACATTTTGTTTTAACAAAATTTATGAAATTATTGATACATATACATTAACGGAACATTAAATAGTAATAAATAGGTAAATAAAATTTATGAGGTATTTTGACTTTTGTACGGTCCTTTATAATGGATAAAACTAAAGCAATTTATGAAGAAAAAGAGCTACCAATAAGAAAAAGAATATAATATTTAGCAAAGACTTGGGGAATAATAGGAATGCCAGGTGTCCCAAATGAGGACGATATTTTAAACAATACTCATGTAGAAGAAATGACAGTTCGTGCAAGAAGGTGGTCAGAACGCGTAGAAAAAGAAAATAATAAGCACCAATAATTCAGTAAATACATAAATTTGCAAATATGGGTAAAACAGAATCAAAAATGGAAAAACCCAATGCTAATGTGATTACCAATTTGGAAATCATTGATCATAAGTCAGAAATAAATTCATTATGGATACTAATGCTAATATTAGTAATAATTTCAGCAATAAACTTGTTGCTTAAAATATATATGTCACATAAAAGAGCTCTAAGAAAAAAGTATTTCAGTAAAGCAAACGATTTAGACAAAATATAACCAAATTAAACGTTTTGGCAATTTTTTTTATTTTACTAATACAATGGAAAGATATTTTGAATAAGGCACGAATTATAAAAGAAGATGTTGAACGGTCATATAAGTGTATCAATATTGATAGACCAATTAAAAATGAAACAATTATTCATAATTTTCAAATAATTCTTAAAAAATTAGAAGAAATAAGAGTTTTATTTAATGTTTATTACAATAGACTTACCGTAGCTCACTAAAGAGCAGCAGACGCATTTTTTCTTGACTTAACAAACAGAGTTTCAAAATTAGCCGATAAAAAATCTATACATATCGAACTACTAGATTCAGTACACGAAAGTGTAACATTTAATATTTCTATGCCTATAACTGAATCCACAATGACTCAAACTGTAGTAGACTTTTTAAATACAGCTTCAAAGCTTATTATAGACTTTGATGGAAAATCAGAAAATTTACGCTCCTTTGTTGATTCCTTGTCCCTGGTAGATTCAATAAAAGGTACTCACGAAGCGGTGGCAGTATCACTACTAAAAACAACATTAAAGGGAACTGCAAGAAATCTAATAAATAATGAATCAACTATATCAGAAATAATAAACAAATTAAGAAATAGCGTCAAAGGTGAGTCTGCGGAAGTATTAACGGCAAAAATTTTATATATAAAACAAAACAATAATACTGCCAACGCTTATTGCAGCGAAATAGAAAATGTAACTAAGGCATTAGAAACCGCATACATTTCAGATGGACTGTCAGAAAACTTAACTACAAAATATTCCACACAAACTGCAGTAAAGGCATTAAGTTGCCACTGTGGCTGAGTGTTAGTGATACTAGCCTCTCAGTCCAGAGGTCGTGGGTTCGATTCCCACCATAGACCCTGGGTGTTTTCCGCAGACAAGCTAATCGCTTTGCGGGTTGTGTTTGTTTAAAAAAAAACTGCACCATAGATAAAGTTAAGCTTATCATGGAAGCAGGTCAATTCAATAGCATGAATGGTGCTATTAGTAAATTTGTCAATAGTTGGACAGATGCCACAGGTCAACAAAATACCATTTTGGACTATGGACAAACGTACAAATTTGGAAACAATTACTGTAATAACACACGATCAGGTGGAAGAAATAATTATCCATGTAAATATAATAACAACAACTATAATAATAACAATAATAATAACAACTATTACAGAAAGCGGCAAAGATTTGATAATAATCGTAGGAACAATAACTACTTAAGAGCAAAAGAATCAAATGATTCGGAAAACTCCTAACTTCCCCTAAGATCAATACAATAAGAAAAGATATAAATGTTGCTGATGCTCTATCGCGAATTACAATAAATGACCTAAAAGACATGAATAATAAAATTTGTTCTGTAATAAAAGTCACGACTAGATCGATGACCAATACAGAAAAAGAATACTAATACACTAAATAAACAGCATAAATTTGATAAAAATAAGTAGATGGGTAATGGTGGCCTGAGCCCTGTTTTGGGAATTCAAGACCGGGAAAAATCAAAAAGGGTGGCAAGCCTGTTACAAATCAGGTGATTTTAGGGATTTTCATGCTGAGATTTTCTTGACTATATATATGTTTGTGTGTGTGTGTGTGTGTCAGTTGGATTTTATGTTTATGTATGTACACTTGTGTGTACAGCTTTTGTTGTTATTGTAGAGATGCGTTGTGCTTACAGTGTAAGGATGTATGTATGTATATGTGGGTGTGTGTGTGTGTGTGTATGATTATGCGTTTTTGTATTTACTTGTATGTTTGATGGTGTCCAATACTTTTGTTGTAGTGGCAGACAATCATTATACCCAGTAGGAAATGTCGATGGTGAAAATGTGCTGACTAGCTTTTGACTAGTCACCAGTACTACTCTATAGTTATTCCCCATACGAGTACACTACTTTGAAACCCTACTAATAAAAATAGAATTCACTAGGTAGTGACTACGTAGTTCTTATGGGGTAATGAGACATACTAACCAGACAGTTAGTTTCTGGTACATTTCTATAATTTACGTACATACAAATGTGTGTATATTGACAAGTTATTGTCAATTCCACCTCTCTCCTTCTTTTATACTGGCGGATAGTAGAAAAATTATTATACCAAAGTTGGAACTAGAATTTTAGTGTTGACAAAAAGACACTTGCTCCCAGTCTGACTGCAGGGTAGTTACAAGGGATCTGTGTATTTGTGTGTATGTACCCTGCAGAAAATGCGAATAGTGAAATTGTAGTGATTTACTAGTGACATTGTCAGTAGTACTACTGACCAGGTGTACCCCAGCCAATGTAATTATCTATTGACATTTAACATTAGCTTGTCATTGAAAATCCACCACTAGACTCTAGCAATACTGACTAAGTAGTTCTTTTGGGACCACATGGAGACATTGGCACCAAAGATTCACTAGTAAATTTTAGGGGCTCTAGTCTACAATATCGATATTTCCTCGATCGATGTCAATAGTAAAATTGTAGTGATTTACTAGTGACATTGTCAATAGTACAACTGAATAGGTGTACCGCAGCCAATGTAATCGCCTATTGACATATAACATAGGGTTGTCATTGAAACTTTAGCACTATTCTTTTACGACCATATGGACACATTTGAACTAAAGATTCACTAGTACATTTTAGTGACCCTCGTCTAAAATTTTATAAGAGTTGGGGCAACAAAATTAAACACATACATACATATGTACGTAAGTTTTTAACATTATTACATAGCATAATAAAAAAGAAAAACAAACTATTGACACGTTCATTGACAATGTCACCAGAAATACACTAGAACTGTTGTCTCTAACGTATCTCTACTCAAGCATAAAAGGAAAGTTTTAGACATTTCAACTAGTGCAATTGTCGCTAGAGAAAAAGAGTGTTGACATAGAGACATATGGTTCTAGGCTGACTAGAGGGTAGTGATTGTTATTTGATAGTCTTTGGGTAGCGGTTTTGAGTTATCGTTGGTATGCTTATGTAGGGTTATTGTATGTATGCATTTATGTTTGTGATCTCTGGGGAAAGAATCTAATAGCTGCAGAGAGTGGCAACCCTTTTGTACATGGAAGTGGATAGGGAATGTGTTTGGTAATGTATCTATATGTTGCTGTATTAATGTATGTGATCGTATCTATATTTACTTTGAAGAATATCATTGCTTTTGTGTATTGTTTGGCCTTCGAGAGTTTTTCATACATATTTACAAATGAATGTGTATATTTTTTCTAGGCTATTGACGTTGCTATTCTTATGGAGATAGAAAATATTGTGTTGGCATAGGTTTTATATGTACAAGTGAATTTCAGATGTTAAATATTTTGAATCACATCAGGTTGATAAGCAGATTTTTTGAATAGGGGATAATGATATTTTTATTTCAGTATATTACACTTTAATGTAATGATTATAGGAAATAGCTTTTGTAGAAATACCTTTGTATTACAAACTGATGGTAGAGATTTTGTTCTGGGTGTATATGAATTTCATCATATATCGTAATACCAACAGAGAATTGTGGAAATGTGTGTATATATATATGTATATATATATATATATATATAGTGTGTGTGTGTGTGTATGTATATATGTGTGTGTATGTATATGTGTGTGTGTGTGTATGTGTATATGTGCGTGTGTATGAATTTCATCATATGTCTAATAAATTAGATTTTGATGACTACTACGCGATTCTCATATAAAGTATATAAGTAGAAGAAATAATGTAGATTATCATCAGTCTGCTTTGATATCTCAAGTGACAACCTATTTTCCCAACAAAAAATTTAAAGTGTTTGAAATCCAAAAACTATAAAAGTGCTAGTACTAATTAAATAAATTGTTTATAACTAAAATAAGTTGTTTATAAATAAAATAATTAAATAAATTGTTTATAAATAAAATAATTAAATAAATTATTTATAAATAAAATAATTAAATTAATTAATAAGCAAAAATATATAAAATGAATACTAAAAGTTGTGCAATCTGCAATATAGTCTTTATGACTCAAACAAAACTAAATCAGCATATGGAAACGCACTCATATGGAACTAGTAAGCTTGATCTTAAAAAAAAATATAAAAACAGTTGTCGCCTAGAACAGATTAGAGATCTTCTCACTAAAAGAGCGAGCAACTTCAATGGGAGGATCAAGACATATATCCTCCTCAACAAAAATGAGAGTGTTATGTTTCCGGAGGAGTTTTTGAAATCTGCCAAGAGCTCTATACTACAACAGCTAATTGAATGTAGTAGGATACATACTACATTTAAATTTAATATGGAGCTCACATGCGATTATATGAAGACGGTGAATGATGAGATGAATGTTTCCCAACTCGTACATATTTCAAAAATGATGTTGGTGACTTTGTCTGATGACATAGAGGATATGTACAAGAAACAGGCCGAGGAGCTAAGAGCTAAAATGGAAGAATTTCAAGAGAGCAATAGCGGATGGACCTTGATTTCAATAAATGCCCTTGAAGTTAATATAAACAAGGCGTCCATAATAAGAGGATCGAGCTTTATCCCGCTCCCAAAAAATATTGCAGCAAAACATGCATGCATAAATATCGAAAACTCTGATGTTTATTGCTTTAAATGGTGTCTCATTGCGGCTGTAAATGTAAATAGCGGTCTGAATCCTAAACAATGGAAAAACTGTAGAAATTACAATATAACTAACATTTCTGCTGAGAA
Organism: Tachina lurida; assembly: GCA_944452675.1. Taxonomy (NCBI): domain Eukaryota; kingdom Metazoa; phylum Arthropoda; class Insecta; order Diptera; family Tachinidae; genus Tachina; species Tachina lurida. The sequence goes on along the minus strand of OX101755.1, from coordinate 41,675,530 downwards.
TATTAATTTAGGGGCAGTTGTATTAAATTTTGAAGGCCTAGAGTTTCCACTCCCATTGAAGCAGATAAAACAATTCGAGCGTCAAAATATGAGCATCAACGTATTTGGTCACAATGGAACATCGCTTATAGGACCATACTACATAACAAAAGGAGAACAACATGTTCATATTAATCTGTTATTGCTCCAGTCCAATGAAAACTTCCACTATGTGCTCATCACGGATATATCAAAGTAAGTTTAATTTTTGCATTTAAGAGAAATATGTTTTCATATCTATTTAAAATGTTACTTCTTATTGGTATATTTATTTATTTCTTATTTTAATTTCCTCTTTTCCTTAGACTCCTTCGTTCCAGCATAAAAAACATCTCACGTAAATAAGATACATATTTGCAACACCTGCCTATTTTTTATACACATGATGATTATGTGTATAATCACCACAAAAATGTTTGTGGGAAAAAAGTCATCAGAATGCCCGAAGATGAATCTATCATCAAGTTTCAAAACTACTACAAACAGTTAGATGTACCATTTGTAATCTACGCAGACTTTGAATCTATTTTGGAAAAAGTTGATGATCCTATAAGTAAAAGCACTACAAATGTACAGAAACATCATGCGTGTGCATTCGCTTATTTTATTAATTGTAGCTTTAAGAATGAAAATAATTTATATAGACAATATATTGGTGAAGATTCGGCGAACATATTTATCAAAAAAAATAGTTGAAGATTGTACAGATATTTATCTATATTATTTACTTAAAGTTAGGAAAATGTTCATGACCCCAATAGAAATAGCTCAATATAATAATGCACAAAATTGTCATATTTGTAAGAAAATATTAAATAATGTTAAAGTTAGAGATCATTGTCATCTTACGGGTAATTATCGTGGGGCAGCTCACAGCGACTGTAATTTGAATTATAAAACACCTCATTTTATACCGGTTATCTTGCATAATCTTTCTGCATATGATATGCACTTATTTTTCAAAGAACTTTCTACTATAAAAAATTCCACAATAAAAGTGATTCCCCAGAACATAGAGCGTTATATTTCTCTTTCTATTTTCATAAGTTTAGTTGCAAAACATGGATTTCAAATAAGATTTATAGACTTGTTTAGATTTATGGCTTCGAGTTTAGATACCTTAGCGAAAAATCTTGATAGCAATGATTTTAATACTATTCGATCATGTTTCGTTGATGAAGCTCATTTCAACCTGATTAGAAGAAAGGGTGTATTTCCGTACTCTTACATGGATTCCGTGACTAAGTTTAAGGAAATTAAACTCCCTAGTAGAGAAGAGTTCTTCAATATTCTAACGAATGAAGAATGTGATGTAGTCGAGTATGAACATGCTCAAAAAATATGGAGAGAGTTTAACTGTAAAACCCTCCTTGACTATACTGAACTCTATTTAAAGACAGATGTTCTTCTTTTAACCGACGTGTTTGAAAATTTTAGGAAAATTTGTAAAGATATATACGATTTGGACCCCTGCCACTATTATACAGCATCAGGCTTATCTTGGGATGCAATGTTGAAAACCACAGAAGTTGCACTCGAACTGTTCACTGATTCCGAAATGTATATGTTTATGCAAAACGGAATAAGAGGTGGACTCGTTCAATGCTCGCAAAAATATTCGAAGGCGAATAATAAGTATTTAGAAGATTTTGATGCATCAAAACCATCGGAATTTCTTGTATATTTAGACGCTAACAATTTGTATGGTTGGGCGATGTCGGAATATCTTCCTTACGGTGAATTTGAGTGGGTATGTGATACTGATTTTGATGTTAAAAAAATTTCTGATACTGCAGAGTACGGGTACATTTTGGAAGTGGATATAGATTATCGCGATTCACTGCATGATCTACATAATGATTTACCATTTTGTCCTCAAAATAAGCCCGTGGGCGATCCAAAATCAAAAAATTAGTTGCAGACTTACACTCAAAAACAAATTACACCATACACTATAGAGTTTTAAAACAAGCCATTTCAAATGACGTCATCTTAAAACAAATTCATAGAATACTCAGATTTAAGCAATCCCCTTGGCTTAAAAAATATATTGACTTAAACATATTTCATAGGACAAAAGCTAAAAATAATAAGACAATGGAAAACATTGAAAAACGTAGGGACATTAGAATTACTTCATCTTGGGAAACAACAAACAGGAATCATTTGGGTCTCAGAGCATTAGTTGCGAAACCAAATTATAAGTAGTTGACAAAATTTGCTGATGATATGTATGCAGTAGAATTTGAAAAAATGGAGCCACTATATGATAAACATATATATGTTAGTTTCACAGTACTGGGGTTATCCAAGTGGAGAATGTATGGCTTCATGAAGCCTAAATTTGGAGAGAACATTTCTCTCAACTATATGGATACTGACTCGTTTATTTATTCAATTAAAACTGATGATTTTTACGCTGACATAAAAAATGACATACATGAACAATTTGATACGTCAGAATATCCTATAGATAATCAATTTCGTTTGCCGCTACTCAATAAGAAGGTTTTGGGAATGATGAAAGATGAAAACAATGGGGATATAATGACAGAGTTTGTTGGTTTAAGAGCAAAAATGTATTCTCTGTCGACTCTTCGCTCGGAAGCTGTTAAAAAATCTAAAGGAGTCAAAAAGTCTGTAATTAAAAAGTTGTCCATTAATGATTACAAAAGTTGCTTATTTGAATCCAAAATTATCTCGGATGAAATGTTTTTGTTCAGATCTACAACACATCAACTATATACCCAAAAACTACATAAAATAGCACTTAGCTTTTCTGATGATAAAAGAAATATAATGAAAGATAAAATTAAAACGCGTGCTTGGGAACATTACATAGACCGAAACAATGAAACAATGGATGTAGAATAGAATGCTTCCTACTAAATTGCATGTAAGATGACAAAGACAATTTAGTTTTGTACTAATTGTATTTATTTGTTAATGTACTTCTTTAATTATTTATTATTTACTTATTTGCTTATTACTTAATTAATTTATTTATTATTTCTTTAATTATTTATTAATTTATTTATTATTTACTTATTTGTTTATTAATTAATTTATGTATTAAGTATGTATTTATTTGTGTATTAATTTATTTCTTTATTTATTTATTAATTTATTTATTGTTTATGTATTTGTTTATGAATTTATCTATTAATTTTAGTATTTTATTCACACAAAAACATGTAAACATTTAATGGCTTAAAACTTTTATCTTTTTACCTACACCTAAATTATTTGTAAATTAAAATCAAATATTCGATTAATGATCTTTTTTCTTTTTATATCTATATATTTTTATTTATACATAGAGTTAAATTTGTATTAGTACTAAGATTTTTAAGAAAAATGTTAAATAAAATATTGAAAAAATATTAAAATATGTAAATGGTTTTTTTTTTCAGCTTAAATTTACTAAATATAAATTGTAACTACATATGTCTACATTTTTATATTTTGTTTCTCTATTGGCTTTACTTCGCTAGATCAAAAATTTTTCTTTTTTGTTTTCATATCGCTTAAACATACACAGTCTTGTTATCTTTGAGAGGTCCTACACAAGAGGAATTGAATTTCACAATATTATGAAATTCCATTAAATTTCATTAGATATTTTCTTGTCAACACCAACTGTTTTAAAATTGTCTCATCCATGTTTAATAATAGCAAATAAGAGGTATCAGCTATTAGATCAGGTATCACCTATTACATCAGGTATAAGCTATGAAATCAGGAGCTGGTCTGGTTTTCAGATCAGCTTATCAACAGCTGGTCTGGCTTTCAGATCAGCTTATCAGGAGCTGGTCTGGTTTTGAGATCAGCTTATCAGGAGCTGGTCTGGTTTTCAGATCAGCTTATTAGGAGCTGGTCTGGTTTTGAGATCAGCTTATCAGGAGCTGGTCTGGTTTTCAGATCAGCTTATTAAACAAAAACATTTCATTTTGGATTCAAATAAGCAACTTTTGTAATCATTAATGGACAACTTTTTAATTACAGACTTTTTGACTCCCTTAGATTTTTTAACAGCTTCCGGGCGAAGAGTCGACAGAGAATACATTTTTGCTCTTAAACCAACAAACTCTGTCATTATATCCCCATTGTTTTCATCTTTCATCATTCCCAAAACCTTCTTATTGAGTAGCGGTAAACGAAATTGGTTATCGATAGGATATTCTGACGTATCAAGATTCAAACTAATATCATTACGGATGTCATCGTAAAAAACATTAATTTTAATTTAATAAATAAACGAGTCAGTATCCATATAGTTGAGAGAAATGTTCTCTCCAAATTTAGGCTTCATGAAGCCATAATGGAAGTCATACATTCTCCACTTGGATAACTCCAGTACTGTGAAACCAACATATATTGGTTTATCATATAGTGGTTCCATTTTTTCTAACTCTACCGCATACATATCGTCAGCAAATTTTGTTAACTGCTTGAAATTTGGTTTTGCAATTAATGCTCTGAGCCCCAAATGATTCCTGTTTGCTGTTTCCCAAGATGAAGTAATTCTAATGTCCCTACGTTTTTCAATGTTTTCCATTGTCTTCCCGTAAACAGCATTGTTTAAAAGTTTGAAGAAATCTTTTTCAAAATTATTTTTAGCTTTTGTCCTATGAAATGTGTTTAAGTCAATATATATAAGGGTATTGCTTAAATCTGAGTATTCTATGGATTTGTTTTAAGATGAGGTCATTTGAAATGGCTTGTTTTAAAACTCTATAGTGTATGGTGTAATTTGTTTTTGAGTGTAAGTCTGCAACTAATTTTTTGATTTTGGATCCCCCCACGGGCTTATTTTGAGGACAAAATGGCAAATCATTATGTAGATCATGCACTGAATCGGGATAATCTATATCCACTTCCAAAATGTACCCGTACTCTGCAGTATCAGAAATTTTTTTAACAGCAAAATCAGTATCACATACCCACTCAAATTCACCTCAAGGAAGATATTCCGACATCGCCGAACCATACAAATTGTTAGCGTCTAAGTATACAAGAAATTCCGATGGTTTTGATGCATCAAAATCTTCTAAATACTTATTATTTGCCTTCGAATATCTTTGCGAGCATTGAACTAGTCCACCTCTTATTCCGTTTTGCATAAACATATACATTTCGGAATCAGTGAACAGTTCGAGTGAAACTTCTGTGGTTTTCAACATTGCATCCCAAGATAAGCCTGGTGCTTAATAGTGGCAGGGATCCAAATCATATATTTCTTTACAAATTTTCCTAAAATTTTCAAACACGTCGGTTAAAAGAAGAACATCTGTCTTTAAATAGAGTTCAGTATAGTCAAGGAGGGTTTTACAGTTAAACTCTCTCCATATTTTTTGAGCATGTTCATACTCGACTACATCACATTCTTCATGCGTTAGAATATTGAAGAACTCTACTAGGGAGTTTAATTTCCTTAAACTTAGTCACGGAATCCATGTAAGAGTACGGAAATACACCCTTTCTTCTAATCAGGTTGAAATGAGCTTCATCAACGAAACATGATCGAATAGTATTAAAATCATTGCTATCAAGATTTTTCGCTAAGGTATCTAAAGTCGAAGCCATAAATCTAAACGAGTCTATAAATCTTATTTGAAATCCATGTTTTGCATCTAAACTTATGAAAATAGAAAGAGAAATATAACGCTCTATGTTCTGGGGAATCACTTTTATTGTGGAATTTTTTATAGTAGAAAGTTCTTTGAAAAATAAGTGCATATCATATGCAGAAAGATTATGCAAGATAACCGGTATAAAATGAGGTGTTTTATAATTCAAATTACAGTCGCTGTGAGCTGCCCCACGATAATTACCCGTAAGCTGACAATGATCTCTAACTTTAACATTATTTAATATTTTCTTACATATATGACAATTTGTTGCATTATTATATTGAGCTATTTCTATTGGGGTCATGAACATTTTCTTAACTTTAAGTAAATAATTTAGATAAATATCTGTACAATCTTCAACTATTTTTTTGATAAATATGTTCGCCGAATCTTTACCAATATATTGTCTATATAAATTATTTGAGACATTATTAGATTTAATTGAACTATAGTGAATTTTTAATCAGAAATAATTTCTTAATCAGGCTTGAGTTCAGTAATTTCAATTCTTATGAATGAAATATTTTTATTAATTAATGTGAGTATCTAAAGAATAGAAGAAAAATTAAACTAGACACTATTAGCTGGGGGAAATACCGATATTTGTAAGTGATACTTACAAATGTGTTTGCCAAAGGCAAATCAATAATTGTATACACAATCAATTCTCATATTCCATTTCATAGGAATTTAAGTTTAATAGCTGATGTTAATAATAATCTCTACCCCAGTAGATAGACATGGGTGCTGATGAAGTGCGTGGCTGCACAGAAAAATATCGGTATTTCCCCCAGCTAATAGTGTCTAGTTTAATTTTTCTTCTATTCTTTAGATACTCACATTAATTAATAAAAATATTTCATTCATAAAAATTGAAATTACTGAACTCAAGCCTGATTAAGAAATTATTTCTATATAAATTATTTTCATTCTTAAAGCTACAATTAATAAAATAAGCGAATGCACACGCATGATGTTTCTGTACATTTGTAGTGCTTTTACTTATAGGATCATCAACTTTTTCCAAAATAGATTCAAAGTCTGTGTAGATTACAAATGGTACATCTAACTGTTTGTAGTAGTTTTGAAACTTGATGATAGATGCATCTTCGGGCATTCTGATGACTCTTTTCCCACAAACATTTTTGTGGTGATTATACACATAATCATCATGTGTATAAAAAATAGGCAGGTGTTGCAAATATGTATCTTATTCACGTGAGATGTTATGCTGGAACGAAGGAGTCTAAGGAAAAGAGGAAATTAAAATAAGAAATAAATAAATATAACAGTAAGAAGTAACTTTTTAAATAGAGATTTTTTTTTTATGCATGATTTTTATTTATTGTATCTTCATATATGAACTAACAATAAGTATTCAAATCTTAAATCTAAAAAATATAATTAGGCCCGACCAATGTCGGACATAAGCTTAGTAGTAGTTATATATAATACATATGTAAGTAGTGATAATCAAAAGGAAAAAAATAAAAGTATTTTCAAGAAGTCCCATCTGGAGTGCTGTGAATGAGAGCCATTGTGTCCCTCTTTTTTAGGCGGATGTGTCCAGTAAAGTTCAAAATATTACGGGCAAGCGGATTAGGATGTGACTCGAGTTTTGTTAAATATTTGCCAGCGTATTTTGCAATTTCTTCAGTCACTAGTGGCATATTCAAATCACGATGTATATTTGAATTTTTGATGTACCATGGAGCCGATGTTATCATGCGTAAAATTTTATTTTGCCTGCGTTGAATTTTCTCTACATTTGAAGCTGAAGCAGTGCCCCATAGTTGAATTCCGTAGCACCATATTGGCTTTAAAAGCGACTTTTATATTAAAAGTTTACAGTCTAGGCTAAGTGTTGAATTTCGACCAATCAGCCAATGTACCTGAGTTAGTTTAAGTTTCATTTGAGTTAACTTAGAATCAATGTGGTGTTTCCATGTAAGTCGTCGATCAAGGTGTATACCAAGATATTTCACATGTGAATGTTGAGAAACAACTTGATTGTTAATCCGAATGGGGGAACAAGTATCTCTTCGTAAAGAAAATGTTACTTGAACACACTTTTGTTCATTTACCTTGATTCTCCATAAGTTTAACCAAAGCTCCATCTGGCTAATGTGTTCCTGGAGTTTGCGGGATGCCTCATCAGGGTTTTCATGCATACTAAGGCAGGCTGTATCGTCGGCAAATGTGGAAGTATGGATACTACTGCTCACAGGCATATCACAAGTATAAATTAAATATAAAACTGGTCCCAGTATACTCCCCTGTGGCACACCAGATGAAATTTTTTCAGGCCTACTTGTAAAGTCTCCTTCCGCAACAGTGAACTTACGGGAAATAATGTAACTTTCCAAAAGATTTAAAATGTTTATTGGTAAGTAAGTCTTCAATTTTAATATTAGGCCTTCATGCCACACTTTATCAAATGCCTGGGAAACGTCAATAAACAGCGCAGAACAATACTTTTTTCCCTCAAAAGTTCTTCTTATAAATTGAACTAATCTGTGAGTTTGTTCAATGGTGCTATGCTGACTTCTAAAACCAAATTGATGGTCTGGTATGCACCCACTACTAATTAGAATTGGGGACAATTTTGTTTTGAGCAGTTTTTCGAAAAGCTTTGACATTGTAGATAGTAGACTTATTGGCCTATATGACTCAGCCTTTGTTATATCTTTGCCCGGCTTTGGAATCATTTTAACCTTGGCAAGTTTCCAGTTGTGTGGATAATACTCCAGTCGTAAAATAGCATTAAATATGAATAACAGGATTCTCATTGCAATACGAGGCAAGTTCATCAGCATCTGATTACTAATTCCATCAATACCCGGAGCTTTCTTCGGGTTGAGTTCGACAATTAATTTTTGTAAATCACGCGTCTTAAACTTTATGTGTTGAGGGGGTAGAGCGACTATATTCGGCAAATCAGCAACACCAGAACATATATTTGGCGTAAAAACGGATTTTAAGTGCTCAGCAAATATTTTACCCTTTTCAGTATCGCTTCTTGCCCAACCTCCGGTAGATGTGCGTAGAGGTGGCTTATACTCAACGGGTGTTTTAAGCTTTCTGGCAGCGCGCCACAAGGAGTAATTAGACGCCGGTGTAACATCAAGACCCTCCAGATAATTTTTAAGAGATGCAATTTTTTCAGATGCAAGCAACTCTTGGAGTCGTTTAGTGCACTCTTTAAATCTGATTTTATTTTGTGGTGATCTGTGCTGTTGCCATTCCCTTCTAGCCTTTCTTTTTTCACGTACGAGACGTTCAATGTCTGTAGAATAAATTTTATTAAACCCAATCTGCGGATGGGAGATAGTGGCATGTTCAGCAGCCTGTTTAATATTCTCGCTGAGATTGGCAATGTTCGATTCAATATCATCGGGTGTTCTAAGCGTAATGTTTTCCGTACAATGACTGCTGAGATAGTTTTTGAACCCCAGCCAATTTACACGATTGATCATCTTCACATATGGGTCAGGTAAATGACTTCTTAATGAGCTACAAATTGTGATGATCGTCGGGGAGTGATCGGACGAGAGATCAAGAGAAGCTTGAACTTGAATTAAATCCCTAGAGATATTTTTTATGACGCCAAAATCTATAACATCCGGAATTTTTTGTATGTCAGTAGGCCAATAAGTGGGCTCCCCACTCGAAATGACATCCAAGCCCATTTTTGAAATAGTGTTGAACAATGCTCGACCTCTGGGTGTAACAAGGCGCGAACCCCAGAACGTATGTTTCGCATTGTAGTCTCCAGCTGCTACAAAACAAGGGCCAAGAGATTTGTAGAAATCCTCATATTGATTCTCAGTGATTGAAAATCTGGGAGGGGAGTAAATTGATGATATAACGAAATTTGAACAAAAACTTCCAATGCCAATATTTGTTGCTTGTAGGTATTCTTAACAAATGTTATCAAGAACATAGCGCTTGAGTCTTGACTTTATTAGAATTGCTGATCCACCGCAAGCCCTTCCTCTAGGGTCCTTTGTATCATATATAGTGTAGCCATAAATTTTAAAAAGACTTCTCAAAGTCAAATGAGTCTCAGATACTAACATTATATCAATATTTTTTTCCGTGAGGAAGTGCTCAAGTTCATTTTTATGTTGGCGAATGCCGTTTGCGTTCCAGAAACATATTGTTAACGTGTTCATGGCTTATTAAGTATTGCTTGAAGCAGAGTATTCTGCATTCGCAACATTTCTTGCATCATGGTAGTCACATTTGTTGTAAAATTGTTTATAGTTTGCACAAGATTTTCAATAGTGGCTTCAAGGCGATTATAATTAAAGTTTGAGTTTGTATTTGTAGAATTATTTTGCGGTGAAACATTTTGTGTCGGAATAGAACTAGCCTTAGCAGCATCTGCATACGATACACGGGAAGTAACTGGTTGGCTCATTTGCTGAAAAGTGGCAGAGTAAACGTTTGCTGATTGAGCTGGAGCTAATTTAGGTTTTTGCACCATAGTCTTCTTTACCAAAGAGTACACACGACAACCTCTGTAGTTAGCGGTGTGATTACCTCCACAATTACTGCATTTTTTATCACTTTGATCTTTTGGTTTGTTGCAGCTAGCGGTGCCGTGTAATTCGCCGCACACAACACAAACAGAGGGTAAATTGCAGTATGTTTTTGTATGGCCATATTCTTGGCAATTATGGCACTGTACAGGACCTGAACGCTTATGTGGCTCTTCAACTGTGATTTTTCGGTACAAGAGGTATTTTAAATTATAAATTGGATGCGTCTCATTTTTTTTCAATTTTATATCATTAGGCTCAAGTTCAACACGAAATAGGGGTTGGGGAATCTTTTCTCTGTTTATTATATTGGACACATTTTTTACCTTGAACCCCTGGAGGACGAGCGCATCTTTTATTTCTTCGGGGGAAACATAAGAATCTATGCCCTTCAATACGATCTGCATGCCTTTACCGCTCTTAAGCTGGTATGTGTAGAAGCTTGTTTTACTTTTTTCAAATTCAGCAACCATTTTGCGGAAATCAGTTTCGTCATAGATTTGAATTTTCGTTTCATCGATATTGCCATGTTTTATTGGAACAATGTGAAATTTATTCTCACCAATGACCGAAATTAATTTTTTAATAAGGGCATTTTGTCTCAAATAGATTGGTGGCGGCTTGGATGTTTTGTTCGAGGATACCTCGGGTTTGTCGTTGTCATCTTGAAAAATTTTAAAGCGGTTTTGGCGATTAGTTGAGGCAGCGCTGTTATACCTAGACACTTTTGGAGCAGATGAGATTTTTGAAGAATTCGGGCTTCGCCCGCGCTTTAAAATTGTAATGTATCTGTCCATTCCAACTTGTACCTTGAGTTTCGAGCCGCTGTTATCTGTAGTGATAACTTTGCTAAGTGATAAACACGAGCCTGAAGGGGATGATATTACTGATTTATATGAAGAAGTACTGGGCAACTGTAATGTTAATGCATCATTACTATTTGGTATTGGACAAAGCGAAGTTGATCGCTGACGAAAAATTGGCGTTGCCGTTAACAAAAGATTTTCATCAGATTTATTTTTTATATTTTTTTCATTCAGAGTTTCAGAACTCACAGTAAAATAAGCATTTCTGCCGTTAGAACTCACTTCAAGTTTTTCTGTAATTGAGGAATTCATACAAAGAATTCCTCAAGGGTTATTCGTTTATGTTTTTTTTTATTTTCGGTATTTTTTGTTTTTGTTATTTATGATTGTTTGTTTGACTTTGAGGTATTCCTCAATATCACTTGTTTAAGTTTTTTTGCGGTTTTTTTGTTTTTGTTATTTTTACTATGTAAAAAATATTAGCAAAGCAGAAAGCTTATTTATTAAAGACAGTATGTATGTACCTATTACGAATAATATGTACTACTAATATTTTTTTTTTTTGTATATGTAATTTTTGTTTGTTTGGTAAGTAAGTAAAATTCCGCTATTCGACTGTTCGCTATGAAGGTACCACGAGAACTGAATACATAGAGATAGAGATGAAAACATATTTTGCATAAATGCACAAATTATACTTACTTTGATATATCCTTGATGAGTACATAGTGGAAGTTTTCATTGGACTGGAGCAATAAGAGATTAATATGAACAAGTTTTTCTCCTTTTGTTATGTAGTATGGTCCTATAAGCGATGTTCCATTGTGACCGAATACATTAATGCTCATGTTATTTTGACGCTCGAATTGTTTTATCTGCTTCAATGGGAATGGAAACTCTAGGCCTTCAAAATTTAATACAACTGCCCCTATATTAATATTCTCAGCAGAAATGTTTGTTATATTATAATTTCTACAGTTTTTCCGCTGTTTAGGATTCAGACCGCTATTTACATTCAAAGCCGCAATGACACACCTTTTAAAGCCTGGTACTCTGTTCAAAGTTGTTAAAAATTTTCAGTGCCATTGGTTATTTCGCGTGAAAAATTTGACATGTACTAAATGTAGCCCAACTCGCGGTTTCTTAAATAAATTTCTCGCTTTTATTGCTTGAAAGTATGCAACATTGTTAAAATTCCGTGCGAAAAAAGCACTGCTCTTGTTGTTTCGCAGCTAAACTAAAATGATGCCAGATTAATTTTGCATGGAAAGACATGATTTTCCGTATTTTTCACACCAAGAACAGAGTACTACTCTTGCGAATTTATTTCGCAAATATTTCATACCAAATACTTTTATATGTAGTTTCACAGCATTTCGCACGAAATTGTGAACAGAGTAATACGCTTAAAGCAATAAACATCAGAGTTTTCGATATTTATGCATGCATGTTTTGCTGCAATATTTTTTGGGAGCGGGATAAAGCTCGATCCTCTTATTATGGACGCCTTGTTTATATTTACTTCAAGGGAATTTATTGAAATCAAGGTCCATCCGCTATCCCTCTCTTGAAATTCTTTCATTTTAGCTCTTAGCTCCTCGGCCTGTTTCTTGTACATATCCTCTATGTCATCAGTCAAAGTCTCCAACATCATTTTCGAAATATGTACAAGCTGGGAAACATTCATCTCATCATTCACCGTCTTCATATAATCGCATGTGAGCTCCATATTAAATTTAAATGTAGTATGTATCCTACTGCATTCAATTAGCTGTTGTAGTATAGAGCTCTTGGCAGATTGCAGAAACTGCTCCGGAATCATAACACCAAAATTTTTGTTGAGGAGGATATATGTCTCGATCCTCCCATTGAAGTTGCTCGCTCTTTTAGTGAGAAGATCTCCAATCTGTTGTAGGCGACAACTGTTTTTGTGTTTTGTGGTTCTGACATGAGCCATGTAACCATTTGATGGGATCATCTCATCACAATCCTCACAATATTTGTTTGGAAAATCAAGCTTACTAGTTCCATATGAGTGTGTTTCCATATGCTGATTTAGTTTTGTTTGAGTCATAAAGACTTTATTGCAAATTGCACAACTTTTAGTATTCATATTATATATATTTGTTTATTAATTAATATAATTATTTTATTTAAAAATAATTTATTTAATTATTTTATTTATCAACAATTTATTTTAGTTATAAACAATTTATTTAATTATTTTTTATACACTTTAAACTTGTTTAACAAACAGCACTTCTAGCACTTTTATAGTTTTTGGATTTTAAACACTTTAGAAATTTTGGTTGGGAAAATAGGTTGTCACTTGTTGAGATATCAAAGCAGACTGATGACAATCTACATTATTTCTTCTACTTATATACTTTATATGAGAATCGCGTAGTAGTCATCAAAATCTAATTTATTACGACATATGATGAAATTCATACACACACACACATACACATTTCCACAATTCTCTGTTAGTATTACCATATATGATGAAATTCATATACACAGCAACACCCAGAACAAAATCTCTAGCATCAGTTTGTAATAAAAAGGTATGAGTAAAATTTTTGCTCTCCAAAAGCTACTTCCTATAATTGTTACATTAAAGTAAAATATACTGAAATAAAAATATCATTACCCCTATTCAAAAGCTCTGCTTATCAACCTGATTGGATTCAAAACATTTAACATCTGAAATTCACTTGTACATATAAAACACAATATTTTCTATCTCCATAAGAATAGCAACGTCAATAGCCTAGAAAACATATACACATTCATTTGTAAATAAGCAATGACATTCTTCAAAGTAAAAATAGATACAATCACATACATTAATGCAACAACATATAGATACATTACCAAATACATTCCCTATCCACTGCCATTCCCAACAGGGTTGCCACTCTCTGTAGCTATTAGATTATTTTCCCAGAGATCGCACACATAAATGCATACGTACAATAACCCTACATAAGCATACCAACGATAACTCAAAACAGCAAACCAAAGACTATCAAATAACAATCACTACATACACAAAAATACACAGATCCCTTGTCACTACCCTACAGTCAGACTGGGAGCAACACTAAAATTCTAGTTACAACTTTGGTATAATAATTTTTCTACTATCCGTCAGTATAAAAGAAGGAGAGAGGTGGAATTGTCAATAATTTGTCAATATACACACATTTGTATGTTCGTAAATTATAGAAATGTACCAGTAACTAACTGTCTGGTTAGTATGTCTCATGACCCCATAATGACTACGTGGTCACTTACTAATCAATTATCTTTTTATTAGTAGGGTTTCAATGACAAGCACATTCTAAATAATTATAGAGTAGTACTGGTCAAAAGCTAGTCAGCACATTTTCACCATCAACATTTCCTAGTGGGTATAATGATTGTCCGCCACTACAACAAAAGTATCAGACACCATCAAACACACAAGTAAATACAAAAACGCATACTCATACATACACACACACACACACACACCCATACACACATACAAACATCCACATATGCATACATGAACATAATCAAAGAGGCAAACTCACACACACACAGACACAGCCTAACGAAATCTCAGCATGAAAATCCCCACAATCCCCCATTTGTAACAGGGTTGCCACCCTTTTTGATTTTTCCTGGTTTTGAATTCCCAAAACAGGACTCAGACATTAGCACACTACTACCAAGCACTTTAAGGCTAACATTGCTTTATTAAGAAATTGTATTCAAAATACAACTTTAATTATTTTGTAATTTAATATTAAATACTGGTAACTCCACCGTGTTCAACAACCAATTCACAGCTTATGATGTACAACATCGAATAGAATTTCATTCGAGTATTCAAATAATTTTTTATTTTATTAAACAAATTTTTATTATCTTGAAGTAAAGCAACCTACTTTAAAAAATATGAGCTTCTGACATGGAAGGAAAACACATAAACATTTTTATGAAGTAAAAGTAAAAATAATATGATGAACAAAGAAAAATTATCACAATATATTTTATTCGAATGAAATGAGTATTTGAATATCCAGATTTTTTCCATTCGTTTTGACTGTATGTACATCACTAAAACATTTTTGTATAAATGAATTTATTTTAAAATTTTTTTTATGGATTTTGCTATGTATTTCGAATCAGTTGGATAATTTGGTGATGTTTTCCACAACATGACAGAAATAATAAATTTAAAATAAGAGCTAACACTTCTAGCTTCATTTTCAGATGTATCATGCATCAATATGTGCTATATTAACAAAAATATTTCAGGTACAAAATACACATTTTGGAAATATCAACTTAAAGCAGTCTTAACAAACGTAGGTTCCTACTTTAGAATTTTGATATAATAATTTTTTTTGAATACAACTTTAGTTAACATTGCTTAGCAAAGCGTTGCTAATGTTTTTTGAATACGACCGTTACCTACCAATAAACATTCTAAATCTGTTGGAAAGTTACATTATTGTCCGGAAGTTCACTGTTGTGGAAGGAGACTTTATGGTTACGCCTGAAATAACCGGATGGTGTGCCACAGGGGAGTATACTAGGGCCAGTTTTATATTTGATTTATACTTGTGATATGCCATTGAGCAGTAACATTCACACATCTACATTTGCCGATGATACAGCCTGCCTTAGTATGCACCAAAACCCTCACGAGGCTTTCCAATATCTTCAGAAGCATATTACTCAGCTAGAACTATGGTTAAACATGTGGAGAATAAAGGTAAACGAACAAAAGTGTGCTCAGGTAACATTTACCCAAAAAAAAGATACTTGTTCCCCCACTACAATCAATAATCAAATTGTTCCTCAAAATTTACATGTAAAATACCTTGGTATACATCTTGATCGAAGGCTCACATGGAAACACCACATTGACTCTAAGCTAACGCAAATGAAACTTAAACTAACTGAGATACATTGGCTGGTTGGTAGAAATTCAACCCTCAGCCTCGATTGTCGAGAGAATCCAACGAAGGCAAAAGAAAATTTTACGGTTAATAACATCGGCTCCATGGTATATAAAATAATCAAATATACATCGTGATTTAAATATGCCACTAGTGACTGGAGAGATTGCAAAATACGCAGGCAAATATTGAACAAGACTGGAGTCACATCCTAATCCGCTTGCTCGTAATATTTTGAACTTTACTGGACACATCCGCCTAAAAAAGAGGGACACAAGGGCTTTTATTCACAGCACTCCAGATGGGACTTCTTGAAAACCATTTTTTTTACTTTTTCCTTTTTATTATTACTACTTCCCAGCAAAAAATTTCAAAAAAGGTAATCAGGTTTGGAATTAAGCGTTCTTGGTGGAAGCTGTTCCTTACTGGATTAACAACTTAATGATTTTAACAAGGCGTGAGACTAAAATAATCGATTCTTGAGTAGTACTTACTTTTTTATTTGGCAACTTGTTCACGTAATCTATTTAATCTAAAAAACTTATTCTCCTTCTACATTGTTTTTAAATTTTAGGTAATGTGATTTGTAAGCGAGTAGCGAAATTTGGTAATCAGAAAAGTAAGTCATTATATGGCAAGTAGTTCTGATGGTAATGTGTCTTTTTGCTGGGTTATGTATTATATGTAACTATTACTAAGCTTATGTCCGACAGTGGTCGGGCCTAATTATATTTAAGATTTGAATACTTATTGTTAGTTCATATATGAAGATACAATAAATAACAATCATGTATTAAAAAAAATTTATAGAGAAAACATTTTTGAAAAAATCAAGAACAAATCTTCTTGTTTTTATTAGGCCATCTTATTGATTTTTTCAATAAGATTTTCTTCTTGTTTTTATTAGGCGACCTCATAAAAAATATAAAAAAATTGCGTCTTTATTCTCTGTACTTATGTATTTTCATTTAAATTCTATACCAAATTCATATGTATGTATGTATGTAGTATATTGTAGATGTTATTTATTTATACATACATACATACATATTATGTTATGTTGTTAACTAACTTACTCACCAATATAATAATGATAAATAAATTATTAGTTTGTACGGCCGCTGATGCAACCGTCTTGTTGTTCTTTTATTGACTCAATGAATTCTTAATTCTAATTTACTTAAAGCTAACTTAATTAGCTGTGGGAACATGCTAACTCAGCAGTACCCACATTTAAAGTTTGGCTGTGTGGACAAATAACTCAAACAAAGCATTGAGTTTCAGCTGTATACGGAAGGTACATATGTACATATATCAACTGAGCTAGTCAAACACACTACACCTCGCTTTTTCAAAAGAATAGTCACTGCACAGATGTGATTATTCTAGACTTACAATTACTATTTATTATTAATTTAATTTATAATAATTCACTTAACACAATTTCAATACAAAATACAAATTTAAAACTAACGTACAATTGAACCATAACTGTAACCATGTTGTATGATACGCATGCATAGTCAAAAACATGATTAAGCAAATTTTCGCATTCAATACACTTATTGAGTTGTATCCCCATTATGTTATAAAAAATTAAACAAAAAAAGATAATAATAATGAAAGAAATCGTATCTGAAATATCTTGATATTCAAATTTACAAAAAAATTTTAAGCTTTATCTAAAATGATAAAAGAAAAAAACAAATATTTGTTAAACAAAAATTTAAATAAATTAATAATTTGTTGACTGAAGGTGCAGAGACTACGATTGGCAAATCACAGGCTTTGATTGTGTCGCCCACACGTGAACTGGGAATACAAATCTGGAATGATGCGCGTAAATTTGCAATGGGTTCTTATTTGAACATACGCATTGTGTACGGTGGCACATCGTCTAAACATCAGGGCGAAAATATTGGGCGAGGTGCCAGTTATATTTTAATTTGCACCCCAGGCCGCTTATTAGATTTTGTGGAAAAGGGTTTCATATCATTCGAGGATACACGTTTTGTTGTACTGGATGAGGCTGATCGTATGTTGGATATGTGCTTTAAAGAAAGTATGGCCACCATAATGAACCACCCGACAATGCGCGCCATGGAAGAACGACAGAATCTTTTGTGCTCTGCCACTTTTCCAGCAGAAATTCAGCGCATGGCTGGCGAATATTTGAATAAGTACATTTTTATAGCGGTTGGCGTTGTGGGCGGAGCATGTTCGGACGTTACGCAGAATATCTATGAAGTGAAGAAATTTAAAAAGCGTGCTAAATTGTTGGAAATCTTAAAAGAAAATCCCGACACAAACCATGCAAGAACAGGCCAGAGAAATAGTAGGTAGTTAGATCACTAGTCCGTGAACTTTTTTATTCTGTCTCTATGGACAATGAAGGATTTTTCATTATCATCAGTAACCTCAATATTGTTTTTGTCGTCCAAATTTGTGACTTTGAACGGACCTTTGTAAACACTGTCAAATTTATGTCCAGCTTCGTTGCGGACTAATACGAGATCATTGGGGACTACTTCAGTGGGGTTCGCCCTTTCATTGGAACTTTGTTGCCTCTCAAACTTAGCATTTTCTATGATACTTGCTGCTCTTCGTTGCGCCACTTGAAGTCTAAATTTAACTTCTTTTTGGTATGAATCAATATTTTACAATGGTTCTACAATGTTTTCTTTTGTACAATCAAGAGTTGGTGGGATCTTTCCATAAATCAACTCGAATGGACAATAACCATGAGCTGTAGATGGGGTGGTATTGTAACAACATACAAAATATTTCTATTTTACATAGGCTATTTTTGGTCAGTTTTCTTAACTATTAAGATGCAAATAAAACAAATCTATTTCATCTTTTTCCTCAACGTTTCGTCAGCTTTTTTCCGATGTCTTCAGGAGAATTTTTTATTAAGTTCTATCAACAAATTACAAAATGTTTGTTATTTATAGTTTTTGTGTGTTATATTAGTTTTTGTGTTTTACTTACGATTCTTCGGTTAAATTAATAAATAAATTATAAAAAACTGGACATCACGAACAATTAGGTGTATAATTTAAATAACAATAAATAAAAGAAAATATCACAGCCGAACTTAAAAACTAATATCACAGAACTCTATTTTTCAGGTTATTGCAATAGCATATTGTAGTTTGGTGTTGTCCTTGTCTTCTTTGGTGTTAATAGATTTCTTTATGCGTTGTTGTATACGTAGGTTTTCTAATGTATATCTTTTATTTGTTTTTTCTCTCTATCCAGTATCTTCACTTTTTTGAGATCTATTTTATGTTTCATTTCTTTCGCGTGTTGGGCTGAAGCCCAATGCTTGATGTTCTGATATTCTAGTCCCGAGTTTCCGCTTTGTTGTTCCAACATATACTTTGTTACATCTTTCCACTTCATTCCCTTGACAAGTTATCTCGTATACAACGTTGTCTATTTCTAGTTTGTCAAATTTTGTTTTTTTCCGCGTAAATAGATGTCTCAGTGTTTTGTTCGATCTGTGTGTGGCTGTTGTTCTTGAATCATTTACCCTATGCTATAATGTTTTGTTTTCAGTCAGCTTTGGAACATATGGTACACTGTAAAAAACTTTTTCTACTTCTTTGTTAGTAGTGTTACCAGTTTGTTTTTTCTTTCCTAAGCATTTGTTTAGTAGGTTATTCGTAATGTATATTGGGAAGCTGTTTTTTGTCAATATATTTCTAATTTTGCTGATATTGCTATTGATATATGTCACAAAGGTAATAAATTTTAAACGAAGTAAAAAAGGTGTCAAAAGTATTGTGCAACAAACGCAATACAAATAACAAAGTTAAAAATAAAAAAAGTGATTTGCAAGTTTATCAAGTTATATACAAAAATATTCATAGCAAAAAAAGTAACCGAAATGAAAAAAATATTGGACATTGGGAAAAATTTTTACCAATCTTGGTTATAATTAACCAAAAACGGCAGCTCTATTCACGACAAAAATGTCTAGTTTCAGGCCGATTTTTATATAAAGCAAAGTGTTAACCAAGTGTGAGGACATTCTGTTACGCAGTTTAAACTAATATACAGTCATATATAATTTTTGATAATGCCTCAAACGAGTTCATTTCAACTGAATCGCTATTAGATTTTACTTCTGCCCAAAATTCGATAGTAGACTCAATACTTGTATTATGTCTACCTTGTTGTGTGACAAACACTGCTTACATTAATTATACTTCAAATGTTAAAGTTGTTGATAATATGGCGCTTATTTCTTCAACCAAGCTAGTACAATCTTATTAGAATTTTTTGAAATGCTCTATTTAACTCAGAGCTCATGTTTTTTAAATGATAGACTTCCTCTAAAAAAATAGATAAGGAAATTTCTCTTTGAATTTTTGGCTTAGTGCCACCGCTCGAAACAAAAAGCACCGACAATTAATTTAAAAAAGCACTGAGCACTAAGCTCAAAAATTTTCGCGTCGAAAAATTCAAAAAGCACTAAAAACGGTGCGAAAAGCACCGAGTTGACAACGCTGGTGCTTAGGTATTCATTAAATGTTCTGTGAGATCTCCCACAGTACCCAATGTCTGATGATGATATGGAGTGGAATTGAGTTTCTCTATCTTCATCATTGAGCATACCTTTGATAAAACTTGATTCATACATATATTCTGTACCCATTTCCGTAATAAAGGGCTGCAAAGATGTATCTGTTCGCATTAGTTTTGCGTGTGTATTGGTTCTGATATGTTTAGCTATGTTAATTAGCGTTTCTGTCACTAGTTGTTATTGTTGGTTTTTTAAAACTGTTTTTGTGTGGTTGTATAATGAGCAAATAAGAATAAGACGTTTGTTTGGATCTGTTTTTCTTTGTTTTAGATTACGTTTATTTACACTTAGCCGCAAAACTCTACATACGATTTTAGGTATTTCGTATATTTTATTCCTAATTTTTATTTAATGTTTCATTTTTGAAAATATTGTATCTTGAGTATTATATTGGAACCACTTTATAACTTCGAGATAAAAAAACCTAAAAAACACTGTTTTTGTTAAGTAAAAAAACGCTGAAAAATGACGCATAGCCAACGTTGCAAAAGTGTACATACATAGGTACGCGTTTGAATTGTATTAAATACAGATATAGTAGCACGTTTTATTTTATAATTTTGTGTTCATTTAGTCTTGTTTTAACAATATGTGTTAGATTTTGCTTAAATTTTGCTTTGATTATTAGCAGTAGTTGGAAAAAATGGGGAAAAATAAGGAAATATCAACCAACGTTCGAAAATTACCGGACAAACCTTAAATTTTTATAAATTTACAATCATAACTATCATTAAAACTACAAAAGAATCAAAGTTTTCCACTATTGGGACGAATAGCAAGGCTTGATGAAAGACTAAGGCGCAAAATTGTGAGAGAAATTGCGAAAAATGCAAACGGAAGTAGCACAAAACTAAAAGAGGACCTTAAAAATAATTATGAAATTCTTGTAGATGATAATATAATTCGCCATTATAATAGTATATATTCATACATTTCATACATATTCATACATGTTCATATGCGTAAATTCATATTCATATTTATTAAAACTACTTTTTTTAAGATTTTAAACATAGAAGTTGTATTTAATGAAACATTTGTTTGAATAAATAATTAAAAACCAACTAAGACATTTGATTCATAATTTTAAGAGAAAAGGTGCATGGATTATTTAAAAAACACAAAACTCATCTTTGTGCACAAAATTGAATTTAATAAGAATTTTGATTAAAAACTAATGCAATTAATCGTTAAAAAAAATATCAATTTTATTTCAACACTAGTTTTCAATAAAATTTTTCGCAGTAATATGAACTTTGTTTCTTAAAAATATCTAGAGTATTCCGATATTTTCTATAAAATTAATGACTGAAATATCCTTTTGATTATTTCATTTATTTAATACGGCCGCTATGTAAAATATAGTACAAGAAATCGGTTTATTTTTTAAACGCTGAGGCTGTACGAATATAAGCTTTGCAAACCGTTTGTATTTTCTAATAGATTTGCAACTCACCAGTGATAAAAAAGAGAGAGAAAAAGATCGAGTTAATAAAATGCAACCTTTTTTGATTGCAAAAACAATCTTATGTGAGATATCACTTATGCATACATTTTTATATGGCTCCATATATTATATCTTATTTCTATATATATGAAGAGCTTCATAATTACATTTCCATATATGGCCTCATATATTATAATACATTTCATATATAAGTCCATATATCAATTCATATATAATACCTTTGCAATGTATAATCCTATACATTTCCATACATGAATTCATACATATTGCTATATATTTATATACATTCATATACATATTAAACATATATGGACCATACATTGTTTTTTTAGCTGGATGGGTACATACATATAAACAAAACAAACTGAACAGACTGAACTCCAATAAATAAATAAATAAATAAATAAACAAAAAAGAAATGGCTGGTGAAGAAGGTAATTTTTTTTAATTCATAAATACTTATTTGTTTTTTTCACTCTTTGTACATCTTATAGTATGTTTACACGGACAGCAATTATCGAGGTTCGCTCTCCCATTCACGGTTCACGGTCGAATCTTGATTGAATCAACATGGTTCGCCATACAAATTTTTGAGAGCGAACCAACTTGGTTCATTTTGAACCTAGCTGCGAACCATGAAGAAATTGCTATCATCGCTAGTTTTGATAACAAATTATCGCTAATTTATCTGAACTAGCTATCAGAACTAAATGAGTACATACAAATGTTGTGTTTTATATAAATTTATTGAAGCGATTAAAATAAAAAATATTATTTTACAGTATATTAATATTACAAAGGATACTAAACACAAAATAATTTTCATATAACAAGTAGGTTTTAGTACAGTTCTTCAACACCTTCCCTTACTAAAAACTCTTGAATCAATAAAAACCCAGCTTCTTTATATTTCGTCTTAGCAAGAACCTTTGTAAAAACATCTGCAGCATTTTCTGTAGATGGTACATATTTTAAATCAATTTCACCTTTTTTATAAACTTCTCGGACATGATGAGCTTTAATGTCTATGTGTTTACTCCTTGCGTGGTAAACAGGATTTCGAACTAATTGTTGTGCTCCGATGTTGTCGCAATATATTACGGTAGCATATCTTGCATACTGTGCAAAACCAAATTCGATTAACAAATTTCGAAGGTATATTGCTTCTTTTGTAGTTGCTGAAATTGCCATATATTCAGCTTCAGTTGAACTTAGAGCAACAGTAGGTTGTTTTTTCGATTCATAAGAAATTGTAGAACCAGCTAAAATAAAAACATAAAAACATGTTAAAGGCTTTCCAGTACATCTAAAATTTAGGCAACAATTAATAGTGTTACTTAAGTATCTTAAAATATGTTTAGCAGCTGATAAATGTTCTACATGAGGATTTTTATTATATTGCGATAACTTATTAACGCAATGAACAATATCTGGGAGTGAACAAATTGCGATATACATCAAAGATCCAATTAATGATTGGTATATTTTTTCATCAACTTTTTCACAACTATTGCAGCTTTCACAACGTTTGAATTTCGTACCAGGATCCAGCGGATTACTGCAGCTTCTAGAGTCTAGCATATTATTTTTTTTTAGAAGCTCTCTTATGATTTTTTTTGGGATAATTGAATAGTTCCAGTGGGTTGTTTTCTCTCAATCTCCATCCCTAGAAAATAATTCACTGGACCTTTATCAACTATTTCGATTTCTTTTGACAAATTACTTTTAATTGCATCTAACATTTCCCTTTTTGAGCAAATTACTAATATATCATCAACATAAACAATTATGATCTTTTTCTGAGTTCATTGTATATGCACATGTATCTGTGTTACATTGCTTAAATCCAATTGATTTAATGATTTCATCCAATTTTAAATTCCAGTTGCGTCCTGATTGCTTAAGTCCGTAGATAGATTTTTTCAGTGGACATACCATTTCTAAATTATCAGATCTTCGAATACAACTGGTTGTTCCATGTAAATTTCGCTATCTATATCACCATACAAATAAGCAGTAGTAACATCTAACTGGTGTACATATATATGCCAAAACAGTACGAACAGTAGAATATCTTGTCACTGGCGAAAAAGTCTCTGTGTAGTTAACACCATACCTTTGACTGCAGCCTTTAGCCACCAATCGGGATTTATATTTCTCTATTTCACCGTTCTTATCTTTTTTAATTGAAAATACCCACTTATTTTTAATCACAGGTAAATTATCAGGCCTTTTAACTAAAACCCATGTTCCACGAGAGCATAAAGAGTTGTATTCGGATTCCATTGAGTCTATCCATTTATTCTTATCTTCACGTCTCAAAATATCTGCTATTTCATTTGGCACATCTTGCACTTCTTGATCTTCTACAATATTTTGACTATTCAATAAATTGTTGTAAACAATTTTACCAGATCTTAATGTTTTATAGCTAATATCTTCGCTAACATCTTCTACTAAATTCGAATCAGTTCTTGAAACTACTTTATGTGAACCTGTCCAGCTTCTACCTGCATTTGACATATCAGTTACACTATTTATATCTTCAGTTCTTCCTTCGTTAGAAGATATCTCAATTACATCATTTTCTTTGATCCATTTTCATTTACTAAATCAAAAGTAACATAATTTTGCTCATCAAAACCTTCATAATCATTAGATTTCTCTTTTATTTCTGAGCATTGACCACGTATGTTATCAAAAATTTTATACTCACTATACTCATCGCCAACAAATTTTACGTCACGACACTTAAAGACTTTCCTTGTTTGTATATCAATCATCCAATATGCTTTAGACTCTGAGCAATATCCAATAAATGAGCATGCCTTGCCTCTTGGTTGAAATTTGGTTTTCCCTAGGCGCTTATTTAAACAATATGCTTTAGATCCAAACGTACGAAAATATGACACTGTTGGTTTTATATTACACCATTTCTCCATCGGAGTTATACCGTCTAATGACCTGGATGGGCATCTATTTCGAAAATACACTGAAGTATTCACCGCACTTGACCACAAGTATTCAGGTAATCCAGAATCAATCAACAGACATCTTGACATTTCAACGATTGTTCTGTTTGCGCGCTCCGCCACGCCATTTTGTTGTGGGGTGTATTCCACAGAAAACTGCCTTTGAATACCAAGCTTTTCTAAATTTAATGCAAAATCTTTACTTAAGTATTCCTTTCCGTTGTCACTACGCAACACTTTCAACTTTTTTGAGGTTTGTCTTTCAGCCAAACTTAAGAATTTCTTGAAAGCATTCAACACCTCACCTCTAGTTTTTAGGAAATAGACAAATGTCATTCGTGAATAATCATCAACGAATAAGACAAAATAATTCGCACCTCCCAGAGATCAAATTTTCATCGGACCACATATGTCCGTATGAACTAAATCGAGAACATCATTGCCTCTTTGACTCGCAATCTTTGGAAATGCTTGGCAAGTCAGTTTTGACTTCAAACATGTTTCGCATATGAAATCTTTTGGTATTCTTTTGATTGATAAGCCACGTACCATACCTTTTTGTGATAACTCAAGCATACTTTTTGGGTTTAGATGCCCAAGACGCTTATGCCAAATATTAAAACTAGATGCATTTAACATAAAATTTTTGTTCTCACTATTTTGTATCTCCTTGTTGAAACAAACAAACAATTGATCCTTTCTTATACCTTTCAGCAAAATATCTCCATCAGCATTAACAATTTGAACCTTGTGCTCCTTGAAAATAACAGACAAATCATTTTGAGTTAAATATGATATTGATATAAAATTATGTTTCAAACTTGGAACATGCAAAACATTCTTAAGTAGAAATGTATCACCAAACGTATTGTTTAATTCAATCTCACCAATTCCTTCAGAAAAAATTTTAAAATCTGCAGCAAGATCAATTCTTTCTTTATGATAACTCCAAGATTTGAACAAATTCTTGTCACCAATCATATGACACGTTGAACCGCTATCAAAAATCCATGTACCTTTCTGTAAATTGCTGCTACTCATACCATGTAACAATGCACTTAATTTTTTGGTGCAATTACGTGCAATGTGTCCAATTATTCCACATTTAAAACATTTATATTCACGTTTATTTTTATTGTTCATGTCCGCCTTTGTAGAATATTTTTTGGTAACTTGCATTGTAGCTTTTGACATAAAATTCTGTTGAACCTCCACAGCATCTTGCTTACTAAATCTTCTTTCATATTCTTCAGACAACTTGTTCTTTAAGGCATCTATATCTGGAAACTGATTGCGAGATTCCATGGCAACAACAAAATTATCATAGCTATCGGGCAAACTATTTAAATATTATCACCAAAAGTTCACCGGGAATTTGAATTTGTAGTTCTAGTAGCTTGTCGACAATATTTGTGAACTCGTATTGATGTTCTGCCATACTAATTCCTTCTAACATTTTCAAAGCTAACAACTTGCGAAATAAAAATACCTTTCGGGCTGGTCCGCTAGGCTGGAATTTATTTTCTAATAATTTCCATGCATCCATCGAAGTTTTTGCATTTTTAACCATATTTAAATGTGATCTCTTCATGCTGAGCAAAATCATCGACAACGCTTTTTGATCCTTGTTAATCCATTCATTACGAAGAGGAACTTCCGCCGGAACAATGATATCACCAGAAACATATCCCCATAGATCGGAATGAATAAGTACACTTCACATACATATGTATGTATCTTCCATCCATCGTAATTATTTTCTTCCAATTTTTCTATTTGGTACATTGAACCCATTGCGAATTTGATTTTATTTTATATTTCTGAGCACATAACCTTTGTTGTGTTTTATATAAATTTATTGAAGCGATTAAAATAAAATATATTATTTTACAGTATATTAATATTACAAAGGATACTAAACACAAAATAATTTTCATATAACAAGTAGGTTTTAGTACAGTTCTTCAACAAACAAACACATACACATTTTTAAACAAAAAAACACACAAAAATGATTGCGATTAGAACACATTTTATTAATTATTTTTGCTTAATTTGTTTATCTACTGTAAAAAAGCAAATAACACAGAATATAAAACGCGTATAAACTATTCGCGTATAGATGTATGCATGTATGTATATACATGAAAACAGTGCCAACTTTTGATACTCAAAGCGCGTAAAAATTTTTTGATAAAGCGCTAAACTGAAAAAATATATATTTAGCGCAAAATAAAGTAAAATTTTTTGAATAAGCGCGAAAAGGAGCTAGTTTTAAAATGTTTCTGTTTTAAATCAAAACATCAACAAATGTTGTTAAGTAATTTATTAAAAATTAATATGTACCTATCATAAAATCTATACATACATAAGTACATTAGCTCGAGATATTACATTTCATATTACATTTTAATAAGGTAGATATAAATAGTGTACCTACATATATACATAATAGAAGTATATATGCATATGTATGTATCCATGTTTACATAAGTACATACATACAAAATTTCAATATTTTGCTCTTTCAAAAACATACATTATTCTGTTTTTAGGCTTAACTGAATATCTTTCTTTTTTTTTTTTTACATATTTTATTTATTGTATCTTCATATATGAACTAACAACAATAAGTATTCAAATCTTAAATATAAAAATATAATTAGGCCCGACCAGTGTCGGACATAAGCTTAGTAATAGTTATATATAATACATAAGTAGTGATAATCAAAAGGAAAAAAATAAAAAAAAAATAAAAGTATTTTCAGGAAGTCCCATAAGAGCCCTTGTATCCCTCTTTTTTAGGCGGATGTGTCCAGTAAAGTTCAAAATATTACGAGCAAGCGGATTAGGATGTGATTCGAGTTTTGTTAGATATTTGCCTGCGTATTTTGCAATTTCTTCAGCCACTAGAGGCATATTCAAATCACGATGTATATTTGAATTTTTGATGTACCATGGAGCCGATGTTATCATGCGTAAAATTCTGATTTGCCTGCGTTGAATTTTCTCTACATTTGAAGCTGAAGCAGTGCCCCATAGTTGAATTCCGTAGCACCATATTGGCTTTAAAAGCGACTTGTATATTAAAATTTTACAGTCTAGGCTAAGTGTTGAATTTCGACCAATCAGCCAATGTACCTGAGTTAATTTAAGTTTCATTTGAGTTAACTTAGAGTCAATGTGGTGTTTCCGTCGATCAAGGTGTATACCAAGATATTTCACATGTGAATGTTGAGAAACAACTTGATTGTTAATCCGAATGGGGGAACAAGTATCTCTTCGTAAAGTAAATGTTACTTGAACACACTTTTGTTCATTTACCTTGATTCTCCATAAGTTTAACCAAAGCTCCATCTGGCTAATGTGTTCCTGGAGTTTGTGGGATGCCTCATCAGGGTTTTCATGCATACTAAGGCAGGCTGTATCGTCGGAAAATGAAGTATGGATACTACTGCTCACAGGCATATCACAAGTATAAATTAAATATAAAACTGGTCCCAGTATACTCCCCTGTGGCACACCAGATGAAATTGTTTCAGGCCTACTTGTAAAGTCTCCTTCCGCAACAGTGAACTTACGGGAAATAATGTAACTTTCCAAAAGATTTAAAATGTTTATTTGTATGTATTGGGCTACTCTTATTTTCAGTGACAACTTGGTTAAGTGGTGACCCCGAGCCCGAGGCGGGTGATATCGCTGAGTTAAATGTGGAAGTACTAGGCAATATTGTCAACGATTCACTAGTTGGCATTGGACAAAGCGAAGTTGATCGCTGACGAAACTGTGGTTTTGCCGTTAGAAAAAGTCTATTATCAGATTTTTGATTTTTATTAAGAGCTTCAGAACTCACAGCAAGTCTATTATCAGATATTTTATTTTTATTGATATCATTATGAGCATCAAAACTCACAGTAAAATAGGCATTTCTGCCGTTAGAACTCACTTCACTATTTTTTTCCTTTGGGGTACTCATATAGAGTATTCCTCAAGGGTATGTTTGTATGTTTTTTTGTTTACGGTTTTTTTTTTGTTTTTGTTATTTCTATATGTAAAAAATATTTGCAAAGCAAATAAAGCTTATTTATTATAGTCAATATGTACTACGAATATTTTTGTATGATTTTTTTTTATTTAGTTTGTATGTAAGAAAAATTCCGCTATTATGTCTGTTCACAATGAAGGTACAACGAGAACTATCGAGAATATCTTTCGAATCGCAAAAAATTCGAAGAAATAGAAGATTATTCTATATTATTCTTCTTGTTTAAATTGGTAAACTAACAAAATAAAATGAGTTAAAAGTCGATATTGCTAAATTAAAGGAAGACAAAGTTCACAAAGACTAAAATCTAGCCATATTGAACAAAAAGTAAAAAAGGGCTAGGGCGCTGAAACCAAATTCGATCGAAATAATTTCATTTCCGTAATTAGGTTCTGCAGAAAACGAAGAATTTGCTCGATGAATAATACTCGGAATTGTAATTTTCTCTATGTGAAAGTACAAAAATCTGTTTGAAACAACTTTATTTCAACAAAGAACAATTTTTTCAACCATTTATTTAAAATATGTTTGTTTTATTTAATTTTTTTTACATATTTAAGATATTTTCTCAAGTCTTAAGGAAAAAATGCATCATCATAAAAACTGAAATATTCTATTCCTTCAAATAAAATTAAATAAAACTTTAACACATACACTACGTTTGGATATGAAAGTGGATCTGAAGCAATTTTTCGGCAAAATCTTGACCGCTCTTGGCATCCAAAATTGAAGTTAATGCAATTGCAGACAATGAATGTATAATTTTTTTAATTTGGTTCACTTCAATAAAAAAATTGATCCTTTGGTATTTTGTTGATCTTCTAATACGAGCAAGAATGTGTTTTTTGTTGCCCAATATTGCCACATTTAAATTGAAAACAATAGAATTGACGTTTTCTCGGAATGAACAAATCGATCGAAATCTGAAGAAGGTAAAACAAATTCGATCGAAATGAAAATTCGTAATCAAAACAATTTCGATGGATTTCTGTGACGGGCCTGATAATTACAAAAATTGCTAGATTTTCGTGTTTTTTCGCGTTTTGAGTGACTGAAAACGGATTAAATCCAGCTCGAAAAGTTCTAAGTTGGCATCACTGCATCAAAAATATTTGTCAAAATGAACCTCGAATGTGTCGTCTGAACACCAGGGTTCGCAATCGTGGTTCAGAGAGCGGACCAAGTGGTTCATGTTGCCGTCTGAACATAGCATTAATTAACCAAGAAAACTTTCAAATCTCTGCGTGAAAAAACAAATTAATACGAGTATATAATTCTAATAATTCTTTTTTTTTTTTTTTATATAAAAAAGAGAAGTAACACTCAGGCAATTAATGCCTACTACTATTACTAGGTGTTACCTTCTTTAGGAAAGGGATAGTGAGAGAGAAGACAGGTGGTGAAGGAAGAGATAGAGGAAAGCTTCATTCTTTTACAACTCTGCTTTTTCGCACGTTTTTAATAATGCAGTGTTGCAGCGCCTCTCTGATGTTAAATGCGGCGTATTAATTTTTTGAAGCTGTGT
Organism: Tachina lurida; assembly: GCA_944452675.1. Taxonomy (NCBI): domain Eukaryota; kingdom Metazoa; phylum Arthropoda; class Insecta; order Diptera; family Tachinidae; genus Tachina; species Tachina lurida. The sequence goes on along the minus strand of OX101755.1, from coordinate 41,644,949 downwards.
GTCTTGTAGCCATTTTATTGATTATTTTACTTCGCCAATGATTTTGCTACACAACGAAGGAGGGCGCTCTGATGTTACATTAGGATTAGTATCTGCTGAAGTCGGTATAGTTCAGTGACCAGTGACTATGCCTTCATCACTTGAACTTTCCTACAACAACTGACACAAAGGGACACTAATGCACATCAGAAAAATGCGTGGTGTTGTTATTTAATGACTGTCGGATACAGGGATTGAACCCAGGACCTTCGGTTTTGTAGTCAACGTGCTAACTACTTCATCCAACGCCACCCTTGTGTGTGTATTGCACAATGAATTGCAGTTAATTCCTGCTCTTTTGTTGATTTATTGCTTTCACATTTTGTGAAAGATCTGGATGCGTAAGCAATTAGTAGCTGAATACCCTGATTTTCTTGGCTTAAAACAGCCCCACAGGCATGTTTACTTGCGTCTGTGGTTATGCAGAATTCTTTAGAAAAATCTGGATATTGGAGAATTTTTGGACTCAGCAATTGATTTTTAAGATATTGGAATGCTTTTTCACATTGTTGAGTCCATTCAAATTGAAAATTTTTTCTAGATAATCTAGTAATATGTCGTGACGATTCAGCAAAATGTGGGATGAACCTTCTGTAATAGTTACAGAATGCTACGAAGCGTTTAGCTTCATCACCATTCTTAGGTGTTGGATAGTTTTCTATAATGGAAAATTTGCTCTCGTCAGGTAAAATACCTTTATCAGTGCATTTATGACCTAAAAATGTCACCTCACGACAAAAAAATGTACATTTATCTGGATGGAGTTTGAGATTGTATTTTCTGCAAGTATTAAACACTTGTTTTAAGCTTTGTAGCATGTGTTCTGAAGAACAACCTATTACTACTAAGTCATCCATGTATACAAAGGCTTGGGTTGGAGATGATCTGTGGAAAAAGACGTAATGTCTCTAGAGTCTTGTTCCAATTCTATTTGATGAAATCTCGACATTAAGTCCAGGCATGAAAAGAATGTCATCTATACGAGGTAATGGGAATTTATCAGCTATCAGTTTTTTAATTATTCCTCTATAATCTACGACCAATCTCCACCTTTTTTGTGTCGAACCGGGTAATGGCTTTTTTGGTACTATTAGAATAGGGCTATTATATTGCGAGATAGATGGTTCTATTATATCATCATTTATTAATTTATCCACTTGTTTGTTAGCGTCATCTTTTTGAGCATGAGGAATTCTGTAATTTTTTATGTACACCGGTTGTGTATCATTTAGCCGTAATTTTTGTTTATAGAAATTTTTGGTACTGATTTGATCGGTTTCCAAAGCAAAAATGTCTATAAAATCTGAGCATAATTTTCTCAAATTTGTATGCGCATAATCGGGAAAATTCTTTGTTAGTTTTTCCAGTTTTTCTTTATTTTGCTTTGCATTAGTACTGGAATTGGTAAGACCAATTTTATAGTCGTTTAGACTTTCCGATTCTACTTGAATATTATTAATTACTATGTCTTTATTTGTGGTATTGATGATTTTTACTAAAGGCTGTGATTTAGTAGTTATAGTGTTGGCAACATAAACGCCGTTTTGAATAATTTGTTGTGGTATTAATACCTCTTCCTCAGCAGACACTAAATTTATTGGTCTTATTACTTCAGACCTTGCTGGAAGTGATATGGAATTAACATTTGGACCATTCCTGTAAGGGATTGCTATATCATACGGAACGTCATTTGTTCTTAAGGTAATCCAATCTTGATCACCTTCATGCTGTAAAATGCATTTGTATTTTCGAATAAAGTCCATACCTATTATTCCGTCTACTTGAATCGAAAAATCATCCTTTACGACATGAAAATCGTGAGCTATAAGCAGACTTCAGAAGATTCCATGTTCGTCTCCTAGCAGGATCGCCATGTAATAATGATAAATAAATTATTTGTTTTTACGGCCGCTGATGCAACCGTCTTGTTGTTCTTTTATTGACTCAATGAATTCTTAATTCTAATTTACTTAAAGCTAACTTAATTAGCTGTGGGAACATGCTAACTCAGCAGTACCCACATTTAAAGTTTGGCTGTGTGGACAAATAACTCAAACAAAGCATTGAGTTTCAGTTGTATACAGAAGGCTAGACAAACACACTACACCAAGTATTGAAACAGCAAACTCCTACCTGATATATAAGCACTCTAACCAATATGCTAACAAACAGCCTGAATAACCATTGAAATTATCGTGCAAACATTTTTATGCAAAAATAAAAAAGATCATGAAAAAAATTTTCTCTATGTCTATTTATATTTATATGTAAATTCAGGCTCTATGTGTCTCTTATTTATTTAGTTTAATTTTAAAATTCATTTATAAATTTTTATATTATATATTTATAAGACGGTGAAGGTAATTTTGGTAATTTGGGGAATGGTAAATATAATAGCTTATACAGTAGTTTTCGCTTATAGTCACATTTAAAATTGCACAGAAATTGTGGACTATATCGCTAATGTGACTATAAGCCTAACTTTTTTATATGCCACGCAGAGGTATATAAAATAATTTCCATACAATCCAATTATGTGAATATAAACCAAATAAACTAAATTCATATTTATTATTAAAAAAAAAATAAACAAAATGACTTCATTTTACAAAATATTTGCACATTTCACAAAAGTTGTAGTTAAAAATAGATTATTAATTGCTTAGATTTTAGATATGAAATAACAAGACACCTCATGAAATCAAGAAGATTTCCTTATTAAAAATATCAATAAGATGCCTTACACATACTCATATAGGAACCTACTAAAATCAAGGAGAAACCCTTATTGAAAAAATCAATAAGGCAACTTAATAAAATCAGGAAGAAATCCTTTTTAAAAAATCAAGAAAGCAACCTAATAAAATCAATAAGAAATCCCTATAGTTTACAATTTATAGGAAAACCTAATAGAATCAATAAGTTTTTCTCTATGGATTGTTTTTTTGGTGCCAAAAAAAAGTTGTGAATAATGAGATTTCTTCTTGATTTAATGTGGTTTTCTTCTTGATAAAATTAATAAGATAATAACATTGCTTAACAATTTTTCATATTAAAATACATCACCGAAAGCTAAATTCCGTTCGATATAAAATTCGGTGGTCAGCCAAATTAAAGATGCTCATAATATTAATTTAACATCCGATTTTCGATGTACGATACCCAGCGAAGATTGAAAATCGAATGGAACTCATAAAAGGGCCTTTATACTTCAAGTTACCTCCTGTTTACCCAACAAAGACGGGGTCCACTTGAGTAAAAAATGTTTTATGAAAAGGTTAATTTTTTTTGGAGTGATTTTCAAATACTTTTTTTTGCAGAACTCTCAAAGCTAGTCATCAATTAATTTAAGAATAAAGTAGAGTGTAAAATTATTTAAGTAAAAATGTAAACAACACTTACCTGGTATTAAAATTTATTCTATTAAGAGCACCTATACTCCTCGATGAGGCATCCGTAAATAGTTTTGAATGTAAAAGCATAACACGACATATTAAGTATAAACGAAGGAACATGGGTAGTGATAAAGCTACATCGTACGGCACCATTTCGGTGCCCATTGTTTTATTTTTATTCGCCAACTTTGTAGTCCACATAAAATAATATTCACCAGGTATTGGATGTATTGCACATATAAAAAGTTCTAAACTTATCTGACTAATTCGTTGCCACGTCATAGCGATCCTCCAATCGTCAGCGCAATTATCAATCATAAATAACTATTGTTTATGTGCGCACATTCAGCCGAAAAGTATTTGTTTTATTTTATTACATATTAACCAAGAAATGGGTTAAATAGAAGAGAACGAGAAAAGGAAAGAAAAGAAAAATTATTATTTATAACTAATTTGAAATTTATCGATTTATTAACATTGTTTAACACAGCTTGCAGCTAACGTAAGTACGAAACTAAATTTCTACAACAGTTGCTTAGTATATAACATTTATTTTCATTCTCATGGCTTTATTTTACATATTATAAACTAGTTGTTGCTAATAGCGCCATGTGTTGGTGTATGTGTATATGCTTAACAATGTACATGTCACAATTATGTAACACTAAAACATGCATAAATAGGAAGAAGGTTTTGTGGTCGTTAGAGATTTGTTCAGTGAACTGATATGTGAAAATCAACGGATTTTTTTTATTGTATCTTCAAAAATGAACTAACAATAAATATTCAAATCTTCAATCTAAATACATATGTACATATGTATATGTACATACTTGTAATTATTAAGCATGTCCAGTGTCAGACATAAACTTAGTGATAGTAATTGATAATACCCCAGTAAAAAAGACACTCCAAAAGAGTCATGAAAATGTAGAGTTTGCGATCTGGAAGTAGTGCAGATTTCGATCCGATCTAATGATTTTTACATAGGGTTGTCATTGCAAGAAGTTTCTCTTTTTCGATGCCTGGTCACCGAATGGAAGCGATTTTAAGAAAAATTTCCTTTTTTGTGTTCTATGATATATTTTCATCTAGGAAAAATGACTCATAGTTACCTATTTTAACAATTAGTTTCTTTTTATAGGAACTTAAACGTGAAACAGTATTTTCATGTAAATTTAAGCAAATAACTTCAAAATTTTAGACCAAAATTAGTTCATAAGTTTCATAAAAAAATCGATTTTTTTTAAATTCTGGTCAGTAATTTCTAAAACTATAGAAGAATTGCAAGGTTTTGTATGACTAAAAAAAATTACACTTGGGTTTTATGTTAACTATCGGCAAATTAAAAACATCGATTTTTTGGAAGCATTGAAAATGTAGTTCCTTCAAAATGACTTCCAATACATTTATATTTCGGCTGAGTTACAACAAATAGGCAAATACCCACTTCATGTGCCATGTTTGTTTAATTCAAGTGAAACAAATATAGAATTTAAAGTAGAAATAA